>CM045447.1:12580924-13194721 GCA_024666655.1 Dascyllus trimaculatus | reverse complement strand
TGACACTCAAACTGTACATCCAAAAACACCATTATTTTATTTAGCATTTGTTAAAGTATTTAATTTCTTTTTATAGTGTGCACATTAAGTTAACTTTTGTAAGTTCAACATTATGTTGTTTTTTTTTTAAAGTTGCACTAATCTTTTCTTAATCTTTTTAATCTTTTAATCTCTTCTTTGTCCTACCGATGCTGGGGTTCCAGTCTTCGCTGTTGTGTCATATGAGTGGCTTCAGGGGAGCAGCAGGCTTTTATACTAGAGCTGCCAATCAGGCTACGCCAAGTGCTGCCACTTGACAGGGGGGACAGGATTTATTTGGTTTAAATATTACATTATTCATTTGACTGTTTTGGGTATTTACATATATTTTGGGTTTGTTTAATATTGTTCTTTCTGGTTAAGTAGACAAACTGTGCTGTTTTGTGTTCTTTGTAGTTAGTTTAGGTGTAGGTGCTCTGTGTCTTTACTATTGTTTTTCATTTGGTCTGATCAGCCAGTATTTACTCCCCCTTTTGTTCATTGTTTCAGGTCAGTTATGAGTTTTGTTTGATCAGTGCAGTTGGTTTGCGGTGTTATTTTGTTTATATAGCCTTAAGTTCTGTTCATTTGATCTCTTTTATGGGCCCAGAATTTAGCATTTGCTTTTGTAACTTTTATCATTGTTTTTTTGGTGAAATAAAAAACCCTGTTTTGGATTCATCTCCAATTCCTCTCGCTTTGCAGCTCGTTCCTTCACATTGAGTACTTTGCTTGTGCCCTGACATCAAATCAGCTTTATTTTGAAGTATGCAGTGAGCTTCATAGTGTTAAGAATTTGCAGACATTTACTTAAAATAAAAATAAATGATCAGACAACACTCTGCAAGTTGTCTCCGGCACTGGCTGCACTTATCTTGGTTGGCCACCTCTTAACCCAGTTTAAAGTATTGTTCTTGGAGCAGGAGAGTTCATAGGAAACACTGATTCTTGACCATAATCTGTGCATCTCTAACACAACGCATAAACGCTGTATCTGAACTCTCATTGTATATTGATTTCGTCTATATGTCTTTAGCTCTTGAATGCTTTCCAAGCAGCTCACTTTGTTGTATAGTCCCCGTATACACATTGATCCTCATTGATTGCATGAAAAGTTCAGCAACAGTGAGTCAGCCTGGCTAGAAACAACAGACAAGGACAAATATTTGAGCCTGGTATTAACTCTTACTTCAGACACATAGCCAGTCTGGTTTAGAAATGCTTTATAGAGCATAACATTCCTTTCCTTCCTACTGTTTCCATAGGTACTTATAGCTATTTTCGACAATGTCGTGACCACATTTCCATTGCATAACCATTAATATGTGTTATCGAAAAGCAACAAGCAAAATTCGCTGGAAGTAGAGGCAACACAAAACAAAACAAACAACAACACAGACCAAAAAAAAACACAAAAAACTTTTTCTTTGCAGCTGAAGGCAGCACCAAAATGTAAGTGACAATCACTGCAAGAGGGAGATGCTTCATTAAAACTATCCTAATACCGGAAACCTTGTAAACAACCTGACACTCCTCGATAAAGATGCAGTGCACTGAAAGAGTTTCTCTCACCTTTACTGTGTGATGTACTTTCCCAAACTCAAAAAAGCTAGTTTGATTTAGTCGAAAATGAGACAATGAAAATGTCACAAAGCGACACAAAATACACACCGTGCGCACACAGACGTGATAAAAACTCAATTGGCTGATATTCTTATTAGGCTGACTATGTGTGCCTCTCTCAGTTGGATCCTTTTGTTCAATATCCAGCCTCACTTAGTGCAACTGAACCATCTTGCGGGTGTCTGATAGTAACCATGGGGATGAACTTGATTGACCCCATCAAAAGGAGCCCTTACCTTAGTCAGCCGAGTCCAGCTGGCAAAGGATAACAACATCAGCTGTCCCAATCCCCTCAACACACATCCAAATCCATGTGCCTTCAAAAACACACACTGATAAATTGCGTATGAGGAAAAATGGGAGGTGGGGAGAGAGAAGGCGGCTATGTGTGTGTGTTCGTCCTCCATAGCTCCCAACACCCCTGCACCTGACCTTCAGTGTTATTAAGGAGCCTTCTTTATTCCTGACACTCTCACAGCTCTTCCCTGAAGAAAGCAATTCATCCATTTTCCAATAACTTACCACCCTAGGCAATTATGTCTGTTTTTCTGCCACCTCCCTGCTTCTCAATAAAGTGCTCATAAATGGGGAGGGCAAAGATGTGAATCAAGGAAGTGATTTTGAAAAGATTGCCGAGTGTGTGAGGAAATGAGACACTGACAGTGTGTGTGTGTGTGTGTGTGTGTGTGCGCGCGCACACGTGAGAGAGAGAGAGGGGAGATGGTTGCGTTAAGAGATGCGTGAAGATAGAAAAAGTGAAAGTGATATTAAAAAGCTAGAGTTCTAAGGAGTGAATGAGTGCAGGCTGGGTGGCAGAAGTTTTGAATTTGACATATCTGAAGCAGAGAGGCTATGTTCAGCTCAGATGGGTTCACACATTGCTTTGGCCGTGCATGCACAGGCGCAGAGGAAGAGAAAAATGCAAGAATCATACCAGCCAGTTGATCACCTACATGTTAATTGTACTGGCTCACCAATAAATTATTCCTGTTTTTTTTAGTGTAATTAGCCATTCTAACAATAACTTAAGCATTTTAAAACAATTAAATATAAAATAAAGTGCTGTAGCATCATGCAGTATTTGATTGACAGTCTACTGACAGTTAATTAAATTTTACTGGCCATTAATAAACATGTAACAAGTTTGTCCTTAACAAGCTAAGAATGCTTCAATCCATTGCTAACAGGGTAACATATTTTCCCTGTACTTGTATTATAGAGAATATATAATGTACGTCTTTACAATACACACACAGCATGATTGCATACACCAGATATAAATATAATGCAAGCCGACTACATTTAAAATTCTTATCTGAGGCTTTAGAAACAATATGAAGTAATAATAATTGAAAAAAGTAACATTTTTCAGTCATATTTGGGTATGTGTCTCAGCAGACATTATTTGTAAAAGTAACTACTCATCATTTCATTCATTTATTCTTAAACAGTGCATCATTAAGAGCTACAAATGCATTACATCAATTAGGTGGTCAAGAAAAAAAAGGCTCATTTGGCCCTCCCTGCATTGCCTCACAGTAATGAGCTGCGGAGGCTGAATTGTAGTAAATGAATAAACTATGAGGCCCTCACACAGGTGCATGCACAAACTCAGATATACACATTCACAGGTTGTTTGTCAGTGTTTCAAACATTCCATGTTCTCTCAGCCACTGGGAAAACTGGGAAATCCTGTTCCGTGCCACTTCTGATAAGAGCTGCTGCATGTTGTGACAAAGGTACAATAAGAGACCCCTCCCTGGTGTTAAAGCTGACATCAGCATGTCAGATAGCCAAGGCTGATTCCATTCAATACTATTTAATATGTCTTTAATGTCCCACGGGCACAATTTGTATGAAGGTTTAACTGTGTGGGTGAAATAATTATAGACTTTTTCAGTCCTTAGTTGTAATTGATTAATTAATTGATACAAGTTAATATGTGATTAATTACATTTGCATTTAAATTGTGCAATTAAAATCAATTTGTAGAAATATATATAAAAAGTTTAGGCCTCTAAATCTTATATTCAGTAATTCACCTTACTAGTGTATTAACACAACACCCAGCAAGTCATTCACGTCATGCTTTTCCATTTTATCAGGCCTTTAATTTAAAGATGTCTTTTTATGTTCAAATATAAAAAGTTAAAGTGACAGATGACATCAGAACAATGGGGGGAAAGAAGATATTACTCTACTCCATCTCCAATGAAAGTCCCTCTATTTAGCATTTATAAGCTGTACACAAACATTAATTAAAGGCTTATACACACTGTAATGTGGCTGTAAACAGATACAAATGTTTGTCAACAACTGTATGTCCTTCTCTGCACACTAACAATCAGTGAACTGAACACTGACTGGGTCAGTGTCACAGACATAATAACAGATTAGCCTAAATTATCTGTTAATTTGACACAGTGATAAAGATTTGCGCTGTTTTTCTAATAAACATTCCTCCAAGCAATGTCTGGTGTGGAAGCAGTTCCTCAAATATTGCATTTAGGGAAGTATTCTAAGTGGTTAAGTTTGTTTTTGAAAAAATGCTGATCAATTTTTACAATACAAAACAAACACACAAAAAAATATTTTTGTGGGTAGAGAATATTCCCTGTAGCATTCCTGAAGGTCACTGTTTAATAGGTATAACTGTTGGGTTGTTTACTCAAAATATTCTATGTTAAACATGGAATAAACACATCGCGTTCATGTTTGACCTTAAAACTGTCAGAAATTGATCAACTGTACAAAAAAATGTGCATATGACATTTAAGACTCCAACATATTGTTAAGAATCGGTAATAAATGATGACATTTCTACTTTAAAGGTATAAAAAACGCTTTTTAAGAGATAAAATTGCTTGTAACAGTACACATGGCAACATTACCAGATTTCAGTTTTAGATTGCAATGAGTCGGCATCAGAATAGCTGTCCATGTCTCCCAGCTGGTTTCACCTCCTTCACTGACAGTTGTACAGCTTATTTTGCCCTCCAGAAAGACTAATGATAATAATAATAATAATAATACCCAAGATTAAGATATGACTCCTGCCTACAGCACACAGGTAGAGTGTACAGGTAGAGTGACATGTACACAACAAGAGAGAGAACAGCATTTGTGGTGTTAACTTCATAACAGCAGCAAGGAAGGATTAGTGAGCAGATGAGTAAAGTGTGAGGAGCACAAGGCCTGACTTCAGACATATCTAAAATGCAACAGCAAGCTAGACACACACATAAACTAAAGACATCCTAACATCATGCATATTCTCTTTACTTGCCGATGCACTGGATGCAGAGTGTCACATTTGGAGCTTCACACACATGTAGTATCAGGCTGCACAAACACTCGTGCACATTTGGGAAGTCAAGACACTCACAGTAAAAGAAATTCTCAAACAAGTAGTTTGATACAACTTTCTTTTTGCTTTTTTTCTGTCTGCTTCTCTCTTTCTCTCACACCACTTTCATGTTCCCTCCATGCTCTCATCCACCGACACCAAAGTGACTGATGATTGCAGGGACTTGGCTGGATTGGTATTTTAGATCCTGTGCGTAACCACATGTGTGTCTTTCTTGTCTGTGTGCTAAGGCTTTTTATAAAATTGCATGCACACACATCTATCTATCTATCTATCTATCTATCTATCTATCTATCTATCTATCTATCTATCTATCTATCTATCTATCTATCTATCTATCTATCTATCTATCTATCTATCTATCTATCTATCTATCTATCTATCTATCTATCTATCTATCTATCTATCTATCTATCTATCTATCTATCTATCTATCTCCAGATCAAATACCCAGCAGTGAATGAGTACTTATTGCAGGGTCTTCTGAGGGCTCTGTGGCTGCATGTGCTTACCGTGCTGCTGCAGCTTCAATAAAAAGGGATGAAGGGGGAAGTGGGAGGAGGGTGGAACACCGGACAAAGGCAATCATCTCCTCATAATGACTATTAAATCTCGCCCAAAATGGAAGAGAGTTTGATCCTCCACATTCAGCCTCCAAGGCCAAGAACACCAGCTTTATGATGATTGTCTTCATTATGCAACAGCTACGCTCCTCCTGGTAATCTAAATACTGCAGGCATTAGTCATCTCTCGCCACCTATGTTGCAATTAACATTTTTACACCACATACATAACTTCAGTCAATCAATACCCTTTCAGCAATTCTAGCTTTCTCCACGGATGAGTAGGTAGTTGCTACTTTTCTTACGGTGGTCCAAATGATTTGTAATGTTAAGGCTGCCACTCAAGCTCACATATAATTATCACCTCTTCCTTTATTTAGCCTTCCTAAAGCTAATTGTTTAAGGTTTCCAGCCCACAAACTCTCGTCAACTTTGACGTCTTGCAGCAGCTGCTGTATATTACGTGCCCGGCAGCGAATAACAAAGTTAGCAACCTGTTAGGAGAGCACCGAGTGAGCTGCAGGAGCAAATAGTATATTTTTCTTAGTAGTTGTTGGAAACAGCTTATAGGATACTGGATATTGGACTTTACATTTGTCAGGCGGACAGAAAAATGGCTCCAAATGAGCGCTAATGCTGCTAGCATGCCATAACAACTTTATAAGGTAATAATGTCAAATTGTGTTTATAGCTTGTTCTGCTACCCCCATTTGGGCGAGAAAATCAATCAGCACGGCCGTAAAAAGACAACAAGTAATCTATGATGAATGTATACCGAAAAAAGAGCAGGCAACACAACAAACAAGAGGGCATGAGATGATACCAACATAAAGAGTCCAATAAAAGACATCCAGGAAGTATATTATTGTCCTTGACAGAAGTATTTGTTTTTCAGTTTTTGTAATATATAAATCCTATAATGATATCATCCCTTTAGAAGGAATACCGCGGTTGTAGAGGACTGAGCAATGCACCTTCCAGAGCTACCATATTCTGCACATAATGTAATCAAACAGTCCTGATTGCTGTTTGACAAAGCCCATGATGATGTGCAGCCGATGATAGAAATGTGTGTGCAGCAAACCAAAACAGGGATTTCAGTGGCAAGAAATAACTAAATATATTTTCTCTGACTCAGAAAGAAAAAAAAAAACCAAAGAATGCAAACAAATGTGTTACACATGGTGGTTGGTAAAGGGACTGGCAGAGTGCACAAAAAAATAAAAAAACTGCTGGGCCACCCATGAGTGTTTATTCCAAAATAAGAATACGGGCTGGAATGTGAATTTTGTAGATAGATGTTTGTGTCATTTTGTGCCGTGAGTAAAATTGTTTCACATTACACTCTTAAACAGAGAGATGCTGGATGGAATACGAATCCATCTCTTCTACAGTTTTCTAAAGGGATGGTCCTTTCAACATAACATCAGACCTAAAGAGCCTGCTTAGCCAGCCTGTTTGCCTCATTAGTGGAGATGATAAGAGGGGAAATATGTAAAATATTGCATCAGATTATACTTCATTTTTCAATTGGTTTTCCATTTTGGTCCTGGGAAACACTTGTGAAATGGGAAGAGGATTATAAGAGAGGCTGGGAAAGTAATGTGTGCCAGCTGATATCCGGGGAATTCCTGAATAAATGAAGCACACACAGAGAGAGAGAGAGAGAGAGGTACGTGTACACATGCAAGAACGTACACAATCACTCTTAGTGTTCCCACGACATCTGTTACAACAGAGTCCAGTCGGTTGAGGAGAAAAGCCACAATGATCCACCCTAGAACATAAGAGGAATTCACAAAAACATGGTGGAGATTTGGCTCACAACAGGACTAGATGAAGTGGATACGAGTGGCTTTAGTGAAACTGTGCCATTTTTGTTGTTTTATTAAAAGGTGATTAGCAGCACTTTTAACATAGTAACACCATGACAGACTCACTGACGCTCACTCACAGCTTATTTAATAGCTTATTCTGTCACTGAAAGCACAAGAGAGGACTCCTATACTTTTGCTTATAGTCAACAAAACCAGCAGCCAACTTCTATACACAGTTTGTGGCATCCAGTTCCAAGCCCATTAATTCCTATACTGGACACAGAAATCTGTGAAAAACTGCTATATAATTACCAGACTAACAAAACAAGAGCAACAAGCACACAGAGTCCAATATGCCATTGTAATGATGGAACGTGTCGCCAGATGCAAAGATGTTTCCAAAAGATCTGGACAACAGCGAAGCAGCCAATTGGATTCAGAAACGTCCAGCTTATTATTTACTCCTTTTCTTTTGTGACATGTCAAAGCATCTGTGACACCAAAGTGTAACATACAGTGTGTCCAGTTTTGACTACATGGGTTATACTTGTTGCCAGGCCCGGTTCATTGTTGGTCTTTTCATTAATTTGTTGATAAGAAGGCAAATATCAAAACACCAGCGTGTCTTTAAAGAATAAGAGCGATGCATTTACATCATTTCTTTAGTCAGGCTGATTTGCTTTTAATCTATACATATAAACCGTTGTGTCCATTTATTTAGTTATGTAGCGACATAACTCCAAAGGCATTTCATTACCCTGCTAAACCTAAAAGTTGTGGTGTCTCTAATACTACTCTAATCTCTGATACTCCCACTGTGGTGGGAGTTTTGTTGCTGTAATAATGACAGTATTTTGCAGTTTGTGAGAATTCAAACACCATCATTATGGGTTCAGCCCATGAGTAAGACAACCCACCGTGTTCTGATTGTCATAGAAACTGCTTTGTAAACTGCACATTGGCTTTATTTGTGCGACCCCCTACCATCTGTATTACCACCACTCCCAGTCCCCCACAGAGTTTGACTCTAAAAGCTGTAAATATGCACCTTTTTTATCAGGATGCACCAATGAAATATGCTGCAGAGGCTTCGGAAGTGTTTGGATTGTTTTTTCATGATGTGTTGTAAATTATACCTTAAAAACAGACCTCGGGTGCTTCTCAGTTTGAGACAGGGTTTGATCTGCTTCATGACTAAAATCATTCTATTATTCAGGCTAAAATTTAGTGAAAGCTGTATTTTAGTGTGCCGGGTAAAGGGAAAATCAATCCTGTATTGTACCTGTAATAGTGGACAGCTTAATGAGAGTAACACAAACAACTCTCTCTCTCTCTCAGACAGATACTGACAAGTAAAGCAGAGGTAGAAACAAAAATGAGAAAAGCAGGGAAGAGCAGAGAAGGAATACATCAACAAACAGCATCATAAAGCAGTGCTTTACACATACATTTTTTTCTGTTTCTCGTTGGCAATGATGGTCAACAGTTCTCCAGCAAGGGATGTGGCTCTGCTAATTGTGTGTGTGTGTGTGTGTGTGTGTTAATGCCATAAGGAATAGAATAGGACCGACTGGTGACAGACTGTAGGCGGACAATGCTTGCCTCGATCCAGCACCATGGAGCACTCATTTTTGTTTTCACCCACATTAGTCACATGGGCAACGAATAAATTTGACACAAGACATAAATGGGAATTTATGAAGCTTAGCCAGACTTGTCAGTTGTTGATGAGTTTGACAATGTTTAATAGAAGTGCAAACTAATTATTTCAGAGCAGAGTCACAAAACCTTAAAAAATCTAGATATGGCAACACAGCACTATTAGAAAAACTGGGCACCATTCGCTTAACAAAGCAACACTTGACAGCCTGACAGAATACTGTTGTGACTTTCTTATTTTCTAACTTGAAGAGCTGTTTATGAATATAAATCAAGACTTAACTGTAAACCACTAGGGGAAGATATATGAAAGTCTATTCTGAAATTTTGTGGTAAGCAGATGCTGTTTTGAAGTTGTTGTTTGTGAACCGCACTGTACTGTGGACGGCGGTATTAAAGATGCAATGAGAGAATAGAGAATGGGGTGCAGAAGAGAGAGCTGCACACAAACAGAAAGCAGACATGTGCGTGCCACTTTCTTGTCCGCACACACGTGCCCAAACATCAGTGGAAATGATACGTTTGAAGGGTTTAATAGTGCAGATTATCATGGCACGCACACACACATAATGTGTGGGCACACATTATGGGCCCGCTCCTCAGGAGTTGGCCCTTCTGTGACATTTGGAAAGGGCAGGCGGAGCATCACTCACACACACACACATATATCCACAGCTTTGACCTCCACGCCGTCAGGTGTCAGCACAGCCCCCCCACACAGAGGCTCAATACTCAGATTAACATCAGGAATCAGGATTAGCTGGCCCCTGCAGGGTTTGGACAGCACACACTCGTTTCACCTGGCTGTCCTATAGCCCCTGGGTGCCTCCCACACAACCACACAGCGCACTAACACAGACATGCATCTGGTGGCAGGCAGCACACACAGATGTATGGTATATGCACATGCTTGGACAGAGAAAGAGTTATTGTTTGGCATTTGCTGATGAAGGTTATTATAAAAACTGCCTCAGCAAAAGAAGGTAATGTAGTCGCTGAAGGTTCTCACGAGTATAATAACAGACGTGTGTGTTTTACAGAGGAGACATTGAAAAGTCTTTAACCCTTTGGTGTATACTCATCAAAACCCCCATCTTCCATTTAATGAAAACAGCAGAATAATGCAATAATGCTGTTCATTATCTGGCTTTTATAAGACTACAAGCCCATTCTGGGGCAATATTTCTGCTACAAAGTACAGAATAGTTGAAAAACTGCCTCGGCAAAAAACTCAGCCCCATCCTTGTGTGTCTGTGCAGTCTTACATAACGATGCCTCACCAGCCACCTCACAGCAAGTGAGCTTGTTCAAAATCGTTATGAGGCATCTCTACCGTCTTTCAAATTGTCAGATTTAGCAAAGGATTGCCTGGCTTGACCAGTGCACTTCTCAGCAGTCCATCAAAATCAGACCATTGATTTCTCTGATGCAAGGTTTGAGGAAAGGGCAAGCTAAAAAGTGCCTGAACAAAGCCACACACTACTGGCCTGGTTTAGAGCATGACAGCATGTCAGACCTCTATGTCTCCTCTATTAGAGATGCTTTGTCCCGTGATCTTCTCTATTTATATTTAACAAGGAAATCTGGATGCCTCTGCAGCCACAGTGAGCTTTCTATTCGGAAAGGTTAGCAGATGAGCTGCAGCTCTGAAACAGGGGTCAATACAGGAGGTTTGGCTGTTTTTATCTCCTCTGTCTGTCTGAGAGGCTGCAGCTCCTCTGCTTCGATGAGTCACTCACTGGGCTGCAGTAGGAAATAGTGCTGTTTTACTGCCACCTTGTGGGTACTGCGTAACATTCGAGTCCAAAATCCCTCTTTTTTTCCACAGAAATTTATCTGATGACAGTGACACAGCACTTGACACTTGCACTTTTTCCAATTATAAGATGTTCTCTAACAGGTGTGACTACAAAGTGAGCTGATAATCATCTATTAATACATGGATTATAATAATTTGGTCACAAAATGAACACACAGCAACCCTTTGGATCAATTTTGATACCACATTTTTATATAAATAATGCAGATCTTTTCTTTATTCAACATTGCGTAAAATTTGAATTATTAGTCTATTGTAATGCAGAGTACACTATGTGGTCAAAAGAATCTTGGCACAGACATTTCTGTTCTTTTGTCTGGAACTCTTTTTCCTGGTTGGATTTTTAGTTCCAGTTAAGGTAAATCTGTGCCTTCAGTTTTTTGTACTGTGTGGGGTGAGACTCCCTCCTGTTTCAATGCGACAAAGCCACTGTACGCACAGCACCATCCGTAAAGATATGATTTTCAGGGTTCAGAGGGGAAGAAGTTGACTACGAGCCAGGCCTTATCTACCGGCATCAGTGTAAGACCTCACTAATGCCTTTGCAGCTTAATGGGAGCAAATCCCTTCAGTCGCATAGTGGAAAAACTTCACACAAGAGTGGAAGCTGTTGGAGCAACATATTTATACTCATGGCTTTGGAAGGAGACGTTGAACAATGTCGGTTTATTTTTACGTCTACATATTTTGTTCAGGTGTCCATGTGTGTTTATTTTACAGTGAGATACTGGTTGGGTTGGTATTTGTATTATGGTCATGAGTTTCTCCATCACTGCTATTTGAATTGCACATCAAACCAAGAACAAGCACTGCAAATTAGCGTCACCTACAATACTGCAAATGTAATATTTCTTTGTCTGTACTGTCACTATTAAAGAAACAAATACCCAAAAATGCCATAATCTTTGCTTATAGTTCAGTTCAATTCAGTTCAGTTTAATTCAATTCAATTCAGCTTAATTCAAGTCATTTCAGCTCATTCATCCATCCATTATCTATACACCACTTTATCCTCTGCAGGGTCACAGTGGGTCTGAAACCTATCCCAGCCGACTCAAGGAGAAGGCAGGGTTCACCTAGACAGGTCACCAGTCCATCACGGTCAAGTCAGTACAACTCAAATTCAATTCAGCTCAATCTAATTCAATTCAGTTCAATTCAATTAAACCCAATCCAGTTTTATTTATACAGCGGCAGTTCACAATATCTCAAAGCATTTCACATAGTAAGCAAAGACCTTGAAAAACTTGTACAGAGAAACCCACCAAATCCTAAGTTTTCTTTCATTCCATTTGAGCACTTGGCAACAGTGGGAAGGAAAAAAACCTTCCCTTGACTGGTAACGACAAAAAAACAAAAAAAAAAACTCTGGCAGAACCAGGTTCAGGGAGGGCGGCCATCTGCATCAACCGGCTGGGTGGGGTGAATGTAAGGAGGACTTCCTTCCTAGTTGCTTCCTAAATGCTGAAAAAAACAACAGCACCTATTGTATAATAATATTTTCTCACACTCATGGGTACAGATTACATACATCTAGACACACTTTACAGTGGCCCATGGAGTCCCTGTGTGCTGCATCTCCCTCTTCCTTCTTTGGATTTTGTTGGAGTCCAACAACAGTTCGATCCAGACACCTGAGAATACAGCACTGACAAATGTGAGAACGACACACAGAGAAAGAAAACGAAAGAAACAGCGTGTGTATGCGTGTGTGTTTATGTGCCTGTGTGTGTGTGTGTGTGTGTGTGTGTGTGTGTGTGTGTGTGTGTGTGTGTGTGTGTCAGAGAGCTTTCTTGTGTGTACATGAGGTACTTTCAATTCAGAGGCTGTGACATCGAACTGTCAGTGAAGCCCAGAAGTGCTGACAGGTAGAACACACACACATATACATACACACAATTCAGATACACACACACACATGCACACACGCACGCACGCACGCACACACACACACACACACACACACACACACACACACACACACACACAAACACACACACACACGCACTCACTTCCTCATACTGTTGTAATTGAAAGCTGTCACTTTGAGATTTTCTCCTCCACAGGGATTTGCACTTGGCTGCGGTTCCAGGACTTCACTCGTCTCGTTCTCTTTGATATTACTCCTCACCTCCCGACTCTCTCTCACTCTCTCTCTCCCTTTCTGTTACTGTAGTACATAATGCACGACCCCTCCCTCCCCTCTCTGCATCCCTCCCTTGTGCACACTCACACAACACACACCTCCCTATAAATCCTGAACAATTTCAGCTTTGAAAAACAACTAAATATGGAACCTCTTAGTAAAGACAGCATGGTGAGTCCTGAAATGATTCTAATTCGGTTCTGTTCACTCCAGACTGACTGCATCAGCCTAATCGGTCATCATTTACTTGATTTGACCAAGCGATTGTGGCCTACAAGTGACTGCAGCTGAAGTAATGTGTGGTCAATTCAGAGTCATTTCTGTTTGTGACTCACTATTCTCTAATGTCTAAATCTTCTCCCTCACTCTTCCATTCTCCCTCCGCTATGACAAAACAGTGTAATCCATTAATTATGGATTAGGGCCTAAATTAGGTTAGCACATATTTAATCATTCATGTGGACTCACTTCTTTGACTAGCCCACTAAATCATTAATTAGGAGTTTTGGAGATGCTAATTTGCTTTATGATCTGCACGAACATCTGAAAGTTGGATGAACTGATGTACCGGCACATAAAGACGTTTTTGCAATATTAGTAGTCAAGGACTGAGAATCATTTTTGGAATAATAAAACCCCGACCAAGGACATCCACTCACCCACATACATAAACACACCCGAGATCATACTGAGATTTTTTAATATCAGCATCTCAGGCTTTCAATATTAAGGCACAGGAGCAGATGGAGGATAAGATATATGATGAGGTGGGTTTCGGCCGGAAATGTCCAGCTAATGTACACAAACCTCCACACACACCTCAAGCTTTCATATCCCTTTAGAGGTGCTAATAATATACTTTACATACCAAAGTGTGTTGTGCAGAGTATGGAAAGTTTTCAAAAGAAGAAATGCAATACACATCAAAAGTTACTCTGATGAGTGAGTCAGAGCTGCTGCTCACTTTACATGCATCCTTATAAAGAAAAAGCTAACATAAAAAGCACCAACACGAACAATAAAGGCAATCTGAGTTTCCAGATTGGACATTTTATTTTACTGTGTGGTATAAAAGAACAGCGCAAGCAGCAGTATCTGCATAGGAATGGATAATTCATCACAAACTGTAAAATAGTTTGTTTTTCACCATTTTTATTGTTTTGTTTTGATCATGTGCTGCGGTGAAAAGAACACATGAAAACACTGTGCCCTCTTTAAATCTAATTATCAGCTTTTACTGTAAGCGGTAACATTTACAGCAGCGTTGCTTATTTCACATGAGAAATTTCTCTACTTCTTTCTTTTATCTGTGTTTTTCTTTCAAAGCAAGTTTCAATCAAATCTGATCAAACTACTCACGCAGCCCTGATGCAGCTTTTTTTTCTCTCTTTTTTTTTAGTGCAATAAAATATTGTCAAGAAATACTTAAGATCTGAAACCAAGTTTTCAAGGGGGCTTTAATCTGACAGACCACCAAACATGACACACACACACACAACACTGAAATACTGCAGTTTGAAGTATTTTCCCTCCCAAAGCAAATGAATGCACAAAGAAAAAATACTCTGACAGTATGTTCAAGCCCATCAAAAAATAAAAGAACGCTATGGGGCACTGTTGGTTAACATCTAAAAAGCGAGAAGATTGAAACGAGTCTCTGCCTAATTCTTGAATAAAACAAGGAATCATCCTTTACTTTAAATCCTGAGCTGTTTTGTCTATCTACAAAAGCTTATGCATGTGAAGCGCCTGAGTACCAATTTGGGGGGGGGAAAGGCATCTTCTATTCCCCTCCTTCAGCCTGAGCTGAGCACTATGGTCTGGCTCTATTTTGTAGCTTATAATCCACACTCTGCTGCTCCTGAGTGCTTAGCTCTCTTATTTTCTTTGGTGACCTGGTTATACTGCAGCCTTATCTCACCTCTTCTCTCAACTGATTACCCAGTGGTGGAGTCACATTCCCTGCTCAGTCAGCAAAGTCTGGCTTCAGTTGGATGAACTGATGTACTCAGTTTCATAAAAAAAAAAAGTATCTGTAGTGTGGCCTTTGGAAACTTGCACCAACTGCAGTCTCTCCTACAGCTCATCTCCAGATGCAATGAGCAGTGACAAGTAAGGCTAAATCATGTTTATCGATCAATGTGTAAGACATATTATAGCTCCAAAGGTGCACTGTAGACACATAATAATAATTGGTAGTTTTCTTTGAAAGGATACCAGAGGACATCAGTGGGATTAAAATGCTGTAAAGGTCTCTTCAATATCTAAACTGCTGTATGATTTGCCCTCATACTTGGATCCCTGGAGCATTACGAGGCCACAGTAGTTGTTGTAGAATCTGCAGCTTTCCACACAATCACACCGCAGATAGGCCTATCCTACTGGAAGTGTATTTGAAACAGATCTTTTACAGCTTTTGATACACACCCATGCACTTGAAATGTCTTCGCCTCGATGGTTTTACGCATTTTTAGTATTGCAGTCTGGTCCTGAAGAAACTCAATAGTGAAGAAATAAACATGAGTTTGAAAATTGGACTTTGCAAGGCTCTATCACTTGTTTGCCGAAGCATATTGTGAATATTACTGATGAGGTCAAATCAGTGAAACATAACTGAGAAAACCTCGCCAGTGCAGCAGCACATCAATTCTTTTTGTTCTTCCTTGCAGGTTGTTTTCCGTCTATCTTGTCCCTGCACTCATGCAAAGCTGCAGACAATTTTATCAGCACTAGAAGCAAGAGATGATTTACTGTAATAATAAGCCTCACCTGAAATGTTCCCTGGAAGAAGTTCCATCAGATGTATTCAGCAAAATTTGCACAAGGGGAAAACAATGAAAGAAAAGTGTATATGTGCAGTAGCTTAAATGAACCACTAATCGGCAATGTTGTGCCATTTACTTTCTGGAGATAATCATAATGCTAACTCGTTCTTTAAAGACACAAAGTGTAATAATCAGAGGTGCAGTAATTAAAGGACTATATTCAGCCCCACGGTTAGGAAAGTGAATTCTTAATAAATGCTCTCAACAATATGTTTTTAAAATAGGGTCTTGTTATCTTGCATTTTCTTCATCAACCAAAGCTAAAGTATATTTTAATATTCTGAATGAACTGTCCTTGCAAATATTACCTTCATAATTCAGTCTGGCGCTTATGTGTTTTGTAAAAATAGCATTTATCATTTGTATTCATTTGCTCTGTCTTTTTTCAGTGTGTGTTGCTAATTGTATTTTTTGGGGAACAAACATAAAAAAATGCCATTAAATGACTGTACTGAGCCAATTCTAAATCTGCCTCCTCTTTCATTAGGCTTTCGTCAGCGGTTGTTGGCTTTACGCTTGCATTCAGTGGGTAAATTAACCCACTTTTCCTTGCATATCACTTGAAATTCTGGGATATTTTTAAGCACAGCGGGTTCATACTCTACTTGCAGATTTTCAGTGAGGTTCAGGTCAGGGACTATGGGATTCAGATTCAGATTCAGAAACTTTATTTATCACATATGGGCAATTCAGGGTTCTTTGTGGAAGCTCAAGATTGTGTATCATGAAGTAGTTCATGGTGGATTTTGAGGTTTGCTTTGGATCATAATCAGGAGCCAGCCTATATGCCATTGCGGTGTCTTCACTGACTACATTTGCATCTGGAATTCTCTGATATTTAAGCGAATCCTATGGTTTTCCTGTGTCACTGGATCCACAAGCAGAATATATAGCAGTCATGTTTTTTCCTCCAAATATAGCCTGGCAATTGTGGCCAAAGACCAGCAGGTGAACTCTGAAACATGTGTTGGCTTTATATCTTTCTTTGTTTTTTTGTGATGATGTCCAAATGGCGACTCTTTCATGCAGACCCTGTCACTGTAGTAATGCTGCATCACTGTCTGTCTGTCTGTCTGTCTGTGCCACTTAAACCTTTGTGCAATTCTTTTGCATTTATATGGTATATTTACTGTGCTTTTCTGTCCAGCAGAAGCTCCATTTTATCTGAAATTGTACTTGGTCTTCCATATTTTAATCTTAACTGCCATTTCTTTATGACATTTCAAAAAAGCAAAAACTGCTTGCAGGAAGTACTTTGATATCTTTCTATAGCATTCTCCTGCTCTGTAAGAATAATCTTTATTTACTGAGCAAAATCTAAACACAAAGTGCTTCACAAGGCAGCAAAATAAAAGGGACAAGTTGTAAAATCATTTTGAATCAAAGGAAATATAAAAACTTAACACAGTGTGTAAAACCCAGTGTTGAAACTAAAAAATATATATTATTGAAAGATGTAGAAGACAGTTAAAAACTAAAAACAGAAAAAGCTCTCTGATTGAAGTATCTTTTAAGAAAAGACTTTGGGCCCTGAAGGCAAATGCTCTGGACCTTTTCAGTCGGGCACCTGAAATGAACTAAAGACCTCTGTCTCGGGACCTCAAAGGTCAAAGGTCAGAAATATAGATAGGCATCAGGTAGTTTCTTTTTCAGATCAGTTTCTCAGATGGATTTATGGTTATTGAATGCTACCACAAGGTTGTAATAGTCAGAAAATGTATTCAGCTCTTAGAATTCTTAACTACATTTTTGATCTCTTTTACAAGTCCTGAAGAAGCAATTAAGAGACTGACAAGAAGGGGGCTCCAACTTTTGCTCAAGCTGCAATTACTGTTTTTGTTTACTATTTTCTTTTTGAGTCCATTAAATGAAAATCAACAGTGCAACGACATTTGAAGAAAGGCACATCTTTTCACCCCAAAATCACATCTATCCTTTTATGTATTTTTTTTTAAATAATTCGCGTTCAATAATTGCTTTTCCTTTACAATGTTTTACTTGTATAATGCGCATGCTCAGTGTTGGCTGTGCGAATTATCTTACGTGATGACGTCGTCTAAGGGTTCGCTGTCGATACCCGACAAATCGAACAAGAAACGGAAGCGCAGCATGAGAAAAAATGATGTGTATGAAGTTAGTTAGCTAACGTTAACTTATATTGTCATTTAAGTAACAAAGCAAACGCTGAGATTTGCTGAAAGACGCATTCTGTTTTGCATCCGTCGTACTTAGTTAGTCCTCTTGGACTAACCCGTCACTTTCTCCGAGAGAGAACAGGAACAAAGTGTCAGGTAACGTTTACTACGACAACGTTAATGCTAACGCTAGGTTAACTACTAAGTGTCAGACTGTGTCGTTACGTTTGTCGATTCGTTTTGTTGTCCAAACATCCAGAGTAGCAATAAATTAAGTAAATAACGTCGGTCATCGCTGTCTCTGGACTGACATTATCACAATGGAGCCACAACGCCTTAGAACCATTTAGACTAACTAGCGCTAGCTATTTGTAACCGGGCTAATGTTATATTTAGCCAGGTTACAAACAGGTAGCTTTTAAACTTTGCTGAGTGTAGCTCGGTTCCTTTTCCTCTCCAGTTCACTGCAAATTGATACAAGAGCTCTGTTCTGCTCAGTCGTGTTTATTCAATATTTAGCTGCATGTCTTCCCAGTTTTTTTGTTAGATTTTGCTGGGATCAGTAACAACTGCTGTGAAGTGATACAGAGAGAAGCCCTCATTCACAATTCTAAATAGTTAGATTTTTCAAGGCAATGCTTAATTACCAAATGCAAAGCAGCCAACTACTCCAGAGCCGTTGACCCTCGAGGGCCCCCAAAAGGCTTTAGTTAGACACATGGAGTGTCAGTGGGCCTTGCTGTGTAAATTAACCCTTTGTCAAAATCTAGGCCTTTTTTTTGTTTTATTTGACATTTTGTTAATGCTGGTAGTTGTTCTGGTTGGACTTCGGCTGTGTGCATTAACAATGGAGTTGCCTTATTCACTGTGTGCAATATACTTGATTCAAATGAACAATAGAAAATAAAAACAAAAAAGTGGGGGTGATGGTGTCAGTAAGGACTCAGCAACACCACTTTTGTCCACTGCCCCCAAACTGGTTAATGCAAATGTGCAACAGCGCAAAGTATCTGTCAAGATATGCTAACAATTTGATTCTTTGCAGTCCACTCAATGTAGAATGAAGTAAGTATTTTGTTTGCGTGAAATGTCTGCCTCAACAAGATTTTGTTCATAATGGTACAGCAATCTCCAGTGAATTATTTGAAAAATTAAAAATACAGAAATATTTAATTCCAAAAGGAGCTGTATTGAATTTTCTTTTCTGTAGACTTTATCTGATTGTTTCTGTTTTTTTAAATACATTTTTGACTCAGGATGGATCCAGCTCTGCTGAGGGAGAGGGAGCTGTTCAAGAAAAGGGCTCTTTCCACTCCAGCCGTTGAGAAAAGGCAGGGAGCGTCAGACTCTGGATCACATAAGAAGAAGAAACCCAAAGTAGACAAGGAGAGCTCCTCGGGGTCCAAACACAGCACTGGTACGTGAAGCATATTTTCTTAAAATGAATAATCTCTGATGGGTTATGTATGGTACACATCACTGCTGGACCTTTTAGTGTTAGCATAATGTGTCTATTCATGTATATTGGCAACAAACAATTTGAGAGAGTACAAAACAAATTCAGTAGCTACTCAGTCTGCAGTTAAGGAGAGTGCATCTGCATGGATTGGTAAGAGCAGAATCTGATACGAGTGTGCAGTCCTGAACATGTGCACTCTTGTTTTTAAGTTTTCTCTTTCAATTTTCCCCAGCTATTTTGGCAGCTAATGAACACCTGAGATCACAACAGACTGCTCGCCAACAGTTTTAATTAGCAAGCTGCAACAAGATTAGCAAAGTTAATCTACCTGGTTAGAAATTCTAAAAAATACTATGTATACCTTCTCCTTTATTGAAAAATCTGGAATCCATGAATATGAAAATATTTCACTTTTTAAGAGTTTAACTAGTGGATACAGGATGTGTCCTGCATCAGGGACCACCCTCACTGTTTGTGCAATACAGATGGGAGTTGCTTATTGACATAGGATTACTTCCAAACTACTTGTGGTTTCACAAATCCTGCTTGCAGCTATGTGTGTTAAAGTCAGATTTTAAGTGAACTCAGGGAAACCTTCTACTTTCAGCATAAGAATATGTAAGAATATGAAAATAGTGTTCTAATGTCTGACTCTACTCAACACAACTGATTAGCCAAAACATTATAACTACCCCTGCCTTATACTATATACTTTTGGTACTTGATGTGCCACCAAAACACCTCTGACATGACAAGGCATGGATTTTATTAGACTTCTGGTGTTCCCTGTGGTGTCTGTCACGAAGACGTTGGCATGGCACATCCGTTAGTCTGTCCGTGGAACGCTGTCAGTAAATGCTCAGCAATGCTGGGAGCACCTCACAGGCCTTGCCAAGTCAGATGTTTTATCCTGCTTCTATGGCCATATTAATTTTGGCTTTGTCAAAGACACTAAGGTCTTCACATCTGTCAATTTCTCACATATCTAGCATCCTAATTTATCCCAGATCTTTATTGTTATAAGGTAATTTTTTTGCTTCATTTGTGAATAGTCTTAATGTTATGGATCATAATCACTAATCCTTTGCAAAGTGAAGGTCAAACATCCAAGAGAAATTTTGAGTAGAGAGGGCCTGTAAATATAGTTGACATCAACATTACTCTGCTATATAGGCTTAAAAACTAGGGTAAAGACTACTGTCTCCGCCTTTATTTTGAAAGTAGAAGGGAGTATCCCATAGGATGACCCTTTACTTCCAGGTCAAACTGAACAGATGATGCTCTGCTCTTACTCTGAGTGCTTCCAAAAAATGACTGCCAGCATCCGTCATCATTACAAGTTTGGGAATCCTCACTGGTCTCTCAAATGTAATCGCACAGTTCCTCATGCATTTTCAAATGATCTGTTAGACTCGTAAATCTGTTTTCCCTCATGCACAAATCTAATTCTGTGCTCACAAAGCCGTGCCTTGACTTGCCGAATGAGTGGTGCTTAGAATTTGTTTTGTCAAATCTTTTGTCGGTGAATATTAATAGGGCTGCTACAGATCATTTTGTTATGACATTGTGCTGGCTGAGGTTATACCGCTCATTGATAATTACAGTTTTCCTCGATTGCTCAGACACTGTTCTCAAAATATGACTAGAAAGACGACAAGGACAGCTCAAATAAGATTTACTTTTGATATTACAAACAACTATGTTGTATTTGGATGTATGGCATTGTTGGATGTAAGCTGTGCCTTCTTTTGGCAGAAAAAAACATGCTTAATTCAGTGACAATTTATTAGGCATTTTGTGGTAAGGCATATGAAATTATACATTGTGCTCAATATGACATAAATTACATCACTGTGCAGCAACCAAACTTGTCAGAAGATAATGTTGCACTGCTAAACATGTTGACAATACTGGTATGCAATTTATTGAAATAGAGAGAAACACAGTCTTTATTTAAAGCAATGATCTCCACCTAAGCTTGATCAGTTTAAACCAGCATATTCAAGTCCTTAGATTTGGACTGTATTTTTATATATACAACATGTGTAATAGAAGCTCATTTGCATCTAGTAGGACACAAGTATGTGTACTATTCACAGGGTAGTTGTTGTTGAACAGGAATGCTTGTTTTTTAATTTGCTGATATGAGTCAGAATCATGTTTTTTTTTTAATATATGTTGCCATGTTCTGGCCATGCAAAGTCAAAAACAAAACAAAGCAACAAAAGGCCCACTTAGTGTGGCGCATCCTTTCACTGCTTTCATTTCCAAGCATTGAAAACTTGAGTTTTTCAGGCCACACAATTTGTAGTATTTCTACTCAAATGCTCTCTTATTTCTTCTAGCGGTATTTCTGGTGTAAACTATGGCTTTCAGGGTCGGCTGTAGGTGTGTGAAAATTCCCTCTTAACTGAAATGAAAAGATAATGAGACTCACTCCAAACCAGTGTCCACTTCCTTTTTCACATTTCTCTCTCTTTCCATATTTTGTCTCTTCTCTCAACATCCTTCTAACTGTGAGCAGCTGAACCACTTTTAGTTGTTTTCAAAAGGTCTTTTTTTTAAGGGAATCTGGGTTAGCACTGTGGTATTGCGGATTCAGCAATGAAACCCAAATTCCTACTTTGCAATTTCTCCATCCCTTGCTGCCCCTATACCACCTCAGTGTGGGATTCTGGTTCCTTGCAAATGCTGGTCATAATGAGCTTGCTGCAGCTTCCCGGCCCTTCTTCCTGTAGCTGGTGGTGCGTTTTCCCTTTGGCACAGCACCCACAGTCCAGCAGCTCATATAGCACGGCCAAGGCTGCCAGGGACAGGACAGTGAGGATAAAAAGCAGAAGGATGACGAAACAGGCCACATTCCAGCCGTCATGGAAGGGGTAGACTTCCTGGACCTGCAGGGAGACACGGGACAGAGGGACGGCCTCGGGGTGCCCTGGGAGACTGCTTGGTTGTATAGTGGTTGTGATGTTAGCCATGATTTCTGGAACAAACGGGAAGAAAGATGATGTTAATGGCTGTGACTGTGTTTGGTTCTGGAATTCACTGTAGATCACATTAAAAGGGAAACAAATAGTTGTAAAAACTTTTGTGGTCATGGTGAGAGACTAATTAAAAACCTAACATAATGGAGGAAATGCTTTTTAGGGAATCATTTGCTTCCACTAGTTTTAAGTATGGAAAAAACAAAACGAGAAAGTACAGAACTAACTAACTGCTGTTAGGAAAAGACATAGCCTCACCAAAGAGCACAGACGCAGAGGGAAACCCATTTCCTCTCACAAAAGCAGCAGCACTTCTCATAGGTAATTTGCTGTAATATGATTATTGTTATGCTACATGATTACCAGTCATAGAGTTTGTCGTGTTGTAAAATGATAAATTGCAACGTCGGCATGTACACAAAATGGACCCAGGCCTACATCTGTCATTACAGAAAGCATTCTTAGTTAAATGAGATGGCAAAGTGCTATTAGAGCAAAAGGATATATTGCAAAAGAGCAGAAACCCTACTGAGACCATCTGCTCAGAACAAAAATAGATTTAAAAGGCTGGTAAAAAAGGACAGCCACACAGTGAAATGTAGCATCTTCACTTGCTTTGTGACTCTTTGGCCATAACACTGACACGAATGTTGCAGCTAAGGAAGTGCAGCGTAATAATAAAGTTAAAAGATGTTCTTCAATGTGCGCATTGTCAGACCATTTGTCTCTCTTCAGCTTTCCTTTCATGATGTCAGCCAACGCCTACCATTTTAAGTCCTCAGGGAACAGTATACCAGCATCTCTGCCTACACACACATAGACACATGTGCACATACATGCTTTTAAAAGCCCGCGTGCATGCACACACATTCATGTACCACATACTCAGACCAAGGGAGCTGACCCAGTTTACTTGAGCAGACCACAGAAACAAGTTAAAGAAGAGGAGCACGCATAACCAATCCTGTCCAGTTATTTTTTGTGTCCATTTCTTCTAAGATCTTCAACGATAACTGGTCTTAATGTGTGTGAAAACACATGATTTTATGTATCTAGGATAGATTTGTGTCATCTCAGTATGACCTGTATATACAAGTGTGTATTTTAGCGTGGTTACAGAGATAGGTGAGTACTTCTTTTGTGAATCAGAGTTTTCTGTGTTACCCAAAACTACAACATGAGAAGTTGCTGTGGTTTTGGTTGCCTTGCCTTCAGTTGCCTGGTATTCTACATTGTCCTAATATGATGAGTCCTACATCAATTAAGAATGCAAGTATAATGGTATTTCTTTGTGGTCAAATATATAGACAAATTTACTGGACATAAACTTTCTAGACATGGTTGCCTTTTCTTCTCTAGTCTCTTTTTAGACAAAGTATGAAATGCATTTTTCACATTGCACTCACTTGCGTTGCATGGATGAATTTTTTATGGGAGTGTATGGGTGTAGCATCAGTATGTCAAGAAAAAATTTAAGTTCAAGTTTTCCTGCACACTGACTACATACTTGCACTATGATGATACGATTTAAGAGTTAAGATAAGACATGAAAACACTGACTGCTAGGGGGTCACACACAATTTGCTCTGTTTTTACTGTGAGCTGGTTATTGATTTATGGTAGCAGAATGAAACGCATCAGTTTGCAGTATTTGGTAACGGTTTTGCTTTATTTTCTTTTCAGTGGAAGCAACTTAACTCTCTATTCCATGTTTGGCATCCTCTTGTCACAGACCCAGCTCATAATATCAATATCACTTCAACTCATTGCCATGACAACAACCTTTTTTGCTAATTTGTCTCGCCTGCTCGCCCCATGATCTCTCTTTGTTTTGTAAGAGCAATCACACACACAGGGACAGATTGGCTCCCTGCAGCATCTGTTATCTCACCCCAAATGAGCCCCACCCCAGCAGAGCTCTGAAGGTGTTGTAGGGCTACTTATTGCTCTCTGCACAGTGGATGTCGCTCTCTCTCCCCCACACACACACACACACTCCAAACACACACACACACACACACTGCTAATGCCTCTGGCTGGCTCCTCACAGCTGTCAGTCCCTCATTGATTTGTCTTTAGAGCTGCAGTTTGAGCCGAGCCACGCACTTCCACAAACACAGACATGATGCTTGTGAGTGCACACACAGACACACTTACAGTTTCTGTTGCTTGGTATTCAAGTGGGAAGAGTGCAGACAGACGGACCCATGTTTATTTAATCCACTGCGTTCTTGTACAGTCTTGGCCTCAATGTTACAACTGCCACCTAATGATCTTGGCTTAGTCATTGTTTTAGTTCAAATGACATTTTCCGTAGATACTTGTTGGATGTGGTGCTTTGTAATTTTAGATTTCTATAATGCAGAAAGAATTGGCTTTGTGAATAGGTGCTGCATTTAAGATGTATGATTTACCCTGTAAAATGCTGGAGCACTGACAAAATCCCCTCACAGGCATAGCTTCACAGTAAAACCGAAAGTAGCCTGTAGCTTCAATTCATACTGTGATTGTTATGATCTGTTGATGTCAAACATCATGATTCAGATAATCCTTTCCTTACAAAAAATGTGCAGACTCACCTGTGTGTCTGGCTCAGTGTGTAGAAGATGCAAGTCAAAAGATGCTCCACCTGTCTCCCGGTCTTCCACTCTCTCCCTCCTCCACGTTCACTCCTCGACCTGTTTTCCTCCTGAACACTCTCATGCACGTTCAGCCGCCGCTCGTGCACTCGCCGTCTTCATCCGCCACTCCTTGCAGCTCTTCATGTCTCAGCTGAGCGGCGGCAGGCTTCTCTCCATCATTGGCTCCTCTCCTTTAGCCCTGCCCCTGCACCATTCGTTAACCGGCCTGTCACAATTTCTGCGTCCTGCCCACTTTGCAGCTCACAGCAAAGGAAGCTCCCGCCCCCACCATGAATCATTCATGAATCAGTGTCCATTTTCAGCTTTGATTGGGGAGTCCAGACCTCAGACAGTCTCCAGGCGGGAGCAGCATTGTTGGACTCCACCAAAGAATAGGACACACTGGCTGGATTTCAAATCACTCTCATCAGATTGCTCTCATATATGGCTCTTGTAGTTTAAAAAAAAACATCCTTGTGCCACAATGTTGCACTGAATGACATGCCCCTTCATTACCATGAAGACTTCAACATAGCCACTGTAGCATATTTTGAGTCAAACCCACATGCATGTCCTCCTACTGTAAATGTGTGTCAATTTGCAACTGAAAGTAGTCCCCACCTTATTTACTGTTTACTTGAGTCAAATTTGTTTAAAAACAAGAAAAGAAGGACACACTGATTTAGTAAAATACCTACATTTCTTTCATGTCAACAGATTTTTAAAAAGGTAATTTTAAAGACCATCTTCAGTAGGAACAAATGAGATTGAAATACACATTAATAAACTAATACATAAGTAGTTTTAGTCTTTTCACTAGATATCATAGTTTAATTAAATAAAGATGAGTGACTTTATGAAACAATAACTGATTTGAAAGATTTACACAAGCTGGCATTAAAATCACGTAGAGATGACTTTACAACTATTTCTAACAAAGCCATCTCTAAATCTGTGGCTTCTGTCTGTCCATATTGTCCTCAGGTGTCAGTCTTTACAGTGAATACTGTGACATTTCTTTGTACTTTTTTTCTCCACAGAATCTAGCAATGGAAACTTCAACATCAAGACAAGCTCTGGGTACAAGTTTGGCTGCCTGGCCAAGATAGTCAATTACATGAAGGTAACTGTCTGGGTGTGTTTAGTGTTTTTAAGAAGGGAATTTTCTCAATAAATTTAGCGGTGACTGTAATAATGAAGATTTTGCATCTGCAAACAGGAACTGGTTCAGACAACGGTGTGTTTTAGTCTAATGGGCATTTTTCAACTCCAAACTGATTTATTTCAGTTACTAGATTTTAAGCTTGTGATCATCTCCATTGAAGCTCTTAAAACTTGACTTGTTGTCTGTTGTATCAGCCAAGTTGAGTCACTTGCGTCTGCAGTGTAACATTTGGTCCCCAGTCTTTCTTTTGCTATGCAAACAGCTTGTTTGTCACGCTGTGGCTCTACTAAGAGTTAGCCAGGCCCTGTCACACCAACTGTCTGACTCATCCCTTTCAGCAGAATTCATACTCATCTTGACAGATTTTCTATGAATGTGTGCATTTTCTATGCCATCTGTTGAATGCACACTTTCAAACTGTGCAAAATACCCTGGCAGCTGCATGTAAGGCACCAAGTTGCTGTAGACATTTGGCTAAAACCCCGTCCATAGTGTAGGACTAAGAATTGCTTACATGTTAAAATAAGAGCTATGAAAATGTTTTACACTGTTGCTTATTTTCTTTATGTAAATATGTGTTTTTCTGTTTTTAACAACCAGACAAGGCATCAGAATGGTGACACACACTACCTGACCTTAGATGAAATTCTTGATGAGACCAAACTACTTGACATCAGCATGAAACAGAAGCAATGGCTCATGACTGAGGTTCGTCCCCGTTGTTTTCACCACCTTATGTTTATCATGTATTGTCAGTGTTACACTTTCTCTTGTCCTCTACCATTTCAGAGAACTCTTTCTCACCTGCAATCCACACAGTATTTGTTTTGTCCTCACTGCCATCTCTAATCTGATCACTTGGAACAATAGTTTTCATCCACGTACACATCCTGTATATTGCAAAAGAAGGAAACCGCTGAGTAGCAACTGAGCGATTATGCTGATATCAGACATATAACAGTCAATACCTTGTTGAAAATGTCATTACATAAGTTGAAAACTACATTACCTGAAGAAAGAATGGAGCAACCGGAGCTGAATAATAGGTTGCTTATATGTAAAAGTATATAATTTCTTTCTATTTTACAGATAATTTCAACATAAGATATACATTTTTCATCCAATGGAGTTTTTTTATGTATGAAATAAAATGAATTCTTTTTCACAACTCCTACTACTAATCTAATCTACTATTTTACCTCTACCTGACGATCTCAGGCCTTGGTCAGCAACCCAAAAATTGAGGTCCGGGATGGGACTTATGGCTTCAAGCCTAAGTACAACCTAAAGGACAAGAAAGCCTTACTGAGGCTGCTGGACAAACACGACCAGCTGGGCCTGGGAGGCGTGCTGCTGGATGACGTAGAGGAGGGGCTGCCCAACTCAGCCAAGGCTATCAAGGTAACATGAATAGAAATGAAGCTAAAGCACACGCATGTCTACACAGAAAATGCCACCCATGTGATGAGTATACACTGTTATGACTATACAGTACCGACATTGAAATGGCTTCTCATACGACCATTTACAGGCTTTGGGGGATCAGATCATCTTTGTAACTAGACCAGACAAGAAAAAGATCCTGTTCTACAATGACAAGCATTGCCAGTTTGCGGTAGATGAAGGTGAGCATTAGTCAGTCTTGTCTGCCAGCTGTGACATGGCTCATTGTTTCTCTCTCTGTGCTGGTGTCTGTCTTGGCTCTTGTTTTGTCCTTAATTGTCTCTTTGTATTATAAACATTTGGCTGCTTTGATTTTAAAGTCAAGTAGATTTAGGGCTGGGCGATATATCGATATAAAAATTATATCGATATATTTTTAAATGAGATATGGAATTAGACTATATCGTATATATCGATATAGTTCAAATTTGCGCTGTGATCCTTGCTCCGCTGCTGCGCTGCTGACGCGGAGCTCTGTGCACTGCTCTGCGCGCCCCCGCGCCTCTGCACAGAGAGTGGAGGGGCAGGAAGAGACACTCCGGCGTTGTTCAACAAGCATGGAGGAAGCAACAACACCTGCAGAGCGCGCAAAGGAGGAATTGGTTCGTAAAAGAAAAAGCAGTGGCTCAGTAATTTGGAGATGGTTCGGTTTTAAAGTAGCAACTGAGCAACAAAATCATGTTATATGTATGGAGTGCAATAAACAAGTTACAGCCAGGGGTGGACGCACTACTAATCTTTTTTCATCACCTAAAACAGCAGCACAAGCTGCAGTACGAAGAGTGTGTGAAGCTGCGCGCTGCAGAAGCCCCAACCGCAAGCCATCCACAACCCGAAAAAGCTCCAGCCCCGAAACAAAGCTCACCGTAAGCCGCATTTTCCCGCAGTGTGTCTTATGAAAAGAAAAGTGACAAGTGGTGTGTTATAACGAAAGCGGTGTCCTATCACATGGCTAAAGATATGGTCCCTGTTGCAACTGTGGAACAAGTCGGATTCAAAAAGCTACTGAAAACTATGGACCCAAAATATGAGCTTCCCAGTCGCAACTACTTTGCACAAGAAGCACTGCCACAAATGTGCACTGAAGTCAGGCAGAGCCCTGCTGACCAGCTGGCTAACGTGACCCGTTTTGCGTTAACCAGCGACAAGTGGTCCAGCAGGACGTGTGAGCCGTACATGAGCGTGACAGTTCACTTCATTCAAGACTGGGAGCTGAAAACAGCATGTCTCCAAACAAGTTATTTCCCCCAAAAACACACCGGTGAGCATATAGCTGAGGCCCTGCAAGACGCAACTGCAAGCTGGAAACTCCGAGAAAAGCATCTGGTTGCCATAACAACAGACAGCGGGTGCAACATCATTAAAGCGACTTGAGCTGAACAAGTGGCTGAAGATGCAGCGCTTCGGTCACTGATTACACTTGGCTACTGGTGAGTGCAGTGTTGTACGGAGTATTCAGATATTTTACCTTAAACAAAAACATATTAAAATGTTAGTTTTTCCTTATTTTGAAATGTAAACAAGGCGGAAAAAATATCGCGATATATATCGCATATCGATATTCAGCCTAAATATATCGGGATATGACTTTTGGTCCATATCGCCCAGCCCTAAGTAGATTGTTTAGGTTGTCATGAAAAGAATGCAAATCACCAAACTTTGACAAAGGTTTGGGTTTAGATTTTCCTTTCTCCATTTCATGTATATGTAGTTGTAAAACAGGTGTATTATTGTGCATAAATGAAATATATCTGTTTGAACAGCTGGTCTGAACAAGAAGACAGGCTTTTTAAATCTGGAGGTGGGTTGATTGGACCCAGACATGTCTTGCCATGTGTTGCATTGAAATAATGGGAAGCCAATTTTGGTCTGAGTGCACCATAGGACTTGTGTCAAGATGAAAAGGAAGGTCAGACTGATTTTCATTAAATACAGTCTGTGTGCACCCACTCAGACTCCAGTGCTGACTTTTAAGCTCTATTCATGTCAACATCCAGCAGGGAAACTGTAATATATCTGACTTCATTTGGCATAATACAATTAGCATATTTTAGTTGACCTTGATTTCTCTGTCTGTGGTTGCATTAGTGTTCATTTAGGCATTACATTTTTGCACCTTTGTGTTTAATGCTGCTCATAGAATATCAGTGTGTTCCACCTTAAAGTGGGTTTTTATCAATTTCATCCCGGCCTTGGCTTTGTGTTGTTGCTGTTATTTTATATGTTTGGGGCCACTTGAGTGCCCACCTCTTTTGTTGGTGTACTTCCCACTCAGACACTTCTTGTTCAATTGCAGAATTTCAGAAGCTGTGGAGAAGTGTTCCAGTTGACTCCATGGATGAAGAGAAGATTGAGGAGTATCTGAAAAAACAAGGCATCTCCTCCATGCAAGACACGGGACCAAAGAAAGTGGTCAGTGTCTTTTCATTTAAACTCTTATTATTTATTTATTTTTTTAAATTTAAATATACATGCCCTGATTAATTTCACTAGAAATAAAGGCTGTAGCACTCAGTAGTGGCATTTGTACGTAATCAAGCTTCTTAATCAGTGCTGATTTTGTTTCTGTGCTCCCCACAGTTACCAGTTCAAAAGAGAAAGAAGCAAGGTGGGCAGAGGAAGAGACACTTCAAGACCCACAACAACCATTTGGCTGGAGTACTGGAGGACTATTCAGATGGGGTTCCTGTAAAGAAGTGAAATCTTTCCAGTCACTTGTAATCTGTAAATGGCTGGAGATGGAGACGTTGGCCTCACTACAAAACAAAGACTTTTCATGGCTGTCTGTAATGTCAAAGAAACTAGCCTATTTTCCTTTCATTGCGCTCCTTTCAGTGATCAGTGGTCTTGCGTTACATTGATTCAATAGCAACTGTGTTTTCGAATCCTTTTCAGTGTTTATTGATCAGTTATAATCGAAGGACACTGGATGAAAAGAATTCTGAGATCATAAAGGACACAGAATGCCCATACCAAAACTGCATCTTTTGAAGGTAGCACCGCGACCTGTTAAAATGTAAATGAGGCTGAAATGTGTAAATACTTTTTTCATTATTTTATTTTGTGTAGCATAAAGGTGTGTGGACGGTTTTATTTGCATGGGTAGCAGTTCTCCTCCGATGGCGACCTTCCTTCCTTCCATCCTTTGAACAGGACTTACAAACAAGAAAAGCAGCTTTGTGTTGTGCAGTGCATCACACTGAAGTCTCATCCAGCATGAAACATCTTCAACTTTACTACTTGTGGAATTTCAGAATATTTAAATGCTTCTGCTCTGCAGCGCCATGGCATAGTGGTTTAAAATACTAGAATTTTTGAACTTATTTTAATAAATTACATTGTTACACAATATTGCCTTAATTCTATTTGGTCATTTTACCTGCAACATCTAGTATTTCTATGTATAAAATTCACACTTAGAATCAGTGTAAATACTTTATTTCCTCCCATTTTGATAATGTCACTATTGGTATTATAATTTATAAAATTTAAAGCCTTGTGATGAAAGTACTGGTAACTGCTATGGTTATAATTAGTACATCAAATACACATTCAGCACTTTAAGGTATTTAATCATAGAAAACATTATTTCAACACAGCAAGATAAAGATGAAATGCTTAATCTGCTGATGTAGTATAAAATATCAGTAAGTGAAGAACATTTACTGACAGGTTAAGTACATGTTATAGAATTATATACATTCATGCTTTCTTCCAGCAAAATCTATTTAAACACAGGTTTGCTAGCCATTTACAATTCAACCTAAAAAGTATGAAGTTAAGTTTTAGCTAGCAGCGTGGCCTGCTTTAACGGTTTTCTTCAAATGGTGGTAGTTTGGCAAAATCTTCATCAGAAAGTCGAGCTGAAGAGTCTGGGGCTGGAATGACAACAAAACAGACATGTAAATAAGCACAATACACAAAAGTGATAAATATCACAGATCTTTTGATGTTAAATATTATGCAGCACCTCATTTTGACACCAAAAGCAAAATCACGTCCAAGGGCCACAACGTTTTTTTTCCCTTTTCTTTCCAGGACAGGTCTATTTTAGCCAATGGATTCACATATAGTACTATATTTATCGGGATTAGAGTTTTGGCTCTTGTATGAATTGTCCAGAATTATGAAATGGACAATATGTTTTGATGTAGATCCCACATAGAAGGTACATGCATTAGCTCTGAAACCTGTACCATTACCATGCAATCTACTAAAACATCCCCATCAACTTACAGTCTCTAGTTACCAGAGGTATATGGAGACCTCTCTGACAGTGTCCGGAAGTACAAAATCAAAGGAAATGCTTTGATGTTGAATTTTCAAACACAAGCCTAGAGTACTTATCCACACCCCAAATGTTGCCCAGTCATGTGCATCCATACCTGTGGTCTTTCTGTCTGAACCCGCCTCATACATCCAGAGCCATAGATGACTGTGTTCTCAGGTATGACCTCACAGGTGTTGACCTGACAGAAGGCTCCAATAATACAGCCACTGGTGAGGATCACATTTCTGCCAACGTCAGCTAGACAACAAAGCAGGGGATATTTAATACAGTGAGTTACTTTACATAAATTATACATTTGTTCATCTCTGTAGGTATATATTGCTTCCATCTCTACATGATCAGACACTAAACACAGAACAAAGATGCAAACATCCCACCTTTAGATTCTATCACATTGTTGTCACCAATTTTGAGGGCTTGTGATACTGTTTGTGGTCTGTTAAGGCAAAACTGTTGTAGTAGCTTCGATTCAAAAGTGTTTACAATTTGAAATCACTTGTGGACAAAGTTTTGACCAGTCAAGAGGATACCACAGCCAACTTCAAATACATTGTTTATGCCAATGGTCATCGTCTTTGGTTCCACCTCAGCATCTGGTGTGATATTTTCTGGGTAACTGTGGGGCAGAACAAATACACCTGCAGGTATTATGATGCAGGTAAGGCTGATTCCAAAACAGGCCGCATGAAAAGACAGGTAAAACTGGGAAATGAATTAAGTATGAATGACCTATTAATGATCAAGGCTTGCTCCTCGATCAGATTGCCTTCTCCAATCACGATGGGTCCTGCCTCTGCAATGATGCGAGCTTTTGGGTGGACCACTGTCCTGGGGCCTGAGGAAACAGAACACAGGATGTATTACACGTACAGTCAATCTGTCATAGCTATGATCCGCTTTGAGGAAAGAGAAAAGCAGGTTTTCTCATTTCCGCGGTGCTTACTATTCATTGAACAAACGCAAAAACATCTTACCAATGGTAACATCTCCTCTGATTTCACTTTCAACACAAACTACGGCTCCAGCGGCTATTTTGACACTACAAAAAAACAGAAAAAGCGAGGATGAAGTGAAAATGCTAGCTAACGTTGCTAGCTACTTCGCTAAACCATTTAAAGTTGATACATTATAACTTCATAGTGGCTATTTAGTCATGATGTTTATGTTATCACTATTTAAGTAAGCAATCAATCGTCATATACAAAAAAATGTTTATAGAACCTTTTCTGGGCGTTTTGTTTGTCTGCCATTGTGATAAAGTCCGATGGGAGTCGCCGTTGATTCAATCGGTCATCGATTTAGCATCCTTGTTGTTTTCTGCATATGCGCATGCGCTAGTCGACCAAAAAAATATAGGATTGTGTGTTTAGAAACATTAACAGGAAAGAGAACTGGGAATAGTTGAGCGTATTTTGGTTCTGAAAATAGGCTAAATTATAAGGGACATCTTTTAAAGAATAAACAAGTCTAAATTCTCTGATTCCAGCTTGTTAAATTTCAAGATTTTCTGGTTTCTCTTATCCCCGTGACAGTAAACTAAATATCTTTAGGTTGTGAATTAAACAAGCGATTTTATTTTCTGACATTTTGAAAACCAAACAACTTGGTGATTGTTCTAGAAAATAACTGACCGATTACTGCACCATGAAAATACTGATTAGGGTCTAGACATGTTTTGGCACAGCAACTGACAACATAATAGTGACCAATGTTACCTGTGCAACACAAAGTGTAGACAGCTGGAAAATAAGTTTTGGTATACAAAAGTCGTTTTCGGACATTACGTTATCCTTACGTTAACTGAAAGAGGAATATTAACGGTATGTGATTTATGTCTGAATGACAGAATGCCATTGCTTTAACTGGTTAAGAAAACAAGCAATGTTCCACATCCCATGCCTGAAAAAAGGCGTAGGATGTGCGTCTCAATCAAAATAAACTACTTATTTAAAAACGAAACACGAGTCTATCTGATGTATAGCACATGGTAACTAGAACTAATTTAAAGGCCTTTTATCTAACAGGTGGTGACGAGCCACACAGGTAGTGTTCAAAGTACACAGGTACTTTGTCCCTTCTCGCTCCCACTACAATGTCAAAACAAGTGAGGGTCGGAAGTGGGATCTGCTATGGCAAAAAGGAAGCCAAAGAAAAACATAAAACACACAACTTCAGTTGCAGGGGTGAAGTTGACAAGTCAGGAAGAAACTACTACACAACCAGAGAGAAATAATATGGTTCCCCTTGCTGCTGTTGCTTTGGTCGTCGCCGCCTGTGTGGTACCTCTGACAGCTGAAGTGCCTACATGTAAGTACACAGGAACCGCTGAGAAGTTAAAAGTAAGAGCAGAGCACTGATTTGTGGCTAGGCTAGCAACCCGGCTGGTTAGCTAATGTACAGCAGTTTTTACACGAGTGTCCTCATTTGTCTAAAATATTTTTTCAGTGATGATTGTAGCTTTGGACAGTCAGCCTCGACGAACATGTTGTTTTAAGTTTTAACTATTAAGGTCTCAAATCTGTTAGCTCAGGGTTAACTTAACAGTAGCATCAACTGAAGGAAGCAGTTGACAGTCCAAGAGTGAGCTCCAGTCGTTTGAACTTCCCTCCTGGGGGTATTTTACGGATTAATTCGGCATGTGACCACTTGGCTCTGCAGCCATAACTTCAGCCCTCTCACATGCTTTCCTCCTCCAGACGGTAACGTTAGCTTGCTGGATGTAGCTTGCTGTTAAACTGGGCTCCTAGCCTCCACACACTGGTATGGAAGACGTTCCTTGTTCGTAACGATAGCAGTGAAAACGTAGATTCAAGGTAAGCTACTGAAGGCTGGTAGCACAGCGAAAAGCCTCTTTCTGCAGGCTTTAAAAATGCTAACCCTTCACGGTATGATTATCTCTGCCTTATACAATGTGCTAACATGCAGTCAGGAAAGCAGGGGTTTCTGTACACGTGCACTTTGTTAAAATTATAACTAGTGTAATAACAAACACAGTGTTCTGATGATTTAAATTATGTTTAAAAAAATGTCTCTTCAGTGAACAGTGGCTTTCCAGCTGGGTGGGGTCAGCCACAGTGAGCTGTAAGCTGCAGCTTTGCGAGCATTTTGCCTCTTTCTATGCAGAAAAACGGTCTTTGAATGGATTCAATGTGATCTGCTATTTCTCATTCCAGCTGGCTTCAGTTATCGTAAGCACTCAGCTCTGAAGATGGATGAGGCACTTCTGACAGTCAAGAATGACCTGGACACTGAGGTGGTGGTGTCCTGGATGTCAAAGCGCTGCTATCAGGTAGCCTCACATGTACCAATAATTCTCCTCCGGTTGATTCTGTGGCTGTCTGACTCGCTTCAGACAACAATGATGGTAATGTTCTGATCTGGACCTTTGTTTCCTTGTGATAGTGTTTGTACCAGCAGCTAGGGGTGGTACCTGCAAGGCCCAGTCCAGGACAGCCAAGTTCAGTGGACTTTGTTGTAGGTACACAGCATGAAATTACACTACAGCTCAACAGCACTCTCTTCAGCTTGGAGCTCTGCAAGTAAGTTTACGAATACATATTTCACAGTACATCAGGAGTGAGCATTTGTAAGAACATATACTGTACAAATATTTGATGATGTTCAATGTAGTAGTTCAATGTAAAAGTCGTATTTACATTTTCCAGATTGAACATAAATGAGATTTAGGTCTTTGACAGCTTAACTAATTCAACCTACGTTTTTTTATGCATCTGAACAAAAATTTATTGTAGTATAAAATTATTGTAGTGGGTTTGGCAAGAAGAGGATGTGACATGAAGAACCATTTAAGATCCAAGATTCCTTTTTTGTCACTCAAAACAAAATTCTGTTTCTTCACAGCATTACTCATACATTAATATTTAATAGGTTTTATAAAGTTCTTTATGACAGCACATATTGCTGAATATAATAAGCAATTCACAAATTACTTGTTGTAGCTTGTGAAGGTCTTTACAATCCCATACAATTGAACTTGCAACTGAGATGCTGTGAGATATCTTTTATAGACAATACTATTCAGCATGTGAGTTCACAAAAATCAGTCTGTTAAATTTAAGTAGACATAAACATCATGAAAGATGAATGAAATGACTGCATCTACCTTGGCTCATTAGCTGCTGGCCTGTCATTTGTAATTTCCAGAGTTCCATTCCACTTTGGGGAACACGGGAACTACTCTCTATGGGTGCAAAATCTGAACAACTCCTCAGAGGTCAAATGCTCTGTTTCGACAGATGCAGACCCCGTGAACAGCTACATACGTGAGTCTCACGCACACAAACACATCCATAACCTTGTGTGACTTGAACATATGTCAAGGAGTTCAATGCTATACTCATCCTACATGCTACATTTGAGTAATATCCCACTCTCTCCACACAGCGATCCTGGTTGCTTTTCTTATTTTTGCTGGACTGGGGTTGATATTTGCAGTTGGAAGGAAAATATTAGGGTAAGCTCATTTAATTGCTTTGTTCTTCTCTGTTTGTTCAGTAAATTCTTAAGAAGAAATGTGATGATCTCGATACTGATTAAAAAATTTACCCTGTCTGTCTGTACACATACAAACAATGCCACATTTACAATATATTTAATTATGGGTGGCCTGAGCTTATTAGATTAAAAAGCATTTTGGTAAAACATTTTTGAAAAGTTGTGGCATAAACCTGTCTAAATCTCTGCCAAGCCCAATTACTGCTAAACTGGTTGATCATTTCTTGTCCAGACTTGGTGCAGTGAGGGGTCTCGTCCTCCGAATTGGCGGATCCATGGAGACAGAGAGACTCATCAACTCTGTGAGTTTTTCTAAGTTGGGAATTCTTACACTCACACTGTAAATGTAGGAACTTGTTAAGACATGATAGTATTTTAATGACAGCAAAATTAGAAAACAAATGGGGTTATTAGGGTTTGACTAAAATACGTTGTGAAGCTGTTTGGGAGTTGGATTTCAGAAATGTGACACCAGCATTATTAGAATATTTAAAATAATATTTTTATGCTTCCAGTTGAATATTGTTCATAGAAAAATGTTTTTTCACCATCCAGGAACTGGGCTCTCCTCGGATGGTGCCACCGGTTACAGACAACATACTCCCTCCACCGCCCAGTCCCAGCAAGAGGCTTCGATCTCTGGACACATTTAGAGGGTAGGCCCCATTCTTTCCCTCCACACCTTAGCTTGACTTGCTCAGTGAAAGATATGAACTGATTTACCATTTGGTTTAATTTGTCATTATGCTGTGTTGTGTGATTGTCATCACAGTATGGTAGGGTGACATTTTAGTCGCTGACATTAGATTTATTTCTTATTGGTGAGCTCCCACTGACAATATTAAAATGGATCCACTGTCTTGACACTGTGGTGTCATTTTTCTTCAAGTGCACCCTTTAGCTATATTTCTGTTATGTAATGTTATCTATTATGTCTCTTTTATATGTAAATATTCACTGCAGGTCAGTGCAGTCCAAAAGCTTAATGCTTTTTGTTGAAGGTTGCATTTTCTTTCTTCCTGTCAGCCTCTCCTTAGTCATTATGGTGTTTGTGAATTATGGAGGAGGACGTTACTGGTTCTTCAGACATGAAAGCTGGAATGGTGAGTCCCACTATCAGTTTTTTGATCCATGTCACAACTTAGCTAGAATCACAGGTCTTTGTAACCTGTTTTAGTGTCCGCATTACTATTATTGTTGATTTTGAAGTCTGCATTTTCCATTTGTCACCTTACAGGCCTCACTGTGGCAGATCTAGTCTTCCCTTGGTAAGGTCAATTTAAATATTCTTCCACAGCACTTTCCTAACATGTTTTATTACTGCAGTTGACTGTGCCCTTGTATTGGACGGGTATTGGAATACTTGTTACTTCCCCTCACATATGGAAGAAAAAAATGCAGCAACAGTATTTTTGAGTGCATGTACTGAAGAATAACTGGACCAATTCATCCCTGTTCCAGTTACACTGTAGAATTTTCCATGCAAGTTAAAATATTCCTAAAAGGCAGTAAAAGTGAAACTGTCTTCATGGCTGGATCTGGAAAACAGACTCCAGGGTAAAATTTTACCTGTTACTAAAGAAATGGAATGAACCAAACCAAAAGTAATAAACCTTATTGGTATAGCTTTTCAGCTAATGCTCCTATTCTAAAGGAACCTGATCTCATCCTCACCTTGCTCCTTTTTTGGCTATTTTCTCACACTTTGTGCTTACTACTTCCACCAGGTTTGTGTTTATAATGGGCACATCCATCGCACTGTCCATCAACTCCATGCTGCGTGCAGGCGCAACCCGACGCTCGCTGCTCAGGAAAGTCGTGTGGAGGAGCATACAGCTCTTCATCATTGGTGTCTTCGTCATTAACCCAAACTACTGCCAGGGGGCATGTATGTATAAACTCACTTGTTTTTGATGTTGTGTACAACGTCCCAAGCTACTGTATTTTGATCATTAATAGACCATGTGCTTCCATAGTTTTCCAAGCTGTGGACTTGCGTATTCATTTCTTCTTTTTAATTTGCTTTTGCGTTTCTGCCTCCATCTGGTGTTCATTCTTCATGTTCATCTGCTGCACAGTGTCTTGGAACAACTTGCGGATCCCAGGTGTGTTGCAGCGCCTTGCGTGGTCATACCTGGTTGTAGCCTGCTTGGATTTATTGGTGGCAAGAGGCAATGTTGACATCCTTACAACGGTCAGTCAACTCAGTTTTACCTTCATTCTTTAACTTTCCATCTAAAAATTTGCCATATCTGCTGTAGATACATAAAAGCGCAAATTTGATCTTTGTGTTTTGACTGTAATTTTCTGTTTACCTATTAATGGTAAATGTATTCTGAAGGAGGAAAAAAGTGTTTGATTGAGGAGCATCTATGTTTTCCAGGATGCTTGGTGGTCTCCTGGCCTTGATATCTTGCTGTACTGGCCAGCTTGGCTGTGTGTGCTCCTTTTAGAAATCGTCTGGCTATGCCTCACTTTCCTACTTCCTGTACCAGATTGCCCAACGTAAGTCAAACAGAACATTTTTGTATATGCTGTTAATATGTCTGTTTCCGCTTAGCAAGCAACAAAGGTTTTGCCACGTTTGAAAAATATATTTATCACACATTTTTAGTAAAACTCTTTAACAATTAAGTCTGAGGCTAAATTGTTATGTTTAAGTATAAGTAATGTTACTAGTAGTTTTGTAGCAGTGATGACAAATTTTCAACTTCCACAAATACTTGTTTCTGTGTTAAATGTATTTTTTGTTTACTGCATTTACTGTAAAGCATTATTTGCAGTATGGTTGTTTAGCAGAAACGAAACAGGAAAACTAAGTGCTTAAGCAATTAACAAGAAAATAAATGCACAGAATTTAATTAAGGCTGAGAGAATTCTCTCCAAATCCTCATCTACCTTCTGTGTTTGTTTTTAAACCTTAACCTTCCCCTTGATACAATATGGCCTGCATTAACAACATTGATTTCACCGTGTTCTTTGGAAACAGAGGCTACCTGGGTCCAGGTGGAATTGGGGACATGGGCCTGTATGCTAACTGCACCGGGGGAGCAGCTGGTTTCATTGACCGCTGGCTTCTGGGAGAAAACCACATCTACCAGACTCCCTCATCGCGGGTAAAACAACCCAAACATACCAAGAGTACACACATCTAGTCTTTATGTTGCTGTAAATGTCAAGTTTGAATTTATATATCAAATTTCTCTCTGATCAATCCATACAAACCTGTTAAAACCAACCATTGTAATGTTACAGGTAAACGGTGTACATTTACTAAAACCCATTTCTGCTTTTATTCTAATTCAGGTGATTTATGCAACTCGCATGCCATATGACCCAGAGGGTGTTCTTGGTAGCATCAACTCTGTTCTCATGGCTTTTCTGGGATTACAGGTTAGTAATATGAATTTGTCTGGTTCTGTCTTCCTTTGGTGATATGTATGTGGCTTATGTCAATATTTCCAATGTCAAGATTGCTAATGATATACACCATTAGAATAATTAACGACAACAAAATGTTGGATTTCATTTTTGTATTTTAACTGTCTTCAGGCAGGAAAGATAATCTTACACTACAGAGATCTCCACACAAGTATTATGTCAAGGTTCCTCATATGGGGCTTGTTTCTGGTAAGCAAATTGTCCTGTTATATTGTGTGGACAGTATTTGTAACAATTAGTTGCTGCTGAGTAAATGAAATAACTCATTGCATTTGAAAGCAAGTATCTTAGTCACAATGTTTTTGACTTTTCCTGAAATTTTTTTTGTGCACACAGGGAGTTATCTCAGCAGCCCTGACCAAGTGTTCCACAGACCAGGGCTTCATTCCTGTCAACAAAAACCTGTGGTAAGGTTTGCTGTACTTCACCTTCAGATGAAACAAGATTTTCTCTGCCATTGCTTTTTTGGATCTGCTGACTGAATATTTTTGGAGGTTTCTGCGTAGAATAGGCGTTTCCATCTTGGTGGACAGTATGTAGTATATTGAGTTCTTTTTTTCACTTAGATTTCAAATGTTTTCACATTAACACACAGATAACATGATACATGAGGTCACTTTCACACTCATTTTAAAGGATTCGTAAACTTCCACTATACTCCATGTCTTCTACATTGGCATTTCATTTCTAACCAGCCACCTTCCAAATCAAAAAGAGTTGACATACAAATATTTCATCACTGCAACATCGTAGTCAAAGTCTAATTAGATTTTGACACACCTCCTACTTGTGTCAATTCATTGCTCGATACAGCTGTTACCATAGACCGCTGTGAATAATGAGCTTTAAATTACAACTACAGAGATGGACTGGCTTTTGTGAAGGTAGTGCTGAGAAGTAAGACGAGAGAAATTGTAGAACAACTCCAGACAAAGTAAAGGTACATGGATACTACTGATAAATATTTACAGCAGAATGTTTAAATAATGTTGCTCTGTGTGTTTATTTCACCTCCAGGTCTCTGTCCTATGTGACAACACTGGCCTGCTTTGCCTTTGTGCTACTAGTGCTGGTCTACTACACCGTAGATGTGAAGAAGTGGTGGTCTGGGGCACCTTTCTTCTACCCTGGTGAGCACTAATACCAGACAAAAGGAGTTGGATTAGTCGACAATTTTAAGGCTTGGATTTTTGACCTTTTAAACCAAATACTTTTAACAAAGATAATATTTGAATGTTTAAATTAAGTTACAGTCACAGTTGCAGTTTTTAATTGAGTTTGATGTGAACTGTCTGTCTTTTACTGAGAAATGGGTACTGAGGAATAAAATCAGTTAAATTTTGATGTCGCCAATTTCTTCTGAAAGTTTCTATAACCATTGTGTTCCTTGCTTTCCAGGTATGAACTCCATCCTTGTGTATGTGGGCCATGAAGTGTTTGATGAGTACTTTCCTTTCCGTTGGCGCATGGCCAACAGCCAATCCCATACTGAACACCTCATCCAGAATCTTGTGGCCACTTCGTGTTGGGTCCTGATCTCCTACGTGCTCTACAGAAAGAAGATTTTCTGGAAAATTTAGAAGTAGCGCCCCGAAATGAAGGAACAACAAAGACAAAGGACATTGTTTGCATCAAAATTGCTGGAGATATGATCTGAAAACATTTGCGAAGTGGGGAAGCAGGACACTGATTTACAATGTTGAAACCATAATGAAGCTCCATGTCTGAATGTGTGTCAGTTTCTTCTTTAACGGCAACTCTTTTTTTGCTACTTCATTTACTTTCTTTAATATCACCCTCTACTTTCTGCAACCTTAAAAATTTTAAACATTTTTTCCAAAGACCTTCAGTTATGAAGCAGCAGAGCACTGCCAAATATCCTCACTAACTCAGGAAGAATTGTCGAAGAAGTTTGAAAATTTGATGACCATGAAAACTGACATTGTGAATTTTTTATTTGACTGTGTGCTATATACCCATGTTTTCATGTCTCACCTTGACAACAAGCTACTGCAACAGAGTATTGTCACTGATGTAGGCCTTATTCACTTCCCCTTAGTAGAACCCCTGCTGCCATCCCCACGTACTGTTGTGGTTCTCTGAAAGCTGAAGTGACGATTTTGTGAGTCTTCAGCAGAAGGAGACAGTGCATTATGCACATTTCTAAAGAAAGTGTTACAAAGAATGCATTGTGGGATGTCTTCATTTCCACTTCCCAGTGGCAGGTGGAAGTGACGCCTGGACTCTTTACAGCCTCCAGGTCTATCGACACTAGTTTCAGCTGCATGATACACAAGCATATTTTCAGAAGCTAAAAGAAGCTTCCTTTCAGACTATGTCTCTTACATGCATTTTGGCCTTACAGCTCACCTGTTATAGGCGTTTCCATTTAGGTATGTTAAACAGGCGAAAATTCCATGGAAAGGGGTTAAAGAGTTTTAAACAACCGTATGTAGAGGTTTTGAAATATGAACCTCAAATATCTGCAGCATTTTATTCCTGAGCTGTCCATGTGGATTTAAACATCATCTATTGCCAGTTGGTCGTCCTTCTCAAGTGCAAGTGTTTTTGGTTTGCAATCCCCTCCTCCCCTCTGACCCTGCTCCGTCTCCCAGCAAGTGGTGTGACATATGATGCTGTGTGTTACCAAGTGTTGAGGGGAAGTACAGGAGGGCACGTCAGATGACTACTGAAACCTGCTGAGGGTTGTTTCTTCGGTATTTTGGTTAATGCTGAAACAGCAAGTGGGTTTAGTTTTTGTTTAGGTTTTCAAAAAACAGGTGGCTGTTTTTTATGTTAAATGTATCATACATTTACAGATTAAAGTTCTACTGTATTATGTACATTAACAGTAGTTTCATTACAAGATTTTAAAGATGAAGTATATATGTAATGGTGTCTTGCCATAAAACTTTCATTTACCCCACCGTACTGTAAAAATGTGTGCTCCCTTTTAGAACTGGCTCATTACATAAATCTCACCTTTATTAACACATTTTTGCAGAATCATGCAGAGTCTGTAGAATATCCAAATGCTGTCAGAGATTTTGGAACAACTTCTTGTGTAGCACTGTCTGAATTGATTACTTTTTTGTTAAACTTTTATACATTTTTTTAAAAAAATATTCAATGTTTGGGGACTAAGTTTATTTAATAAAATATTATAAAATGAAATTGCTGTTGTGTGAGGTTGAGGGTGATTTGTTTTAATGTGTTATTTATAATAATAATAATTTATCTGAGAATAATAATAATTGTTAGCCTTATAAATGCCATGTCAATGATTTACTGTCTATGACAACATATATTTCCAGTGCTGCAGTTAATCTAATACTTTTTTTACGTTCTTGCTGTGTTTCCAGGTCTTCGGTGTAAAAAGGTGTAGTCTGCTTTATTGCTCAATAAGGCGTGGGAATCGAGTTACATCGTGAGTGCCCTGTGGAGAAAAAAAAGCAAGTTGTGAGAGTGCCTCTAAATCTCGCGATATCCTTGCTCTATCTTCATTCATGTCTATTGTGAGAGTTTTTCCGTTCTCGCGTGACTTTGTAACTTTCCCACGCCTGTTGTTTTGGCGTCTGCCCTCAGCCTGTCGCCCCTCCCTCCCCCACTTCTCACCCCTTTGCCCCGTCACACCTTCCCCCCCTCTCTCTCCCTCTCTCTCCTTCTCTCTCTCTTCTTTTGCTTCCAGTCTGGTTCTTCTGTTGTGCCGTTGGCTGTGGTGAGGGGGCTGGGGGAGGGATCTCGCGATTGTTGGACTTTTCTTTTTTTTTCGAGGGGGGGGAGAGTTATTCGGAAGATGGCGCCCGTTGTAACGGGGTAAGTGCAGAAATTCAAAGCATAATGTTACTGAAATTGTTGTGTTTTTCTTGTGGCGGAGCAGTTTCCAGTTTGTGGTGTTTTCGGGTGATGTTGTGGGTGGTTGTACCCCCGCGTTGGTCTCAGTATTTTTACCCCCCTCAGGACTACCTTGTGGCTCGATGCGGGGTCAGTGGTGCAAAACTATTCTTCGTGGTTTCTCTGCCGTTTGTTGAACTTACTCACGATATTAGACAAGTTTCAAACTACTGAAGAAACTTTTTGTCAGTTCGCACTTCTCCATTTATGCTTCTCTTCTTCTTCTGCGGCTGTTTAATTTCTGTTTTAGCAAGTTGAGCGCAGTAAAAGTATAATTTCTAATTACTTAGACATTGTTACCACCAATAGCACTTTGTTTGAGAGGCGACAATTCATTTTTTCTAGTTGAGTCAAATGGTTTCCCTCTTTAGCATAAGTTTAGTATTTTAACTTAACTTTCCTCTCAACTAAGAGTAGCTAAAACAGGAATAGTCTCTTCATATTGTTGCTTTACATTGTTTAACACTGTTAACCTTTACATTAATATTATTACATTGCTGTATACTCTGTAGTTGTTCTATTCCTAGTCGGAAATACCCTAAAACAGGTGCAGACTCTTTACTATGTGAGAATGTTCTTATTGGAGTTTGACTGATGTATTTGTTGGCTGATTTTAGCTTGTCACACATAGGTCGTTACTGTCATATATGTTGTCCAATGTGACAACTTGAAAATGATGCCTACAATAGTTTAGAAATAGTGCCGTCACTCAGTTTGTCCAGCAGTACTGTCAGTACTGTCTGTAGCACATGTAGCTGAGCAGATGGTGGTGCGGAGTCATATAGTGTAAAACAGTGAATTGCTAACTAGTGTGTTGGAAACTCTGGCATACCATAACTTATACATGTATGTAAATAAACAATATTAGCTAACATGTCGATTTTGGATTCTTTTCACTCTCTAAAACTTCAGTATCAGTCAGGCTTTAGTTCTTAACACTCTAATATGCAAGCAAACCTGCATTACAAATGCCACTTACATTGTGTATTACACCGCTCAGTTGTTTGTTTGTTTGTTTGTTTTTTGGCCCACTTTTCAGCCAAGCTTGTTTTCATGTCTGCTTCAGCAGCCCAGCACTGAAACCATATGTAAACACCTTGCACCATGATGTTTTTGTTTTGCAGGAAGTTTGGTGAGCGACCTCAACCTCAGCGGCTGACAAGGTAGAGAGAGAAACGGAGCGAGCCCTTCACAGTGCAAACAGTTCTAAACTTTTTTAAATCAGTGCAGAAAGCTAAAAAGTGACTTGAATAATATAGTAGATGTTAGAACAATTTGTATACTGGTGTTAAGTGCTAATATGAGTTTCCCCCCATTTCAGGGAGGCTATGAGAAATTACTTGAAGGAGAAAGACGATCAAACAGTGCTCATACTACATGCAAAAGTTGCACAAAAGTCATATGGCAATGAGAAGAGGTTTGTCTGGGACAGTTTAAAGTTGCATACTTTGAGTTTGCCTGTTGTTGAGATTGTGTCTGTAGAGAAATACATTCTGTTAAAATCAGAATCAGAATCAAGTTTGCCAAGTAATTTTACATTACAAGGAATTTGTCTTGGTCTGTTGGTGCAAAAAGTAGACTCATTGGAATGGCAAGGCATGTTTTTTGACTTCTGCTTGTGTCAATTAGGTTTTTCTGTCCTCCACCATGTGTGTATCTGTTGGGCACTGGCTGGCAGAAGAAGCTAGAGAATATGGAGAAGGAGGGTTGTACAGAGCAGGAGGCCCAACCATGTGCTTTCATTGGTATAGGCAACAGTGAGCAGGAAATGCAGCAACTGAATCTGGAGGGGAAGGTGGGTCCTTTACAATTACACAGTTTGCATATTTCCTTGTGATGGTATGAATAATCTCCACTGTGGATGATTAAAAGCTAATCTGTTTACATACTCTTCTGATTATTCACCCATTCTATCAGTAATAAAGTTGCTGTTTTGTTTTGTCTGCTCCACTGCTGATCAAACATGCACCACAGCTGCTTTGCTTTGCAGTTTGACAATATTCTCCGCTTGCTTCTGCAAAGTCTTGTCAACTATGTTCACTCTGTAACTGATATTCTCGCATACCATACTCATGTTTTCTTTTTGCACCAGTGTCCTCAACAAACTTGTTCTTCGAAGGAGAGAAGAGGGAAGTGAAAGGAGGACAGACAAAAAGACCCACAAAATCCTTTAATCTTCTATTTTTTCCCCTGTGGTAGCACTTCTGCACAGCCAAGACACTGTATATCAGTGACTCCGACAAAAGGAAGCACTTCATGCTGTCTGTGAAGATGTTATATGGAAACAGCTCCAACATAGGAGTCTTCCTCAGCAAGAGAATCAAGGTCATCTCCAAGCCCTCCAAGAAGAAACAGTCCTTGAAAAACGCAGATTGTGAGTTACAGGATTTGTAAACACACACACACACACACACACACACACACACACACACATATGCACACTAAGGCCTTTTCAGACATGGGACATGGAACCTTGGTGGCTTGATCTATCCGTTAGGTGACTGCATTCTAGTCATTCAGATGTTGATCACTTTTCCGTTCATGTTTCTCTCTGCTTCACTTGGTACAGTGACAGAGGGCGTCACGATACACACATGGTATTAGTCATTTACATGAGACTAGATAATGCCCCAGTCATGTACTGTATAATACACAATAACTGATTAAATCTAAACTAATTGCTGATTATCAAAGTGTGCATTTAACTAACAGCTGAGTTTGTTTTCTGATTTTTTTAAACTGTGAAACTTGAAAGCTCAGATTTCAACCTGAGGACAGTCGCGATGTAGCAAAATATTTAACTGCAGCTGATAAACTGTGAATCTGGGTGTGACAGCTAGTCTGTCTGCGTCGAAGAAAAGTTCACAGTTTGAGATTCTGAATGGCCCTTTTGTTGAGGATAATTTAAGATTAAAACTAACCAATGAAGTTACTGCTGTTGCTCTGTGCATGAATGCAGACAGCTCTCTCTCTCTCTTTAATGATGCCCCAGGTATGTAATATAAACTAAAATAGTTTTAAACAGTTGGAAACTAAACTACGATTCTGTGTGTGACAGCTCACCTGTATGAGGTGAGGACAAGTACGCCTACGCAGAGTGTGACTTGCCAATGGTTCCTTGCCCAGACTGATCCACTTTCTGTGTTCTCTCTGGGAAACTTTATAATTATAAGAATTTAATGAAGTTACCATCACTGTTGTTCCACTTGCACAAATACATAACCTTTTCACTTTGGAGACGCAAATATGGATGCTAAGACTGTCTGATACTGCAGGTACTTCTTAAAAAACTCAAGAGTAGTTCTAAACAGCTGGAAGTAACAAACTTCAGCTCGTCTTGAGGGGGACAAAAAGTCGGATTGCATTCATTATTGGTGAATGTTATGAAAGCTGTTTGTTTTCATCGCAGTTAAGTTTTATTTTATTTATGGACATTAAATCTTGTAGTCTAATAAATTTGAAGTTGTAGAGTAAAGTAAATGAGAAAGGTGTGTTGTGATGTTGACACACGGGGCATTAAGCATCTCTGTGATGTTTTTGGATGAATATTGGTGCTGAAATGTAGAAAGATCCTTCCCCCAATCACTCCACACAACTTGAAGTACCGTTGCCTGTACATGTCTATCCGTTAATGTGGTGGTGCAGTTTAGACTTGTGCTGTATTGAAAGCAGTACTGAAATGTTGCCAGAGTGACTTTGACAATAGTGTGACATGGGTGCACATCCAGATTTAATGCTGACATGTTAAATTGCCGTCAGATTACCAGAAAAGGGTGCATGTCTGAAAGGGGCTTAAGTGAGGCTGTATAGTTTCAACACATCCTCACAATTAATTCTGATTTGTAAAAGCTTTTCTGTCCTTTCTTTTCCTTTCTTATTCCTAGTGTGTATAGCTTCTGGGACTAAGGTGGCCTTGTTTAATCGCCTGCGTTCCCAGACAGTTAGTACCAGGTATCTTCATGTGGAGGGAGGAAACTTCCACGCCAGCTCCCAGCAGTGGGGGGCTTTCTACATCCACCTCTGTGAGTTACATCTTGTTTTTATTTGCATTATTTTTCTGTCATATTATTTTGAAAATACGATGACATTTGAAATATGTTTGTGTTCTGTCTTTTTGCTTAGTGGATGATGACGAGTCTGAAGGGGAGGAGTTTGCTGTAAGAGATGGCTACATTCACTATGGCCAGACAGTCAAACTGGTCTGTTCTGTTACTGGCATGGCTCTGCCAAGACTCGTATGTATCAATTCTGATGTTAGTTATTAGTTGTTTGTGAGAAAATTAGTTGTCATACTGGTGACTGGTGCGCATAAATGTATGTGTAGGGATGATTGTGACTGGAATGTCACTAGATGTGCTGAACAGTGAACAGCGTTTGTTGCTGTGTATTCATGATGGATGTGTTTGCCCCATTTCCTCAGGTAATTCGCAAAGTAGACAAGCAAACAGCATTAATGGATGCAGATGACCCAGTGTCCCAGCTTCACAAGTGTGCCTTCTACCTGAAAGATACAGACAGGATGTATCTCTGTCTTTCACAGGAGAGGATCATCCAGTTCCAGGTGCACATTGACAAACATGCAGATTTGAGTAGTTTACTAAATTCCTCAACTGCAGCTTTAGCACTTTCTCAAGAAAACTCCAAGATGTGAAAGAGCAGATGACTCTGACCCACTGGGCATGGATAAGAGGATCTCTCATACCCCTTTTCCACCAAGACGAACCAGGTGCTAGTTTGGTGCTGGTGCTAGTGCTGGTGCCTAGTTGGCTTAAATCTCGTTCCTCCTAAAAACTTGTTTGCTTTTTCACTGGCGAGATGCCAAGTTGGAGCCACACCATTGTGTCTCCGTAGAACAACTACGCTGGCATCGATTAAATAGCAGTTAAACAAGCACAATAAGTTGATGATAATATCGATCTTTATCTTTATAGATGATCTTAAGGCTCTCTGTGAGGTGGAGGTCGCCTGTTGCCCGGGCAACATATATATATAATTGTTTTACTCTCCAAGAGGAAATAGGGTTGTCGATGGATTTTGTAGACATACATTTTATTTAATGTAATAAATTCACACACTGTGATTGTAGAAAAATCTTTTTGGTGTTTCTTCCTATAAAGTTGAAGAATGAACTCCTGCACACTGTCTCACTTGCAAAAAAAGTTATTTAATTAGCGCAACGTTTTGGTCATAGACCTCCGTCAGGCAAACATTTCTGAAAAGGGCAGGTCATCTTAAATAGGGAGTCCCCACAAACGAACCTGCATCCAATCAGTCACAAATTGACACAGAGATAATAAACATCAGCTTCCTAGGGGAGAGAGAATCAACACAAAACAAAAACCAGAAGAGCATTGTGAACCACACAGAACCAAGGGTGTTTCTTCCTGTCACAACACAGTATCAAGTCGTCTGGTGAGAGCATTGCACACAGCTGTTGTGTTTTATGAAATTAGTACCCACATTGGAGTTCAAGGCATTTGTTTTAATAAGCATTCTAATGCAAAAGAAGAGAATCCAGTGTTTCACTGTGTCATTGAAAGTGTGTTTTCACTTGCTTAGATATAAAAGTGGGAAGTGAAAATTGCTTCTAAGGAGTTTCTTTGTTTGTTTTATTTTGTCAGGCAACAGCATGCTCCAAAGAGGCTAACAAGGAGATTATTAATGATGGGGCTTCCTGGACTATCATTAGCACTGACAAGGCAGAGTACACCTTTTATGAGGGCATGGGCCCCGTCCTCACACCAGTCACACCTGTCCCTGTGGTGGAAAGTCTGCAGGTATGGCACACATACTATCTTTCGGTTAAAAAAATGTTTATTATCCACTTTACCAGCAAACATGAGTGATATACTTGCCACTAACCACTTGCCCATTTAGGTTTTTACTCAGACTAAAGGAATCTTTAACAGCAGTTTTTGTGTGTCCTTGTCAAGTTAAATGGCGGTGGAGATGTGGCCATGTTGGAACTGACTGGCCAGAATTTCACTCCTAATCTCAGAGTTTGGTTCGGGGATGTGGAGGCAGACACCATGTACAGGTACAAGTGTGTATGAGGGTTTATACCCGTGTGTGTGTGTGTGTAATTATTTTTGTTTCATGATACAGATAGTCAAGCCTTTTGTCATCCATTTTCTCTTCTAGGTGTGGAGAGAGCGTCCTGTGTGTAGTGCCGGATATCTCTGCCTTCAGAGAGGGGTGGCGCTGGGTGAGACAGCCGGTCCAGGTTCCCGTCACGCTGGTCCGCAATGATGGAATCATCTACGCCACTGCCTTAACCTTCACATACACACCTGAACCAGGACCCCGACCCCACTGCAGTGCTGCCGGGGCCATTCTGCGGTCACACAGCACCTCTTCATCATCACCAGCATCTTCGTCTTCACCTTCATCTTCGTTGGGCGGACTCGGAGATGGCCATGGGGCTTACAGCAGTAGTGACTCAGGCATGTCATCGGCGGCATCAACCATGTCGGTGCTGTCATAGTGATACTTTTTTTGTGTGTGTGCTATGAATGACTGAGTGAGAAGATGTGGACATGTACTCCAAAGAGGCTCTTGGACCTGTGAAGAATTGCACACAAGCTAAGAAGCTCATCATCAGAGCGACTGTGAAATCATGAGAACTGCCTGAGACTTGGGGAAAAAAAGGCAAGTTCAAAGAGAACACTGGTGATAACTGACTGTACTTTAGCGCCCTCTTGTGGAGTATTGTGGAGATGTCACACGGAGGACCTTGATATCCAAGCTGTTTGCCTAAAAGGAGGTGAATGTAACCTCTAACTGTCACAGCAAGGGGATTTGTAAAATAAGCATCTTGTTTTTGTACATCAGTGGGTTTGGAAGCTTCTTTTATTATGCTTTCTTACTACCGATCTCATACTTTTACTGAAAAACTTGTTGATTTAACTGTTATGAGCAAGGGAAAATTTTTAACTTAGTTTATATGGACCAAGGAATATTATATTATTTTATTCATATTATATTTTATAAGCTTTTGCTGAGGTACATTTTGACATTTTTGTATAATACTGCATAGTACATAATTTCACTTTTGTTACCAAATAGTTTGTCATGGTGTTGGCACCTACTTCTTTTTTGTCTGTGGTCAAGGTGGAAATGACTTTTAGGAAGTCTCTAACAATCTGACTACAGATTCTCGACTCATCTCCTCACTTGTTTTTTATCGCGTACTTACTTAGTTGTCGTTTCCGAAATTGTATTAGTTCTCTGAGCTGCACCAGAATAAGAAAGAATCAATCAGGCTTTGTTTTTAAGGAGGCACTTTAGAAAATGAAGACATGCCCATGTCGGCCTGCAGTTATTGGCTTAGCTACTTTATATTTTCTTGGCCAGTTTGTTTTTGCTCTTTATATCAAAGATGACCTTTTTGATGAATGTAGTGCGTGTATTTGATCATATGTAATACACTATCACTGTGTCCTGTTTTTTAATCCATATGCTCTTTTTGTACCCAGTGCTTAAACTCAAATCTAAACAATCAGTCCCTCGTGTTAGCAGAGTTAAAGACACCACAGTGCTGCTTTTTTTTTTTTTTTACACTAGTGAGGCCTTTCAACATAAAACGACCTGGGTGTCTGATCTCCTGTATCTTTCCAGAGAAAGCCACAGAACAAAGAATACATTTCAAAACTGTCTGGTCGTATTGAAGATTTGAGCTTTAGTGTTAATATAATACTCATATTGCAGAGCTGATCTTTAATATTTCTTGACATCTGGAGGGGCTTTAAGTTTTGTTTTGAGTTTGTGCGTACGTGTTGGAAGAAGAGCTTTAATACTGCCTTTGCCTTGTAGCTTCATAGCTACCCTAGCAGCTCACAGATTTCTCAGCAATGTCTTGCTGATATTGACCCTTGTTAAATTTAGTTTTAGTCTTCTGACTGCAAATACATTAGAACTAATTTTGATATAAAAAGCTGTGGCTGTTCCTTGGCTCATGGGATAAGACTCCTACTTAGTGAGGCGACTAAACATAGTAGTGGGACTTTGAACTGGCTTACGAAGATACAGAGGGCTGCACCTAACCACAACTATGTATCAATCTTTGTTAACATTTCTTACAAGTTATCCTGATTTCAGTCATTGCTTTTTGTATTGTGCTGTATGTTATGTTTTAAGGCAAACAAGAAAGTCGCAGGTAAGTAAATGTGTTTGTGAGTCACTTAATGTTTAACATGTGTTTTTGGCATTTCTAAGAGGTAGATTTATAATTGTTTAACTATATATTTACACTATAACATTCCAGTGACTCCTCTCTGTTGATGCTGCCAACATACAACAACTGGACTGATGCAGGTACATACTGCAGGTGCTTCATCTCTTCATTTGATCAGAAATGTTTTTCTTTACATCTTTTGTTAACAGCTGTTGGTGTGTCTTTCATTTTCCAACAACACTGGTCTTGAGTCCCACCTTGTTCCACAACTTTTTTGGTCATTTGCAAACCTGATAAAAATCTAATTTGAAAAGATTGGTATTTTTTGGTCACTGCTATGCCCAGTTATCCAGTCTACTGTCTTAGTTCCTTCTTTGTGTCTGGCAACTGTGCTTTACTTTGACATTTTCATCAGTCAACCATGCACATACACTATCTACAAGCCAGGTGTTGTGTAAGTTACAAGTAGCATAAGGTGCTAAAACATCTCATCGACAGCTTCAGTGTTCTTGTGTTTGCGGAATAATTTTTTTAACTATTACATCCTGCCTTTTGTTTCTCACAGCTATTTGTCTATGTAGCGTTCATCCATCTTTTCTGTGTGTTTTGCTATTTTATAAGGAAATCAATCTAGAAAAGGTTAATCCGCAAAGGGACTTAATTAAAAACAAGCTGGAGCTGTGTGTGACTTGTTTTGGTGGCTGTTGTACGTCACTATGGAGGGTGTGCGTGAGTATTTTGATCATCCATCCTGTTTCCTCCTCTCTCTCACTGAGGCCCTCTTAGACTTGGGCATGCTCCACAGGGTAGAGGTCATAGCTGGCGCACTATTTTTAAACTGGGAGCCGGATTGCTGGAACGAAACCTGACACTTTGTTGCTGTTAAAGTTTGTGTGTGTTCAGTTGTGTGGTCTGCTTGTGTCTATCACTCTCTTGATGTTTCTAGCGATTATTTTGAGACAGACCGTGTGTGTCCAGAGTGTTTCTGTGCAAGTGTGTACAAGAAATGGCAGCAGCAGCATGCAGACCTCAATAGAAACCCAACAACAGGTGTACAAACGTTTCCTAAGCCCCATAAGAACTGCAAACAAGGCTACAACTGTCTGACCCAGACAGTCGGCCTATTATTTCATGTAGGATGCTATTACTGGCACCTTGATCTTAAGCTCTGCTTCCCATAGTGAGGTTTATGGAGCTTTAATTGATCATTTCTGGAAACCAGCATCAGTTTGGATAGCAAATGATCTGGTAGGAATGGCTGTTGAATGGTAGATCAGCAAACTGGGATTGATGGCCTCCATGTATGTGTATATGTTGGGTCTGGAATTAGGTTAGGAAACGTAAGATGTTGCGAGAGAGAGACGCAGAGAGAGAGAGAGACGAGGGAAGAGACCGTCAGTTCTGCGTAAAGACGTTACATCTCGACGTCTCTGTTGGGGAAGGGGCGGAAGAAGAGAAAGAAAATTAAGAGAGTACAGAGAACTGCGCGTATGACTAACGTAAGCCCGGCTGGTTTATGAAAAGACGCACAGCAGACACGAGCAGACTGGACACGAGGAACAGCGACGGTTCCTGCGCCTGGCTTCCCATTTATCCATTTCCTGTTATCCTTTTAGACTGTTTGTCTGTAACATTGGATTTTGTTCACGATGGATCAGTACCATTTCTTTTAACCGTTTTTATCAGTCCCAGTATGGATTTATCATAGAAGAATCTGTCACTTTTTCCGGAATAACCACTTTTGGAGAGCTTTTACGCACAGCTTTCTTGTGTTTAAGTGGCACTTCAGAATGTTCCTGTCACCATTTTGAAGTGCTGAAAACTTTTTTTTGTGTGTGTGCGCTATTATATATTTCAAATTGCACATTAGTCCCGCTTGCCTGATTTCTCAAGTGAACATCAGTATCACATCGCGCCTCTGCCTGTACCCGTAATAGCAACAGATCGTTTAACAGCTTTACGCAGGCTGACACCGGTGCCTTCTAAACGGCTGTCGGTCCCGTATATGTTCTTTCTCCTTTTGAGGATTTTTTCAACTCTGGAAGAAAATATTATCGAGAAATGCTTCCTCTGTCCCCTCTGCTCCTCCTTTTCCCCGCTGCGCTCTTCGTTGCCGCGCAAAGTGCCGGAGACCTCCATGGCTTCACCTTCCCCGGTGGGAGCGCCGGTTTCGACCCGACAGGTATGTAGCTACTGTTTGAGGCGTCGAGCCAGCAAAAGAGAAAGCTGAATCATATAGGAATGTCTGGCAATGCTGAGGAAAATGTGTTTGAATCAGAACTGCCATCGCCAACTATAGCAGGAGAGTCAGTCATGCGTCTGTTTTGAAACTTTTCATGGTTGATTTTCATTAATATAAATTGAAATCTCCAAAGAAATTGCCTTGTTTCAAATCCCTTTTAGTCCATTTTGACCACACCAAAACAAAGAAAGAGGGAGCTGCCTCATCTTAAAGCCACTGAGTATAGCTGACATTACCATTAACCTTTATTACTGTCTTTGTTTGTTGTTGTTTTGCATTACTTTTTTAACATGTGATCCCAACTTTTGGAGGTGGGGTTGGAGGGAGTTTATTGATACTGTCCTCACTGACATTTAAACTACATGGTCCCATGTGGACAAAGGTTAAAAGCAGGTCATATGTGGAGGTCCTGCAGGGACACCAACAATACACATTCACAAACACACAGTTGTTTCCCATAACTTGAGAAGACATTACATACATCACACAGTCCCTGGAGGCTTACCCTTGAGACTACCGTTTGCCAAGTCATAAACTTCAGCCCAAATCTTCACCATAAAATGAAATGTTTTAACTTGCTTTTGTCCCTGAGAGAGAGATGAGTCGGCACAATGTGACTGTCTTTACAGATTTATGTCCTCACAACATGAGTAATATACACGCACACACACAGTCTTCTGAGGGCCTTTGCATACACCACTGACATTTAATACCCTGTCCAGCTGAGAGATCTCCTCACTCCAGAGAAATGCAAGTTTCATCAACAACCAGGAGATCAGTGTCTTTTCTCTGTCCATTGATATGTATCACCTGGCTGTGAGAACAGAGAAAAAGCATGCATCACTAAGATAATTACTCTCAAGGGTCTCCATTTTTTTTTCTCTCAGAATATTGACAGCATCAAGTGAAGTGAGATTGCTGAGACATTTGCAATGTAATTTTAAATTAGCAGTTCCTAATAATTATCTTGAAATGTGTAATGTAAAAAATGCAAATGACAAACAAAGAAGCAATCATTGTAAGTCATTTCACCCAGTATATTCAATTTCTGTTGTGCTTTCTGCATCTAGAAACCTGTTCATCTGCTTAGCTGATTGTCGGTTCATGTCACAGGATTATCTTGCACTAACATACTCTTAGGGTCGCCACTTTCATTGAACATGTGGGAGCTGCAAAAAGATTTGCTCCACATGGAAAAGAAAAACATTAGTTCTGAGATTATGCCAATATTTTCACAAAAACATTCAAAGAATTATGGCAGGATACTGAGAAATTAGAACTGACTTCCCTGACGTCACTGTTCCCCTCAGCTGAATTCTTCTTTACATTGTTGGCAGGGAGCAGCTGGTGTTACTGGAGCTGGCTAACAGTGGGTTTAACTAGCACACCTTTGACCCCTCTGTCCATTGCCCCTCGGAGCACCCAAACTCTGGAGTCATAGAGACAAAAATGGGCTCTGACTCAGTAGGCCGACAGATGACGGACAGCGGCGCGTCATCTTCCCATCCATCAGTGTTCTTGCCCTGTAACACCGGGAACATACCGTGACTTAAACCCTAATTACCGTAGTTAGTTTGGCCATGATTACTCCAGAGAGTCTTCACTGGCTCAGCAGTACGTACATTCTGTATTCATTTTCTTATAATGGGCTGGACTTAAGGATTGAGCCTTAAACTCATCAGTCAAACTAGTTCAGGCTGTTACAAACATTTTTTGAGATGGCAATCTGGACCAGTCTTGGTGGGACATATGGGAAACAATACGTTTGGCTACAATAGTGTGTCAACAGCAATATATGACATCGTCAAAGTTTGCTATTGTGTTTCTGGTTTTAGTTCCCAAGTTCTTTAATACAAACAGTAATTTGACAAAACCTTTCAGTCTCTAGTTTCAGGTACATCTGCTCCCTTTAACTGATTATTCAAGTACTTCATTTAAGAGCTATGTGAGAGCTCCTGTGTTGACTGACTAGACACTGGGTTCTGACATGATGCTAATGTTATATAGGAAAAGTTATAACTGCAACCCTTTCATCGATACTGGCATAAAAACACTCCGAATGATTAATGTAACAAAGGATCAAGCGTTACAAATATTTTATAAGAACAAACCCTGGAAACACACACTAACAAAACACTCTCACCTAAAGATCTGTGTACTAATAAATAGATTTTGAGGTGAGATTGTTAACTGCCAACAATTTGACTGCACTGATTGTGCCATTGATTTATTGCACATGCCCCATCAGTTCAGTTTATGTGGATAGAAATTTTCACAATTATTGAACTAGTTCATTATATTGGGGTTTTATTTTAAGCTTTATTGACAGTAGAGATACACTGAAAACACAGGGGAAGAATTAGAATGTCAAATGTCAGTCTCCAGACTCAAACAAATGTCAATCTCCAGACTCAAACTGAGCATACTGAAATTACATGTGTCCTACTCATTGTATCTTAACCAGTTGAAAACAGGACACACTGTATATTACAATAAAATGCAACTGATAATTGTTGACTTTTTAAAGAAACTGTCGCCTCTGACTCATGCAAAGAAAATAGAATATAAAATATGTACGCTCTAAGTTGCTCTCACAGGCAATATTAGTTGTGCCCTTTCTGTATGAGTCTTGTTACAGAGATGATGAGACGGTTGGTTGTTGACGGTTGATCTGCTCTAAAAGTGAACACACAAACGAAAATTCGTATATACAGATCTTCTCAACCAGCTGGTTCAGCTGGATTCATAAATAAATGACTTGTATTCTGTGAGTGAAATAATGATTGATATCATGTCATTGCCTTCCCCATGTAGACCCCTGCATGGTGGTGTCTCCACCATGTATGAGCGAGGCTGATCGCTACAGCTTGGACGCCCTGCGGAGCATCCATCAGATGATGGACGATGACCAAGATGGCGGGATTGAGGTGGAGGAGAGCGTGGAGGTACAAGTCTCGCTCTTTATGCAATGTTTTTTATCTGATCATCTGAGTTGTAGTGTATCCCTGTTTATGGTCTTGTGTGAAAGAGACAGATAGGGCAGAGCAGCGCAACAACAGGTGTCCTGGCTGGTGGGAGAGTCAAATGCTCCTTCAAGGATAGCAACAGTATAACTTTGCTTTTGGCTCAGTGACAAAATCAGTTTGCACTAACAGAATACTGTAACACCGGTGACCTTCATAGTCACATTTAAGAGTATAACTCCTCTTAAAGTGTCCTGACTCCAGTTTCCCTTATTCTTCGGCCAGTTTGTTGTAGTTGCCGCAAAACACTAGACAAGATACGCTGACCTCAGTTGTATTATTCTGCTTTACAGCAAAGCAGAGAAAAGGCAGAAAAAAATAATTATTAAACCCATTTGTTCTTAAATATGGCAAAATTAGGTTGTAAAAGAGTTTTATACATTATCAACTATGTTTTTTTTCCTCAAGAGAAAAACATTTTAATTAGCCCAAAACAAGACTAAAACCTGATGAAAGTGCATTTATTGCATATGGTTGTCTATATGTGTGTAAAGACATTTAATGCGCATGTACAATTGTGCGTTTGTGATTTGTGTCTTCTGTTGCACATTTGTTCTATTCATTTTAAATAGTCTGTAAAGTATCTTGTGCAGAGTCTGTAAGTGTCTTGCTGTATGTGTTGTTGGTAGTAAACTCAGAATTCTAGAGAGCCTTTGCCTTTCAGAATGCAGTTCAGGGATACAGTATCCAGGGGCTCGGGTTGCGGTTGCCATAGAGATGTCAGGGAAGGGGTCTGGGCTCATCAAAGTCCCAAGGCTCCACTAGCCATCATATGAAGCCTCCATTTACAGCCAAGAACACATTCCAACACTGCACTGACACACACATGCAATCACTGAAGTTTGCAACACACACCAATGCTTCTGCATGCATTCTAAATAAACGCAATCTCAAAACGCCCACTGCTTTTTCCTAAGTTGAAATCCAAGTGCACCATGCATTGCAACACCCACCAAATTTATTTTGGACAGAGATAATGTTCGGATAATGTTATGTACTTGTGACCCCTGCCCTTGCTCTTTAAAGTTGTATCTGAAAAAAAAAGGTTCTTGATTTTCACTTCTGTGCTCTGCTCCTCTCTGCTGTTGTAGTTCATAATTGAGGACATGAAGCAGCAGCAGACCAACAAACACAACAACCTGCACAGAGAAGACCAGCACATCACCGTGGAGGAGCTGTGGAGGGGATGGAAGTCATCTGAAGGTATGTGTGTATGTGAGGGAATGCATGTGTTTGTGCCCAAAGGTATCGAGTTTTAACTTTAACTTTTTGTATCACTTTTCAGTACATAATTGGACTCAAGAGGAGGTTGTCCGCTGGCTGAAAGACTTTGTTGAGCTGCCACAGTATGAGAGGAACTTTAAAGACTTTAAGGTCAATGGAAACACACTCCCTAGGTGAGAATATCGAGTGTGGATGTGTGACCAGTTCTCAGTAAAAACAAGTCACTTGTTATGTGCCACACTAAGACTGAACCTGCTATGTCAATGGCATCTGTTTACAGGATTGCAGCTAATGAACCTTCATTCCTGAGTATCCAGCTGAGAGTTCAGGACCAGAGAGATAAACAGAAGCTCAACATAAAAGCTCTGGATGTGGTTCTGTTTGGACCACCTACACGTGAGAACAAATCACTCTATTTGCTCTCCTTCCCTGCTCACGTCTCTCTGCCTATTTAACGCTCAGTCCTACCAAATCTTCCTTGTTCTTCATCCAAAATCCTGTTAATTCCTAAACCTTTCACTTAAAGTCACTGTTTAAGGATTCATCAGTCAGCAGATTTGTTTACCTTGTTGGTTCGTTTTTGGCTTCCTTCATGCCCGTAACATCATGTCTTTACACTCACTGGCACCTTATTAGATACACTTGGGAAATATTTAAGAAGAATTACATTTTTAAGTGTTTCATATATTTTGTCCATCCTATTAACAAACATGAGGCAAATATCAAAGATTATTTAAATATAAAGCAGTAGACCAAAACCCACGATGACGTCAACAATAAACATGCAGTAGAATTATCGGCTTTTGACAACATCAGGAAAAACTGGAAAACTAAAAGCCTCTTAAAGGTGGACTCTGTGGCAGGACTAATGTATTAGATTGCATTAGATTTCACAGGTGTTCCAAATAAAATGATTTATGAGTGTATTTAAAGGATGTTTATTTTCCGTCAGTGATCATTGCTTTTCATTCAATCAAAGGCCCCCCTCATAACTACATGAAGGACCTGCTACTCATTGTGTCAGTGGTGATGGGAGTCGGAGGCTGTTGGTTTGCTCAGGCCCAGAACAAAGCCAGCAAAGTCCACATTGCCAAGATGATGAAAGATTTAGAAAGTCTGCAGAGGGCTGAACAGAGCCTCATAGACCTGCAGGAGCAGTAAGTATCCAGTAGTTTTCCTTTGTCAGTTCCTTCCCTATAATACATTACTGAATTGGCTTTGATTTGTATGACTGAACCAAGAGCATTTTCATTTACTCAGACTGGAGCAAGCACAGGAAGAAAAGCGTAACGTGGCGGAGGAGAAACAGAACCTGGAGGAGAAGATGAGAGATGAGATCATGGATGCACAGGAAGAAGCTTACCGTCTGCACGAGCTGCGGCAGGGAGCGGTCAGTGAGCTGAGCCGCCTGCGATATGCAGAAGAGGAGCTAGAACAGGTAGACACACCGCCATCTCTGGAAAGGTTTAAAGATGTTTGGGATTTAAGCTTAACTTCTACCATCTAACATTTATCTGATGCCACTCCTTCAGGTCCGTGGAGCACTGAAGCAGGCTGAGAAGGATATGCAGGCTAGTTGGACTGCCTCAGAGGTTCTTCAGCAGTGGCTGCAGCTGACACATGAGGTAGAGGTTCAGTACTACAATGTGAAAAAACAGAGTGCTGAACTGCAGCTTGCTACTGCCAAGGAAGAGGTAATGCCTACAAACAGTATATATATATACATGAGTAAACCCATATGTCTATCAACTGATCCGCTTCTTTGCTTTCTTGCAGGCAGAGAGGATTAAGAAGAAGAGGAGTTCTGTGTTGGGGACCCTCCATGTCGCCCACAGCTCCTCTTTGGACCAGGTTGACCACAAAATCCTGGAGGCAAAGTGAGTCACAAAGTTGCCTGTGCGGATTTTGTTTGTGTCTGTCACAGTAAATATGTAACATTTGATCACAAAGGTCTTTGTATCATCCAAAGGAATGCCTTGTCTGAAGTAACGGCCTGCCTGCGGGAGCGCCTCCATCGCTGGCAGCAGATTGAGCTCCTCTGTGGCTTCCCCATCATCAGGAATCCTGGCTTAGCAAATCTTACTACTCAGCTCTACTCAGACTCACTTTCTCTGGGGTTGCCTCGGATGCCCCAGGCATCTTGTTCATGCCACAGCTCCATGCATGGATCTATAGAGGATCTCTTAGAGGAGTCTCCAATCATGCCACAGATGGCAGGTAAGAGAGAGCAATATTCAGTCTCTTTCTTGTCAAGATTGCAGTGTTCCATCAGTTTGGAACCTGGTGATGTAGGTGGCAGCATGTGATTTGCATAATCTTTGTAATCAAGTGGTAGCCCACAATTTTTGTTGCTCCACTCATTAAATGTCCTTTTTTCTTAGTTTGTCACTGTATATACTGGATATAAACAAAGCATATATGGTATCCATAAAAAGACTATATTTATAATACACGTCCTAAAGTAGAAACTCATTGCACCAAAAACAAAATGGAATGAAATGGATGCATGGTTCTAAAATGATCTGAGAACACCAGAACTTTATCAGCTTCTGACCAGGACTGCAACATTGAGTGCATAGTCCTGATAGTGAAGCACGGAGATGTGTCTGTCTGCATCATGACTCCAAATTGAAAAGGTTTTTGGTTTATGGGACTTCACAAAGATGAAAAATGATGCAGGATGATCAACGACCAGCTAAAAATCAGTCAAAACACATCTACAGCAGTAATCAAGAGAAATAGAATGACCCATAGCACCATTAATCAAAGCTGCATTTGCTGTCCTCCTAAAGTGATGCTATACACAAACCTATTGTGTGTAGCAAACAGTGTGCTATTTTCACAGTTATGCTCTGGCAAACAGCAGGAAAAGTGCTTCAGACTAGGCACAGGGTTTATCAGTGGAAATCTGAGCTGCAGACATTGTATAACATAAGCTTCTATGGACAGCATCCAAGAAAAAAACCTTCCCTGCTCTTTGGCACAAAACTGCAAGAATGAACTTTTCGAAAGAACATGAAAAGAGGCCTGATGAATACTGGGAGCACATTTTTTGATTCAGCAAGACCATGATAAATTTGCTCAGCTCAGATGGGATGTTGACTATGTTGATGACTAGGACTACCACATTGAATGCATAATCCTGATAGTGAAGCTCGAAGGTGGAAATATGATGATATGTGACTGCATGAGAGCAAACGGTGTTGGGTGGATGATATCTATAGATGGTACAATAATCATTATTCATCAGGATAACTACCTAAAGCACACTGAAAATGTCTTGCAAGGAACTCTAAAGAAGAAAAGTGAAAACTATGATGTAGCCAAGCATTTTGTCTGACTTGAATCCTTACAGAACACATCAGGGGTACTGTAAATAAAAAGGGAAAGCAACACAACCCGTCCAATATTACAAATCTAATCTGTTAGTTTTGAATTTCACATAAGAGCAAACGCACTGCTTAGAAGTAATGTAATTACTTTAAGGTGACTTAGTTTTGAATCATTTAACATTTAAGTGACGCTGCACTTACTTCTGCTGTATGCTGTAAAAGGAGTAGGAGAAAAAATTTTGTTGTGCCACTTTATGATGCCTTTAGGGATAAAAACAAAGGGTATATACAGTATAAATTGCTGCCACAACACCACTGTCTGTTACATATGGACTGATCAGTTTTGCTCTTTGTTTAATCTCTGGCCTCCCCACAGTTCCAGTTCCAGTTAAGCGCTCTCCTCGAACACAGGGATCCACCATATGTCGGTCACGTCGTCCCGGTGTCATCACTCAACCACCAGCCGCCATGATCTCCCCGGACCCTGACCTTCTCATCCCCATCCGAGCCCCTTACCCTTGCTATGAAGATGAAGAGGGGCTGTACCTGAAAACTCTGAAAAAACAGTATGTCTCCCTGCCCACAAGTTTTAGAAGCCACTTTGGCTTTAGACATTGCTCATTTTAAACAGCTTTCAGCAAAACAAGTGTTGATGTGTGGATACAATCTTTGTTCACTCTTTGATTCTTTCCACTTGTCCCCCTCTTCTTTTATTCTTCCTTTCTCTCCCTGATAGAGATTCCCAAGAGAGGTTCTCAGACTCAGACTATATGCCTTCAGTTCCTCTCAGCAAAATGTTCCCTAGTTCCACTGTTGATGCTTCCCCTCGAAAGCTCTATCATGATGAAACTGAGCTGCATGCAGACACCCTGATTACAAAGCCTCTGAATAAAGAAGTAGAAGCTGCTGTTGAATCTCCAGTTCGCAAAGTTTCTGTGGAAGAGCTCGAAGCTTCTGTAGATGTTGCCTACCGGAAAATGGCAAAAGACAAAGCCTTGGATACTTCTTTGGAAACCTCTTCTTTGAAGATGTCTGCGGAAGAGTCTCCACTAGATGCTACATCACGGAAGACATTGCGAGACAGAAGTGAAGCTCCCATAGATGTTGCACTAAGAAAAGGAATTTCAAATGAGTTAGATGCCGAGTTTTCACACAGGAAAGTAGACAAAGATGCAAAAGGTGATTTGCTGGAAATTCCCTCAAGGAATACATATAGAGAAAGGAACAATTCACCACTGGATGTGAGAAAGATTTTTTGGAATGAATATGAAGCAGCAATAGATGTGGCACCAAGGAAGATATCAAGAGATATGATGGGGGTTTCAATGGACAGTGCCTCAAGAAAGATGGCAAGAGATGATGCTGAGCGACTGTTTGACTCCAGAAGGATTACAAGAGATACATTGGGAATGTCTCAGGACACAGGTTCTCGGAAACTTCCTTGGAATAAAGGAGAAAGCCAGCTTGATTCTTCTGTGAGGGTATTAGCAAAGGACAAGATGGCTGAAATTTCCAGAACACCACCAAGAAAGATATCTCGAGATGAGCTGGAGTACTGTGCAGATACTGCTTCCTTAAAGCTGCTATCCAGGGAGAAACTGGAAGCACTTCTGGATACTTCATTCTCTACAGACAAGCAAGACCTTGGTTTAGATCCATCAGCAAGTAGAAGGATACTGAGAAATGAATTTGAGATGTCCGCTGGCTCCCTCAGAAGGAGAATACCAAGAATGGTAAGAGAGGACACTGACAGTTCCATAGACACTCCCACAGGAAAAATCTCCTGGGACAGAGTTGATGTTCCGTTTGAAATACCCAAACAAGCAATACTAAGAGAAGAGTTGGGAGCATCTGAATCAAGTTCATCTCCAGGTCGAACTGGACAGCCAGATCTTATGGTAACCTCCCAGGTCCCATGGAAGTCCTCATCGGATCTTTTCACCGTTGGCCCGCTGAGCCAGCTTGTGTATGATGGAATCCTTGAAAAGTCATGCAGCTCCACGGCTTCACCCTCAACCGGTCTGTCTGCCTCAACACCTAACCTGCCTCAGAGCAGACTGCTGGCAGAGGGGGAGCCACCACCGCAACCACCAAGGGCTGTTGTCCCAACTCCAGCATCGCCCCCCGAAACTAGAGGGGAGAAGAACAAGGAAAAAGAGAAGAGCAAAAAAACCTTAAAGCTTAAAAATCTTTTTAAAAAGAAAAATGAGTCAACTCCAGAGAAGCTTCAGAGTGGTCTTCAGAAACTCTGACAATCAGCTATAAATGTTTTCTAAAGCTTTATGACTTAGAAAAATAAATTACAAAGCTTTAGAACTCTTCTAAAGACATCAGGGGGTGAAAAGGCAGAGTTTAGAAAGCACAACCTTACCAAAACCTGGACATGTTGGGAGACTAAATGAGAACTGAGTCAGAGAAACACAAAACATGCTTTTGTTTTTATAAAATGACTGACAGAATCATGATATGTCTAATGTTACCTCTAAGAAAATACAATCCAGCTGAACACATAAGTTTATTACGTTGTTTATTTTATATTTGAAGCTGATTTAACTGTCTGCTCTTAAGTCTTATAGATACATGGTTGATACCATATTTTATTTTAGAAGCAGTTTTTTATGCTTTGTGATGGTTGAAGGATTAATTGATGTATTAAGTAAAACCACTCCTCTGTGTAAAATCAGTTTAAACCTCAAATGAAGACGTTTACTGCAGTAGACAATTAATGCATTCTGTTCAGGGAAATTTAATCCAATTCACATTTCCCATTTCCCAGTCACATTTCTGATCGAAGTTCTGTGATGATAAGAATGAAGTCCTTATTTTTTTTGTTAAGTATTTTAATACACCGATGAGGATTTAGAATCAGAATCTGATTCGAGTTATTGGGCTTGTTTGATGATCAAATAATTAAACCACACTCACATAATTCTAACGAAATAGACAAGTTTATTTTACTTTTATTTTGCAATTCCTTCACAGTGTTTCTGTTTAGGCTTGACAATTAATTGTTACTCAGGATTTATGTAGGATTTGAAATCTAGTTTTTAGGGTTGTTAAATACGTTTCACTGCTATACAGGTCTGCACTACGAAAGCATGCCCTGCAGCGGAGGACAGATTATTTTATAACGAAGAAAATGTTTTTTAAAGGTTTCATATTTTTTTGTATAGATTATCCAACAATGTTTTCTATATTTGTGGAAAGTGCTTGTGTTGTAGCAGGAACCCTTGGATGGGGCTCAGACAGCCGCCTTTTATGATGACTGATCAAAAGCCATATTCAGTAAACATTAGCACTTCTAAGGCGGGGTTCACCTGCAAAATGTTGCTGAAACAGGAAAAAAAATAACAGACAAAAACATTCGAAATTACATTGCTCCCTGGTACTCATACTGTCATAATCGAAACTGCTGATGTTCACTTGCACACATTTGTTCTTCTGGGGCATTTCTGACTTCTTGTGTACCAGGAAGAAACAGCCTAAAAGCTTTAAAGTAGATCAGACTTAACAAAGTAACAAAAGTGAGTGGTCCTGTTTGGTTCAGGACAAAATGCGTTGTATTGAAAATGTTCTGCTTTCATTTGTCGATTGCTTACCAAAATGGCAAATTTGAAAATATTGTAGCTATGTTTGTTGTTGAAATTGTGTTTGACCATTTAAATACACATTTTGAATGCCTGAATGACCTAAATTACTGGAGGATTTATGTTTATTTACTTGTTTACAGGCATTAAGTCAGTGTCTTAGTTTTGTCTGAATTTAAATAATTCAGAAAATAAATTTTTAATTGAATTAGATTATTTTTTCATTTATTTATTGATTTTTCATTTGCCATTTGGTTCTTTGTTTCATTGTCAAATGTTATCAAAGTTTAAATGAAATGTTCTCCTTTGTCTTAGAAAAGAACAACCGCTGAATTGTAGTGTGAAAGTAAGAGTCAATAGATGGTTACTTGATGACTTATTAGCAACGGATGATAATGGAGGTAACAAAGATGATTTGGAAAAAAAGAAAAGGTTGTGCATTGTGTTGTAATAAATGCCTAAACATAACCAGCATGTTTATTCTGTCATTTGTAGAACGACAACGCTGACTTTTAAATTACAGCTTAAAAGGGATCAGCCTTAATTTCACCTACCAAAGTCTGTTTACTGGTCTTAGAGTGAGTGCATTGCATAAGTGAGAAAAAGCTGTACAAAGCCTTAAGTATGAGTTTAAAAATGAGAAAGTCTGTGCTCTGGAGTAAAAAACAAGTGCGGTTGTCTAACCCAGAGCTATACGCTTCTCTTTTATGCTTCGTCCTACATCTCTCTAGCTGTCTTGTGTAGACTGTCTCTCTAAAGCCTCAGATCCGTGAGCAGGGACGCTGTTGAGTTTTCCACTAAGTCTTCGGCTCCCACCTCAATTGGACAGAGCCTCATGCTCCATCCACCTTCTCTGTCATCCCAGACCAGGTCCACACTATTATAGGCTGCTTACAATCGTGTTTGGTGCCTCTGTACTCCTCTCACTCTATCCAGGTTATTGCAGAATTTAACAAGTTCATCTATTTCCTTCTTTCTACATCCTGACCATAGACTGAGTGGATTTGGCTCTGTCATCTATTCTGCTCATGGCTAATGAGCTGACTCCCCAAAGCTTTAGCAACCACATAACCCTTAGATACAGGGCGTCTTCCTGGGCTTCAGATGTGCTGGCCGACAATACAGGGAACTCTTTTTCCACAGTACAAGTCTTCCTGCTACAGCTGTTCAATAAAATCAAAGTAAAGAAGGCGATGATCTGTATTTGTTTGATCAGTGAGAGACGGAGCTTGTGGTTGTTTGCGAGTCAGTAATGCTGTGTTGTTGAAAGAGATGGAGCAGTAGGACATGATTAAGATATCAGGAGGCAGAGCTCAACCCAGTGGGCTTCAGTCCAGTTTAGCCCCTGACTTTAGCATCGCTGAAGTTATTTATGAAGTTAGTTTTTTCTCAGTTTGACTCATTATGACAAACTGCTACTGCACTTTCACATATCATGACAGTGTTAGGGTTCAATATGTGAAACGTTTTTTAGGTTGTTTTTGAAATAAAAAATGAATCTAATATGGTATAAATATGGGCTACGTGGTGCCACTGTTGTGACCCTGTTTCGCATCCTGGCCTGGGCCTGGGATCTTTCTGTTTGGACTTTGCATGTTCTCTCCATGCAGCATGGGTTCTCACCAGGTTCTCCCACAGTCCCACAGTCCAAAAACATGCTGACGTTAACTGGAGATTCTAAATTGTCCGTAGGTGTGAATGTAAGTGTGCTTGGTTGTTTGTCTCTATGTGTAACCCTGTGATAGACTGGCGACCTGTCCAGGGTGTCCCCTGCCTTCACCCTGAGTCAGCTAGAATAGGCTCCAGCTGCCTGCGACCCTGCAGAGGATTAAGTGGTATATAGATGGTGGAAGGATGGATGGATGTTTTGAATCTTTCAAATTTTTAAATTTAATACTCTCCATGCATATAATGTGGTTCCACTTCCAGGAGGTTATATATCCACAAAACAATTTCTGAGTGATCAAATGACTACAGCTGTAATCTTATTTTGTTTGGTTATTGCAAAAAAAAATGTGCAAAATGAATTTCAGACCCTTCAAAATCACTTATTGACATGATGTCTGCTTTGGTTTCCTGTTCTGAACCTTAACATCGACAGCCTACATTCTTTAACTGAGATAGAAATTCAAAGCATTCGAAAATAGAATGTGTTTGTTTTGTCTGCCATAAATATTATTATATTTGCATGTAAAGCTCCTGCATCCATTCAGAAGTGACACAATATAGTTTAGACTGTATGGCAGCTTTTGATCAGTATCATTTGGCCTTTGGTCCTTCTTATTTCTTTACTCACTTTCTCCTCTAGAGGATAGGAAAGTCAGATCTTTTCCCTGTCAGCTGTACGCTTCTTTGCCGCAGACACAAATACAGTATCATTACATTAATAGCAATAATGATACCTTATGAGAACAAATCAAGATATTTAACTCAAAAAGACAACAGAGACAGAATATCATATATGGGTAATATAATGATTGTCATTTGGTCCTTCTGGCTCACTTTCTCCACTAGAGGACAGGAGAGTTTCACTTGGAAACCTTCGCTTAGAAACCTTCTGGTATGTTGCAGCCAACAGTGTCAAGGAGTCTCAATGATGCTCTGAAAGGTTTTCTCTGCAGCTGATGTGTCATTATATTTTCTCTCTATCTAAGATTCAAAGATTTTTTTGCTCATTTGAAACAGACTATTCCAGTTTACAGACAAAAATGCACATCTATAATATGCATGTGCCAACAGCATATCATCAGTGTGCTCTTGCTGACTTGGTTTCTGGAAGAATCTGTCTGTGAAACCTCCACATCTCTCTGCAAACAAAGCACACATGTATTATTTAGAACAGATGCGGGTCAGACAACTTTTTGATATAATCAACCGAATACATACAGTAACAAAGTCATCTGTGGCTGCAGTATCTGCAGAGTTCTCGGTTCTCTGCTTGTATTGTCTTTATTTGTATTATCTTTCAAAGTAACAGAGTATTGCTATTTAAGATAAAGTCTATCCAAGAATAGAAGATCAGTTCTCTAAGTGAGTTGCCAGAAAAGGGCGACAATGATCATTTCAGCTGATTAACACTTACAACGTGATGCTACATTTATAAAACAGGGCTCAGAAGTAGCTGTCTGTGGTTGCATATGGAGTTTGTGAACATGATGATAAACACCTTCAGCAGGCCACTGATCAGCAACTTCAGTCAGCCTGCATGAGGGGCTTTTTGCCCCTGTGGGTTTCCTGTGGGCCTTACAACACAGGCAACACGATGCGATCGAGGTAAACTTCACCGCCACTCTGTATTGTGTTGTAGCTATTTAGAGGAAATGCTGCAAAGAAAGGAACTCTGACAAAGACAAAGGAATTTAGTGTCAACTTTTAAAACACACACACACACAAAAATGCTTTAACTCTTTTCCGTACATGTTCCTCTCCTCTATCAAAAAGTTATTTATTGCTCTGCTGGTTTACAAAGAAAATGGAGTGATAGAAATATAATGAAGCCATTTTGCAATTTTTTTCCTTCACTGTAAATTGTTTGACTCTTTATGTCCTACAAGTTTTATTGCAGTAATGTGAGCTGAACTCAGAACTCTGTATTGTCTTCTTTGCTTCCTGTAATGCCAGACAAACGTACGATCCTGCATTTCACACATCTTCATCCTAAGATAGAACATAATTTGACCTTTTCATTCTGATACACAGGCTGACTCAAGCTTCCTCTGTTTAACCCGTTCAGCCACCACTACTGCTCTCACTGTGGTCTCTTTATATCATCTTACCTGATCTGAGTAAAAAGACATGTGATTGGCCAACGTCTGGGCTGCATTTTCTGAAGTGTGAAAGTGTGACTACCTCAACTTTAATGTAAATGCACAAAAAGGAGCCTGTTGTCCTACTGGGAAGTGCCTCCCCGCATTTAAGCCGATACACAAAGGTAAATGGACATTCTCTTTGAACAGTGTTGGTCTAGATGTGTTTTTCACGGCTCGGGTGAGAATATAGGGATATCTAAGAAGTAGAAACAATATGGTGACTCTGACTATTTGAGACATTCACAGTCTTTAGGATGAACTGAACAGCTAACTTAGGGATTTTATCACTTAACATCCGTGCTGAGCTTCTTGTACCATCATGTGGACAGACTTCTCTCTGCGACAAAATGAACCTCTGCATGCGTGTGCAAAGTTTGTGGGTCATATATGGTTTGACATGGTCCGCGTCTGGCTTTATATTTCCACTGATAAACAGTGAACACAATGGAACAGGATGCAAACACCTTCATCAGGCCACCAACCAACAGCTCCAGTCTATCTGCATGTTGAGTTCTGTTTGTCGCTTTGGGTTTCCTGTGAGCCTCTGATAATCTGATGTGGTTTTTCTAACTGCTACAGCGGCCTGACTGATGGAAGACTGTCCCATCTCTGCAGCTCCGTGACCACCAACAGAATTATTACAGATGGTAGATGTAGAAATAATTTAATAGGGATAACAGGGAAACTTAGAACTATCAGTAATATTATTTTGGGGTTCTGTGTGTGTGTGTGTGTGTGTGTGTGTGTGTGTGTGTGTGTGTGTGTGTCAAGACAAATGGGGTAAATGAAATGCAAAGGAGCCATTTCCGTGTTCAATTTTTCAGTTTTTATTGACATTACATACAATTTGGAAAATGTTGTCATATGTAATATGTAGAAATGTACATAAACAAATACAATCAATTAAAACAGGATTAATACACAATGCAGAAAAATACAGGCAGTCTTAAAATCTTGCCTACTCCATATCAGCTCTTATCAGTTGGCTATGTTATTTCTGATATTACATTCTTAGTTCCGTTGACCCCTTGAAGTTCCAACGGCAGAGAAGGTGCAGAACGATAATTCAGAAATGCAGTTTGTCTTCCTCTTTGGTCGCTGTGTATCCTGATGGATTTCCAGCGCAGCACAATACACGTCTTCATCCTAAAATGCCATTTATTTTATAGAATCATAATCAGACGTATCAAAAGTCTAGCAACACGTTACTGATAAATTGATTAGCTTTAAGTATTAAGCAAAATAATGATGGCTCAGTTATATTAGACTGTGTCGGTAAGCCTTGGCAGTGAGTCAGCATGCAAGGTTAACAATGTTACTGTTTAATATATACATTGGAGACATGATTTCTACCTGAGTCTCAATCAAAATGTTCACATGTTCGTCATTATCATGAAAGAGCTGATTAAAGATCTGACTGTAAATTACCACAATGCGTCGCACTTGACCTTTGGTGTCGGAGCTTTGCTCATCATCTGGAGAATCTTTAGCTGCAAATAAATTACGGCATAATTATTCAAACACAAACATTCTAAAAATTAAATTGAGGACTTATCTGAAGCCAGATTCACTTGTCAGTTTTAAAATAAACTTTGTGGATCCACATTAATGACAGTAAAAAGTTATTCTCAACTCGAGTGAAAAGACAAGATCATCTAATTATCAAGGAAGTAAGATCAACTTTGAGAAGAAAAGGTATGTAAATACACAACAGGTACCTGTTGTCTGACATGGACGATAAACCAAAAGAGAGGAGAGGACGACGAAAGCTGAAGACAAAGAGAACAGCAGCGTCCGACACACATCGCAGAGTTTTGGCGTCTCATGTTGATGAGAATCAGTGGAGTTGAAGTCATTAGGATCAGTGGAGTCTGGAATAAACAAAATATACTGTTGAGCGTGATGAGGCATACTTTCATGAATTTACTGTACAACTTTTTGACCTCATGTTTGTGGTCAGAGCTACCCAGTTCAGTTTTCTTGGAAAATTATCAACCCTGTCTTGTTGAAGGATCTTTTCACAGGCTTAAAGGTGCAAGGTTGACTAAAATAAGGTCCAGACCCGAGAGCGTAATAGCAGCTCAGATTAGACATGAATGTTTTGTTGAGTATGATACTACATACAACATTGCACTTATACAGTCAGTTCATTGTATGATGGTGCTTATCATTTGTTTGTGTACATATAACTTTCTTTCAAGTGCAATATTCAACCTTTTTTCCGAGGTTTGAACCTGTCTACTATCTCAGATTTAATATAATCTTAAAAGTCCTAATGTATAAAAAATGATATGGAACATTTGGTGCACATTTAAGAATAGTTCACATAAAACACTTCAAATCCGAGAGGCCTCTAAAGAATTATTTGCAAAAACTAACATGCAACATTGCAGTCCAGATCAGGTCACTAATGCAGCTAATTTTCACACATTAATATTTGGATTGTTTTGAGGTGGACTTTATTATGATGTGATGATTTACCAACCTTAATTTAATATAATTGCACATGAATAACAGAGATCAATATAGAACTGTTTGATGATCATTCAAATAATTCCATTTTGCTGTGAACATGATCACATTCACAAACAGATAATTCAGATCAAAATACTTACTGAGTATGATTCTTGTTGCCATGTTGCTGTATCTGTAAACATCTGTATACGTGATGATTCCTTTGTTCTCCACCTTCAGCTCCTCAGTTCCACAGTAGTAGAGGCCCTCTTCAGAATCAGTGATGTTCATGATTTGCAAGTCATAGGACTTGGAAGAAGAGTTCCATACAAAATCAAAACGAGGACCTTTCCTGTGATAACTATAATGCATTTTTAGAACAAGAGTAGGTTGGTTCTCATGGGAACAGTTCCTGAACCACATTATGTAAACTCCACTTGACACTCTGCAGTCACAGTAGAGAGTGATGATGTCTCCAGGTCTGGCTGTCACCTCCACCACTGATCCAGAAATCAAATGATGACTGCAAGAAACAATTCCTAGAGAACAAATACAAAGAGAAAACCACCAAAGACCAATTTTCGAGGATTTCAAATTTCAGGAGGTTACTGTTCAACAGAACATCAGTAAAATTTCAAGCATGAAATCCTTTTCAAAATGGAACCTGAAAATCGATATTTATTTGTTTTTTGAAATTATTAAATGATTAGGGGTTTCTGTCACACTCCATCACACTTTTATTTATACATTTTTTTTGCTTTTTTTAAAAAATCGATTTACGTCTACGTGTTAATAAAAAAATCTAAAAATACCTGAGAAAACAAGAAGAACATAGAGTCCGTCCATGTGTAATGATGTCCTGGAGCTGAAAGACAACTTCACAGGTCTTACTCACAGAAGTTATGATCTACGTGCGCTTTTCCATTAAAGGTAAAGTAGCTGGTGATTGGCTGGTTGAATGTTTTCTTCTGTGGTTGTTACTTTTGAGTGCAATGATCAAAGAGCAACATCATGGTTGTTTCACTGATGCAACATTTCATCAGAAAAAACTTTATGATAAAACCACACAAACTCCATCAGAGTAGTTTGGGACTGGACACAGTGCACTTTTTCTTTGGGCTCACAGCTTACAGACATAAATATTGTGATGCATTAAAATCATAACGAGATTAAAATGTTCAATAAAAACTATGAGTTAAAAGCTTGTTTCAAATGTGGTTTGCACAACATAGATGACATCACAGATATATAGTCCACCTTGAAGTGCATTTTAATGTTGTTTGACTCTAATCAGTTTATGTCATTTCCCAGAATGCTGGCATTTTGAATCGTTGAACAGGATTAATTAATTAGCTTTGTTTGGATAACAGTATAAACCATAACATGAATATATAAATATTTGTGTCAAGCATATGCATCCCTAACCAACGACGCTGTGTTGTTTACAAAAAGACTAACTTCAAGATTAAAAATTTACCTCTGAATGAAAACAATATTCATCTATAATAGATAAAATATGGATTGTTGCTTTTTTTCTAAACTGATGTAGATCTTCACATCATGGCAAGCTTTTCAAAACTAAAAAAACGTGGTAATTCTTCGATTTAATAATTTACAATCAGCAGCTGTAGTGGATTTAGAATACAGGTGAGACATTATGATCTCATTTGTGTTTTTTATAACAGCTTGGGGTCAAAGCTCACACAACATTTTTGGTTTGGAATTGAAATGGCTGAGAGCAAACAGATTAGACCATCAGCACTGCCCCACAAGACACTCATTAAATCTGTTATGTTTTGTTGTCATCCATCCATTTCTTTCCACTTATCTGGGGTCAGGTCGCGAAGGCAGCAGATTAAGCAGGTCATTCCAGACACCCCCCCACAGTTCTCCCAGGCAGATGTGCTCAGAAAACCTCCATAGGAAGTCATCCAGGAGGCATCCGAGTCAGTGTCCGAACCACCTCAACTGGCCCATCTTGATTCGAAGGAGTAGTGGCTCTCATGTTCCTGTTTATTGCCGTTCGTGAACAAGACCCATCCATAGTCCCGCAGTACCCCCCACAGAGCCCCTCGGGGGACCGGATAATAATTCTTTTCCAAATCCACAAAACACATGTCCACTGGTGGTTGAATTCCCATGACCCCATCAGCAGCTCTGCAAGAGTAAAGAGCTGATCCACTGTTCCAATGCCATGATGGAATCTGCATTGCTTGGATATCCTCTCCTTAAACTGACAATAAATCTTTTTCTATACAACAATTGACACATTTACATGCTTCTAGACTTTCTGTGGTACACATTCTTATCCAGCAGAGGTAGCTTTATTTCTTTTCCAAAGGCCGCAGTTCCTGTGATATTATCCTGACAGCTCAGATGACCTCTTCAGTGTTGACTTTATCTCCAGAGTCGATCTCTCTTTGCTCCTGAAGAATTCCGAGGTTCGATCGGTCAGAGCCTCCCTTCCAGCAGTCTGGAGTAAACTTTCTCGGGGAGACTGAGTAGTGTGATACCCCAATAGATAGAGCACACCCTCCGGTTCCCCCTTTTTAAAAATGGGAACCACCACTGCATTCTGCCACTCCACAGGCACCGTACCAGATGCCTAGCGACACTGAAGGGACACGTCATCGAAGACAGTCCAACAATGTTCAGAGCCTTCAGCGTCTCAGGTCAAATCTTGTCCACACCTGGTGCTTTGCCAACAAGGAGTTTCCTAACTACCTTGGCAACCTCTGCCTCAGATATGGGTGAACGTCTCCCCTTAGCAAAGGACATGTGGACTGGGTTCAGGAGTTCCTTGAAGTGCTCTTTCTACCACCTGAAAATATCCCCAGTCCAGGTCAGGACTTCTCACCCCTTGCTGTACACAGTCTGGGCCAAGCGACCCTTTTCTCAGGCGATGATCGGTTTGCCAGAATTTCCTCTGCAGTTGTATGAGGGGCTGTTTGTGGTTTTCCTGTTAGTGTCACTTATCACATGGGTGATGTTGGTTTTACTGTTAACTTTGCATTTTCTCATAACTTCTTGGCAACAGTGTGGAGGGGCTATCATTAAATAAACAAGCCAACTGTGAAAGCTACTGTATCTTGGCTTCAGTGTGATTTGTCTTTGAAGCACATTTACTGTTTTGAGTTTATATTATATTAAGAATAAGCTCCAACATAACAAATACTTTGATGTGTATCAAACTCTACTGATAAAAGTATGAAAGTTGGTGGCTGATGGCTAACTGGGGATAAAAAGAGGAAACTACCTGAACACAGCTATCGCGTTATAAACAACCAGCCATCCCAACCGTGATGAAATTTTACAATTTCTGCAAAACAAAGAAGTCTAGAGAAAGATGTTATCAGCACCAACAAACCGATTTTCTATCTCTCTGTATTTTTATAGCATTTGCTTTGTTTGTGACAACCCTTAAATTTTTAATAATTAATTTTAGTGGTGTAAGAAAGTGAAAATCACAAGATGCATCTATTCTGTGATGAATAAATGACTTTGTATGAACTATTGTTAATGTAGTGTAGCTATTTCAACACAATTTTTAGTCATGAAAAACAAAGTGGATATTGACTTAACAGCAACATAATTACTGCATGAGAAGTAACCAGTTATACTGAGGATTGTCTCTGGTTGCAATGGGGATAGAATGACTGACAGATGAGGAGAGCAACAAGACAGAATACATGTGTGAGTGAAGGACAGTGAAACGGTGAAGCTACAAGGGTTATGTGGTGAAAATATACAGAATGTTATTGTCGTCTGTGGTCTGACATGGAGCTTGTTAATGTGAGTGTTGTGTGACTTGTGTTTCCATTATAACATAATTTTGTAGGACATGAACTGTGAACACGATGAAGCCATGTGGCAACACCTTCAACAGATCATTGACGTGCAACTTCTGTCAGCCTGCATGAGGAGCTTTTAGTCAGTGTGGGTTTCCTGTGGGCCTGACAACACAGGCAACACAATGTGATCGAGCTAAACCTCACCCTCAGTCTGCATTGTGTTGTTACTATTTGGAGAAAGTATTGCAAAGACAAAGACTCTGACACTGACAAAGGAATTTATTATCAACTTTGAAATGCATTATTTCTTTTAAAACTGAAACCACTAACTGTTTTCCATTCATATTGTCCTACCTTATCCAAAAAGTTATTTATTGCTCTACTGCTTTACAATGAAAATGAAATGATAGAAATATAGTGAAGTCATTTTGTCATAGTTTATTCTTTCAGTGTAAATTGTTTGGATCTTTACGTTCTACAGGTTTGACTGCAGAATGGATGCTGAACTCAGACCTCTGGGTTTTCTAATTATTTGGTTTCTGTGATGCCATTGAGTTTCCAATGACTCCTAAAGGTCTTAGTTTTCTGTGATGGAATCATTGAAAACCATGCGTCAGAAGAAAAGAATCGTTCATTTTGGTTCTCTCATAGATGTATTATGAGGCAATTTAACTAAATTTGTTGGCTTTCTGACTCAGACTTGTTTCTTCAGCATAGTCCACAGGTTCCCAATGGGGTTTAGGTCTAGACTTTGGGAAGGTTTGTGTTAAACCTTAATTCTCACCTGATTTTGCTATTTCATTCTGACGTTTGATGTGTATTTGAGATCATTGTCTTGTTGGAATGTTCTACATAAGCACCAGTTCCAGTGACACAACCTTGCCGTGACCTTTATACTTACAATTGTTTACACAGACAATTTGGGGACCTTTAGCTACTTTGAAATGGATCCAAAAGACTTTACTAAATTGTTTAGGTCAATGATTTGCTCCTTCAGGTCTGTGCTGAGCTCCTCAGTTCCTATTGTAGTGTTTGTGGCTGAGTCTTAAGAGTGAATCAAATGAACTGATTTTATATTGGCTCAACATCTGTAGTCAATTTTATAAATTTACAATACATTAAGAGACCATGCAGTGAGAAAAATTTGATCACCACAACTTTATTCAAATAATATTTCAAGTTGCTGTGTGTATATTTTCAACCTAGCAGATTTAGTCATATCTCCAAAAGACATGTAATCAGTTTATGAAAGGACCAAAATGTATGATTGTTTTTTATGACAAAGACACATGTATTTTAATGATTCCAACACAGAAAATCTCACTTGTAATGACAGAAACTGAATTCAAACACCTTTCGTCAGACCACCAATCATCAGTTTCAGTCTGTCTCCATGTTAAGTTCTTGTTTGTCGCTGTGGGTTTCCTGTGGGCCTGTTGCTCACAACATGAGCTACATGGTAACTGAAGTGAGCTTCATTGTCAAGTCTGTATTATCTTGTAGCATCTTTGTACCTGTATGATGAGGTCAGCCAGTACAAAGATAGCTTAAGAAGAAATATAAAATGTGGATGTTATCATATATACAAGACAACAAGGAGGAACAAATGGAAAATACATGTGGTTTATGACATTAACAGTGTGGACAAATGATTCAGCATCATCTGCATGAGATTGTATTGATTTCATTTTTCATTTAACTGAGGATGTGTTTTTTCTCAATTGCTGCCATTAATATGATTACAGGTCCTTTTTTATTTCTTTGTATTTCTTTGTAATTATTTATTTATTTATTTTGAATCAGCCAGAAATTTGTCCCAGTGTTTCTCCAGTGTTGTCTTTGCGTTGTGCTTCAGGTGGTTGACCTGCTACAAAGCTCAATAAAGCTCACATTCGGTCTGGAGCAGGAGTCTTCGTCAGGGATGGTTCTGGTGAACAGTCTCATGTTCTCTGCCAATAACTCAGTGCTGCCACCATCCAACCTGACAGCAGGGATGGTCCCCAAAAATCCAGATTCATTATTGCCAAATTCGAAATAAGCTTTGAAGTTCAATATTAATGACATTAAAATGCTAATCTAATTTTTTTAAACAGTGAAAAGAGGAAATCATACAATTTTCAAGGAAATGAAATGACCTGTGTCCTCTCTATAATATAAATTTCTAGTCACTACAGTCAGTCATTATTACCTCACATTTCCACTAGATGTCACAACAGTTTCATCTGCTACTAGTATTGTCTCTGAACATTTGTCCTAAAATCATCCAGTAGAGGGTCGTGGAGGACGGGAGCTGGTGACACTGAGTGAGAGGCAGGGGACACTGTGGACAGGTCACCATTTCATTACAGGGCAACACAATAAGAAAGACAATCATTTACAGTCTCACTCACATCTACAGTCAGTTAAACCACAATGTGTGTTTGGACTGTGGAAGGATGATGAAGCACCCAGAGAAAGTCCATGCAGGCAGACAACCTGCAAACTTCACACAAATTTCATAATTTGTGATTCTAGTAGTCCTGGACCATGTGCTCACTCTTTCTCTCTCTCACTAACTGCATCTGTCTCTCAACAACCTCTCATTCACTAGTTGTACACTGAGTGTGTATGTGAGTACAAAGTGAACAGATGGTGTCACTGTCAACAGCATACATCCACATGTACAGCACCACTCAAAGGGTTGGACTCAGCTACTCATTCAAGGGGATTTCCTCATTTGTTTTCATACAATGTAGAAAAACACCGAAGATTTAAAACCATGAAATACCTCAAAAGAGATTCTAAAGATTCTAAAACATGTGAACAAAGCCAAATATGTTTCACATCTTAAGTTGCCGTTGATTGCTTCAATGATAGCTTTGCACATTACTGGCAAAATTCTCAACAGCTTCATGAGGTGGCCTCCACTGATGGTTTTCTAGTATCAGGTGCAGCTTGTCAAAGGTTTCTACTTTTCTACTTGTGTTAAAGGCCATCAGTTGTGTTGTCCTGAGGTGGTGTTGATATATTATAGTTACAATGGCCGCAGATCTTTGAAATTTTATTGTGTTTTATTGTGTATAAGTGTTTAGGTTTTACTCTTTATACATACACTTTGCCAATATTCAAGCCACCAGCAAAAGAACGTTTTTATTGAAACCCATTGAGAATTTGAACACAATGTTAAATTTTAGTCATTTTAGTTTCATGATTGTAGATATTCAAGAAAATGTTGAGCTCTGCAGTCGTACACTGCAAAAAAGAGTAGCCTAAATATAAGATAAAAACACTGAATTTGAGAAGAAATTACTTCAAAGCAGTGAAATTATCTGTCAATGCAGCAAGTAAATTTTACTTGGTAAGAAATCTTGAGATAAGTTTTTTTTTCTCAAATCTAAGATTGTACTGTAAAATCAAGGACTAAAAATGAGTAATTAACTTTTAAAATGAGCCAGATTATCTATCGTGTCTGAAAATAAGATTTTAAATCTTGGCAGGTGCCAAGTAATTTGCAGTGTATGAGGAGAAGTTTGTCAGTGTGGTTTTCCTTTGAGCCTCACTGATCACTACATGAGCCAGTGAATATATATGTATAACTTTGAGTCTCATTCTATCAGGTGATTGATATATGACTGATGCCTAACTTGAGATAAATAAATTAAAAATGTACTGGAAATTGCCTGAGTCATGCACACACACATTGAGTTCAATCACAGAAGTGAACTTTGAGCTAAATTCCATAACAGCAACAACAAAAGTCTCTGTCTGGAGTTTTCTGAGCAGATGATCAGTTTTTAATCAGTTATTGAAACAGTGGACAGAAGCAAAACACACAAGACACATCTATTCTTTGGTAAATCTACAGAAAGAAAGAACAACAACTCATGTAGACAGTGGTGAAAAAACTGTTAAAACTACAAAAAGTGAGCGACAGTAACAAAGGTCACGTGGCTCAAGAAAACACTGTAAAGTGCTTTGTTGAATTGTGGAAGTTAAAATGTACAACATACTGTAAATGTATTTACTGTTCCCTTACACCCTGGAAGTCTTGATGTCAGAATATGTGCTGAAGTCTGAACTCTGGGTATTCTTCCTCTTTGGTCTCTGTGATGGCTGACGGATTTCCAGGGCAGCATAACACACGTCTTCACCCTAACATTTAACAGTTGATATTTAGCATCACGACCATGTGGCTTTGTGATATAATGTGTGAAGTATTCAACACTGTAGATGGACAACCAGCCAACAAATCAACATGGTGTCAAGAGCAAGATATCACTGAAAGTATAACTGCACTACCAGGGACTTAGTAAAAATACACCTGTGTCTTCACATGTCATGACATTTACCATAAGAAAGGTCTGTAAATATGAACACTGATAAATGTGCTGCTGTCAATCACCTGTTTTCCTTGACTTCTGCTGTCATGTTTTTCCTCATCATCTTGAGGTTTTCCTGCTGCAGAAACAAAAACAGAAATTTTTTCGGACTTTGATTTCTTAAATATATTTCTGTCCAGCGGGTCAACTTGAAACAGAAAACATACAGAATAACAGTAGTATGTGAATATTATAATTAAAATGCAATGAACTGAGGAAAGACTGAAAGTGACAAATATACCTGTTTTCTGACAAAGCTGATAAACCAGAAGAGAGAAGAGAGAAGAAAGAACAGCAACAGCTGGACACAGAGAGAAGAGCAGCTTCCAGCACACACCACACTTTGGTTCAGTCTTGTGGTTGTCATGATAGATTTCATGATGAGGCTCAGTGGAGTCTGGATTGAACACAAAGTTGTGTTTATTACCTTTGAAATACTGCGCTGTATTATAGGACATGTTTTGAACAGCCTGAACTTGTATTCCTCTGTAGCACTTTAAAAAATAACGTTTGGATCACTTAACCATATGAAAAATGCAACAGTTTGAATCAGACTTTTTGATTTCATCTTCTAAAAAACTTATGCTCAACCAGCAAACTACATTAAGTTAGTCAAATTAGCTTTTCCACTGCAATCCAAGGTATACTTATTTACCACTTGGCTAATGACTGACAGCATAAGCACAAGTGTTTAAGTTGATAACTCATAAAAAAAATCAGGTTGTCCCACACAGTAATAAAGTAACGTAGATAAGGGAGGAGATATGAAATTCTGACTTCAAGGTCAAGAAAAAAATTGTTATCAAGTTAATTTCATGAAGTTCCCTCAACTTGAATTTAGTTTTAAATCAACTCATGCAGAAATTTGAGTTTAAGTTACACACAATATTAAGTTGATATAATTACCATTATCAGTATATCATGTCAAACCATTAAAATAATGCTTGCAACGTAAAAGGTTTATTTTACTCAATAAATTAGAATATTTTTGTTTTGCACTGATGTATGTCATGAAGTGCTGTGTGGGGATCATTTTTAATAGGTGTTGATTCAGCTTTGATGACTATGAAGGTCATTATTATTTTATTATTATCTTTTTGGGGCAGTGGTGATGCAGTGGGTTCAGCCCTGGGCTGCCTATTGGAAGGTCAATGGATCGAACCCCCACTGCGGTCAGTGGACATTTTCTTAACCTCTGACTGCTCCCCGAGCGCTGCAGCCCTCTGCTCCCAATACCCAATGTATGTAGGATGGGTTAAATGCAGACTTGAATTTGCCCAAGGGGATAAAACAAAGGTAAAATTATTATTATTATTATTATTATTATTATTATTATTATTATTATTATTATCATTATTATTATTATTAATAATATTATTATTAATATTATTATTATCCTTAAAGTCCACTGTTCATGAAACCAGTTTGAGATGACTTACAGAGAGTATCCGTTGCACATTTTCAGCAACAACAATGCTGTCAAACAGTTTGTAATATTCAGATGATGATTGATTTGGATTAAGAGACCCAACGTGTGCTAAGAAAACATTTTTTGACAATATAGTACTGTTTGATAATAATCAAATAATTCCATTTTGCTTTGAACATCATCACATTCACAAACAGACAATTCAGATCAAAATACTTACTAACTATGATTCTTGTTGTCATGTTGCTGTATCTGTAAACATCTGTATAAGTGATGATTCCTTTGTTCTCCAACTTCAGCTCCTCAGTTCCACAGTAGTAGAGGCCCTCATCAGAATCAGTGATGTTCAGGATTTGCAAGTCATAGGACTTGGAAGAGGAGTTCCACACAAAATCAAAACGATGAACTTTCCAGTGATAATTATAATGCATCTTTAGAACAAGAGTAGGTTGGTTCTCATGGGAACAGTTCCTGAACCACATTATGTAAACTCCATCTGACGCTCTGCAGTCACAGTAGAGAGTGATGTTGTCTCCAGGTCTGGCTGTCACCTCCAACACTGATCCAGAAATCAAATGATGACTGCAAGAAACAATTCCTAGAGAACAAATACAAAGAGAAAACCACCAAAGACCAATTTTAGAGGATTTCAAATTTCAGGAGGCTGTTACTGTTCAACAGAACATCAGTAAAATTACAAGCATGAAATCATTTTCAAAATGGAACCTGAAAATTGCCATTTAATTGTTAAATATATATATATATATAATTACCTGAGAAAACAAGAAGAACATGCAGTCCATCCATGTGTGATGATGATCTGGAGCTGAAAGACAACTTCACAGGTACTTTCTCACGGATGTTGTAATCTACGCACACTTTTCCATTAAAGGAAATGTCGCTGGTGATTGGCTAGTTGAATGGAACATTTTCTTCTGTGGTTGTCACTTTGGGGGCAATGATGAAAGAGCAACGTCACGTTTTTGCATTGATGTAAAGATAAAACCAGAATTCATCAAAAGGAACAGTACAATGAAAACAACCACATGAACTCCAACAGAGTAGTCTGGGACTGGACACAGTGCACTTTTTCTTTGGACTAACAGTTACAGACAGAAATGTTGTGATACATTGAAACCACAGCGAGATTAAAACCTGTCAATTATGTAAAACTATGAGTTATAAGCATGTTTGAGTCCTGCTTTGTACAACATAGACGACACCACATGGTCCACCTTGAAATGCATTTTAATGCTGTTTGACTGTCAATTTTTTTTTTGTCATTTTCCAGAACTCTGAATTTTTGAATCATTGACCAGAACTAGTTCAGCAGCTTTGTTTAGATAACAGTATAAACTATAGCTTGAGTCTATCTGTGCCAAATCTATTAATGCCTGGCAAATGACCCTATGTTGTTCACCAGAACATTAACTTTGAGACAGAAGTTTACATCTAATTCAGAAGTAGATACAACTTATATAAATACAATGAGGATAATTTCTTGTATTTTTTAAAAAACTGATTTAGATTTTCACAGCATGACAGGGTGGTCAAAACTAAAAACAGCATGGTATGTTTTTATTATAATTCATATGCAGCAGCTGTGGTGAATTCAGAACACAGATAACACAAAAAGACCTCATTTGTGTTGTTTAGAGCAGCTGAAGGGTCAAAACTCACACAGTGTTGTTAGTTAGGAATTGAAATGGCTGAGGGCAAAGACATTAGACCATCAGCACCACCCCAAACGTACTAAATCCTGTCAATGTGAACATGAACAAATAAATATTTTAATTTTGTTGAACAATAAAATTTACACTCACAAAAGAAAGGTCCACAAGACACTTGTGTCTCAGATATGAAGATATTTTTGTCTCATTATCTGTATGGAACCACACTTCACTCGTGCACATGATATAAAAACATTAACAGAGTGTACATGTGTGTGTAACTGATCTCAGTTATGTTTTGTTGTGGTCACTGATAAAACGTAGAGTCAGAAATACACTGTTCATCCACTATTCACTGAGGGCTGCTAAATTCTGTATTTGTTGTGTATGTTTTAACATCAGCTAATACTTACAGTATAACACACTGTAGCAATATTAATATATGTGTGTAGAAGAAATAGCCTCATACACGGGGCTACCAAAATAAAAAATACATGTAGCAATAACAATAGGTAGCCTCATGCATGGCCGCACCACATATGTAGAAACTACACTTCATGATGAAATTTGCACTCGTTTATCAGAGGCACCACTTAGATATTTAAATTAGGCCTCTGGGACACTTTTATCAAGAACATTTCAGGTTGAATGATCATAAATTTATCAAATCTACTTGTACTGATCAATCTCATTACCAAAAGTTGTAAATTCTAATTTAATAGACCTCCAGTTCCCAAACAGAGAAATACACGGTACAACCGACGATAATTATACCCAAATATTTATTAACTAATACTACAAACAAACAATAAACAACAATGATGTAACAACAAACAGTGAATGCATGAATGAATACATGTAGATAAACTAATTAGCTGTGATTGTCACTGGAAGCAGTTGGTAGAAAGGTGATGAATTTAGAATCACTTTAAAATTGGAAGCCAATCATGATTTATAAAGTCACCCATTTAGCAGAAGGAAAATGATGCTTCCATAGCCCTTGATGGAGGGAGAGGGAGGCCGCTGCAGGATGAGTAGCCGTGATGATCTGCTGGATGAGTTGGTTCAGGAATTCAGAGACAGGACGGCAGTTTGGCATAGTTGTGTTGTAAAAATGTGCCAAAGTAAAAAAAAAACCCATTAATTTAACCTTTATTTAACAGGTGAGTCCATTGAGATTGCAGATCGCTTTTTCAAGGGAGCCCTGGCCAAGACGGCAGCAGCAAAACACTAAGAGTTGAAGTTCATAGTTACAAAGAAAATGTTTGCACTGTTGCGTTATTAAAGTTAACTTAAGAAGTTCAACTTTATGTCAATCATAGAAAAGCAAAGCTCACGTAAATATTAAGAACCCTTGTTAAAAGTTGAGCTGTGTGAAGAAAAACTCTGTAAAGAGTTTTTTTTTGACAAAGTCTGTTCAGTAAAAAGCCTGATTTAGGGAAAAGGCCAGCTCAAGTTAAGAAAAAGGCCAACAATGAAAAGAAAAAGCCTGATTTTAGGGAAAAAAGAAGCCCCAAGTTTCATTCCAGTGACTTTCATTATATAGAAATTTTTGGAGCCAAATTCAAATCAGCATCTGACCAATCGTGGCTGTGTCCATCCCAGGGGGTGGTCTTCAGTGTCACTGTCCAGGAGAGATCAGAGGCCAGATACCTTTAGAACTTACTTCAAGATCATTTCTTAAACATGCAGATCCAATTGGTCAACATCTATGACGATCACAGATCTGAAATCTCACTAAATGTGATTAAAATGACACCAAACATAATATGTTCGTCTCTTGTGGTTCCTGAGATTGTAATAAAAGATGTAACACAAGAATAATCTTACAAATTGTAGACTTTTAGGCTACATGAAAGTAAATTTATAATGTAACTAAAAATACAAGCATATACATTCATTAATAAGGAAAATAAGACTTCAGATGTATGTATGCTTAGGATAAAAATGTCTCTCTGTGTCTTTTATGGCTGTGGTCTGTGACAGAGAGGAGGGTTGTTTGTGTTTCATGTGTGTGTTTCTTAATAAACAGTTCAGATCCGATGTGTTCTTCTTCTGTACTGGTCCTGATCAACCTGGTATCACAGAGTCCAGATGTCGGGATCATCACTCCACTGATGTTGGATTTCCTTATATTTAGAAGTGTTTAATTCATTCCTGTAAAGAGAGTTCTTTGTGTTAGAAGGAATGCCATCTCCTCTTCTCCAGAGGTGTGGTTTTCCTCACAATTGGCATTTTTATGACCCTTATCAGATTCTGGTGCAGGAGGGAGACGTCCTGTTGTCTCCAATAGGACCGTGAGTCATATTTGTGATGTAAACATCCGATCTGCAGATGCTCCATTTAGGTGTGAGTCTTGGGTCAGCTGTCTCCTGAAATGGTTTCTTACCAAATTTACAGCTCTGAGAAAGGGTCTCTGGATTATCTGTGTGTTGACTTGGAATGTTCTACACCTTAGTCCACTACAACATGAACATCAGTTGACTTAAAGCATTACTGAGGTATAACAATGTACTGATCCAAAGATTAAAAAAGGAACCATATAAGAGCAGGAGATTGTATAGATGTATAGAGAATCTGGAGAGTAAAACTGTGCGCTAATCTGCAGGTTCAGTCTCTCTACGTGTTATGAGGGGCTGTTTGTGGTTTTCCTGTGAGTTTCACTCATCACATGGTCGAGGTTGGTTTTAATGTTAACTTTATGTTTTCTCATAACATCTTGACAACGGTGTAAAGGGACCATCATTAAATAAACAAGCCAAATATGAAAGCTACTGTATCCTGGCTTTTGTGTGATGCATCTGCAAAGCACATTGAGTGTTTTAAGCTTTGTCAGGAGAAGAATGAGTCCCAGTATAACAAATAATTTGATGTGTGTCAAACTCTACTGGTGAAGGTCGGTGACTGATGACGAACTACAGATAAAAACAATTTGGGGACCTGTAGCTACTTCGAAATGGATCCAAAAGACTTTCCTGACTTATTTAGGTCTGTGATTTGCTACTTCACATCTGTGCTGAGCTGCTCAGTTCCTACTGTAGCGTTTGTGGATGAGTCTGAGGACTGAATCAAACGGCCCAATTTTAAATTGACTCAGAGAAGTCAGCTTCTGCAGTAAATTTTAATTATTTAGAACAAAGTAAGAGGTTATGCCACAAAAAAAAGATTAGCACAACTTTCTACATCACCAAAACTGATCATTTAAGTTGCTGTATGTTTATTTTTGACCATGCCATTTTTTTTCGGATTTCCAGAGGACAGTCAATAACTTTTTGAAAGGACTAAAATGTATGATTGTTTTTTATGACAAAGACACATGTATTTTAATGATTCCACCACAGAAATTTTTTACGTGTAATGACAGAAACAGAATTCAAACACCTTTCGTCAGACCACCAATCATCAGTTTCAGTCTGTCTACATGTTGAGTTCTTGTTTGTCGCTGTGGGTTTCCTGTGGGCCTGTTGCTCACAACATGAGCTACATGATAACTGAGGTTAGCTTCATTGTCAAGTCTGTATTATCTTGTAGCATCTTTGTACCTGCATGATGGGGTCAGCCAGTACAAAAATAGCTTAAGAGGAAATATAAAGTGTGGTTGTTTGTCATGTACACAAGACGACAAGGAGGAACGAATGAAAAATACATGTGGTTTATGACATTAACAGTGTGGACAAATGATTCAATATCAATAAATTAATCATTTTTACAATTAATTACAGATATGTTATACTCAATTGCTACCATTAATATGATTACAGGTCCTTTTTTATTTTATTTATTAAATCAGCCAGAAATTTGTCCCAGTGTTTCTCCAGTGTTGTCTTTGCGTTGTGCTTCAGGTGGTTGACCTGCTACAAAGCTCAATAAAGCTCACATTCGGTCTGGAGCAGGAGTCTTCATCAGGGATGGTTCTGGTGAACAGTCTCATGTTCTCTGCCAGACAATAACTGAGTGCTGCCACCATCCAGCCTGACAGCAGGGATGGTCTGCACCAAGTTGAGAAGGATATCTGGCATTTGTTGATACATGGCATTTGGTATCCAGACCAAAAACTTGTTGCCTTATGAGGCATGATATAATCTCTCTATTAAATATCTTCAGACTCAAGAATTTGATTGCCTTGATTGCTGTTGTGTGTTCAAACACATATTACCTAAAAAATACAAGTGCAACTCTTGAAGCCAGATTCATTATTGCCAATTTAGAAATAAACTCTGTGGATCCATATCAGTGACGTTAAAATGTTAATATGAACAAAACAGTGAAAAGAGGAAATCATACAATTTTCAAGGAAATGAAATGGCCTGTGTCCTCTCTATAATATAAATTTCTAGTCACTACAGTCAGTCATTATTACCTCACATTTCCACTAGATGTCACAACAGTTTCATCTGCTACTAGTATTGTCTCTGAACATTTGTCCTAAAATCATCCAGTAGAGGGTCGTGGAGGACGGGAGCTGGTGACACTGAGTGAGAGGCAGGGGACACTGTGGACAGGTCACCACTTCATTACAGAGCAACACAATAAGAAAGACAATCATTTACAGTCTCACTCACATCTACAGTCAGTTAAACCACAATGTGTGTTTGGACTGTGGAAGGAAGATGAAGCACCCAGAGAAAGTCCATGCAGGCAGAGAACCTGCAAACTTCACACACAAGACCCCCATTTAGAGAACCAGCAGGTTCAAACTCAGAGCCTTGTTGCTGTGAGGTGACAGTGTTAAGCAACGTACTGCTGCAGCATTAAGTCACCCTTTCAGTTTCCTCATCCTCCAAAAAGATTAAATGTGGTCAAGTTCTTGAAAATACCAGTCCACAATGTGCTTAAACAATGTGACATTTTTCTCTGTTCTAAACCCAATAAAACAAGAAAAAACATTCACACATTGTTTGTGCTACAAATACAAGGACTCCAGGTCACAGTTTATCTTCTATTATGACCTCTCTGTAAGGTGTCAAGACAGATGTGTTTATGAAATCACACTCTCCATCTCTGCAAAACACTGCACTGCAGCAGAAGTGTAACCAGAGCAGATGTGGTCAGTAATCTCTCTTAAAATCACAAAGATACAGAACAATGAAACAAAGATATAACTGTAATCATTCATCATGTAGCTCTGCAGAGCTGCTAAACTCTAAATAGTTTGTCTGGAAGAGTTTTACACAAATTTCATAATTTGTGATTCTAGTAGTCCTGCACTGCTGAATCCTGTTGTGATGCCCCTCCCACAGTGTTGCAGGCTGTCCTGGTTTACCTCACTGGGTAACTGGCCAACATGAAGAGTTGCAGCTGATGCAGCTCATCTGGGAATTTCCAGAGTATAAAAGCTGGACCATGTGCTCACTCTTTCTCTCTCTCACTAACTGCATCTGTCTCTCAACAACCTCTCATTCACTAGTTGCACACTGAGTGTGTATGTGAGTACAAAGTGAACAGATGGTGTCACTGTCAACAGCATACATCCACATGTACAGCACCACTCAAAGGGTTGGACTCAGCTACTCATTCAAGGGGATTTCCTCATTTGTTTTCCTACAATGTAGAAAAACACTGAAACTTTAAAACTATGAAATACCTCAAAGGAGATTCTAATGGGAGAAAAAACATGTGAACAAAGCCAAATATGTTTCACATCTTAAGTTGCCGTTGATTGCTTCAATGATAGCTTTGCATATTACTGGCAAAATTCTCAACAGCTTCATGAGGTGGCCTCCACTGATGGTTTTCTAGTATCAGGTGCAGCTTGTCAAAGGTTTCTACTTTCCTACTTGTGTTGAAGGCCATCAGTTGTGTTGTCCTGAGGTGGTGTTGATATATTGTAGTTACAATGGCCGCAGATATTTGAAATTCTAACAAGTGTTTAGGTTTTACTCTTAATACATACACTTTGCCAACATTCAAGCCACCAGCAAAAGAACGTTTTTATTGAAACCCATTGAGAATTTGAACACAATGTTGAATTTTAGTCATTTCAGTTTCATGATTATTGATATTCAAGAAAATGTTGAGCTCTGCAGTCGTATGAAGTTTGTCAGTGTGGTTTTCCTTTGAGCCTCACTGATCACTACATGAGCCAGTGAATACATTCATAACTTTGAGTCTCATTCTATCCGGTGATTGATATATGACTGATGCATAGCTTGAGATAAATAAAGAAACATATTTGCTGGAAATTGCCTGAGTCATGCACACACACACTGAGTTCAATCACAGAAGTGAACTTTGAGCTAAATTCCATAACAGCAACGAGAAAAGTCTCTGTCTGGAGTTTTCTGATCAGATGATCAATTTTTAATCAGTTATTGAAACAGTAGACAGAAGCAAAACACACAAGATACATCTATTCTTTGGTAAATGTACAAAAAGAAAGAACAACAACTCATGTAGACAGTGGTGAAAAAACTGTTAAACTACAAAAAGTGAGCGACAGTAACAAAGGTCATGTGGCTCAAGAAAACACTGTAAAGTACTTTGTTTAACTGTGGAAGTTAAAATGTACAACATACTGTAAATGTATTTACTGTTCCCTTACACCCTGGAAGTCTTGATGTCAGAATATGTGCTGAAGTCTGAGCTCTGGGTATTCTTCCTCTTTGGTCTCTTTGATGGCTGACGGATTTCCAGGGCAGCATAACACACGTCTTCACCCTAACATTTAACAGTTGATATTTAGCATCACGACCATGTGGCTTTGTGATATAATGTGTTAAGTATTCAACACTGTAGATGGACAACCAGCCAACAAATCAACATGGTGTCAAGAGCAAGATATCACTGAAAGTATAACTGCACTACCAGGGACTTAGTAAAAATACACCTGTTTCTTCACATGTCAAGACATTTACCATAAGAAAGGTCTGTAAATATGAACACTGATAAATGTGCTGCTGTCAATCACCTGTTTTCTTTGACTTCTGCTGTCATGTTTTTCCTCATCATCTTGAGGTTTTCCTGCTGCAGAAACAAAAACATCAAATATCACCACTGCAATCAGGAACCTTAAATATCTAATATATTTTTGTCCAGCAAGTCATGAAAAAGAGAACATATAGAATCACAGTAATACTACTGATATTTCAATTAAAATACAATGAACTGAAGAAATACACAAAGTGACAAATATACCTGTTTTCTGGCAAAGCTGGTAAACCAGAAGAGAGAAGAGAGAAGAAAGAACAGCAACAGCTGGACACAGAGAGAAGAGCAGCTTCCAGCACACATCACACCTTGGTTCAGTCTTGTGGTTGTCATGATAGATTTCATGATGAGGCTCAGTGGAGTCTGGATCGAACACAGTTGTGTTTATTAGCTCTGAAATACTGCACTGTAATATAGGACATGTTCTGAAGAGCCACTCAGACAACATCTGCTCTATCATATTTTTAGAACCTCATAATGAAATTTAAATACCAGCACAGTCTGATCACCATGACTACTAGTACAGAAACATTAAAGTGTTTTTTGGTCATCGTAAATTAGAAACTGTTCTTAATGTGTGATAAAATGAAAGTCAAAAAAATGATCTAATTAGCACTTCTATGCAAAAAGCATTTCCACAGATCTGAATCTCCTACTCTACCACATCTGAACTCTTTGATGCTCTGTAGCACTGTAAAAATTGATGTGGCGATATTAGGTGCAAATCTGATGATGAGTGACTCACAACAGTTCGGACACAGAGGTCTCTCAAGAATTATTTACAAAAACTATTAAATAACATTGTAGTTCAGATCAGGGGTCCATGATGCAGCTAGTTTTCACACATTTGTAAGTGGAATGTTTTCAAGAGGACTTCATGACGACACAATGGGTCATTTACTTGATTTTTACTATAACTGCAGATGAACATCAGAAACCAGTGTAAAACTATTTGGTGATCATTTAATCAAATAACTGACTGTTCACTGTGAACATGATCACATTCACAGACAATTCAGACCAACATACTTACTGAGTATGATCCTTGCTGTCATGTTGCTATATCTGTAAACGGTGGTGGAAGTGATGTGTTCTTTGTTGTCCTTTTCCACTTTTTCCACCTTCAGCTCCTCAGTTCCACAGTAGTAGAGGCCCTCATCAGCATCAGTGGCGTTTTTGATCAGCAGGTCATAGGAATCAGAAGAAAAGTTGCACAAAAACTCAAAACGGAGAGGTTTCCACTGATTTTTTGTTTGAAGAACAAGAGAAGGTTGGTTCTCATGGGAACAGTTCCTGAACCACACGATGTAAACACCACTTGACACTCTGCAGTCACAGTACAAAGTGATGTTGTCTCCAGGTCCGGCTGTCACCTCCAACACTGATCCAGAAATCAAATGATGACTGCAGGAAACAATTCCTATAGAACAAATAAAATGAGAAAAACACCAATGACCAATGCTACATTTCAAGTTCCAGCAGGTTACTGTTCAAAATGGAACTTGTTCAAAAAAATTTGTCGAAAATTACCTGAGTAAACAACCACAAGAGCATAGAGTCCGTCCATGTGTCACAATGTCCTGGAGCTGAAAGACAACCCCACAGGTCTCACTCACAGATGCTATGATCTAGGCACACTTTTCCATTAAAGGAAATGTCGCTGGTGATTGGCTCATTGAATGGAACATTTTCTTCTGTGGTTGTCACTTTGGGGGCAATGATCATAGAACAACGTCATGGCTTTTACATTGACCAGATTTCATCAGAAGAAACTTTACAACAAAATCAATCGCATTTCAAAGTCCAACTGGGTTATTTGGAAGTGGACGCAGTGCACTTTTTCTTTGGACTGGACAATTACAGAATTAAATGACATAGACACCAACCTTTCAGTTAAGTAGAAGTATGCAATATAAGCATGTTTGTAAAGCATCTTGAACAACATAATGACAGCACAGTTATATTATCCACCTTATAATGCATTCTAATTCTGTTAGACTGTACATTTTCAATTTTATTTTCCAGAACTCTGTCATATTAAATCATGGTACAGGACTAAATCAACATTTGTTCAACACCAAGACAAGAGGAAATGTCTATCTTGTAATTGGTTATGATCACATAGACAGTAATAATAAATCCATGAAATAGGTAGCAAATATAAGTTCATGGAAATGGAGAACTTTTCTGTTACACTTGTTGTCTTAAAGTCTATGCATTAAATGCATCACATTTAGAAAACAGTCAGGCATACTAAAATATCTGTATCTGTGTTACAGTAGCTGTAAAACACAACTGACGCACTGTCTTACTTTCATTTTAAAATGTTCCTTGACAATTTTTTTTAAACATAGTGGGTTTAGAAACTAAGACTGTTTGTATTAAGATAATATATGTGATGCTGTCAAAAGACACTGTGCCCATGTCCTCATTTAAACTCTTTTGATAACAGTACAGCCTATAGCTTAACTCCATGCATATCTGTGTTGAATATATTAATGTCTGGCAAATGACGCTATGTTGTTTACAAAAACACTAAATGTGAGATAAAAGTTTACCTCTGAATGAGAACAAGATACATGTATAATAAATCAAAAGTGGATTGTTGCCTGTTTTCTAAACTGTTTTAAAGTTTTCACATCATGGCAGGCTGGTCAAAACTAATTCAAAGCTAATTCTTTTCATAATTCATCTGCAGCAGCTGTAGTGAATTCTGAATACAGATGACATAATATGATCTTATTTGTGATGTTTGAAGCAGCTTAGGAGTCAAAACTCACACAGTGTTGTTGGTTTGGAATTGAAATGGCTGAGGGCAAAGAGATTAGACCATCAGCACCGCCCCATACCATGATGTTTAAAATTCTCAAATACTCCCACACGTACTAAATCCTGTCAATGTGAACATGAACAAATAAATAATTTAACTTTGTTGAACAATAAAATTTACACTCACAAAAGAAAGGTCCACAAGACACTTGTGTCTCAGATATGAAGATATTTTTGTCTCATTATCTGTATGGAACCACACTTCACTTGTGCACATGATATAAAAACATTAACAGAGTGTACATGTGTGTGTAACTGATCTCAGTTATGTTTTGTTGTGGTCACTGATAAAACGTAGAGTCAGAAATACACTGTTCATCCACTATTCACTGAGGGCTGCTAAATTCTGTGTTTGTTGTGTATGTTTTAACATCAGCTAAGACTTACAGTATAACATGTTAACATTAGCTGACTCAAGGCATTACTGAGTTAAAACAATGTAATCACCCAAAGATAAAAGAGAACCATATAGGAGCGGGAGATTTTCTGTTTGCATCAGACATGTATAGAGACTACGGACATTGAAACTGCGCACTAATTTGCAGGTTCAGTCTCTCTGCATATTAAACTCTACAGTTATATGAGGGGCTGTTTGTGGTTTTCCTGTAAGTTTCACTCATCACATGGTCGAGGTTGGTTTTACTGTTAACTCTGTATTTTCTCATGACTTCCTGGCATCAGTGTGTAGGGGCCATCATTAAATAAACAAGCCAAACGTGAAAGCTACTTGTCTGAAAGCACATTCAGGGTTTTGAGTTTTATTCTCTAGAGAAGAATCAACTCCAACATATTAATAGTTTGATGTCGATCAGACTCTACTGGTGAAGGCTGGTGGCGGATGGCTAACTGCCAATAAAAGCACAGCATCACATCATGTGTTATAGACAACCAGCCATCTCAACCATGAATGACATCTCACAGATCAGTTTCAACAAAGCAAGCTTTTGTATTTCTCTGTACATTTTATTATATCTTAATTATATGTACATGCCTTCAGGTTTAAATACTTTTTTTAATGGTGTAAGAAAGTAAAAATCACAAGATGTATCTATTCTAACACTAATAAATGACTTTGTATGAACTATTGTTAATGTAGTGTAGCTATTTCAACACAATTTTTAGTCATGAAAAACAAAGTGGAAGTTGACTTAACAGCAACATAATTACTGCATGAGAAGTAACCAGTTATACTGAGGATTGTCTCTGGTTACAATGGTGATAGAATGACTGACAGATGAAGAGAGCAACAAGACAGAATACATGTGTGAGTGAAGGACAGTGAAACGGTGCAGCTTCAACGGTTATGTGGTGAAAATATACAGAATGTTATTGTCGTCTGTGGTCTGACATGGAGCTTGTTAATGTGAGTGTTGTGTGACTTGTGTTTCCATTATAACATAATTTTTTAGGACATGAACTGTGAACACGATGAAGCCATGTGGCAACACCTTCAACAGATCATTGACCTGCAACTTCTGTCAGCCTGCATGAGGAGCTTTTTGTCAGTGTGGGTTTCCTGTGGGCCTGACAACACAGGCAACACAATGTGATCGAGCTAAACCTCACCCTCAGTCTGCATTGTGTTGTTACTATTTGGAGAAAGTATTGCAAAGACAAAGACTCTGACACTGACAAAGGAATTTATTATCAACTTTGAAATGCATTATTTCTTTTAATCTTAGGAAAACTGAAACCACTAACTGTTTTCCATTCATATTGTCCTACCTTATCCAAAAAGTTATTTATTGCTCTACTGGTTTACAATGAAAATGAAATGACAGAAATATAGTGAAGTCATTGTGTAGTTTATTCTTTCAGTGTAAATTGTTTGGCTCTTTACGTTCTACAGGTTTGACTGTAGAATGGGTGCTGAACTCTGGATTTTCTAATTATTTGGTTTCTGTGATTCCATTGAGTTTCCAATGACTCCTAAAGGTCTTAGTTTTCTATGATGGAATCATTGAAACCCATGCGTCAGAAGAAAAGAATCGTTCATTTTGGTTCTCTCATAGATGTATTATGAGGCAATTTAACTAAATTTGTTGGCTTTCTGACACAGACTTGTTTCTTCAGCACAGTCCACAGGTTCTCAATGGGGTTTAGGTCTAGACTTTGGGAAGGTTTGTGTTAAACCTTAATTCTCACCTGATTTTGCTATTTCATTGTGACATTTGATGTGTCTTGTTGAACCATCCAAGACTCAACCTTCTGGCTGATGATTTTAGGCTTTCCTGAAAAATGTGGAGGTAATCCTCTAATACTTCTCCTCCTTAATTATTCTATTTGCTTGTGTAAAGCACTAGATCCACCAGCACCATTCAGACCCGAGGCATAATACTGCCACCACCACGCGTGATAGTAGTTTGGTGTTCTTGGATTGAAGGGCCTCCATAAGGCCTTTTCTTTGTCCATGTGATCAACAGCAAAGTTTAGTCGAGCCTTAAGGTGCCTTCTTTCATGGCAGCCTCTCAGCCCATGGCAATTGTTTTACATCAGTGCCTCATGTTCAGAGCTATATTTTTGCTTCTCTGACAAAAAATCTCTGCTTTAGCATGAATCAAGTGTATTTTATTTTATGTGAATGGACAGTGTGTGTGGGCAGAATATTTCTCTACAGAACTCTTCTGGTACTAGCAGCTTGTTCACTCAGCAATGTTCGAGGACAATGACAATACCATGGCACTTGACATGCTTGACTGTGGACACTCTTAGAAGCACTTGTTTACACAGATGTGTTTCAGATCCATGCCTTCTTTGAAATGACTCCAAGTGACTTTTATTGGCTTGTTTAAGTCAAAGATTTGCTTCTTTGGGTCTGTGCTGAGCTCCTCAGACTTGTTTATTCTAGCATTCTTGGCTGAGTCTGATAAGTGTATCAATTGGGCCGAGAAGTCAGCAGCTGTAGTCAATTGTAATCACTTGTGATAAATTTAAGAGGCCATGTCACAAGAAAAATTTGATTAACAAAACTCTCTACATCACCAAAACTGATCATTGAAGTTGCTGTATGAAGATTTTTGACCCAGCAGATTTTGTCAGATTTCCAGAAGACAGACAAAAAAAAATTCAAAGGACCAAAATGTATGATTGTTTTTATGACAAAGACACATGTATTTTAATGATTCCATCGTTGAAAATTTCACTTGTCATGACAGAAACAGAATTCAAACACCTTCGTCAGACCACCAATCATTAGTTTCAGTCTGTCTACATGTCGACTTCTGTTTGTCACTGTGGGTTTCCTGTGGGCCTGTTTCTCACAACATGAGCTACATGATAATTGAGGTGAGCTTCATTGTCAAGTCTGTATTATCTTGTAGCATCTTTGCAGCTGCATGATGGGGTCAGCCAGTACAAAAATAGCTTAAGAGGAAATATAAAGTGTTGTTGTCTGTCATGTGTACAAGAAGAAAGTGACAAGGAGGAAAGAATGAGAAGTACATGAGGTTCATGACATTAACAATAAAAAGAGAAAATCATCAAATTTTCATGGAAATGAAATGAACTTTGTGAAGACATACTTGAAAAGCACCATCAAGAAAAACCCGCCCAACTTGAGGTGACTGTATCCTGGCTGTAATAGAAATTTCTCGTCACGACAGTCAGTCATTATTACCTCACAATTCCACTAGATGTCACAACAGTTTCATCTGCTACTAGTATTGTCTCTGAACATTTGTCCTAAAATCATCCAGTAGAGGGTCGTGGAGGACGGGAGCTGGTGACACTGAGTGAGAGGCAGGGGGCACTGTGGACAGGTCACCACTTCACTACAGGGCAACACAATAAGAAAGACAATCATTTACAGTCTCACTTACATCTACAGTCAGTTAAACCACAATGTGTGTTTGGACTGTGGAAGGATGATGAAGCACCCAGAGAAAGTCCATGCAGGCAGAGAACCTGCAAACTTCACACACAAGACCCTCATTTAGTGAACCAGCAGGTTCAAACTCAGAGCCTTGTTGCTGTGAGGTGACAGTGTTAACCAACGTACTGCTGCAGCACTTTAGTCACCCCTTCAGTTTCCTCATCCTCCTAAAAGATTAAATGTGATCAAGTTCTTGAAAATAGCCCACGATGTGCTTAAACTATGTGACATTTTTCTCTGTTCTAAACCCAATAAAACAAGAAAAAACATTCACACATTGTTTGTGCTACAAATACAAGGACTCCAGGTCACAGTTTATCTTCTATTATGACCTCTCTGTGTGGTGTCAAGACAGATGTGTTTATGAAATCACACTCTCCATCTCTGCAAAACACTGCACTGCAGCAGAAGTGTAACCAGAGCAGATGTGGTCAGTAATCTCTCTTAAAATCACAAAGATACAGAACAATGAAACAAAGATATAACTGTAATCATTCATCATGTAGCTCTGCAGAGCTGCTAAACTCTAAATAGTTTTTCTGGAAGAGTTTTACACAAATTTCATAATTTGTGATTCTAGTAGTCCTGCACTGCTGAATCCTGTTGTGACGCCCCTCCCACAGTGTTGCAGGCTGTCCTGGTTTACCTCACTGGGTAACTGGCCAACATGAAGAGTTGCAGCTGATGCAGCTCGCCTGGGAATTTCCAGAGTATAAAAGCTGGACCATGTGCTCACTCTTTCTCTGTCTCACTAACTGCATCTGTCTCTCAACAACCTCTCATTCACTAGTTGTACACTGAGTGTGTATGTTAGTACAAAGTGAACAGATGGTGTCACTGTCAATAGCATACATCCACATGTACAGCACCACTCAAAGGGTTGGACTCAGCTACTCATTCAAGAGGACTTCTTATTTTTCTGCACTGTAGCAAAAATACTGAGAATATTAAGCAATTAAATACATGAAACGAAACTAGGAATAATATGCTTTGCTGTAGAGGTGTTGATATACTGTAGCTACAGTGGACGCTGACCTTCGAAATTGTGTTTTAGGTTTTACTCTTATTACATACTTTTTGCCAACATTCAAGAATGTTTTTATTGAAACCCATTGAGAATCTGAACACAATATTGAATTTTAGTCATTTTAATTTAATGATCAAAGATATTCAAGAAAATGTTGAGCTCTGCAGTCGTATGAGGGGAAGTTTGTCAGTGTGGTTTTCCTTTGAGCCTCACTGATCACTACATGAGCCAGTGAATACATTCATAACTTTGAGTCTGATTCTATCCGGTGATTGATATATGACTGATGCTTAGCTTGAGATAAATAAAGAAACATATATACTGGAAATTGCCTGAGTCATGCACACACACATTGAGTTCAATCACAGAAGTGAACTTTGAGCTAAATTCCATAACAGCAACAAGAAAAGTCTCTGTCTGGAGTTTTCTGAGCAGATGATCAATTGTTAATCAGTTATTGAAACAGTTGACAGAGGCAAAACACATAAGATACATCTATTCTTTGGTAAATCTGCAAAAAGAAAAAACAAGAATTCACGTAGACTGTGGTGGGAAAACTGTTAAAACTACGAAAACTATTTCAATCGATGAAAAGTGAGCGACAGTAACAAAGGCCATGTGGCTCAAGAAAACATTATAAAGTGCTTTGTTGAACTGTGGAAGTTAAAATGCACAGTATTTGGCCATACCGCCTTGTGGATGCCCGATCCTGTCAGTTCTCGGAAGCTAAGCGAGGTTGGGCCTGGTCAGTACCTGGATGTGGGACCATGAGGGAACACCAGGAAGCCTGGGTGAATGCAGTGTGAGAGTGAGTGGTTGGTCGATGATGCAGACTGGCAGCCTCGCCTCCGTCAGTCTACCCCAGGGCAGCTGTGGCTACAGATGTAGCTTACCACCATCGAGTATGGAGTGAATGAATAATGCAATGTGAAGCGTCTGTGAGCGCCTAGAAAAGCGCTATATAAAACCAACGCATTATTATTATTATTATATACTGTAAATGTATTTACTGTTCCCTTACACCCTGGAAGTCTTGATGTCAGAATATGTGCTGAAGTCTGAACTCTGGGTATTCTTCCTCTTTGGTCTCTGTGATGGCTGACGGATTTCCAGGGCAGCATAACACACGTCTTCACCCTAACATTTAACAGTTGATATTTAGCATCACGACCATGTGGCTTTGTGATATAATGTGTGAAGTATTCAACACTGTAGATGGACAACCAGCCAACAAATCAACATGGTGTCAAGAGCAAGATATCACTGAAAGTATAACTGCACTACCAGGGACTTGGTAAAAATACACCTGTGTCTTCACATGTCAAGACATTTACCATAAGAAAGGTCTGTAAATATGAACACTGATGAATGTGCTGCTGTCAATCACCTGTTTTCCTTGACTTCTGCTGTCATGTTTTTCCTCATCATCTTGAGGTTTTCCTGCTGCAGAAACAAAAACATCAAATATCACCACTGCAATCAGGAACCTTAAATATCTAATATATTTCTGTCCAGCAAGTCAAGATGAAAGAGAAAACATACAGAATAGCAGTAATACTAATTATATTTCAATTAAAATACAATGAACTGAAGAAATGCATAAAGTGACAAATATACCTGTTTTCTGGCAAAGCTGGTAAACCAGAAGAGAGAAGAGAGAAGAAAGAACAGCAACAGCTGGACACAGAGAGAGGAGCAGCTTCCAGCACACACCACACTTTGGTTCACTCTTGTGGTTATCATGATGAGGCCCAGTGGAGTCTGGATCAAACACAAAGTTGTGTTTATTAGCTCTGAAATACTGCACTGTTTTGTAGGACATGTTTTGAAGAGCCACTCAGACAACGTCTGCTATATCATATTTTTACATACAGTGTCTTTTAGAATTTGTAAAAAAGAAACTGTTCTTATTGCATTTAAACTGTTCTTAATGTCAGGTAAAATAAAAGTTTAAAAAATTAGCTAATTAGCACCTGTATGTAAACAACATTCGACGTTTGATTGTAGGTTAAAGTGAGCAAAAACTGCATTTATGTCAAACATTTCATCTTTTGGTTTATTCAAAAAATAAAAAATATGTCAAATAATAATGAACTAGTCATGGACCTTTATTCAAGACAACACAAACATACTTAAACTTTAACTTTTTAACTTTTTTGCAACACCACACTGGGTAGAGCTTCCCTTTGCTCTCAGTTCTTAATGGATTCTACAAGATGTTGGAAACAATCACTGGAGATTCTGCTCCGTGTTGATTGCATCACAAAAAGTCTGAAGCTATTTCAGAATCTCTTGTTCTAAAACATCTGAAACCTGTGGTGCTCTGTAGCACTGTAAAAATAATATTTGGGCTCAAATGAATAAATAAAACAATGCAACAGTTTGCGTCAGTCTTTTTGAGGTATGACAACTTCAAAAAAACATTTGCTCATCCAACAAACTACACTGAATTAGGGGAATTAGCTTTTCCATTGCAGTAAAACGTATATTTATTTACCACTTACTTCATGACTGGCTGCATAAACACAAGTATTTAAGTTAGATAGATAATAATAAATCTTTATTGTCAATGTTGATGAGGGAGGAGACATGAAATTCTGACTTCAAGATGAAGAAAAATTCAAACCAATTTCATGAAGTTACCTCAACTTGAATTTTGTTTTAACTCAACTCATTGAGCGATTTCTAGGAAAAAGTATTTGGGCCACTCATGAGAAAAAAAAATGATGGGGAGTAGATTTTGTTTTTCATCATACATTTTGAGAAAAAAGTCGAAATTTCGAAAATAAAGTCGAAATGTCGAGAATAAAGTTGGTTTGAACTCTATTCTCAACATTTTGACTTTTTTTCAAGTGCATGATGTAAAAAATCATCATGTTATTATTATATTATCATCATCATAATTACGTCAACTCAACCAATCTAAACAATCTTTTCAACTTAAAAGTTTATCTATATTATTAAATTAGATTAAAAAAAAAAAAAAAAAAAAATCTTGCAGCCATGTGTCTAATTAAGTGGTAAGCAACAAGACTAAGACAGTTTGTAGGATTCAAATGTGATTAATTGGGACTAAGAGACCCAACATGTCCCAAGAAAACATTTTTTAAAATGCACTACTGTTTGATGATCATTTATTCAAATAATTACATTTTGCTGTGAACACAATCACATTCACAAAGAGATGATTTGAACCAAAATACTTACTGAGTATGATTCTTGTTGTCATGCTGCTATATCTGTAAACATCTGTGGAAGTGATGTGTCCTTTGTTCTCCACCTTCAACTGCTCAGTTCCACAGTAGTAGAGGCCCTCATCAGCTTGAGTGATGTTCTTGATGAGCAGGTCATAAGAATTAGAGGAAACGTTACTCACAAATTCAAAACGAGGACGCTTTTGATTTGCTATACCTTCCCACAGATCATGATTAATTGAACTTAGAACAAGAGTAGGTTGGTTCTCATGGGAACAGTTCCTAAACCACACTATGTAAACTCCACTTGACACTCTGCAGTCACAGTAGAGAGTGATGTTGTCTCCAGGTCTGGCTGTCACCTCCAACACTGATCCAGAAATCAAATGATGACTGCAGGAAACAATTCCTAGAGAACAAATACAATGAGAAAACCAACAAAGACCAATTTCAGAGGACTTCAAACTTCAGCCGATTACTGCTCAGCAGAACATTAGTGAAATTTCAAGCATGAAATAATATTTGAAATGGAACCTGAAAATTGGCATTTAAATATTTTTTGAAAATCTAAAATTACCTGAGTAAACAACCACAAGAACATAGAGTCCGGCCATGTGTAACAATGTCCTGGAGTTAAAAGACAACTTCACAGGTCTTAGAAACGGATGTTATGACCTATTTACATTTTTCCATTAAAGGTAAAGTAGCTGGTGATTGGCTCGTTAAATGGAACATTTTCTTCTGTGGTTGTCACTTTGAGTGCAGTCATCAAAGACCAACTTCATGGTTTTTGCACTGATGTAAAGATTAAACCAGATTTCATCAAAAGAAACTTTACGATAAAGCCCACCACAAAAACTCCAACTGAGTAGCTGGAACTGGACGTAGTGAACTTATTCTTTGGACTAACAGTTACAGACATAAATGTTGTGATGCATTGAAACCATAGTGTGATTAAAACCTGTCAGTTAAGTAAAACTATGAGTTATAATCATGTTTGAAACCTGCTTTGTACAACATAGATGAAATCACAGATATACAGTCCACCTTCAAATGCATTTTAATGCTGTTTGACTGTAAATAATCAGTTTCTTGTCATTTTCCAGAGCTCTGGCATTTTAAATAATAGAACAGAACTAGTTCAGCAACTTTGGTAAACATTAGGACAAAAATTCCTATTTTATTATCAGTGATAGTTACATGTTAGTTATAAATTCATGAAAAACGAAGTGAATATAAGTCTATGGTAATGGAGGACATGTCTATTAGAGGTGTGTAAAATTGCTGTTGTCTTTGCATCTATATATTAAAAGTTTTATATTCACAATAAAGTGGGATAAAGTAAAATATCTATTTGAATAAATATTTTGTTTACAGTAGCTGTAAAACACGACTGATTGTACTGTCTTAATTTAATTTAAAAATTGTATCTTATTAATGAATTGCTTAAATTGCAGGGGTTTATAAACCAAGACTATTTGTATTAACATTTCCAAGATTGGACACTGATGTTGTTAAAAGACCATCGCAATATTAAAAGTATTGTACCTAATTTAGATAACAGTATAGCTTATAGCTTAAGTATATGCATATCTGTGTTGAGTATCTTCATGCCTGGCCAGCAACGCTGTGTTCTTTACAAAAAGACTAACAGTGAGACAAAAGTTTGTTTCTGAATGAGAAATAGATACATGAATAATAAATTTAAAAATTGCTTGCTTTCTAAACTGATTTTGATTTTCACTGCATGACAGGCAGATCAAAACTTAATCAAAAGACTAATTCTTTGTTATAATTCATATACAGCAGCTGTAGTGAATTCAGAATACAGATAACATAATATGACCTCATTTGCGATGTTTTGAGCAGCTTGGGGTCGAAACTCAAACAGTGTTTTTAAAATTCTCATATGCTCCAAAATATAGTCAATCCTGTTGATGTGAACATGAACACATTTATATTTGTGTTTTGTTTTATCAAAAAAATATCCATTAGCCATTTGTTACTCAGAAATGATGCTAACACAGATAACATGGTGTCTCTTTTTTATCTCATTATCTGTGTTTTTACATCTGAGCATTTGTGTATCTGTGCAACTACAGAGATATGCGTAACTGATTTCAGTTATGTTTTGTTGCATGTATGGGGAATATGGACACTGAAACTGTTCACTAATCTGCAGGTTCAATCTGTCTGCACGTTAAACTCTGCAGTTGTATGAGGCGCTGTTTGTGGTTTTCCTGTGAGTTTTACTCATCACAGGTTTGTATTTTCCTGTAACTGATTGGCAACTGTGTGGAGTTGGCCATCATTAAATGAACAAGCTAACTCAGAAAGCTACTCAATCTTGGCTGTTGTGTGAGATGTCCATGAAGCACGTTTAGTGTTTTGAGTTTTCTCTGGAGAAGAATGACATTTACTTTGATACACATCAACAAATACTTTGATGTGTATCAAACTTTACTGGTCAAGGTTGGTGGCTGATGGCTAACTTGCGATAAAACAGGAAATTGTTTCAACACAGCTATCATGTGTTGTTATAAACAGCCAGTCATTCCAACCATGATGTCATGTCATGCATAAAATTAAACACAAATCGTGGGCATAATACTGCCATCACCATGCCTGATGGTAGGTTTGATGTTCTTAGAGTTAAAGGCGTCACCTTCTCTCCTCCGAACATATTTCTGGTCATTATGGCCAAAAAGATTATTTTTTTGTTTCATTTGACCATAGAACTTTTCTCTAGAAGGCTTTCTCTTTGTCCATGTCATTAGCAGCAAACTTCAGTTGAGATTTAAGGTGGTGCTTCAAGAGGAAGGATTTCCTTCTTACACAGCAGCCTCTCAGCCCATGGCAATGTAAAGCCTGCTTGACTGTGGACAGTGACTCCTGCGTTCCAGCAACTTCTAATTCATTGTAGACCTGTATTTAGGTGATTCTTGACAGACTCTTTATCATCCTGACCAACTGTCTCCCAACAGCAGTGATAGCTTGCTCCTCCAACTTTCCTATTGTAGCATTTGTGGCTGAATCCGATGAGTGCATCGAATTGCCCCTTCCCTATGAAGCCCTTCTGTGAAGGTATTAAACGTGTCAGTTAATTGACACACTCCAGCCAATTGCTATTTTGAAATATAAAAGAGGGCTTCACCTATTGGAGAAAGGGAAACTATAATTAGTAAAAACCAAGCTTTCAAAGATGAGCCAGTAGACGAAGAAAAAAATCCTGTCTGGAAAAGCATTAAAATGACAATCACAAAGGTTTTATGAAGATTAGTTGAACAATACTTTTGATTTTACATGTATTGATTGCATTCAGAGGACGAGATCCTTCTCAGACTATAACTCATGCATATGATTTATGGCCATAATTTTCAGAAACCACTATTTTACTTGTAATGTGAAATGAACTGCTTTAACACAGATAATATGCGCTAAAAAAATATCCATCCATCCATCCATCCATCCATCCATCCATCCATCCATCCATTTTCTTCTACTTATCCAGGGTCAGGTCACAGGGGCTGCAGATGAAGCAGGTCATTCCAGACATCCCTCCCCCAAGCAAGGCTTTCCAGCTCTTCCTGGGTCTGCCCTGGGGTCTTCTCGCAGGCAGATGTGCTTGGAAAACCTCCAAGCACATCCACCTGGGAGAGGAAGTGTGAGGGAGATAGGAAGCATTCCCCTAACTAAGGTGAAAAAGGAACACATATGCATATTGACGGTAAAGTTGGACAACACAAACAAGAAAGTTTGTTATTTGGTGTGATTGTGAACCTTTGCTAACTGCTCTCTCTTCAAGGTCCACTTCAGGGGCGTGTTTTCATAGAGTGCGCACATGAGGACAGTGCACAGTTGCACAGTTATCTGGTTAAATGTAAGTGTGGGCATGTCACAGGAATTTCAATAGGGTGGGATTAGACTCCAGGTATAAAAGCCAAGTGAGGGATTGGTGCTGGGTGTGAGAAATAGGGTGTCATGGACTCCACCTCCTCTGCATAGTGGCAATCTCTCCCTCACCTTTACTGATCAGCAGATTCAGGACACCTGTGGCTGGAAGCGTTCCACCTGCTCGTGATTACCACTTCCTTTTATATAGCCTGACAGAAGTCACCATTCCACATCGGACCGTTAAACAGCAACGTGTAAGTTCTGTCTGACTATTATTCTGTTGCTGCTTTTGCTCTGCTGGTTTTCACACTGTTCTCCTCTGCTCAGTTCTCGGAGTTGTTTACAGCCGGACTCATCCATGTCACCTGCCTACTCCTGACCTCACCATGGACCCTCGGATTCCACCCCGGCTCGGTTTCATCTGGCTCTTCTCACTCCTTGCTGGATATATTCACGCCACACATCTGCAGCTGCATATCGCTGACCCTCTCCCAGGCAGGCAGGCGGGTAAGTTTAGAACTAAATTTGACAGTGTTATTGACAGCTTTAGTTTTGCTGTATAAGTAAAACCTAGTACGGGTGCTGGCCACAGCTCATAACAGCCACTTCTGCAATGGAGGCTCTGAAGATGGCCCACTCCGTTTCCATGTCCCCAACCTTTCCCGGGATGCAGGAGAAACGCTTCTGGAGGTGGGAACTGAAAACTCCACAGACAGGGTCCTTCGCCAAATGTTCCCAGCTCACCCTCACTACACGCTTGGGTTTACTAGTTCTGTCCAGCAGCCTTCCCCGCCATCGGATCCAACTCACCACCACGTGATGATCAGTTGACAACTCTGCTTTTCTCTTCACCCGAGTGTCTGAGACATACGGCCGCAGGTCTGATGATAGAACGAAAAAGGCGATCATAAATCTTTGGCCTAAGCTGCTCTGGTACCAGGTACACTTATAAGCCACCTTATGCTCAAACATGGTTTTCATTATGGCCAATCTATGACTAGCACAGAAGTCCAATAACAAAACACCACTCGGGTTCAGAACGGGCAGGCTGTTCCTCCCAATCACCCCCCTCCAGGTTTCTCTGTCATTGCCCACATGAGTGTTGAAGTCACCCAGGAGAACTGTGGAGTCACCAGGTGGCACCCCTTCCAGTACACTGACTCCAAGAGGGCTGAATACTCTGAAATACTGTTCGGTGCATAAGCACAAACAATAGTCAGAGTTTTCCCATTCACGGTACGCAGTCGCAGAGAGGTGACCCTCTTATTTTCTGGGGTGAACTCCAACAAAGTGGCGCTCAGCCGAGGGCTCATGAGTATTCCCACACCTGCCCGGTGCCTCTCACTGTGGGCAACTCCAGAGAAGGAGAGAGTCCAACCCCTCTTCTGGAGTTTGGTTCCGGAACCCGTGCTGTGTGTGTGGAGATGAGCCCAACTATATCTAGTTGTTAACGCTCCACCTCCCGCAACAGTTCAGGTTCCTTCCCCGTCAGTGAGGTGACGTTCCACGTCCCAAGAACCAGTCTACGCCACCAGGGGGCAGTGCACCCAGGTGCCCACTCCTGCCTGCTGCCCAGTGGGCATAGCACCCAACCTAGATTTCCTGCCCTGTGGGCGGTGGGCCCACTGGGCGGCAGCCACGTGTAACTTCTTCTGGCTGTGCCTGACCAAGCCTCCCCCACCCCACCACTTCCCCCACTCACACTCCAACTAGTTGAGGCAGATGACCTACTACACTGTGGCATTAATCAACCAAAGAGCCAGTACTATGTCAGAAGTTGGTAAAGCTTAATGGAGAGTTGGTAGTGGACTCAATAATCAGGTTGACTGAAACACAATCACGACATGAGTATTTGCGCTTGAAACAACTAAATGCATTTCTCTGTTAACAAATCATCTTCTGCATGTGCTCACAGTGTGTGCCATTTATGGTTGGCATGGTCTGCATGTGGCTTTAATTCTGCACTGATAAATGTCAAACACAGTGAAACAGTCTGTCTACACGTTGAGTTCTTGTTTGTCGCTGTGGTTTTCCTGTGGGCCTATTTCTCACAACATGAGCTACATGATAATTGAGGTTAGCTTCATTGCCAAGTCTGTATTATCTTGTATCATCTTTGCAGCTGCATGATGAGGTTAGCCAGTACAAAAATAGTTTAAGAGGAAATTTAAAGTGTGGTTGTTTGTCATATGTAAGAGAAGAAAGTCACAGGAAGAAAAAAAGTTATATGTACATGTGGTTCATGATTTTAACAATAACACTGTTAATGCTGTCATCATCCAGCCTGACAGCAGGGCTGGTCTGCACCAGGTTAAGAGGGATATCTGGTATTTGGTATTCAGATGAAAAACTTGCCTTATCAAACATCATATAGCCCTTCTTTTACCTATCTTTACACTCCATGGTTTGATCACATTTATAGTCAGATCTTGCTTCCAAATGCTGCAGAGGACTGATGTACAATTTTCCCATCTCTGCAGCTCTGTGACCACTGAGACCAAACAGAATCCAGGAGGTCTTAACATTGTTGACAGTGATGGAGCTCACTGGGATCCATGAAACTTCCAGTGATTTATCAGACTTGATTATTAGTCCACAATGCTCAGGGTCATTTTCACATTGTATTTTACTGGTTCCTCTGGTAACATCTAGAGTAAAGATTGGTACACATGTTTAGATACAAGAGAACAATATGTACAGTTACACTAATAACAAGGAAACACAAGTACCACGTATAATGTTATGGGGTACAGTTTGTGTATGTCAAAGCAAATGAGGTGAAATGAAATGCAGAGGAGGCATTTTTTGTGTTCATACTTATAAATAAAAGTGGAGCACTTACCTAGTACCAGATTCATTATTGCCAATTTAGAAATAAGCTTTGTGGATCCATATCAGTGATATTAAAATGTTAATCTTAACAAAACAGTGAAAAGAGGAAATCATAGAAATTTTCAAGGAAATTAAATGAACTTTGGACAAGAAAAGCTTGAATATAAGCACAAGACAATTCATAAAAAACACCATCAAGTAAACCAACCTCAGCCTGCGGTGATGCTATCCTGGCTGTATTAGAAATGTCTAGCTGCTGCAGTCAGTCAATATTATTTCACATTTCTACGAGATGTCAGGAGAGTTTTGTCTGCTACTAGTATTGTCTTTGCGGATCATGGATGGAGCTGGTGGCACTGAGTGAGAGGCAGGGGACACTGTGGGCAGGTCACCACTTCATTACAGGGCAACACAATAAGAAAGACAATCATTTACAGTCTCACTCACATCTACAGTCAGTTAAACCAGCATGCATGTTTGGACTGTGGGAAGAAGATGAAGCGCCCAGAGAAAATCCATGTCCATTATCAGGCAGTGAAGCTGCAAATGTCACACACAAAATGTTGATTTAGTGAACCAGCAGGTTCAAACTCAGAGCCTTGTTGCTGTGAGGTGACAGTGTCAACCAACGTACTGCTTTTCTGCATACTCTTCCCCCAAAAATTGTTTAAGTTCTTTGAAACAACAGCCTGCTATCAACTTTTAAAATTTGATTTTCTGTTCTAAACCCAGTGAAACAAGAAAAAATGGTCAAACGTTGTTTGTGTTATGGATGCACAAACTCACAGTCACAGTTTATCTTCTATTATGACCTCTCTGTGTGGTGTCAAGACAGATGTGTTTATGAAACCACACTCTCCATATCTGCAAAACACTGCATTGCAGCAGAAGTGTAACCAGAGCAGATGTGGTCAGTAATCTCTCTTAAAATCACAAAGATACAGAGCAATGATACAAATATATAACTGTAATCATTCATCATGTAGCTCTGCAGAGCTGCTAAACTCTAAATAGTTTGTTGTGAAGAGTTTTATACAGATTTTACAACTTGTGTTTCTAGTAATCCTACAATACTGAATCCTGCTTTGATGTGAAAAATACTGAAGACATCAAATCCATGAAAAAACTTCAATAAACTTCAACCATGAACATATAAACAAAGCAAAATATGTTGGGGTAGGGGTGGAGGGCTGCAGTCTATCCCAGTTGACTTAGAGTGAAGGCAGGTTACACCCTGGACAGGTCGCCAGTCTATCACAGGGCTACATAGAGAGACAAACCAAGCACACTCACTTTCGCACCCACAGATTTAGAATCACCAGTTAACCTCAGCATGTCTTTGGACTGTGGGAGGAAGCCGAAGCACTTGACAAGAACCCACGCAAGCACAAGGAGACCATACAAACTCCACAAAGAAAGACCCCAGGATCTTCTAGCTGTGAGGTATCAGTGCTAACCACCTCCCCACCGTGCTGCCCAGCTTTACACACGACTAGCAAAATCTAAAATTTTAATTAGTTACTGAAGTAGTGGGAAGAAGTAAAACAAACAGGATACATACATTTTGTCGTATAAACTGCAATAACTACGAAAAACCATCTCAATCAATCAACTCAACAAGAAGAGTCTCTGTCTAGAAGTTTCTGAACAGATGATCAATTTTAATCAGTTACTGAAGTGGTGGAACATACAAGATTCATCAATTTTGTACTAAATCTACAAAAAGAAAGAACAACAATTCATGTAGACTGCAGTGAAAAAACTGTTAAAACTACGAATACTATCTCAATCGATGATAAGTGAGCGACAGTAACAAAGGCCATCAAGAAGACATTGTAAAGTACTTTTTTGAACTGTGGAAGTTAAAATTCACAATATACTGTAAATGTATTGACTGTTCCCTTACACCCTGGAAGTCTTGATGTCAGAATATGTGCTGAAGTCTGAACTCTGGGTATTCTTCCTCTTTGGTCTCTGTGATGGCTGACGGATTTCCAGGGCAGCATAACACACGTCTTCACCCTAACATTTAACAGTTGATATTTAGCATCACGACCATGTGGCTTTGTGATATAATGTGTGAAGTATTCAACACTGTAGATGGACAACCAGCCAACAAATCAACATGGTGTCAAGAGCAAGAATGTTCTGTAAATATGAACACTGATGAATGTGCTGCTAATCACCTGTTTTCCTTGACTTCTGCTGTCATGTCTTTCCTCATCATCTTGAGGTTTTCCTGCTGTTGGAGAAGTGAAAACAATAAATATCATCACTCCAATTAGAATCCCAACAAGACATGAATATTATAATTAAAATGCAATGAACTGAGGAAAGACTAGAACTGACAAATATACCTGTTTTCTGGCAAAGCTGGTAAATCAGAAGAGAGAAGAAAGAACAGCAACAGCTGGACACAGAGAGAAGAGCAGCTTCCAGCACACACCACACTTTGGTTCAGTCTTGTGGTTGTCATGATGGATTTCATGATGAGGCTCAGTGGAGTCTGGATCGAACACAAAGTTAAGTTGATTAGCTCTGAAATACTGCACTGTTTGCATTGCATAGTGTCTTGCAGAACTTGACAAGCTGTAATTGTAAAAGAAAAAAAGCAATTGCTCTTGTTGCATTTAAACTGTTCTTAATGTTATGTTGTGTTTCAAAATTGGTCAGATGTTTGATAAACTGCAGGTTAAAGTGATCACAAGCAGCAAATCTGCATTCCATATTATGATGAACTAGTCATGGACCTTTATTCAAGACAACACAAACATACTTAAACTTTAACTTTTTAACTTTTTTGCAACACCACACTGGATAGAGCTTCCCTTTGCTCTCAGTTCTTAATGGATTCTACAAGATGTTGGAAACAATCACTGGAGATTCTGCTCCGTGTTGATTGCATCACAAAAAGTCTGCAGCTATTTCAGCTTCAGATTCATGCTGTGAGTCTCCCACTCTAAAACATCTCAACTCCGTGATGATCTGTAGCACTGTAAAAAATAATGTTTGGGTTCAAATTCTTCTCATTCCAAATCTTTTTAAATTAAGACAACTTCTAGAAAAAATGTGCTCATTCAACAAACTACACTGAATTAGGGGAATGAGCTTTTCCACTGCAGTTAAAGGTTTATTTATTTACCACTCACTTAATGACTGGCTGCATAAACACAAGTTAAACCAGTATAAGTTACACACCATATTAAGTTGATGTTAATTACCAACATCATTATATCAACTCAAACCAAAATTAGGTTTGCTATTTAAAAGGTTTATCGAAATCATTGAACTGTATTGCTTTGTCTTGCTGCCACATATCTGAATAAATGATGCAAATAGGTCCCTTCAAATAACTTTCAGAGTGGAGATTCAGATTTGTTGATTGGAACAGTCATTAAAGTCCACTGAACTCATTGCCATGTTCATGAGACCCGTTAGAGATGACTTACAGAAAGTTGCCTTTCAATGTAGTAAATTGTGGCCTTGAAGGGATGAACATTGTCAGCAGCAACACTCAGACAAGCTCTAGTGTTCAACTAATACAGGACTGGAATTAAGAGACCTGATGCGTGCCAAGAAATTTTCTGTTTGATGATCATTTAATCAAATAATTACATTTTGTTGTGAACAAAATCACATTTACAAACAAATAATTCAGATCAAAATACTTACTATGATTCTTGTTGTCATGTTGCTGCATCTGTGAACATCTGTGTAAGTGATGTGTCCTTTGTTCTTCACCTTCTTCTCCTCAGTTCCACAGTAGTAAAGGCCCTCATCAGAATCAGTGACGTTCACGATGAACAGGTCCAAGGAATTAGAAGAATTCCACAAAAATTCATAATGAAGAGGTTTCAGATTTGCTGCACCTTTCCACAGAGCCTGACTTGTTTGTAGAACAACAGAAGGTTGATTCTCATGGGAACAGTTCCTAAACCACACTATGTAAACTCCACTTGACACTCTGCAGTCACAGTACAGAGTGATGTTGTCTCCAGGTCTGGCTGTCACCTCCAACACTGATCCAGAAATCAAATGATGACTGCAGGAAACAATTCCTAGAGAACAAATACAATGAGAAAACCAGGCTTTTGCTCAGTAGAACAGCACTCAAATTGCCAGAATAAAATAAGTTTCAAAATGGAACCTGAAAATTGCCATTAAATGTTAAAATTTTTTTTAAATAAAAACAGAAAACAAACAAACAAAACACCATTCAAAGTTACCTGAGAAAACAACCAGGACATAGAGTCCGTCCATGTGTAATGAGTTAAAAGACACCTTAACAGGTCTTAGTCACGGATGTTGTGATCTATTTACACTTTTCTATTAAAGGTAAAGCAGCTGGTGATTGGCTAGCTGAATGGAACATCTTTTGTGGTTGTCACTTTGAGTGCAGTCATCAAAGACCAACTTCATGGTTTTTGCACTGGTGTAAAGATTAAACCAGATTTCATCAAAAGAAACTTTACGATAAAACCAAACTCCAACTGAATAGTTTGGGACTGGACGTAGTAAACTTTACTTTGGACTAACAGTTACAGACATAAATGTTGTGATGCATTGAAACCACAGTGTGATTAAATCCTATCAATTAGGTAAAACTATGAGTTATAATCATGTTTGAAACCAGCTTTGTACAACATAGATGAAATCACAGATATACAGTCCACCTTCAAATGAATTTTAATGCTGTTTGACTGTAAATAATCAGTTTCTTGTCATTTTCCAGAGCTCTGGCATTTTGAATAATAGAACAGAACTAGTTCAGCAACTTTGGTAAACATCAGGACAAAAATTCCTATCTTATTATCAGTGATAGTTACATGTTAGTTATAAATTCATGAAACACGAAGTGAATGTAAGTCTATGGTAATGGAGGACATGTCTATTAGAGGTGTGTAAAATTGTTGTCATTTTAGAATCTATACATTAAAGGTTTTATATTTAAAATGAAGATAGATAATGTTAAATATCTGTTTGAATAATTATTTTATTTACAGTAGCTGTAAAACACGACTGATTGTACTGTCTTAATTTCATTACATATATGTATCTTAATTGCTGAACTTGTGGTGGGTTATAAAACAAGACTATTTGTATTAACATTTCCAAGATTTGACACTGATGTTGTCAAAAGACCATTACAGTATTAAAAGTACTGTATCTATGTGCATGTCTTAACAGTTTAGATAACAGTACAGCCTATAGCTTTAGTCAAACATATCTGTGTCAAGTGTCTTCATGCCTGGCCAGTGACTCTGTGTTCTTTACAAAAAGGCTAACAGTGAGACAAAAGTTTGCCTCTGCATGACAAAAAGATACACATATAATAAATAAAATGGGAATTATTAAGATTTTCTTGGCATGACAGGCTGCTCAAAACTAACAAAACAGGATAACTCTTTAATATAATTTATAAGCAGCAGCTGTAGTGAGTCTAGAACTAAGCTTGCACAATCTCCACTAGAGGTCAGGAAAACTTTCTCTGGAAGTGGAGTTTTGTAAGAGCTCAGAGATTACAGCATCAGCACTACTCAACAGTTTTCAAGTACTCACAAATTTAGTAAAACGTGTCCTTGTGAATGCATTTAGGTTAAGGTTTTTATTTTCCATCCATCCATTATCTATAGACCACTTAATCCTCTGTAGGGTCGTTGGGGGGATCTGGAGTCTATTCCAGCAGACTTAGGGCAAAGGCAGGGGACACCCTAGACGGGTCACCAGTCTATCAGACAACCAAGCACACTCACATTCACACCTACGAACAATTTAGAATCACCTATTAACCTTAGCATGTCTTTGGACTATGGGAGGAAGCTGGAGCACCTGGTGAGAACCCACACAGGCAAAGGGAGAACTTGCAAACGCCACACAGAAAGATCCCAGACCCAGGCCAGGGTGCCAACCAGGAATCTTCTAGCTGTGAAGCAACGGTGCTAACCACCAAGTCACTGTGCAGGTTTTATTTTGTTCAACTTTAAAGAAAAAAAAAAAATCCACAAGACATTTGTTCCTCAGATATGACAGGATGGTGTCTTTTCATTTTATTGTCCGTATTTGTGCATGGAACCAAACTTCAGTCACATGCACTCACTATACACATCTACAAAGTGCAAAGGTCAAATCAGCTTAAAATACGGCTTTGCTGTGTATGCTTCAACATAACACAAACCTTACAGTAAACTTTGCGAACATCAGCTGAAAAGTTTTTTTTAGCTAAAAACATGTAATCTAGAGGTTTAAAAAGACTACATGGAACCACTAGTTTTCCTTTGGTCTGTGTGATGCGGTTTGTTTGTGTCCTTCTGAAATATAATCTCTGTTCTCAGTGTGTGTGACACACTATGGACACTGTAACTGTGCACTAATCTGCAGGTTCAGTCTGTCTGCATGTTAAACTCTGCAGTTGTATGAGGGGCTGTTTGTGGTTTTCCTGTAAGCTTCACTGTTCGCAAGGCTGAGGTTGGTTTTACTGTTACCTTTGCATTTTCTCATGACTTCTTGGCAACAGTGCGGAGGGGCCATCATTAAATAAACAGGCCAACTCAGAAAGCTACTCTATCTTGGCTTTTGTTTGATACATTCTTGAAGCACATTCAGTGTTTTGAGTTTTATTGTCTGAAGACTCAGCTCCAACATAACAAATACTTTGACGTCTATCAGACTCTACTGGAGGAGGTTTGTGGCTGATGGCTAACTGGAGATACAAACAGGAAATTGCATGAAGACAGCTATCATGTGCTGTCATAAATGACCAGCCACCCCAACCATGATAAAATGTCACAGATCAATTTCAACAACAACAAGGGAATCTGGAGAAAAATGTTATCAACAACAACCAACACACTTTTTTAATCTCCGTGCACTTTTCATTACATTGTATATAATTGCTACAACTCTTATGTTTTTCAGTCTTTTTTTTTGTTATAAGGAAGTGAAAGTCACAAGATGCATCTATTCTCTGACAAGTGAATGACTTTATATGCACTGTTATTCATGCAATGTAGCTATTTCAACTATTTTTAATCATGGACGACAAAGTGCAAGTACAGTTAACAGCAACATAAGTACTGCTTGAGAAAGAAGTAACCAACCATAAAAAGGATCGGTGCCAAGCCTTTTTTCTTGGTTGCAATGGTAATGGAAAGGCTGACGGATGAGGAGAGGTTGGACAGGAACAAGACAAAATGCATGCGTAAATAGACAAGAGGACAACAACGCTGTTAGAAAGCAATGAGTAGAGGCGATTAATATGGATGAGATTAAATACTTGGGATCAACTGTTCAAAGCAATGCAGAGTGTGAAACAGAAGTGAAGAGGAGAGTGCAGGCAGGTTGGAGTGGGTGGAGAAAAATGTCAGGAGTTATTTGTGACAGAAGGCTACCAGCAAGATAAAAGGGAGGGTTTACAAGATGGTGGTGAGACCAGTATGTTGGATGGGTACACTGCCACTGATGAATAGACATGAAGAAGGGTTGAAACAGGTAAGATTTGCATTTAAAAATGTATATAACAGAGGGACAGCTCGGGTTGGACATTTCGTGGACAAAGTTAGAGTGATGAGACTGAACATGTGCGGAGGAGAGATGCTGTGTACAGTGAGAGAAGGACGCTGAAGACGGAGCTGCCAGGCAAGAGGAAAAGATAAAGGCCAAAGAGGAGGTTTATGGATGTGGTGAGAGAGGACAGGCAGGTGGCTGAAGACGCAGAGGACGGGAAGAGATGGAAGCAGATGTTTCACTCTGATCTCGTGATCTAAATTAGTGGCTCTGACTCAAACACATCTGCTGACCAAACACTGAGTCTTCACAAAACTGGGACACACAAACGACACTACTGGCCACAATCCAGATACACATGTTTTTAATGAGGCTCTGTGTTAACATAATAGACTACTGGGTATGCATACTCACAAAGTATGCTACTGTTCTTTTATAGAAGGGAAAGTATACAAAACCCTTTTAAAGACAATTTTATGGACTTAAAAAAACCAAGCTGTCATACTAAAAGAAGGTAACTTGCCAGATCTGTTGGTTTTTTTAAACTGGGATTTAAGTTTTGCGTACATCATGTAATATAACTATCTCTGCTACTAGAAAAAAATGCAGTCACACTGTTTGACTAATGCTCGCAGCAATGTAAAAAGCTTCTGTGGCTGTGGTTTTGACCATGAATATAACAATATCATAGCAGCAAACAATTCAATGCTATGTAAAGATATAATGGTGTCCCTAGCAGAGAATGAAGTCACACTACTTCTGTGTATATAATCTAAGCTTCTCTGTACAGCTGCACATGTATGATTGTATATGTGAGTCAATCTCATTGAAACTGTTGGCCAGCCCCACCCTCATAAAAAGGACTGAGAATGACCTCCCATACCCTACTGTAATTATGAATCTGAAGCTGGAGTCCAGAGTGGACTTTTGCTTTTACTCTAGACCCCATAGCATTCAAACAAAGCATTTAAAGTTCTTTGTGTCCATTTTTTACCTATTTATGTAAGCTTGTTTTGCTCCAGCTGAGTGTGAGAGTTCCTACAGCTGTTATGTGGCTCTCCTCTGCTCTCACCTGCTCTCTGTTTTATGTGTTTCCTTTGCTGTGTGGGTGAAACAAACACACGTGGACTGGAACAGACGCATTGCAACTAAGAAGAGATACGAGAGTACTGTACGATAAAAGCCAACCACAAAATGAGGTAAAACATTCTCAGCCTCACTCGTAACAGTAAACCATGACGCCTTTGTTTGTTGTCATTTCTCTGCCTATGACACCCTTTGAAAATCAGTAGGTGAGAGGGAAACCAAAAAATGAACAAGAGAGAAGCCAGAGAAGATGACCCACAGTTGAGATGCCCAAAATCAGCAACCCAGGATGATCAAGTGGAGGCTATTCATGGGCATGTTATTGTCCAACACATAGCAGAGCCCATGGACATAAATGTTGGCTCAGGTCATGCTGATTGTACTGACATCTAGAGGATGAGCAAACTGTCTATGGGTGCCCCGAATGTTGACAACATATCAGAAGACAATGGAAATTTCAAGGACACTTTTGGCTCATTTTTAGGCAGATCCATCCAAAGTTTCCTAAGGTGATTCATGACCCAGGATGAGACATTTGTTCACCACTTTTATCCCAAATCAAATAAAACACCAGTTTTCTGGCTTCAAAAAATTCAAGCAAGTAGCATTTGTTGACTTCTGTGTTTTGGGACAGTGAGGTATTGCTCAAGATTTTCTTCTTGCAAAAGGGTCAAACCATTAATTGGGACTATTATGCATAGCAATTGTGACAACTGAAAGAAGCAATCAAGGAAGAAACAAGAGGAAAGCTTTGAGCCAGAGTGCTGTTGTTTCTGGACAATGGACCCGCTCACAAAGCACAGGTGATAGAAGCAGCCAAATGTGGCTTTGAAGTGTTGCCCCATGAGCCTTCCTCACCTACCTGGCACTGTGTGACTTCCATCTGTTTCCCAAACTAAAATCCCACTTGCATGGTCATCATTCTCAGAGTGATGATAAAGTCATGCTGTTGAGGAGCATCTGGAGGCTCAAGATGTGACCATCTTCTGCAAAGATATAGCAAAGCTTGAACATTGGTGGACCAAGCACACTGAAGTTAAAAGAGACGATGTTCAAAAATAATGCAGTAACAACATTTCTCCTGAGACACTTTCGGGTGAGGCAGAGAACTTTTTGAGGTAACCTCCAACAATGTCTGTAAAAAGTATTCACCTTCCTTGAATGTCATGTCTAATCAATATAATGCTTCATGGTGCTTCACAGTGGGGATGGTGTGTTTGTGATGATGTGCAGTAATTGTTGTCTGCCAAATATAGTGTCTAGTCTGAGGGCCAAAAAATGTAATTTTTTTGTCATATCAGACCAAAGAATCATCTTCCAGTTGACTTCAGAGTCTCCCACATGCCTTCTGGCGAACTCTAGTTGACATTTTTTGAACAGTGGCCTTCTCTTTGCCACTCTCCTATAAAGCTTTGACTGGCGAAGAACAGTTGTTGTATGAACAGTCTTTCCCATCTCAGCCACTTAAGCTTGTACCTTTTTCAGAGGAGTCACAGTTGTCTCGATGGCCTCCCTCGCTTGTCTCTTTCTTCCACAGTAACTCAGTTTTGAGGTCATCCTGCTCAGGCACATTTACACATGAGCCATACTGCTTCAGTTTCTTAATTCAGTGACTTAAACATTTTCCTATATCCATCTCTTGACTTGTGCTTTTCAGTAACCTTTTCATGGAGTTGCTTGGAGTGCTTAGCTCTTTTGTCTTCAGAATGTAGTTATAGCCAGAGATACTGATTCACCAGTGACTGCACCTTCCAGGTATAGACGTCTCTATACAACTTGAGACACATTCACTGCACACAGATGATCTCCATTTTACTGAGGGTGTGACTTCTAGCCAGTTGACTGCACCTGTGTTAAATTAGGTGAATCGTGCTAAAGGGGGTGAATACTTACGCAGTCACTCATTTATCATCATAAATCAGTTTTCACTTTGACATGAAAGAGTCTTTTTTGTAAATTCTTGTTGAAAAAGTCTAAATACATTAACATTTATTTAATATTGAAAAGCAATTAAAGAGGAAAATTTTCAAAGGGGGTGTGAATACTTGTTCTAGCTACTGTAGGTCAAGTGAAGATACTAATGCTGGCAAAAACTTATTAGGGCTATTAGCAAGCTTTATAGTGACTATATTTTATTCTTTGCATCCACATACATGTACAGCACCCATCTGGTTGTCGATGAAACAAAAGGGAGAGAGAATGAATGCAAATACTCTCATTTGCTTTGGTCTGAGATGCTGGTGCTCTAGTGACATCCACTGGTTCTGAATGTTGCTTACAGCACCTTTATTGAAATTTTAAACGTAGATATCTGAAAAACATCTGAATTTCTTTCCTTTTTCTTGACTTACACTAAGATTTTCAATTCCCATCACACTGCCTGTACCTCCAAAAACGAAGACTTGAGCTGTAATCCAAGGAGAGCAGTAAGCAGAAATGGTGTATGACAGAGGAGTGCCTGGAGACTTATTAGATGATGCTGATTAAATGAACTAAACCGGGCTGAAAAATCAACACAACTAAAGTTCAAGGCAAGCTAAAAAGGAAGCTTTTCACAACTGCTTATATCTCTCAGTGTGCATGTTGGTTGTGGTTGCATGTTTCTGCAAGGACATGTGCCTTTATTTTCACAAAAGTGTTTGTAGGCATGTCAGTGCAAATGTTATCCAAAGGATTTTCAGCTTTGCCGCTTTCAGCTCAAGCCTCTCTGCTGCAGCAAGCGACAGACGTAAGCATGCAGAAACCACAACTGTTTCCATCTTGTTAAATGTCAGCTGCTTGGTCAACCTCTTCAGCCCTTTCTTAGTTGGTGCATATACTGTGTATTTTTGTGTGTGTGTGTGTGCTTTGCATTTGCTTCTGCAACTGCTACTACACAGGAAACTGTTTATTCATGCCCTTGGGGCCAGTGTGAAAATTTAGATGTTTGATGCATGCAAATCATTACCAATAGAATTACTGTCTTGCCACTGTAATTATACTGGCTTTATTACTGACCACTTTAGTCATTCATTTTATTTGACCTTTATTTAACTAGGGTGGTCTCTTGAGGCTGCAATCTCTTTTGAGAGAGTCTTGGATAAAATCGCATTACAATAATATTATGCATCAACATTTAACACAAATACAATACATGAGAAAGGATGTGGCAAAAAAAAATGAGAGGATGAAAAAAAAAGCTCAAAAAATTCCATAAGGTTATGTTTAAAAGCATAAGATCACTGGTGCAGTTCACTTGAAGATTATGGAGCCACCCACATGAGAGCTCTCTTACAGCTCTCCATAGGTAACTTTCCTACAGACAAGAGCAGGGAGCACTGAGAACCCAAGCTGTAGTATAACACTGATCGTGTAAGTACATATGAGGAGAGATATGGGTGCTAACAGATACCCTTATAAATGAAGGAGTAACACAAGTGGCTTTGGCTAAGGACTCTTAAAGAAGGTCAAGTATTTTCAAACGTAAAAAACCCTTGTTTAAAAGATAAAATGCGGTTTAGTTATAATATCTTGACACACTTTTATTGAAAGCCTTAAAAGATTAATGTACATCCATCAAGGGCAAAAGGAATTGAAGACCTTAATTTTGTGTTAAACTATGTTTTTGCATGGCCACCTTTACATGCAGAGCAACAATATCAATATGTTGTGTCATTCAGCAAGTATAATTTGGGTATTTCCATTGTGTGAGTGTGATTTTTATGGAACAAAGGTAGCATTTCTTTCTTCGGTGTACCAAATCGCTTTTATGTGGATATGTGGAATCGGTGTGTCTGTCTGTGTGAGATATGTGCACTTGTTTGTACACCTTGTCTGTGTGTAGAATACCTGAATGGATGTTTATATCCCCAATGACATGCACAAGGTCAGCACTATCCTGCACAAAAGCGGCTGCTAATATAACTTCAACTGCCAGCTGTAAAGCCTGTATTCCCTTCAAGTGTCACTAGATGGCGATATGGTTATTTATTGGGGCCATTAGAGGCAAACTGCCTGTTTAGTACATCTATTTCATTGGCTCGCTGTGCTCATCTCCATTTAGCACTGTACAGTGTTATTTACAGCCCTATAGGCCCGGTTTATACAAACTATCTGCATGGTGAAAATAAGTTTTGGAAAACAAGAAAAAAATTATGACAAAATGCAGGTTTGATTACAGCCTCCACTTTGTATTTTCGACTTTGTGATTGCACATGGTTTCCTTTTGCCCCCTCTTAATGTCTGAACACATTGAGAGTTAAAACTACACCATCCAATGAAGCATTTTACGCGATTTTATGAACACGTCACTGAAGTGTCTGATACTCATGGCTCTGGTATGCAAAACCTAAAGCTCACTACCATATAGGGAAAAGACACAGAAGACACACAGAATAAATGTTTATATGTTCTCTCTCCCATGTATGTCTACGTTTCATGAAAACCACTTCCCTATATAAGCCTGTAGAAGTGACTATCCTGTGTGTGGATTCTGTTTGGCTGTGAATCCCACCCAGGCAGACCATGGAGCCTGAAGATGCTGTACTTGTTTTTAATAAACTTTTTATATATAAACAAGAAGGTATCAGTGGAGGATTTCTTCATCATCTGCACTTCACATCATGGTACAAGAAATTTACGACATCACACAAACACATAACATTTCTCTTTCACAATTACAGAAGACTGGAAACCATTATCGCATCATCTCTCAGAAACGTACGCGTATATATTATAACATACAGTCGATGCACAGACATACGCAGCTGTGCAGATGTTGGTGCAATGCTTAGTTTGCCAACCACCTGGAGATTCGGCCGTAATGCTTTTTTCTTTCAAAGGCGTCGACTCAAGTGCTTTGAAAGGATTCAAAAGAACAGGAATCTTTTACAATACAACAAAGTCAGCGTCAGAAGCTTTAACTGTAGAGATTAACATAGTCTTGAACTCGCACATCTTACAAAACAAAAATAGGAACAACCAAACAAATAAGTGATTTAGACAATGGAGAAACATGTTGAAGTGTAACAGTCTTCTCAAGTAAGTCAAAAATTGTTTAGTGTTTTTCTTCCTAAATAACAGTGATATTTATACAGTCATCCCTCACCACTGATTAGTAACCAGTTAGTGTTGAGCAATTTCAACGTCTCTGATGAAGTCAAATTACATTGTAACATCAACAAAAAGACTGACTAATTAAAGCATCTTGGTGGGTTACGGTAATCATGTGATCAAAGGCAGTCTGCTACAATATTGAAATATGAAGTATGCACAGCCTTAGATATAGTCGGAGCTTAATCACAGGGATTTTTGTCACTACAGATACAACTCGCTGCCTCATTTCTCTTCCTCCTCATCTGTCGGAACCGCAGACCTCTAGCTGCACTGTTGTATGAAATCGATGAAAAGTTTAGATAAGAGAGGTTACAATGGGTATAGCATGTATTCAGGCTCCAGGCAAGCCAGCAGGGTCATTCAAAAAACAAGACTGACCACGCTCTCAAAGGTTAAGTGTAGCCAAGACTATAAAACAGCACCGCAGCTTTGAATTGATTGATTTCCACCTTATTGACTCGGTGAAAAGTTGCAAAGTTAAATTCTGTTTTCAAAATGTGACCTGCTTTTTAAAAAAATCTTAAAATAAGTGGTTTCGGAATATATTTTTGCTCTAACTTTGCCAGCAAAAAAAGCTAGAGGCAAACAAAAAACTGGGTAACATCGGTCACATTGGCATTTTCATCTGTTAGGATTTTGAAATAGAACTTTCTGGACAAATCTGCCATTAAATTGTCTGTTAAGTCATCACTCATGCCTTGTATGACTGAATCAGACAGCTATGCTCCTTTTATTTGGTGTGCAATTAATTTTTTGCTGTCAAGATCTGCATACAATATGTCTGTTGCAGCTTTCAAAAATAGCCTTTTACTCCATGCTTCAGAAAAAGGCTCTTTGTCCCTGTAAGTTTAATGCAATCTCAATAGATGCCTCATTTAAAAGCTTAGAGGTCAAGGTTGCACTGTCAATGAATTTTGCTGTTCGCAGAGCAACACTGAAAATTTGATTTTGATGTACATAAGATTACTCCTAAGTACATAAGTATCACTGAACATTGTGTGAATAGTTTGGCAATGACATTCAAAGTTACTGCATTTGAAACCATGCCAGATTCTTTTTCATCAGTCCATCGCTTGCATTGGAATCTTTCATTTTGTGTGATTTATACCTTTCTATTTTTATGCCTTTGCCAGTGCAACAACCGTGACCAGAGGCATTATGTTTCTAAGATGTCTGTCCACCTGTCTGCCCTCATGTCCGCCTGTCTCATTCTTGTGTACACGATATCTTTTGAGAGCCTTGAGGGAATTTCCTTAAATTTACCACAGACAGATTTTGGTGGTCAAAGGTCACAGTGACCTAACAAAACATATTTTAGGCAATAGCTCGCCTTCTGAAAGCAACATCTCAGGAAGACCTGGAGGGAATTTCTTAAAAATTGACATAAACTTTCACCTGGACTCGAGAATGAACTAATTTGATTTTGGTCAAACGTCAAGGTCACTTTGACATCACAGATAATTCAAGAATTCATCAGCTAATTATGACAAACTTTCATACAAATGTCGAATGGGAAAAATGTAACATTATAACATGACTTGTCATGGCCATGCCGCCTTGTGGATGCTCAATTCCTGTCAGATCTTGGAAACTAAGGGAGGCTGGGCCTGGTCAGTACCTGGATGGGAGACCGTGAGGGAACACCAGTGTATGCTGGGTGGATGCAGTGTGAGAGTGAGTGGGTGGTGGTGGTCGGAGGGGCTGATGGCACAGACTGGCAGCCTCACCTCCATCAGTCTGCCCCAGGACAGCTGTGGCTACATATGTAGCTTACCACCATCGAGTATGGAGTGAATGAATAATGCAATTGTAAAGCGTCTATGAGTGCCTAGAAAAGTGCTATTTAAAACCAATGCATTATTATTATCATTATTAATACTCAGCAAAAACACTTTTCTGGCCTTCAATCAAAGCCCTTACTCAGGAACAAAAAACAGCGGATGTAAACTGCAACTTGTCTGTTTGGCTGAGGCAACCAGACAAGTTTTTACTGATCTGATTTTGATTAACTTCTTTAGTTTACAATTTCAAAGAGAAGTCATTTTTTTGTGTCTCTGCATAAATATCTGTAGCATAGACAGTTTAGCTTGCAGTAAAGTAGCGAGCAGAGTTCCCCAATTGTCTTGAGCCATTTGACACAAGAATTTATTGATGTATTAGCCTCAATTAAGATACAATAGTTATATTCCCGTATAATGTAGCTCCACGCAAGTGCTTTATTATCTAGTAATTGCCCAACCACAGTTTTTCTTTGCCACAACATCAATTATGAACAGGGCTGCCACATCAGGCGACATTATAAGTTTAAGTGCTCCTCAAGCAGGGCAATTTTTTCAAATTATTTTTTTTTTTACTAAAACTGCCACCTAAAGGATGAATAAGTAGCCATTTTAAAACTTCAGCTGCACTATGTGTACAAGCTGCATTATATCCCATAATTGTAATTTAAGCAGCCTATTAAAGCCTAGTGACCTAGGACTAACTCTGCTATAAAGATCGCTATAGGAAATATGGTTCTGCTAAAAACACCATGAAGCATTTGTCATTACAACGTCCAGCAATATCAATAATAAAAACTTCAAGAATGAATGAGACATGTAAAACAACGCCCAGCACTATTCAAGAGGAAAAGATAAAGAAAAGGGCCCAAAATCCACTTCTCACACCACGACATCCCATCAAGGTCAATTTGTGGCAATTCTCATCTCGCCTCAAGTGCACTGCATGCCTCATCTCGTGAATACACATTTTGACAACGGGGAGTCAGACTGTCAGTAAGACACATGCAGTCCTCGTGGTCCGCCCACTTGGCAGTCCGGAGAGGAGGACAGTACAGCTCTGCAGCAGCTACGTCACTGTGGAGCTGCAGACACATGAGACAAATTGCCCAAAATCATTCTCCGGGTGACTCCTACTTAGCTGCTTTCATGCAGAGCCAATTTTGAACAAACACATGCACGCACTCATACAATTGCACATAGAAAGGGGCATAGACCCATGGAGTCAGAATGCACACGAACGCCCACGCACACACACACACACATTCATACGCTTGCTCATTCGTACAGCTTACTCTCGCGGCATGCCAAAACTGGGGTCACAGCCACTCGTGGTGAATGAGTGCCAAACAGACTTGAGCAGATGAAGAGATGAGGGGAGTCCAAACATTCTCTCTCTCTCTCTCCCTCTCTCTCTCTCTCTCTCTATTCTCTTTCTCTTACTCTCTCAGCTCTGCCCTTTGTGTGTGCCCCCGATCCCCCTCATGTCTGCTTGTCTCAGCGCTTCAGCCTAAACTGACACTGTTTTTCACCCATTAGCCTTATTAATCTTTTTAATCAGCAGAGTGTTCACACTCGTTAGCATCATTGTTAGACGCATGCTGATCCAGTGGGGATTAACATTCAGCAGGTTAGTCGTGATGTCAACCGCAGCGTCAGAAGCTAAACATTTCCCATTAGCAGCCAATAGGTGACTTGTTCTCAATTACTGACCAATACATCACACTTAGTGACATTTCGGAAAGAGGCTCGGGCTGGAGCTCACACACAGATGCTCAAATGTTCCGGACACACGCATACACAAACACACAAACATGCACACACACACACACACACACAGACGCACACAAAGTGAGGAAGTGGAGCAGGTTAAATGAAGCAAAGGAGACAAGAAGGGACGAGTTAAATGAAGGAGAGAAGAGGAGCTTTCCCCTCCACCTCATTCTAATCTGTTGCGATTGTATTCATAGTCAGGTCTGTCCATGGCCAGATGGTCCACAACACGCGCACACACACACACACACACACACGCACACACACTCATGCAGAAAGATGTCCAGAAGCCTAAATTCTCACAGGAAAGCAAAGCAATTGGTAATACCATATATTTGCTGAACATCAACACCATATTAGCCGTAAACAGCAAACTGGTGGAAATATAAAAAAAAAGAAAGACAATACTGAAAAAGGCTAAAAGATATTCAATTAGAGAGGGGGAAAAGAAAAAGAAAAATGCAGGATGAAAGAGAACAAAAAACAGAAAAGGCCAGTTGGAAGACAGAGTAAGGGGAAAATAAAGGACAAAATAAGACTTCTCCTTTTTTATCTCCTCTTGTGTTGTTGCAGCATGCGACTGTTTCGACCCGCTGGCGAAAGGGTTTGTGTTCAATCACACTTCCCTCTGAGACGGAAATTAGAGTGCTCTCTTTGGAGCCTCACGGCACACACACACACACACACACACACACACACACACACACAGATGCGCAAAGGCTAGGACTTGCACTCATACATACAAAGAGACACACATTCCTGCTCTTAGCACATGGACTTGCATGCATCCACACACACTATGCTTGTCTTTCCCTGAATAACCAGAGACTGCTTGCCTGCCTAGCTGGCTGGCTGGCTGGCTGGATGCTCAGGGGCAAGTCTGACACGAATCCCGTCTGATGCCTGTTTTTGCACTTCGATAATTCAATTAGGAGGGAGGATGGCCCGTGCACTGCTGCACACACCGATCAGAGGTTGTGCCAAAACCCCAGGCCATGGGGTTATAGCGAGAGGAAGGATACATTACATGATGTTACCTGCATGCACTGACAAGAAGAGACAAGGCGTGACCTATGGGGTCATCTTAGCCGGCTCAGTGGCAACATGACCAGACCGACTCCGCAGGAAGGCTGTTTAGATCCATTAAACCATGGGCGCATACTCATGCACACAGAACACATTTTATCTGCGATAAAAAAGAAGACAGATAGTTGAAAATGGCTTGAATCCGTGCAGTATTAACAGTGCACAGCATTTACCTATAGCTACACACAGGCAACAAGTTAAATGAAATAGTCAAGAAACACAACAAATGCAAATTCTTCTATACACGGCACAAAATTCACGACCATGATAGTGATGAAAGCCCTATGCTTTTAAGCCCTTGCTAGATCTAAATCCACTTCAACATAAGATTTTGGAATGGCATGTTAGACTGCGCTCTCCACCACCATCATAGGAGTGCCAAATGAGGGAATTTCTTTTGGAAGAATAGCAAGCATCACTCCCGCAGAGTTCGACACACTAGTTGAATTAAAGCCAAGGAACACTGGAACTGCCAGCTAGAGGTGATCCAGCACCTTGTTGTAGTTTGTGCTGTCTTTTGCACAGCTTGTTTCAGCAACAAGGTAACAGTTCAAACTCATTTGACACAAGATATAGGACAAGATGTGAAAGAAACACAAGGAAGTATAAATAGCACACATAATAGCAAAGTAAAGATTGGAATCAACCATGTCAATTTTAAATGAAGTTATTTCTAGTTTTATTAAGATTGTATATTATTGTTAAACTCCAAAATTTTATAACTGTAATGTTGTCTGTCAAGCTCACCACACACACATGATATTTGTACATACATGACTATAGGGCTACATGTAGAATGATTGCTCAAAAAGATATTTAGAAGCAATAGAAAGTCCAAGTCTCTCACACTCATTCACATCTGTTCATTCCTGCCCAGCAAACTGTTTTGTTCCACGCTGTCAATTTCAGATGCAGAGAGAGTCTTCTTCCTGAAAAGGGTAGGGACAGCAGATCAACTGTATTTAAAGCTACAGACACTGAACCACCATGTTTGGATCAGGGCAAAAATTATGTTGTCTGAAAAAGCCTCTTCCAAGTGTTTTAACTGATAAACTGAAGATACATTATAGGAATACATGAGACTTTAACTAATACAGTATGGTACTTTTTAACAGATACCAGTTCTCAGCAAAATTACATTTTCAATAGTTATTTTACTATTCAAATATTCAAAGAAGCAAAATCAGAAAAATGATGCACTACAAACTGAAATTAAATGAAAAACATATATTGTCCGTCCGTACAGTGGACAGACCATGGCCCACATACTATGAAAACACAAGCAGACACCCATGAGCAAATCACATATGCTCAGCTCTATTGAAAGAGAAAACACAGAAAACTCACTCAACCATAATACAATCCCCCCCCCACCACCACCAGACACACACACACACACACACACACACACACACACACACAGAAATGCATTGCATTTCTTGCCCTCCTTCTACTCCACTGCTCCGCTAATGTCATTCTTGACATGACACCAATGCTTTTCCTCCTCACACATGTTGGGGAGCAGCGAACATCATGTCCTCTTAACTAGGGCAAGCAGAAGGCCGGTGCAAATGTTCCTGTTGTCGGCGAATTTCATGTGTGTGAGCTAGTTGTTGCTCACGGTGTCTTTAAAAAGGAGCACTATCGTTGGACAGGAGATTGTGTGTCTGAAAGCAAAATTCAATCAGGAAGCATTTGTTCCGGGAGGAGATGAGTAAGGAGATGAGTTGCTTTTCCTACATAGACACACGCACAAGAATAAACGCAAGCACATAAATACACACACACAAAGCTGCATGGACTACAGGCTCACACGCACCCTTGCATACACCCATCCTGAGGCAAAGAGAGGGAAGATGAGTTGATGGAGGGTTGCAGGTATAGTGGATGATATTAAGTGTGTTTTATTTTTAGGGCGAGAAGGGAAGCAGAGAGCTTGGACTGCACCCTTTCCACAAATGAAAACTACACAAGAAGCATGAAAAATAGATGAATAGAAAGCCCTCCTTCCGGAATTATGGAGACATTCAGGTAGCGAAAGACAACAAAGGAGTAATGAGTGAGGACAGAGGTTATTTATCCATCCGCTAAGTGGTTTCACCATGAACCCCGCAGGGCCCTCTCCCTTAAGCAAAAGCCACACACACAACCACACACACAGAGAGTTCACAAGTTCAACAGGACCCCTTTAACATGTGAACCAGCCACATATGGTGTTCCTTACAAGGTCAGGCACGCACAGTGTAAGCCTGTAGCCTTTACTTTAGCAAAGTATTCCCACTGAGAAGGTAGGAAAGCCAAGCTGGCACAACATGCACACCATGCAAAGCCATATAATACGTCCAGAAAGAAAACACTCATGAAAGAGAAGAAGAGCAAGCATGTGAAAGACACAGTGAAGGAGAGTTGAGGGAGAGATGGGGGGCATACAGTCTAAACGCCATACAGACAGCAACTAATTCAAAGCCTTAACAACTCCCAATAGAATCATTTTTCATAGTTGTACCAACAGCTTTGAACTCAGTGAGAAGAGCTCGTTCTTCAAATCTGAAATCTTCCTGCAGGCTGTTCCTCACAGTTAGGGCAGACACTGAGATAAATTTCTAGCCCATATTTGTTGACAAAGCTTTTGGGACAGTCAGCAGAAGAGAATCTTGGGAGCTCCTGCTGCAGCCATCTCTATAGTTTTCTGTAATCTAAATACATAAATAAGGGAAGAACAGGCAGAATGAATTCATGAATAAATATAAGATACCACAGTGACTGAGCGTTCGCACGGACAAAAAAATGTGTTCACTTCTGGGGTTTTGGTATTTTCTTTTCTGCAGTTCCTAACAAATCTCAGTGCACTACAATAAATAGTGTCTAATGTGCAGAGGCACTTGTGCATACCCAACAGAACTCTATAATCACAACACTCAGAGCCGTCTTCAAAAACATTTTTCCACAAATAAACTCAGTCAACCTGTAACCTCCACATTAAGAGATGATGATGATCTGAATCAGCCCTATGATTTTTTTTCCGCTTTATATTTTGATTACCACAACATTCATCATTTGACAGGGTGCTTCTACCTGTTAAACGACTTTCAAAATAGCTCAAGTTATCTGTCAAATCAGGTTTGCAATTTCAACTCCTGCTGAGGGTACTGAAAACCCACCGCCGACACAACTTGCCGCTGGAATTACTTTTGCGCGTCTTCTTGGCTGGGAGCAATAACAGGAGCGAGCTGTTTGCACAGTCCAAGTAAGACTTGCCGCAAAATCTACCAAAATGTCAGCCATCACTTTGCACACTCTTTGCATTTCTCTATTTGGTAAATCCACCACTAAGGGAGGTTCAGAAATTATCTACATCATTTTATTTCATTGCATTTTTCCCTTTTCATTACAATTGATTTAGCCTTAAACATTTCTAATTTTTTAACAGTTTGCACCGGTGTTGCTGCACGATTCCAACAATTACTGCTGATGGACCAAAGAGTGCATTGTGGACATCTGGTTTTAATTGAATTCTTCAGGAATCTGCATACACATGGTCAGGAGCGCTGCAGATGTACTGCATGCAAATCAATGTTCATAAAAGGCATTTTCAGCACTGAAACGTTTGAAAGCACAAAACTGTGCATATAAACAGTGGATGAATCAGGCGCCAGCACTCAGGCTAGCACAAAGCTGCAGCTTTAAGCGTGAGCATGTTATTACAGCTGAACCTAATCCTTGTGCTTTTGCTACTGACCAAGAGTTTGTCTGTCTAACCCCCTTCCAACCTTATCCAGTCGATCTAGAGTTTTGCACAACTTATTTATAACTGTATCATCAGCTTAAAAAGGATTCCAACAAACAACCTTAACACTGAACTTGGGATCTCATTTTTATTGTAAGTATTTTCAGCTACTCACTTGAATGTGAACCCCCTGAGCCACTGGGTGCTGATATTCTAATATGCAGTTTGATCCCTCAGATTTTAAAAGTAAATTTCTCTTTTCCCAGTAATCTGATATTCAAAGTGCAGTGACACATTTGTGGTTTCATTTGTTTTTATTCTTTAGTTCTTAATATCACATGTTTATCCTACAGTCTTTGTTCATATTTTAACTGAAGTTAAAGATCTGACAGAATTACAGTTTACCCTTTTCATTATGAAGTCTAAGCCACGGAGGTTTCATATTTGTAGCACCTACAAAGTAAGTTTTCTTTTTATTTTTCCGACATCTACAATGTAAAGTCTATGGGCCAAGTGGGAAGCTGCAGGGACAGTGGAGAAAATACTAGTGTGCACAGCTAGAAGCTGGACCACTTTTTCAATTTGTGTGCCAGGGAAGCAATTTTTAAGTGAGCAGGCACCATCTTTGAGTCCGGTATCCAGCTCTCCTTATTACATACATGGATCCAATGCCCCTATCAGCAGGATAAAATTATTTGTTAAAAAACTGTCACAAATTGCTGCTGAAAAATCAACTTCATGGCGTGACAAAAATATTAGAATGCAATAGGGAAACCTTTTTAACATGTAACAGCTTGAAGCCCTCCTAGGTATTCATTTGCCATGAATTGCAATATGCAGATAATTGTGCCATCATAGCACATCCCCCCTCAGTTCATGCAACATGCCCTGAACTCAGTATCTGCCCTCTTCTGGCCTTCAGCATAAAGAAGGCATTTTTTTTTGGTTCAGCTCTCAAACAACTCGTCCTCACCTCTCAGCTTCCACACCCACGGTGTCCCACTCAAAGTTGCGAACCAGTTCATTTAACTCCGAACCTCTCTCCCCTCTGACTGCTCCCTCAACCATGAAATACAAGACTACACTCAGCAAAGCCTCTGCCACCGTTGGCATCTCTGTACCAAATTCTTCGCTAACAAGAACCAGCACTAAAGTTGCAGCCTACACATCCAGTCCACAGAGCAGAGACACAATCTCCATATCTGAGGCATATCAGCATTGTACAGGCTTTCTACATAAAATACTCTGAAGACACCACTTTTACTGGCAAGGTCACATTATCTGCCTTCCTGCCAAGTCCTCTATGTTCAGCTCAGCTCTGTTGAACATTCTCCTGAAGGACAAAAGAGAAATCACCCTGAAATAATGCAGCATCCACTCTAATGTCCTCATAGCCACTTACAGGTTTGCCAAGCAGGTGCAGTCAACCTACTAATCTGCAGCATCCAACAAAGGAGGTAAGAGAAACACATACAGCTTCTGCAATGGGTGGGTAGAATCGCCTTAACTTATAAGCTCCTGTATACTATAAAATGTGTGGCTCATGAATCTGCCTCAACAGTCACATGAGGTAGAACAAGCAGCAGTGGAGCTGATAACCACTGTCCAACGACCACCTCACAACTAAACCCAAACCCGTAAGAGTCCTCACCAGTCACAATGGACAGCTAAAGCAGAGGTAAGTATGTGTGTCATCTGGCCTGCGTTAGCACTTTGATGTGATCTGATCACTTGTGATCTGTGCTTGTGGGACCTCAGTGGCTTGTGGGATAGAAGAAAAAAAAACACCATGGTGTCATCATGTTTTAAATCTCTCTCTTCTGCTCTGCTAATTGGTAAGAGCCACAGGCCCTACTACAAGACAAACGCAGCACCACCAGGCCCACAGGGACTCTGGTGTGTGAGTGTGTATGTGTGATTTTTAGGTGGGCAACTGCTTAGGTATTCAGGAGTGGATGTGTATGGGCGGATGTGTTCGCCGTGAGAATGATGATGGCTTTTCGTAATATGAAACATATGCACAATTATTGTGCACATGTGCGTAAGCTTTGTCATGTCAGTGGTTGTGGGCTATTATTTGTCATGTCCTTTTACTGAGTATAATTTGTCATTTCCCTTTTATGTCTTGTGTATATAAGCGTGAGGATGTTACTACAAATGAATCTAATCCTTGTTCTTTTGTTACTGACCAGGACTTTCTCTGTCTGCTCCCCTCTCAACCTTTTCCAGTCTACAACTCTTGACAGCATGCTCGGTGTGGACAAGGTCAAACCCCTCCAGAGTGTCTAAACAACAATTCATACTTTAAACAATCCCCCCTGTGAGTCTTGCACTGTCCGTCTGGCAGCCATCTTGTGCCCTGAGCCGCCAGTGTCTCTCTGACAGGTTCAATGGCTGCCTGGCTGTGGGTCATGCTGAACACATGGGGCTGTATCTTGTCAGGAACCTGATGGCTCTACGCTGGGACTGCTTATCTCACAGACAGCGTCACTGGCGGCATTGCGGCAGGTGGAAAAGAAAGCGAGGGAGAAATAGGAAGGAAAAGAGTGCTAAGAGGGCACAGGAGTCGGCAATGGAGGAGTGGGGTGGGGAGGATATAAGTAACTTAAGATGAAAGGGGGAAGGCTCACGGAAGACAAAAAAAGAAAAGGGAGGGCAAAGTTTAGAAAAGATAGCAAAGCTGAGGGAGAATGAAGCGGAGGGAGAAAAGGGGGAGATTTGAGCAGGCCTAAATGAATGAAGAGAGATATTTAAGAAGGAAATGGGGGATTTAAGAGGATGGGATGAGGTGAGGTGAAGTGAACAGAGGGAAGGAAAGATGTGAGAAGGAATAAAATGCAGGGTCATGTGATGGGGAAAAGCAGAGAGGAGGATAGTGTGCATGGAATGGGGCCAACGAAAGAGGCAAAAGGTTGATTAATGAGGAGAACGATGCCACTCCTTTGAGCTAAATTAGAAAAGGGGTAACACGGAAGTGATGGAGAAATGCTGATGACTCGAAACAAAAAGAAAAAAAAGTACTGGGAGATGGGAGATCTTAACAGGAAGCCCAGAGTGAAGGCAGATAAGAAAATAGAGAAAAGACATGCTGATAAACCTCCTTTGGGTCCTCTGAGTGAGCGAGGCAGCTGAACAAGCAAAACAGAGGTGAAGACAGGTTAGCCATTTATGCATTCAGGCATCAGAGATACAAGACCGATAGAGTGGAGTGATACAGATAGGTCAGAGGCTGTTGCCACCATGGCGGATGCTCATTTCACTTTTGTTCTCTCCATTTAGAGAGAAAATTGCACTTTTTCCAGGACTCTAACACCAGGTTCACATTTGGCAAATAGAACAAGTGAGTGGGTAAAAAAATACTGAATGCTGGATATAAAAGCAAATGCACCGTAGTAGAAACCGACACCAGATGACACAACCATTAAAGCGAACACAAAAACTTGCAGGCTGGTATGTACAGTACAGCTCTGTGTGTCCATAGCAGACAACTGCACAGACATCGCAGGTGACCTTTTAAAGCCGGATGGTGTGACTTTAATATCTCGCCTCCAAGTCTTCTCCCCTCCACTCTCCCCTCCTCGTCTTTCCCCTCTTTTCTATAATGGAGGCAATTACTTCTCATCTTTTCATCTTATCTAGAGCTTCCCTCCTCCCATTCTCCCTCTTTCTCCTTCTCCTTTTCTCTATCACTTTATTCCTCAGCAGTCTCCTCTTTCTTTCCACCACACCCCTTAACTGTCAAAAGGAGCCTTTTGTCTAAAAAATGAAGTCGATTTCCTTAAAAGCTGACAGGGAGGTTCTGATGGTGATTTGGCAGCGTGTCATTGCAAGTAATGGCGTTTGGAGTTCCCAGCTTCATTGGACTACATTATAAAGTGTTTGATCTATACTCACCCTTCTTAGCACTCTTCTCCCTTTTTTTCACCACAGAGATCTTTGACAGGCGTAGAAATGAGACGGAGGACTCTAAGAGACTTTTCAATCTCTTCTGAAAAGGAATTGGAACACAGGGGCGGGTGGTACTGGTGGGAATGGACAAAATCTCATATATTTCAGGAGTTTTCATAAGTTTTTTTTTTTTTCATGACAGAATGGTAGTTTTAATATTTCAACTCCTCAATTGAGGTATTATGGTTCTGGACTGCATTAGAGCTTCTACACAGCTTTCCTTGTGCAAGTGATACCCCTCTCCAAAGCAGTGAATACATTTAGGACTGAAACCCTTTCCTGTGTTGAAGTGGGGTTTGAGGGTTTTTGTGCGAAATATGCGCCATACCAGATTATCTGATTATGGTGCGCCCATGCAGTTAAAGAGGAAATGATACGAGGCCCACATAGCGTTTTGCGGGTCTTGTGTCTTACCTGAATGCACTGATTGTTGAGGCTTTGTGTGAGCGGGCAATGGGGAGAAAAGAATGGCTGGAGAAATTTTGATTGAGAGGGAAAGACAGAAAAGAAGATTAGCTTCTCAAATGTGTTAACCTATCATGCTGTAATGAATGCGTGCCATCTGTTTCTGCACTTCTATTAAAAACTCCTTCAGAGAAACCACAATCACGTTACATACACACTCACACTCCACCAGCACCTCTAATTGCTGCGTTGGCAGCCACCTTTGACATCTTCAATCAAAGGACATGCACACTTACGCATGCAAACACATACTGCCCACAGAGAGAAGCATTAACCCAGGTCCACATAAACATCTACACAGACGCACAAATACAATGTGAGGAGAGCAGAATAGATTTAATGCGTTTCAAAAACCCTCCTCTTCAAGATTGTGTATAAGTGCACGGACGCATAGATGGCGAGAACGCAATCATCCCTGATGTCTTTGCGGAGCTGCAAGAGCTGAATAAAGCAAATGAAGTTAAGAAAGAAGTCTGAAGAAGTGTAGGCGGATGTCTTGGTTGCAATCTTAATAAACATCACATGCACTTTTAATTAACTACATTCTCCTGTGACGACAAGGTACTAACAAGACCAATGACACTCAATCATGCCTGAGGAAATGTGTTTGAATGTGCGCGTGTATGCATCAGTCTGTGTGTGCGTGGGTGTCTGTGAACACGTGGAGGTGTGTGTGTGTGTGTGTGCGTGTGTGTGTCCTCGTGTTGATGCTCGGCACCTCCCCCTCTTCATGCTCAGTGCCTGTGTGTCAAGAATTAGTGGAGACTCATAATTGCATGAAAACTAATTTCATCTCTGAAAACCCTATTTAATGGCTGCGATTTTATTGCCTCGTCCTCTGTGGCTATAAATTATGTGAATTACTGTTCTTTTTGCCTATAAGTATATGCAAAATTTAAGCTTCTCAGTGGCTAATAGATACAGTTTGTATAATGGCGTGTTGTAACATATTGTAGGCTATTTCCCATTCAACAACACAACACCAACAGCTTCTATCCTAAAGCAGGACCTCGGTTATATACAGTTCAAATAAAAAGTCTTCACCCATCTTTATTGCTTTTTAACATTGAATTGTGGTCAATTTATCAGATTTTTTTTACAAGAATTTCCAAAAAAGACTCTTTCATGTCAAAGTGAAAATAGATTTTAACAAAGTAACTCTAATTAAATAAAAATATTGAATGCAAACTAGTAGATGCACCATGTGCACAATTACAGCATTGATCCTGTGTGGACAGGTTTGAGTCAGCCTTGCACATCTGAAAACTCCAATTTTACCCCATTCTTCTTTGCAAAACTGCTCAAGCTCTGTCAGGTTGCATGGGGATTATGAGTGAACAGCCCTTTTCAAGTTCAGTTAGAAAACCTCTCAGTTGGATGGAAGTCTTGGCTCTGACTTGGACACTCCAGAACATTCATCTTTTTGCCTTCAAACCATTTTTGTGTAGTTCTGACTGTGTGCTTTGGATTATTGTCTCACTGGAAAACAAATCATTCATTTTACTCTCTGCCTTTACAAGCCTTCCAGGGCCTGCAGTGGAGAAGCAATCACACGTTATGATGCTGCCACCACCATGCTTTACAATGGGGGGTGGGGGGATTGTGATGATGTGCAGTGTGTTGGATCTGCCAAACATGGTGTCCAGTCTGACGGCCTCTGTGTGTGAGCCTGATTTACATTTAGTGTTCATAAATTCATGCCATTGTGGATTTCCACTTGACTTGGCCAGTCTTTCAAAATTGCTAAACTGACACCAAGTTCATGCACAACACAAAGCAACACATGAAAGCATAAACCAGGATAAAACATTTAAACTTACAGAAAAACATGTTATTTTCAAACGAAATAATTAAATGACTTTATGAATTTCTTTTACCTTTAATTTCAGCATCTGATGTGTTACTAGCTATTCAATTGACTTTTACTAATTTAATTTTAATTTACTATGAGTTGGTAATCATTTCTTGATGAAATGTTACTATATTACGGAAGCCCTAAACGGCCATGGTCCAACTTAATTTTTTCGCTCTGTTTTCTCGTGTCACTAATGAGTTATTGACGCTGGAAGTCCCAATCTGTGAATATCTTTCCAACTTTACCAAACTCTCAGTCGGTAGTGTGCAGCGGTGGCAGAGCACCTTCTGGTCTGGTGGGTTGGTTTCACTTTGTACCTCACCGGAAAATTAAGCCGTTATAACGAAAAAACGATTTTGTTTTCTCGAGAAAACGAGATCATTTTATCGTTATAACGAGATAATGGATTTTGTTTTCTCGTTTTAACGACAAAATTATGTCGTTATAATGAGAAAACGGAGGAGAATAATCTCGTTTTCTCGAGAAAACAGAGCAAAAAAAATCAAGTTGGACCATGGCCGCTTAGGGCTTCCGTACTATATAACTGTTGCAATTTCATTTAAATATCAGCCCCATGATTTAATATCTAACTTGGATGTTGTGATTCTGTTTAATAGATTCGTAATATATAAATGCACACAGGCAGATTATTTCAATGTAGTGTCAACATTCATTATTTGACAATGTGATATTTGAGTTGCCTCTTTTTACTTGCTGCTCCACACTTACGACACACACACAAGCCTCCATAATAATTGTGTTTCTGTTTTCCAAAGTGTTCCAAATTCCAAAAGTGGCCTGAAATGCATGATTTTTGTTTGTTTGTTTTTTTGAAGGAGGATAAAGTTCTCAAGTCGTACCCTCTCAGAACAGTTTTGTTCGACTGACATGTTGTTGGCAAAGATGCTGAGCCGCATTTGAATTGTTGTAACTTAACGTCTCGCCCCCCTGCTGCCTATGTGTGTTTGTGTGTGTGTGTGTGTGTTTGCTCCAGGTATTACTCATGTTGTGAGGACCTAAATTTCGTTACACAGTCACATTGTGGGGATTTGTCTTCCTTGTGGGGACACAGAGCAAGTCCTCATACCATCAATTATTGAACTTTGAGGTGAAGACGTGTTTTGGTTTAGCGAAACTGGTAAGTAGTAGTTATTATTGAGGTTGGAGTTAGTCTCCAAAAAATAGATGTAACTCAATGTCATGCCCTCCAAAGTCATGGACACATTATCCATGGATGTGTGTGTGTGTGAGAGAGAGACAGACAGAGGGAAATCTTCTGAGAAAATCAAAGCCAAAGAGAAATAAAACAACAACAGGCAGCCGGCCCGTACTGAATGCTTCATGTGAATAATAGAACATGTGTAATATTAGTTGATATTTGGCATCTAGGCTCTGACATCATCACTCCCTGCAAGAATACATTAGGCTTGCCACAGCAGATAATTACGCACTGACATACATATTAACATTAGATACTTGCTTAGACTAGACAGTCTCTTCTTATCACATGTTATGTACTGTGACATGATGAAGACCATTACTACATGGATGAAGGCTTCACTGCAGTAAGTGAGGCTGAGTGCAGCAACAGTGCAAACTGTAAAGTGGAAGCTTAGTCTGTGCAGCCCTGCTTATGGCTGCTCAGGCACTCTGAAATATTGTATCTATAGATCACTAGTCAGGTGAGGTTGTTAAAAAAACCTGTCTGCACTCTATTTTTACGCTACTTATTTGACTGAATGAGACATGTTGAAGCTCTGATCATGTCTGCAGCAATGCGATGATGCATTGTGAGTGTGACAGCAGTGATGGCTGCTTTGCCTGTTATGATTATGGCTGTGACACATTATAATGAGTGTAACTCTAACTACATGCACGCTAACCCTAACCCTTTACATGGTTCTGACGTTGAGCATTCTAAAGAAGGTGCTGATTTTTTTGCTGTGTATTAGCTACACATCTGTCACATGACTAATAGTGGTGAATATTGGCTGTTAGTAATAGAAGGGGCAAGGAGGAGTCTCAATACGGCTACTGTAGACATAGCACCATTGATTGAACCACAAACGCAGCCCTCGCCAAAGCATTAACCACATCCACAGCTGCAGCTTCAACCACGACAGCGAGGCAGAGCAGCTGCAGCAGAGCTCGCAGCCAGTGGCTTTAAACTGTTGGAGCTCAGCCTTTTGAAAGGAGCAATGAGCAATAAATGCGTCACGTAATGTTTCACATCATCTCTCCCCTCGGTAGAAGCATTCTCAAAAAACGCTTTGTTCATTCTAACTGCATTATTATTTGGCAGGAGCAGAGCTGTATGGATCAGGAAGAATGAAAAATAAAGTATTGCTATGTGCATTTACAGAAATGAACAATCCTAATTTTTAACTGGAGTGTCTTTATAGTGTTGCATTTCTACTTTTACTTCAGTAAATAATTTTAATACAAGAAAATAAAGCAGCATCATAATTTTCTGACTTTTCTACGCACAAAACCACCACAAATCCTTAACTTAGGATGCACTATCTCCCTCCATCCCAGTAGAAGACAGACTGTCAGAGACAAGTTGGTCCCAAGCCTTTCATTTTGCTTGCAGCTATTAAGAATTGGACTTGTTTGTTGGTGCAACCATCTGATGTGGTGACACACAGGGAAGGGATTCTTTTAGCTTTTTGAAGGTGGCTAATATAGGCGAAATTAAACATGCACACAAGTACCAACACAGCTACCATCTGTAAAATATGAGAAAACAAATGGGATGTTTGTGGAGAGCTGAGGGAGAGACCATATACAGATAAACTCACTATGTGTTAGTATTCAGCCATGATACCCTCGACTCAGCAAAGAGTGGAGGAGGTCAACAGCACTTGGCTTCTGAAACTTGAAAATGACATCACCTATTCTGAAGTGAGGAGTGAGGACCTGGGCTGTACTTTTTAAACTTGTCCTAATTTGGAGTTTCAACAAGTGGCAGTAATGTCAAACGAGAAATTAAGCCAGCAGTTGAAACAGCAGTTACTATAGCAACAAGGAAGCAAGGTATTTGAATACCTAAAATATAAATAAAATTATAATAATATAATATAAATAAAATACAAGATATCCTGGCTTGTTTGTAAAAAAAAAAAAAAAAACAGTGTGTTGCAAAAGATGCTTTTAAAATTATCACCGATTTGGCAGCAGCTATCAAAACAAGAGAATGATGAAAAACTTTTTAGACCTCACTGCAAAGCATCATGCGTACATGAACATTCCCACACAAACGGCCTTTGAATTTGTCACATCTCCTCACACTGCAAGTAAATTGTCATGGGAGAATGCTATATCACAGCAAAATAACAGCAAAGGAGGAAGAGAAGGCAATAATGGCAAAATGTGTTCACTTTTGAACATGAAAGCCTGAATCTTTCAAATGCTGTGTCTCTGAGTCTGCATGTGTATATATGTAGTATATTTAGGCTCACAGTGCATTTGATATTAATGTTTAAAACTGCATAATAAACTCTTTTTTCCCAGCAGGCACTGATTCTCCTTGATTGTAATAGGTGTTCAACGCTGCCAAATAATTTGTGCAGCACAACTTGTGATATGCTGCATGGTCGTTCTTGTTCATTATAGATAAAATAAATTGTCTACCTATGTAACTTTAAACTATAAATGCACTCATACTTTTTTTTTAATCACTGTTGATGTTATTGTCGGCAATGTCATCCAATTCAATGACTGAAACTAATGTACTTCATTATTACCACTGTGTACAATGACAAATCTTGACTGCATTTCTCACGTATCCCTTTGCATTTGGAATGCTTTTTATCTGTGACAGGTTTGTAATGGGGGACCTCAGGTGACAGTGTTGCCATTAAAAAGGTGTGGATGAAAGCCTTGCAGAAAGATAAAAGAGGCAGTTTTGCGGTGAGAAAAGTAAAGTTTTCTTTATGTAGTTGCCTCTTTAACTATGACTTGTTTCATGGAACCAAAAAAAAACAAACCCCTCACACATCAAGCTTATGGGAGGCTTATAGAAAAACAGGATCCCATTCAGATAATGCTGAGGCAACATCTTCATGGCAGATTTACAGATTAAGTCAGGTATATTACATCTACAAGAATGGATAATCGTTCGTGAACGGCACAATAAAACTATATAAAACACGCTAAAAGCCTCTTGAGCTGTTTAATATTCTGCAATAATCACTTTGATATAGTGTATTAAAGATAGCCAGTTATGCTGATGCAGCTACTTTTCAAACAGGTTCAAGCATTAATTAGCATGTATTAATATGTTAATGCACTTGTCCTCATGTGCAACCTCACTATAAACATAGTGGTGTCAAAAAATCTATTAACTTGACTAAAATGCAAATGTATGCTACTAGAGGCTTTAAATCTAATAAGATTAATTGATCCACCAAAGTTTCCATCATGTATTACACCCGAGCTGCTGCGTTCATGTGTTTATGCACAGACAGATGCCGCCGTGCTGATGCAACGTCTTAAATTCAGTGTACACAGATTAATCATGTGGGTAAAGGGAACTTGACGGCCGAATGCGAGGAATTTGGCAGGAGAAGTCTGTGGGTCTTTGCCTGCAGAGGCAAAACTAACTTTACAAGGAATTTCAGCAATAACAAAACATGCACACACACAAAGACATGTAATTAGAGCACTGAAGAAAGTTTGACAAAGATAAGGGATAAGGAACTTGGAAGTTGGTCACACTCTTGACATGCAATGCTTCACTTGGGTTCAGCAATTACTGGATGGGCTGCCATGAAACTTTCTTCAAACATTCACGCAATTCATACAATGACTCTGGTGATCCCGCGACTTTACTCAAGCACCGCCGGAGTTACGATCTTGAAAGAAATGTATTATTACATGAAATTAAATACAGATATGCCCACTTCACGATGACTTTAAATAACCTTGAAGAAGCCTTTATTTTTCATCTTGCACGCTCATCAGTTTCATTCCATTTCAGTTCATCCAGTACTTCTACTTATGATGAAATCTATTCAAAAGTAATGGCATTCCAATCAGTCTCAGCTGTAGGAATGGAGCAAAAGCACAAATGGTGGGTTTTTTTTTTTGTGTTTTTTTTTTGTTTGTTTTTTTTGGGGGGGGAACCGTGTCAAATAGCTGGTGTTGCTCATAACAGTGAGCGCAGTGGGTGTTTGTGCTCCACCAGGGTTGTGCTGACGTGACCAGAAGACTATAGGAGAGTGAACAGGAGAGAGCACAGACTGAAAATAAGCAATGCCGCCTAAATAAAATATAGGCAAAACGTTGTACATTGGTATGCCACAGTTGTGTTTTGCTGAGATTTTATAGTCAGCTTAAGTGGTTTGCTTGCTTTGCTTTGTTCAAATACAAATAGTTTTGCTTCTCGACAGATTCAGATTGGTACTGGGCTCTCTGCACATCCGTACTCAGCTGTACTTTATATTTAGTGAAAATTTGCAACTTTCAGTTTTCCACCACAAAATCCATTCTGACTCCAACTAAATTCACACCTATCTGGCACAATCCTGATTTTATTAGCTACAAGAAATCACTTAATTTCCGCACTTGGGCAGATAAAGGGATCACACACTTACAGCACTGGTTCTTGAGTTCAGCATCACGAGCAATCAATATCTGGAATACCTTCAACTCAAATCAGCCACCAAAGCAATATGTAACTTATTCACAAATGTTGCTCTTCCACCATCATGTTCTGACCTGATCAACATTTGTTCAACCAAAAAACTCCTCTCCAAAATATACAAAATAATAACACAGTCAGACAATACCAGCTCTTTTCTAACAATAAAATGGGAAAAAGACCTCTTGGTTGCTCCTGATGCTGAGCTCTGGAACCAAATCTGTAAAAAAAAATGTATTCAATGACTAAAAATCCAAATCTACAGTTAATACAATACAAAGTTCTTCACAAAACTCACCTCACTGGGCATAAAATGTTTAAAACGGGCTACACATTAGATAAATGTGCTAACTGCTCACAAAATAACCCAGACACTTACCTGCACACACTCTGGCACTGCACACCTATTCAAAAGTTCTGGTCCAAAGTCTGTCCTAATGGCCTGCCACATCCCCCTATCACCCTCACTCTGTTTACTTGGTGACATATTTACATTAAATTTACCCACATCAAACAATAAACTACTCCTAATAGCCATAACCGTTTCCGAAAATACCATCCTCAAGAACTGGAAATCCAAAAACAACACAACCATCATACAATGGAAAATTTTACTCAATGAATACATCTCTCTGGAAAACCCACCAATTCCCACAGAACAATCCGCAACAGAACCCCTCTCCGCACGGACCCCCCTTGTTAATTTTCTACAGTCATAAACTTTTATTCATCTTCTTTTAATTGGTTATTCAGTTTATTATTTTTCTTTACCATGATTTTTGATAATATATTCACTATTATTATCTCCATTGTTAATTATACATCATTTGTTGTTACCAATTCCTTTGTGTTTGTCTTTTCTTTTCTCTCTCTCTCTGTCACAAACACACACACCAATGTACAAATATGTAGTTAGTATCGATTTGTGTTTTGTTCTTATTGTTGTCATGTCTTTCACATGATATATACTGCATCACTAAAAATAAAGTTTATAAAAAAATTCACCTCATCACTTCATGCAGAGGATGACTGCAGTTTTTTCATCAGTGAACTTCTGAGTTCTCACCAGTGTCAGGCCGGGCATTGTACACCTAGGCCTTTAGTGGCGTCCTACCTGAATCAAACCACCTCTTAATACCATCATTATGATGCTACAGCTATAGAAACCATCAATAATATACAGAAAAGCAGTAGAGCAGGATGTGGCATTGCAGACAGGCATCTCATGGAGTGAGAATGAATGCCATTACTAAAGCAAGAAACCCAATTAAAACAATTCAACAAGTCAAGTCAACAAGCAGGAGCATCAATATTTACCCAATAAAATGACACACAGACAGACAGACAGACAGACAGATAGACAGATAGATAGATAGATAGATAGATAGATAGATAGATAGATAGATAGATAGATAGATAGATAGATAGATAGATAGATAGATAGATAGATAGATAGATAGATAGATAGATAGATCTTGTACTTGTGATAGAACTTGTGACCATAGCTAGTAATGTTAGAAAAAGTACAGGATCCAGCTGTAGACTGGAAACAAAAAATAAGCACGCCCCACGCATGTTTGGTTCTGCCTGCTCCCCAGCTGCAAAACAGTAAGCTACCGTTTTGTGTGGATGACGAGCGCAAGATGCAGAAATGGATGCAAAACAGAAGAGCAGTATAGCCTGCCTGCTAGTATGTTCAAAGGAAACTTAAGAAAAGGAAAGTATAAACCATGGTTTAACTGCACTATAGGCTGAATCCTAGTTTACAATGATGTGTACCTTGTAATTTTATTTTGTACCGCCCTGTTTTGATCCTGTTTTTCACAGTCTCACTGTATTTCGGATTCTTAAACTGCATATAAAACACGTAGCGTACAGCAGGCCCACCACTGATTCTCACCATTCTGAATGAGAATTATAGTGACTCAAACAAGGTGAAAACACAGCCTAAGTTCTGTTTTATACCAACCCCAATGGAGCAAAACATATTTAGTTGTGACTCCTGCAGGGAATACGGATCACAGCGAGTATTCAAATTGCTACCAGCCACTTTTCAGAATGTGTCTGTGCTAATGGTCATGATTATGAACTCTCTACCTGAAGTTCTGGTGGTGGCGATGCAGCAGCAGGCAGATTTCGTATGTGTTGTTCCTGCCAGACTGTTGGCCAACAGTAAAGCTGCAGGCATCTTTCCCTTGCGTACAAACAGGGGATCTATGGCCACCACTTTTGAGCTTGTCTCATGTGTTCAGCTGCCTGAAATGGATGCTCATTGCAGTGTCAACACACAGTCAAATCGCCTCATCCAAGTCATCTGGACCCTTTTTCACAGAAATGTTTGCTTGAGCAAAAAGCAGGCATCTGAGTCCCTGAGGTGCTCCAAATGTAACAAACCAAATGTGAACGGAAAAGTGCATAAACACTATGGAAACGACCGGAACACAGCTGGTAGTGCCGCTGAATAAAAGTGTTTATCCCGCAACAAAACAATTGTCTGGGGTTTGAACAAGCCAGATGTGTTTTTATTTAACTTTATTGTGCATGCACCTCCATGTGTGTGTCTGGTATTGTTTGCTGCATGATGGCCTGCAGTGACAAAATGACATTTTGTACCAATTCAGAGAGTTTTCCCCAGGGTGATGACAACAATACACATACACATCCAAAAGGGACCCATATGCACGCACACACTTGAAAGCACAAACACAAATGTGAAGTCTGACTTTAGACAAGTTTGACTGAGGGGAAATGAGACACTATTTCTGCTCACTCAGACAATAGTTTCCCTTTTAACTCCATAGCAGAGACTATCTCAGCAATCACCTTGAGATGGAGCCTGCAGATAAGGCCAGATTAGATGGGCATGCAGATGTGGAAGAGATAAAAGTCTTTAACAGACAGCGAAGGATCTAATTAGCACAATGAAGATTTCTACCGTCTGGCTGAGTCAGCCGCGGTGTCATCAACCTTTTGTGTTGATGGAAGGAAAGTATTTTCAGGGATAAAAAATCCGGCATGTTTAGGGAAGTTGGAGTGGGAGGTAGAAAATCTGTGTGTGCGTTTGACATGATCATTCACCCAAATACCGTATGTAAATGTTGTCTATTGAGATACCTTTCGCCCACTTGAAGAAGGCACTTTCTTGCATATAATGACCATTTTTCCTGAGTATAGAAACAAATTAAACTTCTTTTGGAAATGTGTTGAGTGACAGAATTGGGCAAGTGTTTTTGAAAGCATGAAAAAAGACTTGTAGCGATAAAAACATTAACAAGGTCAAGTCTGGGTTTGTTTAGGCATCTAGAAAGAACCATCACTGAAGTTTACATCTTTACCTGCTGCATATTTGTTAAGATTATTTTGCAGTGAATTCTAATTTCAAATCCAATTTGCGTTTAAAAAGCATCTTTTAGTCTGTCCGTCAAGTCGGCTGGTTCATTTACACCTCTTTTCACGCAGTGTCAAACTGTGCCGACTGTCCTACTTAAGCCAAATGACACCAGACATATTTGACACCAAGTTGAAAAGGTGGCATTTTTGTAGGGATTATTTTCTGGTGGAGACTTCCAGTTGTTCCCGTGAATGTCGGGTGATTGACAGTAAGCACAGTGTAGGTGTGAAATAATATGATGGGAAAAAAACTCCCAATGAAAGAACAATACCACAGCAACTATAACGAAACCAAATTAGGACTTTCTGTTTATTGTGATGGAATACCAAGCACAGGCAATTTTCAAGTCTGTGGAAGATGTTTTTCAAACAGCACAAAAATGAATGCCATTAATTTTTCCCCTACCTTCCTCCATAACAAAACAAGGGCCGATATCTTAACGACACACCAACAGAAATTGGTGGAGAGAAAAGGAGCCATGCAGATAATTGACGGAAGCTCCCCAAAACACACTTTAAAGCTAAGGTTAAAAAAAAAAGGAAATTAATGAAGTCGAGAAGGAGCAGAGTAAGCTCTGCATGAACACATGTTAACCTGCTATATGGGATATGTGAACATTTTAGAATCAAGATGTGAACAGGACCATTTCCTTGAGTTCAGCTAAAGAAAGAACAAGAATCACGAGCACAGAGTGCACAGGGCTGCAGTTATATATGATGATAAGCCATATAGATTATCATGATGTACAACACTGGCTGCCTTCTATAAATTTAAACATTGATGCATTGCCAAGCTGCATTCTGGGGCGCACAAGACACTGCATTCTGTAAAAGAGCATCACTATCACTCATTTTCTCTGAATTTAATGAACAGTCATTTTATTTCCTCTGTGTATCAGGAAACAGTGCTGCAACGGCCCAGCAGAGATGGTACACAGATTAAATATACAGATAAAACGAAATCCTTGGCCATGTATTTTGTGTGTGTGTGTGTGTTGATAGACTAAATTGCCACTTTGATAGATTACTTCATTCATTTGTTCATTCATTCTAAAGAGCACAGACATAACTCTATCTTAGCTTCACATCTCCATATCCTTTTCCTCACAATCTAAGGAAAGACAATTATCCAGAAGTTATTAACAATAAATCGCCATCTCAGATCGTCGATCAAATTTAAAAGACACCGTTAATAAAGGCACATTGTTATCATCGTCGTGTTCGCTGTTTTGTTCCTAATAGTAAAAACTATATGAGAGACATATCAGATGAAAGCGCTCACAAAGTAATCAGGGAAATTTTAGAAGTTCCTTGTTTCTTAAGACGGACAAAAAAGATTTTCTGAACATAAGATTATTCCTCTGAGGTACACTCGGCTAAATATGAGTTCTTGACTCGAGTTGTGTTTGTGGATTTTGCCTGAGTGAGACCAATGGGATTTGAATTAATTGTCTGATTTTAGATTGATTCAAATACAATTAGATTTGAGTTTGCTTCCAAGAGAGTGCTTTCTATATAGACAGAGAGCCTAGCAGAGACAGAGAGCTTCAGCATCATATATCATTTCTAGCTGTTTGCTTGTGTTAGTGCATGGGGGCCAATTAGTAACAGATTGAACATGATGCAGACTTCGTGGAAGAGCTATCAACTATCAAAAGTTGATCGATAAACTATGTTGTACCTGCAGAACCAGTCACTGAAATTATGGATTTGTTTTCCTGTCTTTAAACTAGAGATTGGTCTTTTAATTTGACAGCATGTATTCTTCATTTTAGGTTCAGATTGTGCAATGCATTCCCTCAAACCCTGCCCTCTCTCTCTCTCTCTTTCAAATAGCCTCTGCTTGGCTGTAAATCTGCTCAGGCCCTACTCAAAACTGTTTGTCTGCACCCAGATATATGGTTGTTTGCGCAAATGTCCTGTGCTTCAGTTTGAGTGCATCTCCTCGCACTCAGATTGCTTCTGCACACTTGTGAAACTTCTGCTCTCTGATTTGTGCTCTTGCTCTTGGATGTGTGTGAAACAACCCTATAAAAAAATCCCCAAGCGAAGTGCATCTAATAAGCCCTGGAGGGCCGGAGTCGATGAACCTTTTTGCACAGTAACCGGCTGTAAGGGATGCTGTAGGAAGCAAAGCGGGTGCTGCATCGTGCAAGGAGGCAGTGACGATTTCACCGGTCAAGCTGGCGTTCTGTTGGTTGCTGAATTTTTTGACGGGGTTGTTTAACACGGACTCATAGAATGAGAGCGCAAATGTGAGAGCAGGAGTTTCACAAGTGCACAGCAACAGTCTGAGTGTGAGGAGATGCTCTAGAACCGAGGCATAGGACATTTGTGAAAGCGACAGTATATCTGAGCACAGACAAACAATTCTGAGAAGGAGATGAGCAGATTTGCACCCAAGAAGAGGCGAATGGAGAGATGGGGGGCAGTGTCTAGAGAGAATGCATTGCATGATCTGAGCATGAAATGCTCTCAAACTAAGGGAAGACAGGAAAATAACTGTTATTTTGTGTGCTTGTTCTGTTTGTGATAATATAGAAGGTATGACATCGTTTATCAATCAACTCAACATAAAATCTATGTACCTACAAGCAAAAGCTTCATTTTCAGTTAAAACTTTTCACATTTAGTTTCAGGCCACAAAAAAATCTTCAATTTGAACCAACAAAATTTTTTTCCTTTATTAAACACTTAACTGTTATTCGTTTGAGATACTAACATTTTTCTTGAAAATAGTTAAATCAAACTGAATCAAAAGCCGCTTCACATTATTTGTACAGTATTTAACAAGCTGTGTAGTCTGTGGGGTGTCTGTCACTGACAGTGAGTCTGCTCCAGGTGAACAAGACAGTGAAGATAACACCGGAGCTCCTGCCCTCCTTTCAGTGAAAAGCTTAGAGACTGACAAAGCAAACATGGAGCTGCTGCTTTCAAGAGCCCAGACTACAGTTGCTAGGGATCTTTAAAAAAAAAAAAAAGTCTCTGATTTTCGGCTCTAAAAATTGCATGTAACTCACTAGTCTAAAGGAAACAGATGACAAAAGAGTAAAGTTTCATTTACATCATTTTACCCCCAGTTAGATGTTAACCAATGCTTAAGCTGAGCATTTAGGCAAAAACAAGAGGAAGAAAACAGAAGGTGAAGTAAGAGTGAGTCCTAAAAAGTAATGATATCAGCTTCTTTCGATCACCTTAAAAAGGCAGTTCCATGAGCTGAATAAATAAGTCCAATCCTGGATAAAAACTGGATATAGAAATATACAGTGGGCAAAATACAGTCATATAGCACCCCAAATTACAATCTATTTAACTGACCACCTTCTATTATACAGGGCAACAAATAAGCTTTCATGGGCAGACAATGTTAAAATATACAGCGAGCGTAAACAATTATACTTCTACTGCAAAGCCTCTGAGACAAGTTACAGTCTAACTGCTAACATGATACATGAGCTGAGAGAACCAGTAATAATACTCTTGATAGAGCAGAACTGCTGATGGGGCTCAGGACGCATTCTGATGACAGCGACTGCTCGCTCTATAAATCTTAAACCTGCACAGAACATCTTACAGGTGTACAGAAAAGCACCGAAGGTCAATTACTGGTGATGTGTCAGAGGATTTAAATAATTAACGAATGTGCCCACACTGTAAAGTACAGACAATACAGTAAACCCTGCGCTCCTTTCCTTATATACTTCAAAACATCATATCTGTCTTTAATGGAATCAATTAACCTTTTAATATAATTTCATATGGGGTTCCCTTAATTTCCTTTTAATTAAACCAAACAGTTGTACTTTTTGGATATTTTTCAATTAAAAGCACGAGGTCTTCATCGAGTAGTTATTTGACTTAAAATGATGATTTTAATAAAACTGCTACTTTAAGAACTTAGTCTCTAAAGAAACATGATCAGCATATTTGTAGACTTACCAGCATGGTATGGACATGTTCAAAACTTACGGTGTGTTTTTAAAGCCCTTCACCTGGCATTGATTACACCACTGTAGCGAAAATAGCCTCATACGTGGAACCATAATTATAATGTAGGGAAAGTGTATTAAATTGTGTAGCAGAAATGTAGTCTCACACGGGAGCAGCAAATAATCATAAGATGTAGCGTAACAGCCTCCCACGGCTGAGCCAAATAAAAGAACATGTCAAATAGCCGCACCTCATATGTAGAAACTACTGATTTCATTGACCTCTAGTTCCCAAACAGAGAAATACACAGTAGAAGCAATGGTAATTATACACAAACATTTATTAACTAATACTACAGACAAACAATAAAACAACAACGACATAACAAACAACAGGCAGTGAATAAATGAATGAATCAATGTAGATAAACTAATTAACAGTGATCATCACTGGAAGCAGTTGGTAACGTGGTGATCAGTTTAGAATCACTTTGGAACTGGAAGCCAATTAAAAATTCTAAATTCACCTGTTTGGCAGAAGGAAAATGATACTTGTGTAGCCTTTCATGGAGGGAAAGAGAGGCCGCTGCAGGATGAGTAGCTGTGATGATCTGCTGAATGATTTGGATCAGGAACTCAGAGACAGGACGGCACTTTGGCATATTTGCGTTGAAAATGTGCCAATGTAGAAATACCAAGAGTCAAAACTCATGGCTATGAAAAAATGTTTTATTAATGATTAATTTATTAATTATTACTGTTAACTTAAGCAGCCCAATTCTAAGTAAAACTTATAAAAACAAAGCCCAACTTAAATTGTCGAAAAGAATCGTTAATAATACTTTGGAAAAGCCCAAGGTTAAAAAGCCATAGTTTGTAAGTCACATTTAAAATTAAGCCCCAAGTTAAATAGTACAGAACCCTGTCTTTTATGGCTGTAACAGGAAGAGAAGTGGGATGTTTTTGTTTCATGTGTTTGCGTCTTCCACAAACACTTTAGATGTGAGGTGTTCTTCTTCTTCAGTTCTGGTCCTGATCAAGCCGGTATCACAGACTGAGTCTGGATCTTGGGATCCTCACTCTGGTGATGTTGGATTTCCTTAAATTCATTCCTGTGTAGAACTTCTGGGTGTTAGGGGGAGACAAAGGTGAGGAGGTCACAGTGAAGAATGCATTCTTCTCTTCTCTAGAGGTGTGGTTTTCCTCAAGTTCTTGTGATTTGCCCTGTTGATTCCAAGAGGTCTGTGAGTGGTCATTCTGCAGTAAACATCCGTCTTATATGTTTCATTTGGGTGGAAGTTTCCTACCAAATTCACCGCTGTGAGAAAGGGTGTCTGGATTCTCTGTGTGTTGCTTTGGAATGTTCTGCTCCTTAGTCCGCTACACCACTATGAACTCATCTCTCATTAACAAAAATACGCATTTAGAAGATTTCTTTCCATGTAAATATTCTGTTTATGTCTTAAAATGACTTAAATGTAACACTACAGCTTTGGTTCCTTTACTGGAGCAAGTATACATGCAAATTTATTGAATCCAATGGAATCTGATTTTGAACAATAATGGAAAGTGTCATCCTGCTAGTTGAAAACAGTTCCTTAGGTCTGTGACTTATGAAATTGTGGATGTCTGAATCCGTACTTTTTGGACTGTGATTGGTATACTGAAATTTCAAGGTGGAAATGCTCAGCCATGGCATTGACTGCTTATTTCACTCATATGTCTTCTAGGATATAAAAACCACCATCCTGACATGTTTACAAGGTAAGAACACCTTGACTTTCATTGGAGTTTTTTCAACAGTAATGCAAATCATAGCTAATAAAAGTTCAAACTCTACCCTGTGCAGTTTAAAGGTCAGTGGGAGCTCACATCTTTCAGTTACCTCTGGTACAACGCAGCTCCAACAGTAATCAAAGATGGGCAAACCCACAGAATTTGGTTTATATCCAGTAACAGTCACGACAAGGCCAGAATGACTTATACAAGTGCAGATATCAATACTTTTCATTGTTAAAAGCCGGAATTGTACTGTAATGGGGTGAAATGGTCCGTTGCCAATTTTGATGTGAATGCATTGCATACACCTGAATATATTTAAGCCATCACTAAACAGTTTTCCTAACATGAGAGAATCCTTCTTGCTATTCTGTGTTGATTACTTACTCAGTGCAGGCAATACTTTAGAGATGCCATAAGGCGAAAATCCATTGTTATTGTGTTTTGTGGTTGTTATGAACTTGGAAAAGCTGTAAAGTTATGAAGACATTTATTTCTTCCATTCTTCAAGCCTAGATATCCTTCAAGCTTTACAAGCCAGGGAGAATTTGAGTGCTGTATTCTCCAACTGAGAAAACTAATGGCTGTCGTGTTCATACCCCTTCACTACCTGCTGCTGACCAGTGGTACTAGTGAGTAATTCAGACAGAACAGCTGCCTCTCAGACCACCAGCTTTATTTGCTTTCGAGAGCTGCTTCTGCTAACTCTAAAATGAATCAGCCACAAGCAAAGAACACCAAATGTTCTGCTGTTGGCCGCACAAGTGAACCCAGGGGTCTTCATGCACTCTCAGCATTTGAGTGACTGTGGATCCAGTGCATTGCTTTTATTACTGATGACAATGTCACCACAACAGTGTTAGCACATTATGCAGCAAAGGTCAAAGCTCTGTGGAAACCGTAATTGTGAGAGTTTTTCGGAAATAGTGGAGACTAATTTGAAACCACTAAACAGGGACTGGGTTGTTTATTGTGTTTTCATGGCACCTGTTCAGTGCAGCCTAAACTCAGCTGGTGTTTGCATCTGTTTGCTTCTCTCCTGCTCTCTGTGCTCTCATATCCCACATTTTAACAGTGGAACTCCCAGTAAAGCTGTTTTATCAGCAAGCTTTAAACAGCAACTGAAACACAGTCCTTTAAAACTACATGTTAACCAGCCATCACTTCAGAGACTGCACCACTAAACTTCTGATTTTATAACCACAGCATTGTCTGACAAGCTCACAATGCACACGAGTTACTGTGCTGTGAATTCAGCAATATTTCCCTGTGAAATGGTGGCTCAGAGAGAAAGTTAAACGCGATAGAAGGCACAATACGAGGCATTTAATTTATCCTTGTGGGCAAAATAAAGGCTAGATCTGCCATACCTTATGTCAGTTACTATATCTCCGGCTGAGATAATGTAAAGATGGACGTATTTGTCTGTAGATCAAAAAACAATCAAACACAATCTGTATGGCCTTCATTATAGATTGGTGTTTGGAATACAAGAGAGCAATGGAATATGAATATGGAATTTATGTGGAGGTGAGGCCTGAGGGGTTCTATTGACACTGAAATTAAAGTTGTATTGGTACTGCTGATTATTCAATCTAATCAAAAATTTGTAAAGGGTTGATAAACCAATAACTGGGCCCCACTTCACCCTCATTTGGTGCCGGCCCATTTATGATCATCTAGACTGTACCTCTATCCATCTAATGCTCTCCCTCCGTCTCTCTCATCAGTCTGCAGCTCCGTGAACCATCTTGCTACTAATATGGATTGATTAAACATGGAATTATTAATCATTTTAAAGCATCCAGAATATATTTTTGGCTTGAGACAAGGCCCCAAATCACTTTTATCTATAATGAATACAAACTCAGGCCCTAAATAGCCACAGTAGTGCCGTAATAACAAGAGCTTATCATTTTATCTGTGTCCTCCTTGCTATGCTATCTTCAAGGACAAGTCACGGCAAAAGGTCTAATCAAACCTCATTAACATTTGAGTCTGATTCAGTGTGTTGCTGCTCAACAAAATGAGCTGTTAATGATGTTGTGTAAATATTTATTGGACAACACTGATCTTCAAACTGTCTGGTTGGCATTTTCGACCAAATGTGACTCACAATATTAGACTTCACAATGAAACTCAGTCATCCCAAGTACCCAAGTAACAGGCACACACATTAATACACAAACACACAAGCAGTTTGTCCTCAGGCGTCTCACTGGAAGTCATTGCATGAAACTTTATATTCTTCCTTTTTAATCTCCCACATATCGTGAGTCACCATGACAATAAGTCACTCGAGTTCACAAAGCCGGAATTAGGTAACTTCCTTAGCCAATTGCCTAACAGCGTTCGTTTCACATGACGTCTGCTCCTCCAATTAGCCTTCATTTTCTGCGGAAATAAATAAACAACAAAATAAACAAAATAAAAGCCCTCCACCAGAAAATTAAACAACAGCTGCAGGGAGAGATCAGAAGGCGATGGCGTACTTCTTCTGAAGTGCAACATTTAACAGTTTATTGAGCACAGCTCTGTATTTCATTACAGCATATTTAATCCAAAATTAATAAGAGTGGTTATTAACCTTTTCCAGCCTTGTTCCTTATTAGGGTTTTATTTCACCGATGTTCAGAGAAGCGTAATGAAGCTGCAGGATGCATTTCGCCCACACATACTTGAATGTATTCTTTGCTCAGAGCGTGCATGCGTATTTGTATAGCGTGCATGTGTACCTGGATGTGCGTCACCTTAAGGCCGCGACATGGAGGATGTGCAGGTTTTAATAAGAGGGTAGGTGTTGCTCAGTGCCACCTTGTCATTACTGTCACTGTAGACTCTACGTCTTTGTGCACAGCTGGCAATCATCTTACTTCAGGGCTCCATCCAGCGACAGCACAGCTTCTTTTACACCAGGTCCTGTCCTCACAATGCATATGTCTGTGATGATCTACTTGTCTGTCATCTCTCTCGGCTGGTTTCCCTGATGCTTCTCTGTAATGTATTCTCTGTAAAATGCACTCAGCATGTACCGTATAGACGAAGCGCTAAGTGTAATATCTACGTTAACAGCAGCAGTCTTACTTATCTTGCCTTTTGACTGCCACATGGCTTTGTTTTTCGCTGCATTATCGTCAGTAACTTTCAATTTGCATCACTATTCCTTGCAGTTGTCAGGAATGTCAGTCACATAACTTCCGCCCACCGGATGACACATACAGTATAGGCGTTGTCGCATCTGTCACTCCTCTTATTTATCGGTGCCTTCTGAAACTACAGAAATACACACACAGCTTCAAACAGAGCATTTGAAAAGGCTTAGGTGCAAACAGGTCATATGATAGTTTGGTTAAAAGAAACTGGCTTATCCTGTTGGTAAATACATGTGTTTAACAGCAGCCTCCTATGAAGGAACCGAAGAATTTGAATGTTAAAAACTTTCTTGAACCATGTAAGAGACTGCATCTAAAAATGTAAGCCCTAATGAAGTGTTGAGTGTAGTGAAGGGAAAAAGAACACACATCTTGAGTAGGGAATTAAACTCTGTTGTCAGATTTAATGGTAGATGTAACAGTAAATCCATCCCCCCCAACAACTTAAAGGCCCTTACAATTTACCTAAGTATTTCTGTCCATCTGTTTCCTCTTTCGCCTCCTCTTCTAGCCTTCACATTAATCCCTCCACAGTGGAAGCATATTTTCCTCACATGTTTTTGTACCGACTGAGCGCTTGTTTCGTAAACCTTCGGGAGATCAGACTCATCTATGTTATGATCTGTTGCCCTACAACAGTGGTGTTTCCTGAACATTTTGTCTCACATTATTTGTGTCTGCCTTTGAGTACCTTTCGTTCCACTGCCTGTTCCACATGACAACACGTTTTCATTGTTTTTTTTTATGTCCTTTTTAATTCTGCGCCGTCCTGATCTTTCCTTTCATTTTTTTTTTCTCCATCTCACTTATTCTCCTCGGTCCCTCAACAGCACAACCTAATTATAACAAAATTTTAATCTTTCACTCACTTTTTGCTCATACCTTATCATTTTCCTTCACCTCCCTTTGTGTGCCTTCCAACTCCCTCTGTGCCTCCTCCAGTCCAGACCAGAATTACAGACCATCCTGGATAAGGTCGTGTTTTTGTCACTGTGACGGCAATGCCTGCTACAGACTAATTATGTAGGAAGCGGTCCTTGTCTCCACATTGGGGGCGGCGATGCCAGAATTCATGGGGTTATGAACAAATTGGTTCCGGTGGGAGACGGAGGACAGGAAGCGGGCTTTGATGAATGAACCAATGAGATACAGCTGCACACAAAATGGATTGGAATCCACCGTCTGTGTGAATCTAACTGTTTAGCTGACTGATATATGGCATCGGTGAGTCGTGTTAGAGAACAGTTTATTCAAAATAGATGGAACAATGTGAGGTGTACGGTGTCTGGATTTCTTCATTCTGAAAGCTGCTCAAGAGTGTTTATATCCCTGTTTGAGACTTTATGTCTCTGACTGCAGCTTACGGGTGTAGACATGAGTTAGAAATGTGTCAGTGAAATTGTTTAGATGCAAAGTAATGTAGGCAGTGGAGCCATTTTTTTTTAAAATGTGCTTGGGTCTTGTTAATGCCATTCTTTGAAGCCTTTTTATAGAATGACAGCTGACATTTACATTGAGTAATAATACCAGGAAGTAAGATCACTTGTACATGCAAGATTTGTTTCAACCTGGATTTTTCATACAAGAAAATCAGTTTGTTTTTTTCTTTTATTATGCGTTTTGTGCTACTGCAGGGGTGACTTTTCACGCTGAGGGACACATGAAAAAATAGCAGGCCTTTTAATTTGAGATATTAATGGCTAATGTATGGGCACTGCACCATGGATTTAAATGTGTATTAAAAAGATTTTTATCACTGTTTAATCTCACTCAGTTTGAACAGTCACACTCAGCCTTCCACTAAAGAATCACTGTCAGGACAAGTACATCATGGCTGACTGTCAGGTAATTTGGACCTAAATGTGCTGGTCTTCAGTGTTATCTGAGAAAATGTGTGCTCACGTGGATACAGAGCCAAATGAAGTGAACATAATTTTGGCACGGTGCCTCATCAGGAGAAATGCGGACGTTTCTGAGCCGACAGCGGGAGCTGCTGGTGGGCGACTTTAGAGAGCCTCATCACATTCAAAGAGTATCATCACAATGGCAGTAAAAACTTTAAAGTGCCGAATTTCATCAACAATGATGTGAGCGCAGTCTCTTATTTCCCCATTTTCACTGAAATGTTGGTGTTTGGGTAACTGGAGATAATGTGAATGATTTTAAGTGTGCATACATTTGCGACTCATCTTTTTCCCACTGAGGGTTGCAGGATATACAAAGGAGATGACTGTTGCTTTTTCACTTGTTTGCCGTGATACCACTTCAAACTTTCAGATGACTTTTTTTTTTTTTTGAAAGGAGGTGATTACAATTGCTCATGTTATATGAAGATGATGTTGTCCATTTTACACTGTCTGGTGTCTCATGGATGCAATCATGAATCTTTTTTCTAATACAGACATTTAATTCCATCACCAAAGGCAACAATAGTTTTTGCCAAACTCGGTCATAGTACAATTGTATGCACCGGCTTGAATCCTTTCTTTAGACCTCCAAGTATCTGCTGTTAGAAGTTACTTAAACTCATTTTTCTATCCAGTTTTGAAATTGGAAAAGGCTTTAAAAAGATAAATGCTTCCAGGGGAACATTTACAATGACTGCCAGTGATTTAATATGTGTAAGAGACAGAAGTGTTTGTACTGTCCTAAGAATTACCAGCTTAATAAGCAGTTAATTGCTATTGCCCCAAACACCCTATAGACTTTTATCTGATGAAAAGGTTTAAGAGAATTAAAAAGTTTTTTTTCTTCATCTTGCATCTTTCTCAGTAACTACACTTCCTGCTCATAGCAGTGACCTATTCACAGCGACCTGCTAAGGCTTATGGGTAAGCAAATTCAGCAGATCTTAACACCTTCTCCGCATTGCACCTGATTGAGGGGGGAGAAAAATCCCCACCACATGCACTTTTCCAATCCTCCTGCACCCCCCTCTAATCCGCCCTTCCCTCTCTGCTTTCATCCATTCATCCATCCCCTTAACTCTTTTCTCTCTCTCTCTCTCTTTCTCTCTTTTTCTCTCTCCCTCTCTCCCAGCAGGCTGAAGCAAGATTCATTTAGAGCAATCAGCACAAGACATGAATACAGAGCAGAGCTGTGTTACACACATACACGGGCAAAGGCACACACAAACATACACCGCAAACTGTCTCCTCAACCTCTGAAAGTGATGATGAGTTAGCTGAGTGAGAGTCCTGTACACACATACATGCATCCACCCACCCACACACACACACATATATGCACACAGAGTGACGCACAATATCTTTCACCTCTGGAAGTGATGATGAGAAGACAGAGGGCAGAGAGCTCTGTAACGCTCTATGATGCTTCTGCAAGCTATTTTTAAACTGTTACTTTATTCCTAAAACTTTTTCATGCCAATGTGTGCACACCTGCATGTGTGCATACGTGCAGCCCATGAATCCGTGTGTTTGTCATGCTGGCAGATACTCACCTGTCCTTCCAGCTTCTGTGTGTACTGCTTTATCCCAGTGCAGCAATATAGATTTTTGTTTGCTTGTTTGTTTTACTTTATTTACCCTTTAACAGCTAGACTGCATTTAATTAATTTATCTTGTATATTTACATTGATAATTAATAGGTCAAAGTGAAGCTATTGACAGGGCTTTGGAAAGGTTTAGGGCTTTAAAGGGCAGGGCTTTGATTGCTTTGCGGTAGTTTTGAGGCTAAAATATAGATTTTCCCCGGTAAGCGTCTCCATGGTTTATGTGGTAATGTGTTTTTATGAGCTCATGTTTTAGCAGAAAGAATAAATTCCTGATCCTATCTTGGGGTAAAGCTTAAAGTCAAGGTCAACTTGGTTAACATGTAACCTTGACCATTCTGAGCCATGTTAGCAATGTGTCTCTGTGGGTACACAGTGGATGACAGTAGGTCCACTAAAATTAGAACACAACAGTTTGCATCAATCTTTTAGAGTTAAGTAATAATTAAATTAAGTTCAACCAACAAACAAAATTGAGTTCAGTGAACTAGATTTAATTTAAATGAGGTATTTTGTCCATGCATGTAAAGAAAGAGGACAAGTCTTGAAATCCTGAACTTAACTTGAGTTTAGTTTTAAATCAAGTAAGGCAGAAATTTGAGTTTACACAGAATATTAAGTTGATGCAACATTATTACGTCAATCTAACTCATCAAAAAATGTTTGCAGCTTAAATTGTTTGTTTTAAATCATGCAACCATGAACTGAATTAAGTGGTGGGAATAGCTTCCTTGAGTTACTTTTTAGAGTGATTTGTCAATCCACCACTTTAGTTTTGTATTTATTTTTTTGTATTCAGGGTATTTACTTAACTAGATTTAAGCACAAAATGAAAACAAAAGTCATAAAAATACAAAATTACTGTCAGCAAAATGTAGTTTAACAAAAAGAAATGTTTCACTACCCCATATGACTGAAATGGACTGCTCCACAGACCACATGCAGAATCACTGACTGGTTATTATTATTATTTATTTATTTATTTATTTATTTGAACAGGGACAGTGTACAATATACATTAACTCCAGAAAAAAGAGATGCATTGTACCAGGTTATATCACTAGTGCTAATTTCCACCTGGTTGAGTGTTGTCAAAGATGTGCTCTCTGGGACCTGCAGCCATATCAGACAGTAACCTTACACCCTGGTGATGTTAAACATCTGAAGATCACATAAACAAGCTAATATGTTTGAAATTAGTTGTTATAGGCTTTGTCTTTCCAAGAACCACAGCACCAGTCATTTCATCAAACTGCTAAAACAACATGACACATTCAAGATGAATCCCTCTAGCAGTTTTGGTAAATATGCTGTAAGTGTGCCCACAGAGGAGGTCAGAGTGGATGGATGGGTCAGCAACATTTCTGATTTTAAAACAGGAGACCGCTGTTCATTTCCTGTTTCTAACCAACAGCTCAACAACTACTGAATTGATTGCACTGAATTGATGACATTTAATGACATTTAATACATACATTCACTTCTTCTACAGGATTAATGGTAATAACTTGTGATCCCTTCACTTCTTGTCTTGTACCATCATGTTAAAGTTTTAATCTGCCCAGTATGTACATGCAAATCTAATGACATACCCATCTGCCTCGGCAAATGTTACACCTTCAAAACAACAGCATGCTAGTATCAAACATGTTGACATGCTTGGATGTGCAATTAGATTAAAGCTCAGCCTCACAGCAGCTACTAGCACAGCTGCAGACCTTCATGCTTTTCAGTTTATCACAGACACAATCATACCAGCTGATATGAAGTTGAAAAAAATACCAGCTTTTTTGGAACAGTGTCATCCTTACCTATACCACAGTACACTGTATTTTTTCCAACTGTAATATGGCCTCCTTAGTCAGTCACAGGTATGAGGGATTCAAACAAATAAATACTGACAAATACATAACGATTGGATTTGTTACTATGAAAAATCAATATTGGTACCAGCTTCAACATTGCATTATTGTTCCCACGTAGTATGTAAAATGCACAATAAGTTGCTAACTGATCTTGTTTATGGTTTCTTAACAAGCCTGTCATATTAACTTGCAAATGTGCATCTGCTCTCCTGTCAAACAATAGCCTAATGAGGCACTTTGCCTGAATCTCCCTGCAGGTGTTACAATGGCCAAGACACAGTACCTTAAGCATTCCGTCACATTTGTTTATCATTGACTGCATTTATGACTCATGAGCATTAGTTGTCCAGATTTGTGTGCTGAAGAAGACTATAAACACACGGACCCGAACAGAGAAGAGCTGCCGACACGGTACTTCATGTCTTATCAGAGATCAATATTTCATTTGCTCTCCTCCTCTGCTTAGATGCTGACTGGCATCCCTTCTAAAGGGGACAGCTCAGGGACATACACACACATTCTCATATGCGCCCTCATACACCCAACACACACATTAAACTGCTCAGGGCCGTTGTTTGCTTTGACTGACGCGTCGGCCGTGCTGTGCTGACACCTCGCTGACACTCTATCCCTTTCAGACGCACATCACTGTTTACCAACTACTCTGAGCGAAACGCCACATGTTTCAGTGTGTATGTGTCTTTGCATGTGTGTGTTCCCAATGCCTCCGGTCTAGAATCATTACACACACTTCCCTCATTTCACTTTTACATCACTGTTTACACATTTAATCAAAGCCAAACTGTGTGTGTTCTGCCGCCTTTGTATTTGCAAGTGTTCGTGTGCATGCTCTCTGCGTGTGTCCTCTCTTTGGTGTGTGTGTTTTTTTTGGACGGTTGTTTGCTGTTGTGCTCAGACTAGATCAGGGGAGCAGTGGTGTTATTGTAACGAAGTGAATAGTGAATAGGCGCTGTGTTTAAATGCAAATTTGCAGCGCTGCAACAACAGGGACAGGGAATAGAGGATTGGCAGAGCAGGGAAGGGCAGAGACAGGTTGAGGTGACAGAGAGGGAATGAGGGACTTAGAGAGGAGGGAGTTGAAAGATGGGGAGAGGGACATGAAGCGGTGAAGGGGGATTTGGTAGGAGGGGAGAAGAGGTCAGGATGTGAAGAGGAAAGGACTGCGCGAATGGATATTGTAGAGGGAAGGAGGAGAGAAAGAATGAAGCAAGAGTGAGAGTAATTGAAAACCATTTCTACAGTGTATGGCTGAGGAACTAGGAGTGCATGACTGTGTTATGACTGAGCCATCGGTGCTCTGCGGCGTCACTGTGCTTGTGTATTAGTGAATATGCATTTGTGTGTGAACATGAGTTTGAGTATGTTATCATGACCTTGCATTTGCATGTGTAGGCTTTGGTGTGCACCACTTGTGATGGCTCATAACCAATGAGACATGTCTCCCTCTATGTAAAGAGGGTTTTTTCACTGATCAAAGCCAAACTAACATGTGTTTGTTACTGTGTGTGTGTATGCATATGTCTTTGTGTGGGTTGTGTAACAGCTAACTATTTACTGAGAATTGGTAAACCATTTCAGTGCCTGCTGTAGTTGTCAGGTAATCCAGTGCCTCAATTACAGAGAAGTGTTCAACTCTGGCTTTGGGAATTATAGCAGTAAATTACATATGTTTCTCCTTTGACACTGAACGGTTCATCCAGTGTTTGTACAACCTATCGTCTCTCAGTACCGGACCCAACCAAGTCATAGTGACAATTCCGGATGCCAATGTTGAGATGCGTTCTGGAGGCACTCCATTACCAACAGCCAACTTTTTCATAAATTGATTTTTTTCTTCCCTTTTTTAACCACACAGCTGAGCCTTGTTTCATAATGCCACTAATAGCTCTGAATCAGAAAATGTGCCCAGAAAATGAGGATGGATGCCATTATATCTATGAGTTGGTTCTCCATCAATAATTAGTTCCAGAGCAATCCATCTGATGAAAAAAAAAGACTCAGTGAATAATGTTTAACCTTGCAGAAGGTGCATGTTTGTTTTATACAAGTGGAAAACTACAAAACTGGACTTAATTTTGATTTCTGTATTGCAGTAGGTGGTGGGAGCAAACCAGTATGACAAGTGGAGACACCTGGGCCCAATTTTACCAACTATAAATCCCCACCCTTCCTCGCTTCGAGTGCATCTCTTCTCTCCCCAATGCGTCTTTGTTTCCTTTACACCGTTCAGCATAACTAACATCACACTGTTTACTAATCCACACAGACACATCCTCACTACCGGTTGCACCTACTGCCACATCTCCTGGTATGCTTCATGCGTTTTGTGTTGATATGTCTTTTTTCGTCAGAATAAATCGGCTAATTATTGGCCCCCCCAACTCTGCCTCTCACTCTTTTGTCACGGCCTCTGAGGCAGGTTGTGACATGTCTGTGTCTGTTCATTTTCGTGCGTGTTTCATGTGTCACCTGGCAGTTCTAACAAAGATCACAGGTAATGTGTGAGATTTTTTGCTGCTGCTATGACTGTGCCATTACCCTACAGCTATGACAAATGGCGCCGTGTTACCCCCCTCCCCAAAAAAACCCACATACACATATTTCCCACCTACACACACTGTGATGTTATTGTCATCCATCCCTTGTGTGAAGCCACGACTTCTATCAAGCTTGCTATTGTCAGCTTTTCTTTAAGATGGAGAAGGCAGCTCTATCTCTGAGCTGATGTATGGCACACCCATACAGGCGCTTTACTATTGCCTATCCATTTCAAAATGCTCCTCTAAATGGATTTGCTGTGCATCACTTACTGTACTATATATATGTGTAATGAAGAGCTATATCACTGCCTTCAGTGTCTGAGTGCATCTAAGTGTCACTGTCAGCCAGCTTGGAAATGAGACACTCATTTCTCTGCCCACACACAGTAGAGTGGTGTTCTTGTCAATGCAGTCTATACAGGGCAGATTTATGCACATGGCATATTTATCCATGGGATATAGAGAGGGTATTATTTTGCACCTATCAGCGTTACACCTTCTGTATAAATATTAGCTTATTTCTAGTTGAAGCAGTGTTTCCTTGACATGCGTGCAAGAGCTGCTGTGCTTTTCACGTGAGTCGATAAGTCGTTTGAGTTATTTTATGTCCCTGGTTTAGTTTTCTAGGGACCGGAGTCATTGCCAAACATTTCCTCTGTGAGCTGTCTCTATGGATAGTGATGAATGTATGTCAAGATGCATAGAAAGTGTAGAGTAGGGAGCTTTGCGTGGGGGAAAAAAAGAATTGCAAGTGTTACTTTTTATGTTATATATCTTTATTCCCCTCAGCAAGGTTCGACATGCATCACCTTCAGTACTAAAATAGTTTAGAGTAGTACATTTGGATATTCTGGCTGTTGTTTTCTTTTTTGTTACCCTAAAGGAATCTCTTCTTTGATGACTTTGCAACCTTTGAAACATTCTATCTTTATGTTTTCTTGGCATAACAGCAAGTTCACATTATAGTTCATGCACATTCAATAAAATAACTGTTAGGCTGAGCAAGAATGCATATATAGATGTGCATCTATTCGGGGTATTTACTTAACTAAATTTAGCACAATATGAAAACAAAAGTAATAAAAATACAAAATTACTGTCAGCAAAATGTAGTTTATCAAAAAGAAATGTTTCACTACCCCATGTGACTGAAATGGACTGCTCCAAAGACCAAATAAAGGATCATTGACTGGTTTAGTTGAGTGTGGTCAAAAATGTGCAACCCTGCAGCCATATCAGACAGTAATCTTACACTCTGAGGATGTTAAAAATCAGAAGATCAACATAAACAAGCTAATATGTTTGAAATTAGTAAAGGTTGTTATAGAACTGTCTTTCCAAGAACCACAGCACCAGTCATTTCATCAAATTACTAAAACAACATGACACATTCAAGATGAAGCCCTCTAGCAGTTTTGGTAAATATGCTGTAAGTGTGCACACAGAGGAGGTCGGGGTGGATGGATGGGTCAGCAACATTTCTGATTTTAATTCATTTAATTCAATTTCATTTCCAATTTCCAACCAACAGTCAGTGCTTTCTGTTTTTGTTAGTTCTTGTGAGCATGATCACAGTTTTTCCCTTAGTGTAAGCACATTTATATTGTATCAATAATGGCAAAGCTCCATCAATCTTACAGTGTATCAATTGCAACCTGAACCAGAATGTTTTACTAACCTTAACTACGTATTTATTCTCAAAACATAATTCTTCCCCGACTTTAACCAGCATGTTGTTATGCTTGATTTAATTGAACCGCAATATCGCTACATCATAAACAGATATAAAAGTGAGAAGTGATTTGTGACAGTTTTACACAGACAAATGATTCCAGTAGACTCATCACATCAGAAAACACCCCTGTGTACCATTTTTGGATAGTGTGAACAGAAAACGTACGCTGTTATTTAATTTGTTTTTAATGAATTAATGTATTAATGGCATTTTACACCTATATGACAAAGCCCCACTACTAATTGTCATATTGATTTCCAGTTTGTTATGGTATTTTATCATAATTACTGATGCATTAGCATGGAAACAGTTTTAATTAATGCAGCTGCCTAAGGTGGAACTAATTTTCACAGCACTATATACTGAGGTAGTTGTTTAACAACTGATCATCATTTATGTATATAATATCTTAGTAATAAAAGCTGAGGTGATGCAGTTAATTAAAAAGTTCAATGTTTGCCTCTGAAATACAATAAATTAAAGATATAAAGTAGCATAAAATATAAATACTGTATCAGGTTCTCACTTGTGTTTCTCGCAAAGCTCTTCACCTCAATTCTGAACACATTTAAACAAAACTATTAACAGAAGCAAACAACTTCAGGCATTCGCATCGGATCAATATGGGATGAGGATATCTTTGATCTAATGATTTCTCTAACACAATGACATTTTATTCCTAAATTAAGGCAACAACACCAGGTTGAAAGGAAAATTGGCATGCAAAATCTTTACAAATGAATCATATTTGTTTTGGGTTTTTTATATTTTTGTGGGGAGTTTTCAATTTTTAATGATAGGGGAGAGACAGGGTGAAAGGGGGTAAAGAGAGAGAGAGACATGCAGCACAGGGTCGCGAGCCGGACTCGAATCCATGGCTGCTGCTGGTGGCCTGTGCCTACATGGCAGCGTCCTAACTCAGTGAGCTGTCCTGGTGGCCAAGTGAATCATATTTGTGACAAACTTTTTAACATTAATGCAGTTTCTACCTTTTCTGTCTTCAGTCCCAACTGTTTATCTGTTTATATTCACTGACTGTTCTTATTGTGCGTCCATATTATTTTCTACATTGCTCCAAATTGCCTTTATCCGGAGCTTGTGGCAGAACACCAGTATTTAAATATCGCCAGTACTTTGTAGTCTGCATGGTTTCATAATATCCCATTTCCACTGAGAGCACTGCAGTAGTGAGTGGAGGGTCTATTTTAAGTGCAGTCAGATTGCTATATGGCCGTGTGGCTATATTTAATAAAAGTCTCCCGAACACTGCACCAATCCCCGGGGCTATCTGGGTTTGACTGGCCATGTCTGCTCCCATTTAATGTGAAGTGGCAGACAGAAGACGTGTCATTCTCTTTCCCACTGTCTTTCCTGGGGACATGGACTGAGGAAACAGGGAAGGGAGAGGAAAAGGGGGGATGGTGGAAGGTGTGAATTGGATGGGGCAAGTTTTCACATTATTTCTCATTCAGTCTTTTTAATCCTTTGTTTATGCAAATAATGTTTCCTAACTTTCACCTTCATGCGTGCTTCCCAAAAAATGCTCTGTTTTCATATATACATTTCATATAATGTCCATTTCAAATTCACAGTGCTGCATTATCAGTTTGTTTAATTTCACCAGTGATGTTTCTGTTTTACATCTTTCTCATTTGATCTCCAGCTGTGTTTTTAGTATTTCAAAATGTTTGGATCTGTGGTTATGTATATTAAAGCCCTCTGGTCGATGTAGTGCTCATCATTCCACCCTCAGTTTTTTATTTCTGTCTTATCACTGCATAACCATTTCTAAGTGTAACTCCTTCCCCCTCACACCTTCGTTTCAACCCAAGGCTATACTCACGGTGCAGCGGCATACTGCAGGGCTGGGCAGAACAGATGACTCAGTTCTGGTAGCTGTACAGGCATCCCAGTACACATTACACTGTGGATCAGCACAGCATGGGTGTGAGTCCAACCGAGCAGCTTTGGTCTGCCTACCCACAACTGTGTGGTGTGGTCTTCAGTGCGACTCCGCTGCATGAAATATCCATGAGTAAGGCTGGGCATACAGATGCCACTGTACCTGCTGAGCCCCTTAACAGGGGGGAATGTGTATGAATGTGTCTATGTTGGGGGGTGGGGGTGTAGCTCAGAGAAGGGGGGAGGGAGTAAAGGGAAAGTACATCTGTCATCTTGTTCCCCTGCAGAATGAGGTGGCTGCGTGTTTGGAATGTGTGCATCTGAGTCTGCAAGCGCTCACATGTGTGTGTGCGTGCATAAACATTTACGTATGTCGCCTTAAATCAGGTATCACAGCTACAGTATAGAAAAAAAAGAACCAACAAGGCAAAGTGGGAAGAAGACAGACGGACAGGTGGTGAGTACAAGGAGTGCATCTGTCAAACTAGTGCTTTTGATGCATGTGTGGGTGTTTGTGTGGTGGGAAGCGTAAAGCATAAAAGTACAGAGTCAATATGTCTAATATTACGAGTCAGATGAAGATCGCGCAAAAGTGTGATTGAGGACGGCAGAAGGATGGATGAGGAGGAGGGAGGAGCAAGACGAGATGGCTGGCACAGCACAGATAGGAAGGATAGAGAGTGGCAGGAGGTGCAGCAAGCGGGAGAGTTGGTTTGCAAGAAACGCAGAGAGAGAAGGGGGGGGGAGTAAGGACTCGAGAGGGAGGGGCGCAGGAGGAGGGGGGTCAGAGGGGAGTGCAGCAGGTTGAGTGTACATCTGTCACCTTCTGCTCCTACAGGCCAAGAACGCCCGGGAGGAACATGGGAGGAGGAAGAGGAGCAGTAGGAGGCAAGGAGGCAAGAGGGAGCAGAATGCCATTAGCAAGAGGAGCATCACTAAACACGTCTATATTTATTTTGAAGCTGAATTCAGGGAATTTCTAAGCGCTCCTTAAATAGCTCTGAAATGCTGAAAAGCGTGCCTCTGAGTCAAGTGTAATCCATTCTGTTTGGTATCTCAGAAATGCATATGGTAGCTGAATATTTTCCTCCTTGAAATGTAAGTCTATTGTAAAGGAAGAGAAAGAGGTGAGAGAAAAGGACCCGAGGAGAGGAGGTGATGCTGAGAGCAGAGAGGAAACGGCATCGGTGGGATTGGGAGCCGCACAGGCACTGTGTTCGGAACTCTACTGAGGTTGACATTGTCCCAGAAACTTATGAATAACATCCCTGTGTGTCAGCTGGTCTCCAAGTGTGTGTGTGTGTGTGTGTGTGTGTGTGTCTGTGTCTGTGTGTGTGGGTGTGTGTGTGATATGAAGCAGAAGAAGTCCGGGGCTTAGCCACTGTCTATCGTGCAGGGCCTCGTCTCTGTAGAGTCCACTGGGATTGTGAGTGAAACAGAAATGACCCAGAAAGACAGGACACACAGCTGTACAGACATCAGAATATCAAGGAAGCAATTCAGTTCACATCAGTCTTTGCAGAGGTTGACTGTGTCGGCACGAGTCATTTAAACATTCAGGAGAATGAAGAGGACCGACAAGCAGTCATTTGTCTCGTGAATTAGCTGCATTGTCTTTATAAATGTACCATATGTCTTTAAAATAAAGCATGTGGTTAAGAAAGCAAGAGAAACTTTTTTTTGCATCGCACACTTTGCATTTGTCCATGTCTGCTGAAGACTACTCAAACTTTCACAACCAGGTTATATTCTATAAAAAAAGAATTAGAAATGTCTGTGTTAAATAATTGCCAGTGGTATTGTATTCTTCCATACTTAATATGAATTCAGTATCCTGCAGCTCAAATAACAGATGTGGAAGGTTCAGTAGACGTTGAAAATAACTACATTTACTGAAATTGGATGTAATTAATAAAATTCATGTGTTTTTCCCCTCAACATATGATTCCTTTTGGAAGTCTTTGTCCCGACAGAATGTGTCTTTAATTCGGTCAAGTATGATGAGTGAATGGTTTGTGTGAGGTTTACTGGGGGGGGATGGGAAAGCAATACCATCTGTGTTCAAATATGTTTGCTTGTGTCTGGCATAAGGTGTAACCTGAGTGTTTAAGATGCATGTGTAGTAATGTGTGCATAATCTGTAACACACCATTAGATGTCAGAGGTCCGCATGATTAAAGGAGAAAGATGAAGTGAAATGCAGGGACTAAAATTAAGGAGTTGGGCTTCAGCGCTCAGCCGCATCAGTGCTCTGACTGATGCAGTCACATATTGATGTATCCTGGGTACAGAACAAAACAGATAAAAGGTAGTATAAATGATGATTCATCCTCTAAAATCTCATTTCGTTGTGGTGCTTTGTGTTTATTTGCAGGCATTTTTTTTTTGCTTTCTCATTTATTGTCATTTCTACAAGCATTAATTGCAACTACCTTGGGGAAACGAAATGATGCAAGGAAAAGCAATGTATCGGTTTCGGTCTCAGTGGAATATGACTGAGCAAATCAATATGCCAATTGGTTAATTGATGACAGAGGCACAGATTCACGTCACTAATTTTTCATAGCCCAATAATCAAGAGGATTGAACCTCATGGGAAAGTGAAAGATGCTGTCATTCAGTGGTGATGTAAGTTTACTAATTCACTGCACCAGAGACATACATTTACTAAAGTACCTTGGCACCGGTGCTTCACACTGACATGTGTATTGATTCGTGGATGGGATATGTAAGTCAGCACTAATTTCTAACAGCATTAGTACCACCTGCTTTGCAGAGCAATCCTGTCCACCAAAATGCTTACAAGAGTCCAATACTCACTGACACATGTCTGCGAAAAACCTAAAATCAATATAATGGTTAATTGGAAGTGTGTATGTGCATGTGAGTGTGCATGAAATTCTTCACGGTGTAAATGTGATCCATTGATAGATTTAGTTCCCAATAACAGATACTGGGTAATAAGGGCCATTGACACAGTTCTACTAAGGAGCTCTAAGAAGTGCATAGTGAATGACTAAGTGAGCCAAGCGTGACTGTGCCTGTGTGTGTGTGTGTGTGTGTGTGTGTGTGTGTGTGTGTGTGTGTGTGTGTCAGGGCCACTTGATAAAAGGCCTAAAGGCCAAATTGAAGACTCTGACTGTGTTGTGGGTAACGATCAGTACAATCACATTCATGCCATTGTAATTGATAGCATCATTTAGAGCCCTCCTTGTGTTCTGGGACTAGAATAGAATAGAATAGAATAGATTAAAACAGAGCCTTGACACTGCAGTAACATTCAAGTTTCTCGGTTTTACCTTTACCACCTAATGAAATGATATGTTAAGTGGACAAAACATAGACACATCACCATATTACTAATTATATAACACCTCAATAAAGAATTGTCCTGATGGATTTTATTAGATTTCGTAGGTGCACTACTAAATTGGTAACTCTGTGACTCACTGACTTCATCGAGCACTTCTTGCTATAAACGTCAATTAACTTCTTTAGTTCATTTTTAGTTTGGTTGGTTTCACATGACTCAAGTGCACAAAATTGTAATCAAGCATGTGCAGATTTGCATTTGGTAATTAAACAAATGACATGAGTGTCTGCCCAGAAGTCAAGATTTTAAAATGTGTGTTGTATATGCTGTATGCACACAATACAGCACTGATATGGAGCTAGAAGAAAGCAAAGTCTGACACTGTGTCCTTTCAGATTATTTTGTGGACTATGAATGAGCCTGTGGGAGCAGTTGTGGGGAGACTGCTCCCTCAAGATGAACAAAAGCATCAGCCACTTCAGCAAGTGCCCCAATAACATTGGTTGACATTCAAGTCGCAAAACTCTTTAGTCTTGTAGTAACAGCAATGGGAGAAAAGAGAGAAGTCAGGTAATGCTGGGGTTCATAGACGGGCCAAGAAAACATTTATTAAAAGCAAAGTTAATAAAATGTTGGACTTCAATATGGAAGACTGTTATTTATTTTCTATTTCCAACTATCCAAACCTGTCCTCTACAGATGATGTGACTTTTTAACTAAGTTGCAACAAAAAACATGTTTTGAAGAAAACATAATTGTGACCACATTACATTACCATTAAATTGATTAGGAAACATTCATAATCAATATATTTGGAAAGTGTATGTACACCGATTAGCCACAACATTCTGACCACTGACAGGTGAAGTGAATAACATTGATCATATTGGTACTATGTGCTGTTCTGATGGAAAACCTTGGATTTTAACATCCATGTTGATGAGACTTAGACACCCAAACAAACATTGTCCCAGAATAAACACACTCCCTCAAGCAAATGGAAACCCCAAATGTCACTGGCCTACCCCTGCAGGAAAATGCACCCCACCACATGGAAAAACATCAAACAATCAGGAACATGTTGAGGAACATGACAATGGCCCAACATGTTGATTTGACCTCCAAACTTCCTACACCCCATTGTGATCAAGCATCAACAGGATGCAGTGGAACAAGTTTGATTGACAGAGGCCCCACTGCATAAGCCAGAGTACCCAAAGGATCCAGTGCCAACGTCCTGGTTCCAGACCCCATAGGACACCCTGAGAGGTCCTCTTGTCCATGCCCAATGGTTCAGAGCATTTTGAGCACATAAGGGGGACCAACACAATATTAGGCAGGTGGTCATAATGTTGTGCCTGATCGGTGTAAGTGAGTATGGATGTTTGATGTTTCTGTAGGGATCTTAAACAAAGTTGTTGTATGAGACTTAAGTTTTTTAATAAGGACATGTGCACAGGCCTTTATTACCTGACATCCCAGATTTATACTTTTTGAGTGGAGTCTTCCTCTAAGATAGAGAACCCAGATGTTGTGGTGTTTATAGGGACATTTTAGAGCAGTATCTCTGAAATGACATCATACTGAGCAATGTTTTGGAGTATTACACATAAACATAATACACTCCATACATATATATATACATATACCCAAAGGATTCACTGCCAATGTCCCTGTTCCAGACCCCATAGGACACCCTGAGAGGTCCTCTTGTCCATGTCCAGTGGTTCAGGGCATTTTTGATAACATAAGAGGGACCAACATGATATTAGGCAGGTGGTCATAATGTCATCCCTGGTCGGGGTGTATATAAAGATCACAGTCTGCATTACACAATACACAATGAATAGTTGTATAAAATGTCTCAAACAACACCATTATTTTCCCTAAACTGAACCCTGCTCTCGTTTGAGAGTTGAGCATTTAGTACACACACCATCACTCCAGAGAGCAAACAACACTTTTTGTATTATTTGGAGGACTTAATAGCTTTGGGTTGTATGGGGACATTCATGTAGTGGCCAAAGTTGGAAATGCAGGCCTCAGATACATTTTTGGCATACATATCTACTCTGAAAAATAACTGTAAATCTGTGGAGACATTTTCTTGAGGGCCCTCATGCTTAAATAATAACTCTTTGGATTCATTTTCACACATTATACACTATTTTACCACGATTTTCATTAAACAGTATTTTAGAAAGTCACTGTGGATCATGCCGTATTATTTCTCTGCCAGCTGGTCATGTCACTTTACTTATGTGAAGTTTCATCCTTTCACTACTGGGTGAGCAACTTTCTCCTGTACTAACGGGTGACAATAATTACAGTACCTCATCAACTGCACAATATGTAGCAGTAACTAAAATTAAGATGACATCTTTATATATCATTATATCATTAAAACTGAGCTTTATACACTCACTTCACCCGCAATCCACTGCCATGATCCCTTTGGTCTAGATCACTGTGACACTGCATTCTGCCCCAGAGAGAAACTGCACCACTGTCACTGAAGCATGCACCAAACAATCATTTACCTTGGTGCACGCTTCAGCTTTAAAACTCAAAACTATTAGCATTACCGACATGCTCTAGACATACGTAGATTCCTATTTAACGATTAAAATGCAGTCTGTGTCTACACTTAAACCCCTTTCAAGCAAATAAATTGAGCAAATACAAAAGCATAAACAAATACAGTGTTCTCATCAGAGATATGGGCACAATATGTACATTCTTTTTTAACTGCTTGGTTTGCAAAAGCACAGCTGGTCATGCTATACCTGCTGTAGATATCTCACCCTATATGTTTACTAGTGCTTTATCATTGTTCCCTGCTGTCTAATATTACACATTACCCTTGCAACTGATGTTTCTCCTGCCGAGTGTGCAGCATAAATTAAAGAATAAAGCTGGTCTCATGCCATAGCCGTGATCGTTAAGATTATCCATTGTGAAAGTCCAATCCAGTGAAACCTTATAACCGTGTTAGATTTTCTGCTAATCTGCAAAATATAAAGTATACCCAGAACTAACTTTTGATTTATTAGATTTCCTGTAGAAGTTTTTAGAGTTATACCATAAAATGGATGTAAATATTGTCACTGACTCCTAGGGCGCAGGCAAGGTAATGTGTAGCTAACAAACTACTGCCTGGAGCGATCACCTCTCTCCTGCTGTTTTCTGTCCTTGTCTGCAGCAACATAAATACACGTACGTGGTGTGTGTGTGTGTGTATGTGTGTGTATGTGCGTGCGTGTGTGTGTGCGTGTGTGTGTGGAGTGTGTGTGTGTGTGCATACGTGTGTGGGTGTGAAGTATCTACAGTAAATGAATCAGCAGCAGCTTTTACCCTGAGACAGGGGGAGGGAGGAGAGAGGAGGAAGAGCAGAAGAGAAGAAGGAGGGAAGCTAAGAAGGAGATGAGATACAGGGAGCACAGAGAGGGCAAACCGTATTCAAAAGGGCAAGGAGAAAACTGGATAAAGATAGAGAATCGCAGGGTAAGCATTTTTGTTGTGTGTCAAGAGATGGGCAACTGGGTATTAAAAGACAAGAAAAAGCAATGAACAACACAGAACATTTTCACCATTTATGGCTAAAACAGAGCCATGTAGTGAAATCATGGTTGTAATCATGCAGCTACTTCTTGGACTCAATTTCTGCTTAAAAAATTCAGGCAGAACTGTTATAATTGGCCAGTGTAATATATCATTATAGCTATAAAGCCTGCATCATCAGGCCTGGCCGTTCCAACCATGCATTTGCAAAAAATCATCTTGCTGGCAATCAGAACAAAGGTTTAAATATAGCAAACAGCAGTAATAGCAAGTTGGACAAACTTCTACTCAGTGACCAGCCAAAGCTGGTACAATTGTTTTCTCCAGGCTTAGAAACAAACCCATGATTGAGGTCTATTATTTTCTTTTTTTATTGATTTTCACAGAAAAACACCCTTATTTCTCAAAAAGCCACATTGGTCTACACCTATTTTCACCCAGATGTCCACATGCACCTAAACATTTTTGTTTGCTGCTTCAAGGGAATGCTCTCTATCCAATCTCCCATCAAGATTTTTGTTGTTTTTCTAACTTGCCTACCTACAGTGGATACAAAAAATGTCCACCTCCTCCTCAGATGTTTTCTCCTTTTGTTGCCTTCCAACATTAAGTGTTGGCCAGTATAATTAGGCTTGTTTGAGGACAATTTACAGGGGAAAAAGACTCTTTCATGTCAAAATGTAAAAAGATTTCTGCAAAAATTATATTAATTAGTTAAAAATACAAAATGTAAAGTCCGTGATTCCACAAGTATTCATCCTCCTTAAAGTGACTCACCTAATTCTGCACAGCCAGTTGGTGGGTGAAGTGGGGTGACTACTTTTCATAGGCCTTTTATGTATTTTCATAATCAAGAAAGAAAAAGCCTAGTAGTATAGATCTTGATGTATAGAAGGAATATACCAGATATTAACAGATTTTTACATTTTGAAGCTACCTAAAGCAACAACAGTTCATATTTTTATAATAACAATGCATCAAATGATAGTAGAAAACAATGTGACACAGTCGGCATCAGTAATAGACATGACACTGATTAACATCCACTTAAAAAGTAGTTATTACAGGTTTGTGTTCCAGGTTACCCTTAGATTGTCTTCGCATTGTCAGCAAACAGAATCCATTCGCACTGCTGAGAGCTATTGTTTTTAGCGCTACCTTGGCTGTTGTACACCATCCAAATTTCATGTCTCACCACTGACCTTCAGGTTCATTCAGTTTCAAGTTGAACTTGTTTCTTTGTGGCGTTTTTGTGTGCAGCTGATGTATTCACGTAACAGTCATCTGTGATGTACGATAACTTTAAGTCATTCCAAAATCATTCTTGGCAACAGGACGACAACATGGCAGAATGTCAGCAGACCAGTGGGGCTGCATGCTTGTCAGTATTCTCAGTACTTCCCTGCCACTTGGCTCATCATTGTGATGTAACCCTTTTTTGTTTTTTGTTCTGCTATTCACCTTTACTGGGCACAGCTCATACCAATGATCTGCTAATACGAAAAAAACAAAAACATTTAGATGGGAGGTGGCCAAAGCAGGAAGAGACAGAAAACAAGTAGACAGACAGATGGAGACAGAGTGGTGGGCAGGGTACGCTGGTGATTGATGAGACTACAGGGGAGAGCTAGACTTCTGACGTGGTGCGATTCCACTGATTTATATTTAAGGGAGTGCTCGATCGCTCTCAGAGGGGTGAAGGAAAGACGAGAGGGAGGAATGAGGTGAAAGTGAGGACATTAGATCACCCTGGCAAACCAATCTGTCAATCAGATGGGTTGTTCTTCAGCGACTGCATCCGTGCCCCGTGGTTTGTGTACGTGTGTGTGCGTTTCAGTTGGATTTCTTTGTATTTATGACTTTCTGTGTGTACTCGTGTTTTCTGCCAATGAGGCGCTGTGTGTGCTTGTGAGTGCTCATGTGTCACTCGTGTTAGTTTGTGTGCTTCCTCATCTGCATGGCAGCAAATAAATCGCTGTAAATAATCACTGTTTATCTTTCCTGTCCGTGTGTGTTTGCGGGCATGGGCAGGTTTTTGTGTACGAAAACAAATTGGATAAAATAAATAAATAAATAGAAAAGCACTGAACTTTTTCAAAGGAAGCCACAGTTGTACAGTAGCAGTGCCTTCACACGACAAACACACACACACACACACACATGGAAACTCCCTCGTGGCCAAACGACACATGCATTAAACCCTTCAAGCAATTAAAGCACTTCAGCAATATCTCCGTATCCAATCACAAGACTTAAGATTACGGCTGTGACCAATGAGGATAAAACGCTTTAACTCTGTGAATCTGTCACATATTCAAACACTCATGTTTGGCTAACGGAGCGTGAAAATCGCAAATCTCCATAACCAATCGCACAGCATTCAGGTAAATACAATTTAAGTAATTTGCTCAGATACAAAACTGACTCACTGATTATATAATGTTTAAATCCATAATTCATTTATATTCAGAACTGCTGGGGATTAAACACACAACAGTGTAAACCTGGTGACAAAATAAAGAGAGATAAAAAAAAAATTCCTCCACTAAACACACCAAATAAAACCAAAGCAACAAAAGTAATTAGTGTACAGCAACTGGCTTTGACAACAATTATTATTAACCGAGAGGAGCTCTGGTTTTGCTGGTTTGGCTGGAATAAATTGGCAGATGATTTGATCACATCATGTCCCTTTCATGAATCATTTTATGACACAGAATAATGTCTTGAGTTACATTTCACTGAGATTATTTACTATTTAAGTATATCAGTCACACAAGCAGCTACACACACGCAGACACACAAAGAAACAGACTAAAGTCACACAGAGATCAACGCACACACAAACAAACACACTCGCTCACATCCAGGGTAGACATCAAACAAAGAGCCACAGACAAAGGCAAAGGCACATGTAGCGATGCACATGGGAACCAATCTGTGATCACGACCGGGGTAATAGTGGAGCCTCAGAGGGGAGTTGCCCCAGGCTTACCTTAACATGTATGACGAGATCAGACAGAATATATGCATGTTGTATACAAAACAACAACAGCAACAACAAGTCTGGGGGGGGGGAGCGCGCATGCACAACAAGCATGTGCCAGCGGGTATGTACGAAGGTGCATTTATGTGCATGCATGGTTTTTGTATCGATTTTTTTTTTTTTTTGTATGACTGGCTGCGCGTCTTAGACTGTGAGTGCTTTCTCTACTGTATGGCCAATGCAGGTCAATTAATAATGTAACACTTGCAGAGGTAAAGGAGGCCTGTGTGTCTGTGGTGGAAGCATAGAGGGGGAAGGAAGAAGGAGGGGGAAAGACAGTGGGAAACAAAGGGAATGAGGAGATGGGCGAGTGCAGGGGGGGAAAGATGGCACAACACAGGGACAAACAAGCAGAATCTGTGGAGGGACGAAAGGAAGCAGAAGGCAGAAATACAGATTCTCCTACTGTTAAGATTTTTTGCAATTAAGGGAAATCTACGGCATCCATAGAAGTTTTTGAAAAATCTCAACTCTGTCTCATAGCAACTGTCAATAATTGAGTTGGAAGCAGGTCAGTGTCTTGCTCGAGGGGTCTTCAGTGGCTGTTTGCACATTCAAACTTTGACTTTGACTCATCGACCCAACATGCCGATGAAGAAGACATATTTACATATGTATATTCTTGAAGCATTTGTGCCCACTCGCTGATCTTATGTTTACGTGTATTTGCCAATTACGAGTATGCCATTTCTCCCCGACAGAATAACACAGGAGCAGGACGATTCCGTGAAAACAGGAGCAGCTTGTGTTTCATTAACGCGATCGCCATGTTTCCAGGAAATGACTCACTTGCCGCGAAAGTAAATAAAGCGGAATAATTTGCTACAACAAGCTCAAAGTCCGCTTGTCATTAGAGAGGCCCGTGCAAAAGAAAAGTGAGCGGGATTGGATATATGTTTCCAGTAACAAGGACTGAGGAGGGGGACAGAAGTAAATAAGGGATCTGCAGTGTCAGCCTTGGAGAAAATGGTGTTGGAAGAAAAGAGTCGCTGTAGGTAGACATGTTAATATGCTATACCAGGTGTGTTCTTTTAAAACCATTACAGAAAAATGTGTTATTAAAATGCAGCCGTTGTGTTCGGTCTGATGCATTCGGGGGTGAGGTGGGGATAGAGCCGTGGGTACAGACGGGGTGGATGAGATTAAAGAGGTTGGGAGGGAGATGGGAAAGGAAGGGGGGGATTTTATTTTCTCTTTTGCGGTGGAGGCATTGGGAGAATGCGATGGGAGGAAGGAGAGGAGAAGGTGGTCAGGGGGAGAAGGGAGGACAGAGGCATGAAGGTAGAAAGAAGTCTTTGGAGGAGATAAGAATGGAGCAGTGGAGGGATACATCACTGCATGGCCGGAGACGCAGTGTAACTGGTGGCCCGAGAAGAAGTGCGGTGTGCAGCCAAACAGGAAGAGGGGGAGAGGACATGTCAGAGTTTGTGATTATGTGTATGTGTGTGTCACAAGCCAATACTTGAAAAATACTTGGGGGAGGTGAGGGTACCGAGGTGCGAAAAGGGAAGTGATGAGGATGAATGTGAGTGTGCGCACGTATGACGACAAGCAGTGGTGCAGAGTGAGAATAATAAGGAGGTGTGTTCTTTACTGCAGACAATGGGGGCGAAGGGTGGGTGAGTGGGTGGGTATGGACCTAGGGTGGGTGGGGGTGGTTGACACTCAGGAGGCCGCAGAATGAGAAGGGGTTGAGTGTCAGAGGACTGAAATAGGGTGTGGGGGGAGTTTTGCTAGGTGTGGGAGAGGACAGCTGCATGTACAGCAAAAAAAAAAACACACAAAAGCGTGCTGATTGTGGAGGAGGATAATAAAGGGGCAGGGGAAGACGAGTGGGAGGACGATAAGGAAGGGGAGGAGGGAGGTGGGTGTGGGTGCTGGTGAGACGGGGGGGGTGAGACAGACAGGGAGGAAGGGAGTGAGGAAGAAAGAGAAGACGAAGAGTGACTCGCTGCAGCAGAGCTCCTCACCCACAAAGGAACCCCGTGCAGCCTCAGCCACCACTGCAGCTGCGACTGCTGAAAGTTACGTATGTCTGTGTGTGTGTGTGTGTGTGTGTGTGTGTGTGTGTGTGTGCGTGTGTGTGTGTGCGTGTGTGAGTGTGAGTGTGCAAGTTTGAGGGCAAGTTATAGTGTGTGTGCATGAGCATGTGTGTTTATTTTAACCTGTGGTGGGAACTGCGGCTTTGAAAGCCTGACCACATGCAACACTGAGGTCTGAATCTCTGCAACACACTGCAGAGTGGCGGTGCAGAAGTGGGTTAGAAAGACAGAGAGAGAGAGAGAGAGAGAGAGAAGAGCTGAGAGAGGATGAGAGAGACCTGAGAGGGGAAGCGAAATAGAGACAGACAGGGGAAGAGAGAGGGTGAAAGAGCAAGAGATTGAAAGTGCCAGAGAGAGACAGAGAATAAGAGACTAAAAGATTGAGAAAAACAAAGATTAAACGAGGAGATGAGGTCAAAAGGAGGAGGGAAACAGTGAAATATGGACACGGTGGAGGGGAAGAGGAAGAGAGTGACTAAGGCAAGTCATGCTGGAGACAAAGAGTGATAAAGGGTGCATAGGAGAGAGGGAGGAGAGCAGAGTTAGGAGATGCAAAGTGAAAGAAATAGACGAAGGAAACGGAGAGAGAGAGAGAGAGGGAGAGAGAGAGGAGAGTTGGATTAATGAAATAAATGCAGAGGAGGGCTCTGGAGAAAAAAGAGGAGATAGGAGAAGAGGAGAGGCAGGAGGAGAAAGAGGGTAGAGATAGAAAGAGGCGGCTGAGGGGGGCAGAGGAAGAGATTAATAGTTTTGTAGATCTGCTCCTGTGTTGCTACCTCAAGAGTAATGCCTTTTTTCTCCAATCCTTTCTTCCATCCTCCTAGATTCCCTTTTAAAAGGGCTTTCCGGAATAGATACAGATGCAGTCATGCATACACATATGCGTGTGTGTGTGTGTGCGTGTGTGTTTGTGTGCATGTGTGTGTGTGCGTGACACATGTACACAGATGCACACACAATGAATATCTGCTGTGATTCATGTAAGCTGTCTCCATTCCAGTGAGCATTTGCCAGCTCACTAATAGGAGAAATTCTTTAATACTGCGCCACTATGGATTTCAAAGCCACTTACTGTAGTTCACATGAACACATTCAAAGGCCTGGGCCTTCAATCTGATGCCATAAATAACCCGTAATACAGAGCAGGTTGCTGCATCTGGAGGGGATATTTGTGAAATTGTGTGCACATGCGCCCGTGCGCAGGTGAGCATGTGTGCGTACTTGAACGCTTGCAACTGCATGGTCATGCAGTGAAACACTAAATAGTCCCATCTGCAGGACTTCTCAAGAGGAACTTTGATCTTGGAGCTTATGATTAATTACCTTAGCACCGTATCTGTCAGTGCCACTGAGCCTCCCAAGCCATTCAGCTCAATATCCACCATGTACGACATCGGCATGTTCAAAGCTTATACTAGAACCTATTGTCTGGGGTCTGCCTCCTTGCGTGAAAAAAAAGAGTGGGGATAAAATGCAGCAATTTATGACTTTATTGTCAAATCCGCAATGATTAAGAAAGGTTCTGTCTCTATTTTACCCTGGCAAGGCTTGACTTTCATTGCCACCCACCATGCACAGACAAAAAGCCTCCATCAAATTATGTTAATGATGGTGTAAAACATTTATGGCTTAGACTTCTTAGTCCTGAAATTTTTGCATTTCTATTCCTCTTACTCTGCCTTTGGGTGCCAACCTGCAGTAGCACTGTGTTCCCGTGGCTGAAGTTGAGCACTGTCATCATTAATATTTAGCTCTGGAATGCTAATGATCCCTCTGAATCATATCATCACGCCACAACCTCCAATTAACCTCTCCATAACGTTATCATGCGCGCACCCCCCTTACCCCCACTCCCCCCACCCCAAACACACACACACACACACACACACACACACACACACACCCCCCTCACCTTCACCCCATTCCCCCACCGCATTCTCCCCCATCCTCTCTCTTTCTCTTTCCCTGTGTCTTTCCTCCTCACTCTCAGTCTCTCTCTGGGACTCGCTGCCTTTGCTTCTCTCACCTCTTTTTCATCTCTAACTCTCTTTGGCACATTTTGCCTCTCAAAGAATGTATGCTGAGACAGTTTTCCCTCTCATGTTTGTGTGTATGTGTGCATGCGCACCCTGGAACCGCGCTGTCCAAACCTGAAAGACAGATCCTGCCTTTCAGAGTTCATCCGGTCTCCTGAGAGATCCGAGGCCTGTCCTCCATTTGTCCTTGGTACATTTTTAATAAAGCTAATCGGAGATTGGTGGATGAACCTCGTCACCTGCCTGTCACTCTTTCACTTTTCATTCTCTGCAATACATTCTCTGTGTAAGCGGCACAGGGAGAGCTCTCTCAGGAGTGAATGTGGTTCAATAAGATGGCTTCCCCTCCGAATCCTGGAGAGCTACAAACTTTACAATACCGTGACCTCATAAGGTTGAGTCCCAGTATGTAAGCCTGCCTAATATGTGTACACAAGAAGACAGATGTAAAACTCAAGCTACAAGCTGTATCAGTCACACACAGTGTCATTCTCATAATTTTCTAGGAACAGTATGATTATTACTAGTAAAAGTCAGGCGATGAACTTGACATTTAGCTTTTTTACTTTCAGAAAGACAGACGCTCTTTTATGTTATTAATGTTTTCACTTGACTCTGCCCTTAAAGTAGAACCTTCTGTGCTATCTTCCTTCATTGCCACAGGATATAATGTAATCATCAAAGTGACCTTGAGAGTAGGTACACCATGAGGCTGCCGCTTTGTCACAAGCTTAGCCACAGTTTAAGATTTAGGAAGGTTTTGGGCTGTAAAACTCGCTGAGTTAAGGTGTTACAGCGTGGGCGCAGGTAACCAGCAGCGGTCATGAGTTCGACTCCGGCTCATGATGATTGTCTGCCTCTCCTCTGTTACCCACTGTCACGCTGTCTGGAAAGTGAAAAAAAAACTCCTCAGGAAAATTTTTTAAAAAAAGATTTAGGAAGGTTTAAACCTGTGTTATGTGCCATGAAGTCACGTGATCAAATCATTACTGCATCTGCAGGAGCTGCAGTTTAAACTGTGGTCTAGTCTGCACCAGGTTTCTAAACTCCTGTAGATGTCACTGTTTAAATAATTATTTATATTAACCTGGCATGTTTCTCATTAATGCAGCTGTTGTGGCTCTGTGGTTCATACTAAGTGACTGACAGATTCAGGGAAATGAAGAATCACACAAGTCAGTGCATATCACAGTGACAAGCACTAGCCCCTTTACAAAGGCTTAACAGAAAAATTAGATTTCTACAATATTTAGTAAATACAATCATTGAAAACATTTGTTTTCAAGTTTGGCCAAAATTAAAAAGAAATTAGCTGCATGGAATAACCATCTTCCTAATTAGGGTTATCAGCTGTAGCACATCCAGTGTCTGCGAGAAGGACTGTGGTCAGTTTGCCAGAAATCTAGAAACAAATGACACAGAAGCACATAACTGTATTGTCAGACAAATTCCTGCTTCAGTTTTAATGTACAACGATACAGATTATTGTAACTGTAGCAAGAGGAAATGAAAGGGCTCATGTGCTGTGATATGACAAGATAGTGGCTTAGATGACGTGTTAGGATTTGCTGCAACATAAATTACAATTAAGTTACAGTGTTACTGGAGAACATTACTTAATGTGCAAATTAATTATCACATGCAAGGACTCATACCGTGTCAAGAAAAGGATTCCACATAGGAAAAGCTCAGTTTCTAAATGTCTTGATGATTGATTTTACTGCTAATAACCTCTGGTGATTCCTTTTTTCACATGGTGTTTCTTATATACTACTGAGACACTGTGAGTGAAATAAAGAATCAATGCCATGGTTGAGCATTTTGGCCATGAACCTGCAGTGAACAGATAACAGTCTCGAAAACATGGTTTCAAACTTCCAATATGACATAATTGGAAGTTTGAAACCTAATGCACCAGTGCTGTTTTCCGACTCCAACACGTGTGGCTGAATTACTCCAACATTACAACTTGCCTTAGTGAAGAGAAGAGTAGTTTCACAGTGCTTGAGCAGATCTGTGAGTGAGCTGGTGTGCTTGACCTGCGGCAAGTAGTTGACATGTGCATTTAGACATAAGCAAGAACTTCATAGATCTGCCTGTTCTAGAGAGCGTTAGGAGTAGAGTGACATCTAAGTCCATTTATGGCATGTTGTTTAATAGAGAAAATAAAATCAGAATATGTACTTTTGAGTGTTTAGGGGTTTAATCAAAGACCAGAGAGGGACCTGTAAAGCAGTAATTTTCAACCACTGTGCCGCGGCACCCCTAGCGTGCCATGGGAGATCGTCAGGTGTTCCATTGGAAATGATCCAGTTTCACTTAATTAGTCCAAAACATTATTATTTGGTTACTGTCAATAATTTGCCATTGTTATATGCCTGTGCCTACAATGTAGTGACTGGTAGAGTGATTAAATATTCTTCCATGACTTTGTTAATTTAAGACAATAGAAGTAGGCTAGTGACACGTGGAAGAGGTAGTGGTGACAGCAATGGATAAACATTTGAAAAGGAAAAATACAAACTCCGAAGTGGGCCTTGGCAAAACTTCTGACCCAGATGAAGGCCCCAGTATGAGTGGAGGTAAAAATAAACAAAACAACAACAACAGTGAGCTTGGTTATGCTTGGGTGTGGGGAACAGCTTTCCAACAGTGCCATGGTCCCAAGCAAACTTAAACGCCATCTCCAAACGAAACACCCATCACTTCAAAACAAGAACATGGACCATTTTGTTTGCCTGCGTGAACATACCGAAAAACAGGTAACTTTAAAGTGAAAAACCACAAAGGTGAGTGAGAGAGCCCTCAGAGACCACTACTAAGTAGCTGAAAACGTAGCCAAATTTTTTTAAAAAGCCAAACACTGTGCAGAGACATTAATACTACCTGCCTGCTAAGCCATTGTAAACAAGATGCTCGGCCCCAACGCGACCAAAAAAAATAGCTAGAGTCCCTCTCTTAGATAACACAATTGTCAGAGGTGCTGATGACATTTCTGCAGACATCGAAAGGGTTGGTTTTGAGAAGATACGCATCAGTGGGGAAATTTGCATTGCACCTTGATGAATCAACTCTTGGCCAATGTGTGTTTTGTGGGGATGTCATCAGAGAAAACATCCTATTTTGCAAGGCATTGCCGGAATAAACAACAGCGGAGGACGTTTTTCGGGTCACATCAGAATATCTTAAACAAGGAGGACTTCAGTGGGAAGACCACACGAGTGTCTGCACTGATGGAGCAGCGGCCATGGTCGGGCGCACCAAAGGCTTCATTAGCAGAGTGAAAGAGAGACACCCAGATGTTATTGTTGTATTGCAGGGGGAACTAACTGAACTGAGACAAGATTGTGGTTTAAAGCTAAGCTTTGCTGACCGACCATCGGACACTTTTGGTTGACTGCTGTCAAGGAGCCACCCATTGTGGCAAACAGAGCTATTTTGACATTGCTCCCATTTTCCACAACATATCCATGTGAGCTGAGTGTTTCAAGCATGGCTGCTATGAAAACTAAAGTCAAAGAGAGATGGAGAGCTCTTGAGGAAGAGCTTCGCATATGCCTTTCTTCAATTTCTGCCAGGATATCAACTTGTTGTGCATCTAAACAGTACCAGGCTTCACACTGAGTATAAATAAATTGAGAGACTAAATTATCAGCATATACACTGCATTAGACTACACTGTGTGACTTTGTAACATTTTTGGTTGGTGGTGTGCTGCACGAGTTTTTGATACAAAACATGTGCTGTGTCTCAAAAAAGGTTGTAAAACACTGCTGTAAAGGCTTGTAGGATGTACACAACCCTACACTGTTGTAGGCAGATCTCTGAAATCTATGCAGCCCTTCACTACTTGCTGCAGCTCAAGCACACAACCTCAACTATGAGTCTGCTCGAACACTGTGAAACTGCTCTACTTTACACAATGGCATCTTGTGACATTGGAGTAATTCAGTCATGTGTTCAAACCAGAGAGCTATTCTGAAGGAGCTTATGGGAAACCTGATAGACCCTGATACACTTTAGTTTCAAGGTGGAAATGTTCAGCCATGACAGTGATTGCCTATTTTGTTCATGATGTGTATTCTAGCATTTAGAAAACACTATCTGAAAATGTAAACACACTAAAAACAAAAAATGCCACCAGAGAAGGTCTAATGTTTTAATCTCTACGTATTCATCGGTGGGACTAAATTTATTACCAATGTTGCATCAAGTCATCAGCTCACTGTCAGTGATCATTATTCCCTTTACAGACAATATGGGAATGTAAACAACAGCTGAAACATTGCAAAACACAGTGCTAGTAAGCCATCAGACACGCCAATGTACACTCTGATGATGAGACTTTCTGACACAAAGGGCCCCATAGCTGGTTTAGCTGCAGTTTATCTGAGCCTTTCCTTGGTTTGACACAGCAATTTGTTTTATTTTACCAACAGCTGCATTTTACACCTCTGCAAAGGTTCTGCTTTAGCAGGACCCATCCTAAACTGCAGCATCTGAGCTGTCACATGCTAAGTGACAGAGCAACAGCTCCCAATACACATACATTGTTGTTGTTATTAATTTGACAAAATGGGCCTACCTCTTTGTGTTGTAAGACACAGTGTGGGCGGATGGTGTGAACAACTTGCTTATTCAGCTATCAGTAGCCATCTCCAGTACATAGGTGCTATTGTCACAGGACTGACAAACAATCTCCCTTTTGCACCTTACACAAAAACATTTTTCAATAACACATCACCTCGGCAAAATCGAAAAATGCAGAGCATGAATTGGTAATGCTGTGCCATCTTTGTTGCAGTTATGTCCGCTTTCTGGCTCTAAACAATTGCAGTTGGAAGAACATTACAGCTGAAGGTTTTATTTTTCAAGAAGAAAATGACTCTCGTTGCTAATAAAGATATTTTCCTGAACATTGTATAAAATCCTCTATAATTATGCCTACATACAGCAACTATTACTGTATAATGTTTTATGTAGCCAAGCTCCCACCTACATATAAAGCCCCATGAAGTATTAATTTTGATATCAATAATACTTCCTGCGAGGTGAAAGAACTGTGAATGCTGCTACTGTTACACCTGCACATCAACATTAAACTGTATAGTTTTGTTGACATCCTCACTTACTTTCTGCTCAGTGCCTCTTTAGAACATTTTAGTTGTGTCCCAAGTGCTCACTCAATCACTATCCTGCAACACATGAGTTCAGACAAGATGATTGTCCACTACATCCCCAGTGCAGAAATGCCATTAGCCAAGGAAGAAGTACAAACGCCAAGCAGAGACTCAAATATTTTACTCAGGAACTGAAAAATCAATCTGGTGATAAAAGTTTGCTAAGTGGGTGACTTTACATTCAATAGGCATACGGCCTGTATATGTAGCTGTGTGTTAAGGAATCCACAAAAAAAAAGAATTAAGCATTAGACAAGTTTTTCCTTGCCTTAGATATTGTAGACAACTAAAACATTGTCTACAATAAAAGCACATAAAAAACAGAAAATCTGTCTTAGTTCTGGACATGTTCCCCCAAATCATCTCATTGCTCTGGGAACTACGAAGAATCCTCTCACTAAAACAAACCTAATGATGCTGCGTTAACGTCCTTTAAAGCAGAAGCTTAAAAGCTCTTCATGGGAGGTGTGGTAGTTTGAGTCTTTTTGTTTAGTTGTACTTTATGGCCTCTAACTAATGCTCTCTGCAATTTAAAGGTTGTTTTAGGCAACCTGACTAACTATAAGTTACAGCAAACTATATAATGCAGCGGAAATAAAAATTGCAGATAAACAAAACAAATGAGCAATGATTTGTCTTGAAGCAGAAGAAAACTGGATGTATTCATACGTATATGTCGGTGGCGTACGTGACTAGACATGGAGACTGTTTGCCTTATGAAAAACAGGAACTATGTCAGTAGGTTCATCGGGTAAACAAATATAGGACTGAAGAGTCCTGTGAAGGTTAAAACTGTAAGACAACAAGAAGGAACTGCTTTGATTTTCTTTAATCTAAGTTACAACCTTCAAACTGACTGTGTATTGTGCATTTTTCTGTCAGTTCTGTTGTAATTACATGTGATTTATATACAGTATTCTACTACCTTTTAAAAGTTTTATTATTTTTGAGTTGATTCCTGAACCAAAACCCTAATTTACAGTATTCTCACATTCAAACTGAACTAACAGGTAGGTGCATTTGTCTTGTACATTGCATTATAATGAAGGCATCATATACATTGATTTTCTGTATTGTGAAGTACTGTAATGCACCATTACAATGGTGAATACAGTGGGAAATAAAAACTGTCAGAGCCACTACTACAGCTACGCCTAATAAACTTACTACTTCCTTCCCCAAAGCAATCTCACCCCCAACCCCTGTTAATATTTGTACAACCTTTTTATACAGTTACTCCAGTCTTGCTAATGTATTGCAGTACATACTCTTGCTCTCTTTTGCATCTCTACCCTTCATTTTTCTCCCTCTCTCTCTTTTGTAGCAGTGATTGTGATGAATTGAGTCATCTTAAGTGTTTCCTCTCTGTGTGCATCCCGGGAGGATTTCATTCCCCCTCTATTTTCCCTTGTCCCCCTCCCTCCCCTCCTTCCACTGATTCCCTCCATTTTCTGTGCACTCATCTCTCCATCCTTTACCTTAGTGCAGTTGTTCTCTGTATCTCTTGCTCCCTGTTTTATTCCCGTCTCCCCCTCACCATCTCTGCCTCCGTTCCTTCCCTTTATTCTGAAAGCATTACTCAAATCACAATCATGCTCTCAGACCCCTCCACCACCATCAGCCGCCACCCTGCAGTAAATAGATAATTTGCAGAATGGAGTGTGAATGGGTATTATTAGCAGGCTATGAATTGTACTGCATATCAAATGGAAGTCACGGCTGTCTGTGACGCCGCTTTTCATGTGTGCACAAAGAAGCAGGCGCACAGTGGAGCCCGACGTGCACGCACAAACAAATCCATACCTATTTCTACAGCAGTGCAGTCACCAAGGTCATGACCTCCAGTTGTTCTGCATCATAACAGCCGCATTGGCAACACTCGAGTCACCCTCTGGGAGAAAATTAGGGCAGAGTTTTAATCAACTGCTGAGATATGGCACAGTGTGCCATCGATGAAATGGTGTCACTGCCACTGATGCATGACAATTCAGTAATATATCACACCCTATAAAGAAGAGGCGTTCCTTGATTGCTCTTTTGACTTCATGTGGAGTACTATTTGGGGTCATCACACCACTGTCTGCACTAAGTTTGTGACATCTTATGAAGCATGTAAGTTAAACTATCAAGGCAAACTGCATTTTTATGTAAATCATGTGACAAATATTTCCTCAACAGGCCCTAAGGAACTAATACCTCCCTATCAAAACATTCCCATCAGGCTGTCTGAAGACAAATACTCCAGCCGCGTGTTTGAAATGTTTTGGAAAACTAGCAGTTGCCAAGACTTCAGACTTTAAGACATGTATGGAAAAATAAATAAATAAGACACACTCTTTGAGTCCTCAGCAGAAGAACAGTCAGTCACACCCCCAGTCCCTTCATAAAATTTTTGTCACACCCTTGCCTAGTGGGGTTTCACTCAATAGAGGAGAGAACTTCCGTCTGAAATGTATCTGCAGTACAGCACTTGGCGGAAGATGCCTTTGATTTGCCAATCAAGATGGTGACTTTTGAACGACCGCCACTGTATGGCAGAAGCAGCCAGCCAGAGGGCTGTCAGTGTTCAAAGCCAAGGGCCCTCTCAGTTTAACAGCCTCAGTGTGCCGCTACGCCCACATCTCATGTGATGGCACATCAAGGAGCTGTTGCTATTGAATTGTATACATCTGTAGTCACACAAACTTGATCAGACACACTGAACAGTATGCACCACAACACAGAGGAAGCATATGTCTCGTCGCGGGTACTGTACAGACTCCCATGGAGGCGCACACACGCATTCAGACACACAAAGCACATACCACAATGCAGCTTTCTGGGCTGGATGTGTTGGCAGATGACACTGTTTAACACTGTCTCATCTGCTCTTTGCTTTGCCAGCACTGCCATGGGATACAGCCAGGTGCAGGATGAGGAAGAGCAAAGGAGAGAGAGAACATGAAGTAGTACCTCGTGACAGCACACCAGCCTGGAAAGAGGTGAGCATGGAAGGGGAGAGAACGGCAAAGTGTCGGTGTGAACGAGAGGTGGTTGCACATGCAGCATAGAACAGAAAGTTTTAAAAAGAGCAACAAGGAAAGTGAGGTGGGAAGTGAGAGAAAAACCAAAGAAAAAAGGCATGAAAGGGTGATATAAATGTCAAAAGTGCGAGAGGAACTTGTGGCCCTGTTCAAGTAAGCAGGTGTTGATGACTGTGAATCACCACCTCTTTGGCTGCTCTGAAAAGGTGGTGCCATCGTCAGCTTTTTTTTCAAATGCAACAAAGACAGAACAAGAGCTAAAGGCTAAAGCAGAGAAAATACAGACAGATTGGAAAAAGAGGAGTTTCAGCTGGATTAAAAGAGGAAAATTAAATGACTAAACAGGACATGTGAATGAAGAAAAAAAAAAGAGAGAGGGACATAAAAAAGATTTAACCTTGATTACTGCAAACTTTTTTAATGCTTCAGGCTGGCATCTGCTTCATCAAAGTCTTCATATTCCTGCTGTGATTTGAAACCTTGGTGACATGCCCCTTGTTAGGTCTGTTCAACCTGTCAATGAGGACAGGCTGAGCAAAAACTGTGGCTCCTCTTTTACTATGTGTTATCATATTTGTAATGACAGAGTTTGCAATATAATGCAATACACTGTAATGTAACGCAATACAATGTATTTTGTACATAATATTGCGTGCACCTGTACAATATACTGTTAATGAATAGCTTATTTTGTGTGTGTGTGTGGTTGGAAAGGAATCAGTTGAAACAGTGAACATGACAAACGCAATGGACATCTGCAACTGATGGAGTCTCCGTCTAACTTTAGTTACCATGGACACAGCAAATGATGGTGTTATTTCTAGATGTCATTCGAAATAAAGTAGAAAATGAGCACAATTATACTTTATGAGAAAATGTATTATACAAAGGATTGAAATGAAGAGAACAGATTGAACATAAATAAAGTGTCACTCTCAGCAGCATTGTACTGTACTCTGGAACATAAAGCAGCACAGAAGACGGGATTAAAATCAAAATAGCTTCATCTGGATTTAAAAATAACATGTTACGGCAAGTTTAAGGTAAATTTCTTCCAGCAAAGTTTGTGTTACTTAGTAATTAAGTAAAAACCTAATTAGAAAGCAGGTTTTGATGATCTTCACGGTTTAGAGGTGTATTACTGTATGATGGATTCAGAATATTGAACTGCTTCGTGTGCATTGGTTCTGGCTGTGCTTGTTTTGTGTTACTTTTTTAGGAAAGTTTCATCTCCAGGAAGTGACCAGAAAGTGCCAACAGCTTATTACCACTGACGAAATCGAAGCTGCGCAAGTTAAAGAGATCTCTGCTGGATGACATATTTCATCGAGGCTGCTAGTGTTGTACTAAAGTCAGTGAGGTTAAAGACTTGAGATATGAACTTGTCAGATTTTCCTCTGTGACATTAAACTTAGTGTTAATATCTGCACCCTTAAGGTCAAACCAGACAGTGAGTAATAAACGGCTTATAAAAATAGCATGCTGTTATTCTCTTTTTCTCGGTTATATTTAGGTGCAATATAATCATTGACTTCATAATGTTCCTTGTGTAAAAAGCCCTGCATTGCACAGGTTGTTCTCGTAGATTGTGGTTGTTACTTGTCGACTAATTAATCCGAAACCAATTATCTCTAAAAATAAACCAGGAGAAAGAAAAAAAACAGCCACTACCATGTGCAGACCTTCAAAGTGTTTTACTTATAAGTTTTCATAAGTAAAAGTGACAATATTTCTTGAATCTTAGTTTGCTGCAATGCTTTAAAGACTTGTTTGTTGGTGTGTCTGGCATAACAGGAACCATTTACTTTCCCATGTCAAGATACAATTGGGATTTTTTTTTGTTGTTTTCATGGTGTTGATGGCATCCAACACCCAAAACCTAAGTACACAAAATGTCAGAAGGAAAAGTACTGGATTGGGAAAAATCCACAGAAACAGAGGGATTCGGCAGGAAGAAGAGAGTCTACGAGGCTAAACTAAGCTCAAGAGGATTCATTTTTAGTATGGATGAAACCAGCAGGCATTTATGTGTTTTGTTCTGGTTTTGTGTTCAGTTCTTCATGTGCCAACAGTGTTGGCAATAGTTGAAGGAGCTGCGCTGTGGCTGTCTGAAAAAATATTGACACATAGTTTTCCAAGTAGGATGAAGACAACTACTGAATTTATCCTTGTTGCTTTGTTTTATGTCTTCAACTGCAGCCATTACCTCTTAGAATTAGTTGTTTGGAGTAGAGAGGCACACGGCTGGACACACGTTAGCCTATAAATACTGCAAACTATAGGTACTTTATTATGGCAACAACTGCTTTTACACACAGTACTCAAAGTCAGTATTTCGTATTACAGTAACTGTCTTGTGAGCTGAAGTGACGGCTCGCATAAAGAGTTTAAGACATCTGAATTTTTAATGGTGATGTAATTCCAATGTAAGGAGGAAATGCTGAAATATTGTTTCCAGTAGTGAATAAAAAGAGAAGAATCAGCAGATGAAGAGTGAGAGCTAAATGTTACATGACAGTTTTGATCATTTTGTTGATGCGGCCTGGAACAATGGTCGGTTAGAGTTTGAACAATTAGGTTTATTTAGATTTGAAGGACAGCTCTGATTCCTGTGAGGCCGCTCCACTGTTATGTGACCACAAATATGACAAGAAGACTGGTCGTAACAGTACTTCCTCTCTGTTTCTATAGTGTATATATTTTAGAGTAAGTTACCAGTAACTGAACTATCAACTCAGCTGTGATTTACAGTTTTAAGATACTGTGTTGCGTTTCTTACTTAAAGAAAGACAGCAAAAGCCCAGATTACATTAACACTGTTGTACATAAGAAACTGCTGAGTAGACTTTTTCACCTTTTGTACAGTACTTGCATAAGCTAGTTTTACACTGAAGTAAACATAACATCTTGAACTAACAAAAGACTGAATGTACTACTGAAGGCAAAATTGCTGCTGCACAATAATCAATTCACTCGCTGCCATACTGAAGTGCCTTTTGAATATACATTCACATATTGACGTACATATTGAAGTGGAATCTAACGCTAATTCAACCATTTGGCTCAGGATAAAGGGAAGCAAACAACATGGTAACATTGAATCTGAACTGAATAAACAGTGAACTGAATGAAAACTTACGTATTTATTTCTTTTATTTGTATATGTAGAAGTGGTGCGGAAGTGACAGTCTGATGGTAGGTTGGTCAGTTGGTGCACCACTTTGGGAAAGACTGAAGAATTAAATGGATGTACAGACATTCTTAGTCACCAGAGGATGAATCCTACATGTTGTAGTAATCCACTCATTTTTCTTCTAACACTTCCAGGAGCTCTTTTTTATCTAGTGAAATATCTCAATATCGAACAAATTATTTAGTACAAACTTTTTTTTTTTTACTTCTGGTATTTTAAGTGAAATGTCTTTGGATCTGGATTGCCATGAAACAAAATGGTACACGAAGTGATTTTGAATGCTGCACTATCATCAAGTCATCTATTTGTTGGTTAATAATATTTTGGTAGGCCACTAGCACGCCTGTTAGAGAACCTAAATTTTGTGATTTTTTTTGGAGCCATTGGTTGTCAGTGGCATCGTGCTTTAAGGCCCTTCAGTACAGGTTTTAACTTAAAGCTGCAGTATTTACTACTTACATATAACACAGACATAATACAAACTTTCCAGTTACTGAATATGGCATGCCTGGAGCACTTGTGCATGTGCCTAATGTTCACAAACACAATGTGTCATCTGTGCGAAATGCAACGTCACACTGTGAACTAACATTTTGACATGATGCGCTGATGGTATTCTCTCAGCTGTGTCACTCTATTTTCTTGGTGACTCTTCATGCACTTCAGTGGGAGGAGAGGTGCATTAGAGGGCATGGCAATACAGCAATGCGCTGCAATCTTGGCGAATAAATGTGTCTCGTGTGGCCCACTGCTCACCTGCTCAGATCAGCAACAGCTCTGCACACTTTATTTGGTGAAGAATATTAACCTCCTGAAGTCCATTCAGTCTTCATTCTTCATGTTTTGTTGGTCTTTCCACTTTTATTGTGCGTTTAGCAACCAACTGATATGAGATCTTGCAGACAAAATAGTTGTGTTCCAATTATGGAACAACTGCCCGGTCAGACAAAAAAGATTAATGAGTGACTGTTACCAGTGTTAATCAATTAGTAGCCTTCACTGAAGGCCTTTCCTTTGGTTTCTCTCTCCACAGCCATCTGAAGGCAGCAGGTATCTGTTCCATCTGCAGTCTCCAACTGGAAAGATATTACACACTGTCAAGCCTCAATTACACACAGCACATCCACCATTTAACACTGGGATTCTGTGAAACCAGCACTCGTGTTGTTTAATGTGCACATAAGCACAAAGTTACCGTGATCTCAGTGCAATATTCACAGTAACTTGGTGCTCATGTGGGCATCAAACTTGTAATTGTGATTATTTATTCCACAGTTCTGGTGCGAATCACGGGGTGTGTCGTAGACTGACACAGCTGACACAGTCTCATGAAAAATTCTAGATCAATTGAAACTTTTCTCTGCTAATCACTCCCGCAGGGCTGTCTGTTTACATCGAACCTTCCCCAGTTTTTCCATCCAAAACACTAGGTAATCGGGACAACGACTTGCATGCATCATCTTCTTTTTAATGAGTCCGGCCAAAGTACCATCTGGAGCTCCGTGTGTTTAATTATAATACAGACAGATGTGTGTCTCTGATGACCAATGTCATGTGTTAGAGAAAATTGAAATTGCAAAAAATCTAAAACCCTTTTGTATTTGTGTATTATTTGCAGGGCCACGTTTATGTTGCATTGTGAAAATTGGGGAGTCAAATCTTCCTTCCTCTATTTTTTGCAGAATTTTTTCCATGTTGAACTGTCAAACTTGATGGAATAAAACTTCAAACGTGATCAGAAAAAAAAGAAATTCTGACTAAAACTCTACAAAACCTCATTTTAAATTCTACTTCCATTGCACACATGGCACCACAGTGTTACCAGCAGATGGATGTTGCATGAATCATTGTGATAATAAATAAAATTATGCACTTATACACACAAAAAAACATGATGACCGTAAGACCTGCAACATGTCCAGAAAAGTAAATTCAGCTTTTAAAAGACTCATCATCTGCTCTTGGCAGCATATTTGGGCTACTGTGTTCATATTTGAAGCTCTGTACAGAGACAACAGCACATTTCCTCTGAGGAAAACTAACTAGGAAACACAGGCTTCAGTTCAGTGCATCTTAACAGGGGGAGCACTGTGTTTAAGGGGGATATAAAAGTAGTGAATATGCTTGATTCTCTAAGCCTCCAAAACACCCCCACCTATATTCTCTCTGATCCCACCCTGTTTCCAAATGCACCACAGGGTGCCAGGCAAGTCTGACCACGAAAGTACTGAGAGTGGGCTTGGCACGCCCCCCAATGTACTGGGCAGAGTGCACACAATGTAAATCTGCATCATTAAAAGACTTATAAATGGATTGCACCCTCCCAAATCTCTCTGGCTCGCTCTTCTGACTTCACTCACTAGGAAAACATCGCAAGTTGGAGATAAGGTCTCACAGGACATCTTTTTCTATTCTACTGAAAATGCAGCGTTTTTGTTACGTTTTATTCACCCGCTCTCCAAACAAACACAGCCACATGGAATTACAATAAATTTTAACTTACCAGCCCATCTTAAAAAACTGCTAGGAGTTATAATTCTTTAATGCGTGCGCGCTGAGTAACCTGAAGTTACTCAACGCACAAATCAAAACTCCCAGAAAAATCAGCAAAGTGCTTCAAGTGCATCCTTGGGCACAGGCGCCTGTTCTGTTTTGGTTGTTTGTTGTGGTTAACTCCATCCATCCAGTGTTCTTTCAGAGTCCCCCGCTTCAAGGCCAAACAAGTGCTGAGCAGTTAAACAAGGAGGCAGCTGTATACCTCTGTGAATGGCTTTTATAGTGAACATCTAGGAAATGGTGGCTCGACAACCTCACACATTTTCACATTCATCTGCGCACTTGGACAGACACTTGGGGCTGACATTTCAAACTGTCAGAGAGAATGCTGTCAAACTGTGCATTGTCGTGGGACGCGGCTGCACGTGGCTGCGTTTCAGTGTGTGTGTGTGCGTGTGTGTGTGTGTGTGTGTGTGTGTGTGTGTGTGTGTGTGTGTGAGTGTGTGAGTCTGCGCATGTGTTTTGTGGGAGTGTGTTGAGTGGTGAGTGGATGTAGCGCTTGCTTTGATTTCCTGGGGCAAATTTATATAGTAATATTGGCTTATTTTTTGTATGGATATAGCTATTAACTCGCACACAGACACACTTCCTACGGAATACATGCCAAAACACACACACACACACACACACACACATACACACACACTTAGACTCCTCCCACCGACCTCCACCACCACACACACACACACACACACCCTCATCCCCTCCCCTCTAAACGCACACACTTATCGAATTAAATAAAGTCAGCGTTTTGCAGCCAGTTGGTTGCAGGGAAATAAAACACCATGTCATTTAGTGCTGATGGGATGGAGCCTCTATAAATAGTCATTTCCTGCTTGGCTTTAATTAAGTGGCGCTACTGTCAGCTGTCACAGAACACAATTATCAAGCAGACCCATTTAGCAAACTAACCCCTTCGCTGTGTCTCTGTCGGTTTATCCCTCTGTCGGTCTGTCACTCTGCTCGGTGTGCTGTCTGCTTTAATGCCCATCTTTCTATTCCCATTATCCCCTTTCACCGCTCCTGTGTGTTTCTGTCTCTCGGTCAGTCTATCTTAGAGTGTTTACCTTGTTGTATTTTTCCTTATTTTCCTCCTTTTCCCAACGAGTCTTTTCTCCGCTTCTGTTCGCTCTGCTCACTGCTCCGTCTTTCTCCCCTTTCTCTTCTCATCTGCTGCAAGTTTTCTTCCTTGACAGCTTGTTTCATCTTTCTCCCTCTGTACTGGCATCTGCCCTGTGCTCCAGCTTTTTAAGGTAATGTTTTTTTTTTCCCAGGTTCACATGTAGCCAAGTTTTCCCTCCCACTTGGTGTGCACACTTGACCGTGTGTGTGTGTGTGTGTGTGTGCACGTATATACGTGTGCAAACACCACTGCCATGTTTACTTAAAAGGGTCTGGTGCAGTTCTGATTGGGGCTACACTTTCTGTCTCCATCTGAGAGCTCTGAAGCATGTTATTCCCCTGGCGCAGAAAGTTAGAAAGGAAGAGGGAGCGATGAGAGGAAGGAGGGAAAGAGCAGAAAAGCGAAGAGGAAGAGAGACTTGGGGATGTGTGTGAGGAGGAGGGAGGGAGGAGGGTGGTAAAGAAGACATGGGAGAGATAGAGAGAGCAAGGCCTGGAGATGGAGATGGCGAGAGAGTAGGATAGAGAGGCAGAGAGAAGGACACTGCAAGGACAGTGCAGAGGAAAGAGAGGGGAGTAGGAGGAGGGAAATGCACTCAGGGACACACACCAGAGGAGAGAAACACACAAACACTCGTGCACACACGCTCAAAAATTCAGCATACATATCTCCGGCCACACATAACCGCCCACATGGCTGAATTTATGCTAGGTCTCACAAATATCGATAGGCGATCAGTCTTTATCACAAACATTCCCGGGACACACAAGCCCTCATTTCCGCTGACACACTAACACCAATACACAATTAATCTCTCACACACACACTCACACATATAAAAAAACAGGCACAAAGGAATACACAGAACATTCGAGGTTCAAAACAATTTTCTCCATCCATATACATGTATGTGGATGCACAGCATGTATCAGTTTTTTCACACACACGCGCGCGCACACACGCACAGTGTTCAGGGTTTTACGCATACACACTCGGGGGAGGTGAAGCCTAGAGTGAACCATGGTTTGTCACAACTGGAGCGTCGACGGATTTATCACCCTGGAAGTGCACAAGGGGACTATAGCAACAACAGTTTCTCCCAAAGAGGAAGGACATCAGATACACACAAAAACTGGAATGCACACTCGGATACGAAATCGTACAACATCTTGTAACTGAACATGGGCTTCATACTTGTGTCTACTAGTATAAATACACACACACACACACACACACACCAAGTCACACACATACACACACACACACTGAGATGAGAAAGTCCAATTATCAGCTGGCATTCCTCTCTCAGGGTAATTTAATGCATTGGGTGAGAGCTTCTCATTTATGTTTGGTAATTACACTCTCTCTGCTTTACACTCCCTTTAATAAGCTCTAACTTCACTGCATAAACCATTAGATTACATTCATGCACACACACACACACACACACACACACATTCACACATACAGACACACACGCCAACCTACGCATGCAGATGAACATTTAAAGGCATACTGTCTGGAAATTACACTTGTGTTTTTTTTTGTGATACATAAAGGCACAAATGTCGAGTGAATACGTGCACATACATGCGGAGCCGCCCCCTCGCCCTGGAGCACTACCGCCCCGATAACTGCCGACCTCCCGCCATTTCTTCCCCCTCCTCGCATTATCATTCATTACATTATTGCACTTGTTTTGGTGCTTGGCTGTTTTTTCGCCTCTATAATTCATTTCTTCGTTTGAATTTTCATCAGGGATTATGTTTTGCGTTATGGAAATGCCCATGATTACTATTCATTATGTGGTTTCATGACTCTGAGTCTTTTAAATTTATGTGCGCGTTTGTGTTTATGTGTGCATGTTATGTGTGTGTGTGTGTGGGAGCTCTTTAATTCAGAAAGCTTAAACAGACGCAAAAGTTATGTGTGTGTGCGCGTGCGTGTGCGTCAGTGTGTGCTTGCATATTTCTTCAACTTGAGAAGTCGTGACTCTCCATCAGTGACAGAGAGGCAGAGTGTGTGCTGAGACTGTCGATGGAGCATCTGAGAGACCAAATTATAGCTGTGTCATCTGCTTCACTTCCCATTTGAGAAACCCTCTGCATAATCACCCAACTCTTTCCAGTTTCTGAAGAAAATATATACATGAAATTGGTCTCCAGTGACTTGGTTTCTAAACAATAATAACTCATGAAAACAGATCAGATTCATATCAGAATCATATCAGATTACATAAAACAACAGTGGTTCCCACAGAAGTCAGTCTACTATTTACTAACAGTGATTTTTTTTTGATCAGTGACAATAACTTGTTTTGGACATATTGGGTGTGTATTATGTTTATGTTTAATACTCCAAAACACTGCTCAGCATGATGTCTTTTCAGAGATATTGCACTAAAATTTCCCTATGAACACCACAACAGTCCAGAACAACTTTTGGGTTCTCAATCTTAGAGGAAGACTCCATTCAAAAAGTATAAGTCTGGGATGTCATGTAATAAAAGCCTGTGCACACATCCTTAAGGATTAAGGATATATTAAAGAACTTAAGTCTCATACAACAACTTTGTCTAAGATCCCTACAGAAACATCCAACATCCATACTCACTTACACCGATCAGGCATAACATTATGACCACCTGCCTAATATTGTGTTGGTCCACCTTAAGTGGTCAAAATGCTCTTAACAATTGGACATGGACAAGAGGACCTCTCAGGGTGTCCTATGGGGTCTGGCACCAGGGCATTGGCAGTGGATCCTTTGGGTACTCTGGCTTGTGCAGTGGGGCCTCTGTCAATCAAACTTGTTCCACTGCATCCTGTTGATGCTTGATCACAATGGGGTGTAGGAAGTTTGGAGGTCAAATCAACATGTTGGGCCATTGTCATGTTTCTCAACATGTTCCTGATTGTTTGATGTTGTTTCCATGTCTTAGGCTGCATTTTCCTGCAGGGGTAGGCCAGTGACATTTGGGATTTCCATTTGCATGAGGGAGTGTCCTTGTTGTGGGACAATGTTTATTTGGGTGTCTAAGTCTCATCAACATGGATGTTAAAATCCAAGGTTTTCCAATAAAACATCATATTGTACCAATATGATCAATGTTATTCACTTCACCTGTCAGTGATCATAATGTTGTGACTGATTGGTGTATAATCATTGTTATTACAACACATCTCGTCCTAATGATTATTTCTCCCTGACATGTATTCTTAACAAAGTGATAGCCATGTCAAATAAAATCCAGATATGAATACCTCCACATTTACACAGCAACATCAGTGTAGCCAGTAAGTGACTTCTCATAAAGAATATGTAAAAACACAAGCATGTTTGGAAAATGTATCCATCCATCCATTATCTATACACCACTTTATCCTCTGTAGGGTCACGGGGGGCTGGAGTCTATGCTAGCTGACTTACAGCAAAGGCAGGCTACCTGGATAGGACCACACATAAAGACAGACAACTAAGCACACTCACATTCACACCTAGCAACAATTTAGAATCACCAGTTAACCTCAGCTTGTCTTTGGACTGTAGAAGGAAGTCTGAGCACAGTCCACACAAAGAGGGACCCCAAGATGGGACTCGAACCCAGGACCTTTGAGTTGCGAGACCACTGCAACACGCTGCCGCTTGGAAAAAATCTGTCTCTTCAATATTGCATTCAGACCAACACTGAAAGGGTCTACATGTGTGGCTCAACCTGTGTTAGCTGACCCTCAATCAGAGTTGGATGTGGGTCTAGCGTGATGTTTTGATCAATGGGTTGTATGTAAACGGTACCACAAATAAAATCAGTTCTCCACTTGATCAATAGACTTTTTTCATGTCGTCACCTTCCTAAAATAATAGCAAATAAATAGAGTCATTTTTTGACAAAAATGATTTTCTTAACCTAAACTATCTCTTCATCATGCTGGCCAACTCTGGCAAAATCACCTACATTCTCAGTTGAACAGTTGATGTGATTCTGCCCCTGCAGTATAATGGCCTACGGGTCAAGGTTCAGTGTGGTGTGGTTCAGTTTTTTATTTTTTCTGAAAAACCTGAAAAAAGGACATAGGCTATTATTTTAAGAGGTTGTCGATATGATGGTTTTGAGTAGAAAGACAGCTGTGACATTGATGGAAAACTGGCAGAAAGTGTCAATCCACACTGTTCAGCTGCTACTGATAAGACGTAAGAAAAACTTATGAAAATCTATGCAAACAATCGGAGTTTCTACAGTCTGTCACTTTGCCACCGTGTCATTTAAAGACCTCCCCCGGTAAAAATGAAGGTTTTTTGCTTTGTTAACATGTTAATATGTATGAATAAGAAAACACAGCAAAATAAGCAGCCAGTACCATGGCTGAGCATTTCCTCTGAAGTTGCAGTCAGTTGAACTGACAGTCTGAAAAGCACGGACTCAAGTTTACATAAAAAACTTAAGAAACAAATCGTGTCAGCTTCGTACTGCATCATCATGAAAAGCAGATTCTGCTTTAAACCAGTACAGCTGAATTACTCCAATATTCCAAGCTGCCATTGTGTATTGTAAACTAATTTTACAGTGTTGGTGAGCTGGTGTGCTCAAGGTGCAGCGAGTGGGAAGGGGTGGGTGGAGTGTGGACTTGATAGATGCACATATTCTCAAGGAAGCAAAGGTGTAGAGTTACATTTAAGCCATTTTAGGGCATTAAAGGATTATTTTCATGAAGAAAAAAAAACCTTCCAAGTGTTTAACTTTGATACACAGAGATTAGTTTTTAGGGGCTTAATCAGTGACCTCAGGGGAGCTTTAATATACTAAAACTACGCCTTGGTTCATAAGTGCTGATGTTTTCTGACTACAAGTCAAATCCATTTGCTGTTCAGAAGCTTATACATAGTTCATTTCCCTCGGGTAGTGAAGACATCACTTGAAAATCACTTTATTGGCAGTTTTGCATGGCTTATAGTCAGACTAAAACTGTCACTGATTATACAGCCAAAGAGGTGAAAAATTAAACAAGTGAAAATAAGACGTAGGACCACATGTAAAATGCACTTACAAGCCCTAACAGATTTTTCGTGTTCCAGTTTAGCATCTCAGACATTTGACAGTTTTTATATTTGAGAAAGCCGCAGACATACTTTGTTCAGCACATTATTTTAAAAAGTGAAGGCAAGCAGGTCAGTGAAACATAACCTAAGCTGCTATCAACTGACAGTGTCCCAGTGCTCCATTACCATACTGCATGCATACTGTCAACTACAGTTATGAATGCAGTGCATCTGCTGGAGACAGAGAGAGTTGATTTCAATGCAAATCCTCGCTGCGAGTAGTGCCTTTTGTCTGGTTTACCCTACTTTTGATTCCCAGTAATGATGGAGTTTTTTATGCTTTATTAAGCAAAACGTTTAGCTGACATGTTGTAGGTGCATGTTAGAGCACACTGACAGTGCTTCTCAGAAAATTGGTTTTAATGTTGTTTGGAGCTGAAATAATATGAAATATGGGAAGAAGTTGTAAGCTGCTTCTCTAGTGATATGAAACCCACAAAAAAGGAGAGAAGGCAAACTGGGAAATGGGATTAAGGTTAACTGTGACCAAATTATTCTTTACACTGGGAACACCCATGCAAATCACCAACTCCAAGGGAATCAACTCATTAACCCCAATGACATATTTTGAATTTCAAAAAATACTATCAAGACAAGATCAACAAAAGGAAAAAGATTATTTTTGTGAGGGCAAATACTTGATATCAGCTTAACTACAGAGTCTCACTTAATAATCAGTCTCCACATAAACATCCTCTACATCCATTATATTATTCACATTACCATCGCTCTAGATTACCCATTCACACAGTGCGTTGATCAAATACTGAACCATCCAAATACCCATCCATTCTTTCATCCATTCATCCTCGGCCATAACAGCTTGTAATATCCTTCTGTTAGGGGCTAATTATAGGATTTTAATACTGGAAGTGAGAGACAATCTATTTTAGCTTCTTTAGAATGTGCCAGAACAGACACGAATCACGCAAACACACTCACACACCTCCATTAGCTTTTGGCACTCGGTGACGCAGTTGCAAAGGGAATCACCCTACTAGATTCAAATAATGCGATAATTTACCTCTCGTTAAACTTACCTTGGCTCTGTGCCTTTTGTCGTCCGTGCCTCCAATGCTCGTTCCTCTCATCAGCAATCTCTACATTTATCTTTGACATTTTAACATTCTCAGTTTTCAAAAGTATTTTATGTTTTTTCCGCTCTTTAACTCCCTTGCCTCCCTATTTGCACACACACACACACTCTACACTAGGCCCTACCACAGCTCATTTCATGGAAACTCTATCTTTTAATTTATGAATGTTTATTAATCATTAATAGCGTATTCATGAGCGCCAATGTCAAATTAAAGTAAAAGGTATGAAATTTAACTCTCTTAATATGATGGATTTTAGCCGGTTGAAGACCTGCATAAGGCAAAAGTGGACTCAAACACACATATCTATAAATGCAGGCACTCTGCACACAAATCTACAACACACACACACACACACACACACACACACTTGTGCACTCCTGTGGGAGAAGGTGGCTAATTCTGTCTAATAGCGTGGCCACCCTTCATCTTCCCACTGGGATCCCGGTATTCAATTACCACCAGTTTATACCTCTCGCTCCTCCACTACATATTGCCACTAGCACTGACAAACTAATGGAGCATCATATTACAGTATTTCTAAGTGCAGTGTGAGCAGAATTTTCATGACTAAGTATGAGTAAGTGCAGTATTTTTATAACTGTACGCAAATGTTTTTCCTGCTGCACGTTTATTACTGGCATCAGTTATGGAAAGGTGATTTTTTTTTAACACGGTACATGGAAAGGACTTGACTGGAAACAAATTTCAGCCATGCTCAGGTTGACATGGTTGAGTAGAGTGCTGTTCAGCTGAAAAATATATACAGACAGGTAACTGGCAGAAGTGGAACTTGTTAGTTCCAGCTGTGGGCTGTGCTGTTTTGCTTCTTCAGTCTGACTTCACATTCTGTCCCTCTCTCACTCTCCCCTTCTCCTGACTCCCTCCGTGCCTGCCTCCCTCTCCTGGGAATTGTATCTTGATAAATATCAAACACACACGCACAAACACACACACACAAACACACACACACACCTGTAGTGCCATACTGACAAACTGCAGTCCACAAACAAGCGAACCGGTCTACTCTTGGCTGTTTTCAGTTTAGCAAGAGTCCAAGTGTCCTTTCAAGCGCTGAGTCTTCACTCTGAGGACTTTCAAAGGTCTGTATGAAGATCAACATACATGTGTCTAAGAGTGAGATCAGCTCTACATCAGTCTTTTCCTTGTAATACAATAAGTTTGCCCATCATTGAGGTTGGCATAACAGAGTGAAAACCTAAACTCTGTAGCTATTCAGCAGTGAAAGACATCATTGTGGCTGTCATAGCTTTAAGGCCAATTCATTTTTTCCACAGGCCCAAATTTTAAAAGATGACGTCAAAGATGAGGACGCACTTGTGGGTCTATTCATACAACAAAATGCACACATTGCCTTGCAATTCCTATTGTACACAGAAGTACATGTAGGGTTCCTGTGAATTTTTCTGAAAGGCTAGCTGTGGCTTTGTGCTTTTTGCAGGATACTGCAGTTAGTTATAGAATGGCAGTAGCACCTAATCAATCTGATTATTACAGAGGTGTGCTGAGCACAGTGTGTGAACATCGCTCAGGATCTGTGGAGAAAGTAAGAATTCCCACTGTGTTTGGGCACAGTCAATGTGACCTACGTAGCTACAAATCAAAGCACCTCCAAAGTCCAGCAGCGAAAACTTCAATGAAATTTCTTTTAATGAGTAACTGCAAAGATACAGGGTCTCCTATAAGAAGCATTGCTGCAAGCACCTTTTTTAAAAAAAAATTTACATCATGTGTATCCTTGGAAACCTTTGTAGACAAGTGGTGGCAGAAAGCATGAGCTGGCCTTTAGATAAGTAAAATCTCTTAGAAATGGCTAGAAACAATGATGCTCTGCCATTAATGGAAGTAGTTCATAATTTTTGGTCTGTTGTGATGTATAAACATGGCCATCAGTGCATACCAGCAGCCAGGATGGATATTAATGGAATGAGCAGGTAAACAACAACAAAAACTGAACAAAAATGAATGAATTCAGGTGCAAATTTATGATTCATAGAACTTTGGTGATGTAACGTTCCTTTCTTTGATCACATCACGACAAACCTGCCAACTCTTTGACAACTATGAACTACATGCAAATGCTGTCATATATTTTAAGCATCAATATTATGTTGGCCCTAAGCTGACATGAACCTTTATACTTAAAAAATCCTCCGTGTCTTGCATCTTTTTTTCTATAATAAATATTTTTTGGACTCTCTGCAAGGAATTATCAGAGTTTAAATACTTAGACTCCACTATCTACCATCATTTTACCAGGTCTTGGCTTTTGTCACATTGGAAAATTGCTTCTCAAGAAGCCAAGGATGCAGAAGCAAACATTTGCGTACGCGGGTGAACTGCCAGAGCACAAAACATTAGAAATATGTTTTGAAACAGATTAGCAGAGGAATCCAAACTGAAAGCCATTCCCCTTGTTATTGGTTAAATTCGCTTGAACTTCAGGCATATAGGCATAAGAAAATGTATAGTGTTCCAAAACGCTGTGCATCAGCTTATGACTATATATGTGTCTTTACAGCCATGTGGGTGATAATAAATGTGAAAGTAATTGTACATATTACCTACAGACAGAAATAAGCAAAGTTTTGGGCTTCATGTGTAAATTACTTTCTTCGTTGATGTCCTGAATACATTAAGTGTTCCATATTGCTAGATCGGCAAAAATGAGAAAGAGGCAAAAGTGAAAACATTGTGTTAATTATGTGTAATCTTTTTAATGTCACGGTTTGTGTGCAACATGAGTAAATCCACCTCCACAGCAAAAATAGGCCACTTTGGAGAGCATAAACATCCTGAAATACAATCCTCCCTGGTATTTGAATTAGATTTTAACTGTCCAGGCACAAGAGCACTTCAACCTTTATTTCCGAGATTAGAAAGGTTTTAACACTGAGAGTTCATTCAGAGTGTATTCCACTGCAGGGCACCCAGGTGCTCCGTTCTACTTCCTGCAGAGTCGTAATTACAAACACAGAGGCAATTAAATCCATGCAGGGAAGTATGTGTGTGTGTGTGAATGTGTGCGTGCGCGTGTGTGTGTGTACTTTACTTTACACCTTTGTGTATGTGTCATTGTTTCATTTTCATTTCACTGAATCCATGCATGAGTGTTTATGTTGATATGTACAATAAGAGAGCGAGGGTGGATCTCAGTGTTACTGAGTCCTTGTGCATTTGTGAATGACAGACACAGAGGGACAAAGAGGCAGGCAGAAGAGTAGTAGGTGAGTGATGCTAATACTCTATCTTCAAAAACAGGAAAGAAAAGAGAAGGCAAAATTTGATTCAAGTGAAAATCGAAAGTTGTTAAAATTCTACACCAGTATTCAAATTTCAAAGAAATTGATTTTTGATTGATTCCCTCAAAACAGAAACAGAAAACTCTGTAGATCAAAACAGTGTGCTGTGAGTGCAAAACTGAGTCAAGTGAACCTCCTACCAATGATGTTGCAGAGGAAAAATCAATTCAATCAGCCTCATCTTAAATGAAGACAGCAGTTTGGAATCATTTTCAATTTAATATTCTGGGGATTAAGGAACTTTGCATGATTGATAATATATGCTGAATGTAGGGGGCACTGCTGTCAGGTTTATTGTTCGTTGCACAGTGCATCAATGCAGGAAGGCTTTGCTTGTGTTTTTGTCTGCAGAAGTATAAAATGTACCTGGCAGTTTAACTGAATGCCATTTTTAAGTTAAAATGCCTCCAGTACTTTGAACCTGCATTGGTGTAAAACAAGCTGAGGACACAAAACATGGACCTTGTTACGTTATAAAGTTAGCAAGCTGTTTATGTATCCAGCAGACAAGGAGCAACATTCATTTGGAGTCACGCTTCTGTCCACATGATAAATGTAAGTGCCTTGTTCACGCCCTTAAAACTCTGTTTTTGGGCTCAACCAACTATTGAGGGAAAAGTCTGACTCATTAACTGGTAAATGTTGCATGTCTATCAGCTGATCACTATCTGTCTGCCTCAAGTTTGATGCCAGTGAGTTAGCATATAGATGGTTTATCTGAGATATTCCCCTTTGACCCCTAGCAGAGAGATAGTGTGAATAGGCAGCTCCTCCTGAAGCTCTTCCCTCACCCCTCTCTGTCCTGTGCCACTAGCACTAAACAAACATGGCCATATGCAAAAATAGTCAAGCAAAAAGTCCACAATCACTTGTGGTTTTGCACAGGATTTGAGCTCAGAGTGAAAGTCTTCTATTGACAGCTGCAGTAGCCATAAATATTAACCTAGAAAAGGCAAAAAATAAATAAATACGGCAGAACTTAGCTCTCCCTTCCCTGTTCTAATCTCCTCCCACCAGATGAGGACTCACTCCAAACAGGCAAAGATAGTCATGCTAAACATCAACATTGCTTTGTGGCTTCTCCCAGGATTCAAACCCAGAGTAGAAAACCTCCAATTCAACCTATTGTGCCACCGCACCCTGTTCTGATAGTGTTGCTACTTATACAGTCTAATCTAAATGAAAAGTCTGATGAATGGCTGAACTCTCCAATCACAAGCTAGATTTTCGAAAGTCAGAAAAAGGAGCCAGGAGGAGGCGCAGAAGTTTATTTTATTCTCAAGATCCGTTCCCTTTTCGCCCTTTGACACCAAAGAAATACTGCCTACCCCAGCTTTAAAGCAACTATCTACAAAGAAAAGAAACAAGTTAATAAGAGCAGTAAGAGTTGTGGGCCACAAAACCAAAGCCATCAGCTTAAAGACCAAAGGCCTCTGAGGAGCTGAAAGAGCTGATGATTGTGGATTTGTCATAGTGAGTAATCCCCTGTACATTATCCATTTATATGCATTTTTATTTTAAAACATTGATTGGAGCAGCTTTAAATGAATAATGCATGTGAGTTATACAATTCTGAGACAAATGGGAAAACATTTTTTTGCACTACAATTAATGCCAATTCACCGATAAAATGCTTTATTTAGCTATATTTTCAACAATTTTGAATCAAATGACATTTGCAGGGATCAAAACTGATTAGATTCCTACGTTTTCTGTGCTCCAGAAATAATTAACCAAATATCTAATAAAGGCAGGTTTCACTTTCCAGCCGTCTCTGCATTCAGACCGTGAGAGTGAAAATGTTCTCACAGGAACGCTGCCTGTTACTTCAAATAGATGGTTTGTCTTTGTCTCTGCAGTTGCGAAAAAGGTGTGCGTGCTCTGACAGTTTAGCAGTGTGTGTAGAGCACCTCAGAGAGAAAGATGACGCCGAAGGCAGCGTGAGTGGAAAGAAGAAGGGTCAATCCTTTCCACAGAAACCAGACCTGGGGTGGTGTTCCGGGATAGTCAAGTGGTTAAATCCTCAGTCTCTGGACACAAACATGGACCTCTGCTGTGTTGGCCAAACCAAGTGTCCTGTATCCACACTTGTTTTCCCCCCAATGCCATTCCCGACCAGTCATAATAAATATGCTGTATTGCAGGTGAGGACACTGCTTACAGAAAGAAAACCAGGTCATTAAAATGTGTCCCCTTGGAGAAAACTCAATGTGGGTGCATTATATTAACACGGTGCTCCTTATTAGGAGTATGACGCTGCTGCTGAAGCGGTGTTGCACAAGCTGGGCTACTGCTAGGAATTTAAAGTTAAGTCTTAAGCCCCTGCATGACACAACAAATATGTGCCGTTACCACAACTGTGAGCTGCTTTGAACCTTATCTAAACCCTTCTGTGCATTCGAGAGCATTTTAAAAATGACCAAAAAACGACAGTAAACTGAACTGTTCAGCGTGCAATCAACAAAAGATTTCTACAGCAGGCACATTTTGGTGGTCCAGTTGCTTTCTTTTCTCTTTTTAGAGTCCTTGAAACAGTCTAAAGGAGAGTGTGTTATCTCCTGCAGAGTGAGACGGTGAGATGCTCCTCACTACACCACCCCATTCACACATACCTGCCGTGTTTGCAGATAGAGGTGTTTGTGTGTGTCTGTGCGTGTGTGTGATTTGCGCAGGCATCTGACTTTCAGCACATTTAAAGATTGAAAATGAGTCGTTGCTTTGAGGAATGTCTCCAAGGGTGAATGTGCAAGTGGGCAGACGCAAACACAAGATAATTCAGTCTTCTACAGCAGGAAGTGTCATAACAAATTAAATTCACCAGAGGCAGAAACTCCTGGGCTCAATTTCAACTCAATCCTAAATCCATGAAGGAATATGTAAATATATGCGCCATGCAGATATATTACAATGCTACACTGCTCTATGCAGTCGCAAAATAAACTTGCATCCAGCATCAAAGTGTCTTTAACACAGCAACCCAATTAGAGTGTGATTCAAATTATCTAGCACTGCCGTAGTTGTGTTAAGTTTCCCATACCACACACACCACGCTGTAATCAAAATTCAGCCATCACAGAGGACCATTTATACCCTTTTTGTACTTGTTTGCTGAAAAAAACTGCAGCACTTTGAAAATTGTTATCCCAGCAGATGATGCCAGAGACAAATCCTGAAGATACAGAGGTGGAATAACCTTGAGAAGGGCTACCACATGCTGTTTTGTTGTCAGCTCGATGTCTAAAAATATTTAAAAAAAAATATCAAGAGGTTGTTGCTAAATAAAATAAAAGGTTTATAGCAACCAATAATGTAATAACGGCCAATAACGTAATAATTTTGGCCATTTTAAATGAAATAAAGCCAAAAATGTAATAATTTGCCAATGGGGGTGGGAATCACAGGGTACCTTATGATACGATACGTGATACATGGCTCACGATACCAATACTATAACGATACAGCGATATTGTGATAATCGATATATGCTGGCGAACCTCAGGGACAAGAAAGGAAGCTTTGCTTTAAACATTGTATTAACGGCTGCAGGCTGACTTGAAATGTCAGCTGCATCAGCCGCTTTCTCGGCGAGGAGCTCAGGATGGTGCTGTTGTAGGTGGGTTTGCATGTTGGTGGTGTTGCCTGTGTACTTTACTTTTGAGAGGCAGTTCTTGCATATGGCATAGTCATTGTCGAGCTTGCTTGTTCCCTCAATGTTGCCAAAGCCGAAATGGGTCCACACTTTGGACTTCAACGTGGATGGGGGGTCTCTTACAGTAGCGATGCTATCCGCCATTATACCTATACAAACTGTTCTTCGGGCCAACTCATTTCCGCTCAAGTCTCCATGTGGAGTCATTAAATAGTGACACTGAGGAAATGGCAGCTGGCAGGGGAATCTGGCAGAGTTTAGAGCACCTTATTAGAATGCCTTATTATATGAATTAAAGTATTGATATTTGGCGCCAGCATATCGATACTCATATCACACGAGGAGGGACGATGATATATTGCTGTATTGATATTTTGTCCCACCCCTACTTGCCAATAATGTGTCCTGTGCTTGTTCTCTCTGTGGATGTCTCTGGATCTGGAACTACACATCGCTGATCTGCAGCTGACCACCTGCTATCCTGCCATCCCCACCCCAACCTCTCCCACTATCCCCTACCCCCTCATCCCCACTCCCACCCCGACCAGTCGAGGCAGATGACCGCCTTTCCCGAGCCTGGTTCCGAGGCTTTTTTTCCCTCTCCCTATCCTAAGAGTTTTTTTGTTTCCTTCCCACCGTTGCTGACTGCTTGCTCAGAGGGAATCCAAAAGCAACTTTGGATTGTTGGGTTTTCTGTTCTGTGTATAATTCATAAAGTCTGTACCTTACTATGTAAAGTACTGTGAGATGACATGTGCTGTAAATTTGAACTATATAAATAAAACTGAATTGAAAACCGAACATAAAGTTTTGAGCCTATAACGTTCATAAAACTCCTAAGTTTTTTTTTTAACATATGTAATCGAGTGTTCATTTTCTATGTTGTATATTGGATTTAAGTACCATTATAATGCCAGTTATTTAAATACAGTTTTAGGTGATGACTGAATCATTTCTTTCTTGAGAAATGTCTGAAAAAAGTTCAAGTGAAATGCTTCACAAGAAGAAAAGGTGGTAAATTCATTTGACAATGCAACATCCAACAGAGACGCTGACATGAAATGATGAATTTACATATCCAAGCAAATAAACAATATTCTAAATAAAGATTTTGTACAACAAATAATTCTCACATTGGCTCTTACAACCATAATTAAGGAGAGTGAGAGCTACATGGGACATATCCTTGATGAATGAATATGGCGACCCTGCCATCCACTATACAGGAGGTCCACGGTTTACAGCGGTTTTTGTGTTATGACATTTCGTGGTTACGAACAACTTCCATAAATTAATGGTTTGCAGCGGCGAGCACAGTTACAGGGGGACCACATGACGTAACAATGAAGAAGAAAGCATCACTGAGTTCGCCATTGTCGATTGCTGCATGTTAACTCGCTCTTAGGTTTTGCTACTTTGTGTATTTTTGCCCTTTATTATGGCTATACCAAGCTTAAGGCAGACTCTTTTGAAGGCAATGCTTCAACGAAAAGGAAAGCCATCACCATGGAAGTGAAATTAGGCATCGTAAAGTGCACTGAAAAGGGAGAAATGCCGACGAACATTACTTAAGGTATTACTGTTACCGGGGGGGGGGGGTCAGAGAACCCATGCACAGACACAGGACAGACAGACTTACTGATAGTAAACTGAGGTTTTAATTCAACACAGAAAAGAAACCAATATGGAGTTCAGACAAACTAAAACAAAGCTTTCTAAGAAAACATACATAAACAACAACACCTTACAAAGACTCAAACCTAACAATAAAAGGGGAATCTAAGGAGAACTTAACTTACTCACTACGACTCGACTGACTAAACATAGAAACCAGACAAAACTGAAGGCAACACAGAAGAAGAACTAAACTCTGGAGAAAGCAAGACAAATACAACAACTAGCGAACAACAAAATCAACTAAAACTCAAAACTAATCCCAAGGGCAAAATCAAGAACATCACACAAAAACAACTAACACAAAACACGCAAACATATTGAAATCAAAACACCCATGACGGAAATAAGGAAAAGTTACCAAACAGAAGCAACAGAAACAGCATAATCCAAAATACAAAACTTAACTGGAAACGACAGAAACCGGACGACAAATAATTGTTGAAGCTCGGGGAAGGCAGGTGGAAGACAAAGCAGAGACCAGGGCTGAATGATATTATGATCTAGCAGAGGTTCAGTGGAAGTCTTTTATTGAAGGAGGTGATTACTGGCAGGTGAGTGGTTGTTCGCAGCTGTCTAGAATCAGGGTGATCAGAGTGCAGGCAGAGCAGGAATGAAGGTGAGGGAAAGCAGGGCTTAGTGAGAAAGAGAGGGAAAGCAAAGCCGAGAGAGGGAGAGAGAGAAGGAGAAGAAAAGAGGAAGAAGAAAGAAGGAGACAGACAAGGCTGAAGCCGGGATCATGGCAATTAACTTGGAATGGATCTTGTTCGTAAACCAAGGACCACCTATTTTTGATGAGCAAACTGCACAAAAACTGCAAAAAACAATCTTTTATTTCCAAGAAATTCAGTACTAGTTGTGTATTATTACATTATTGGCTGCAGTTATTACATTTTCAAAGGATTTTTTTTAATGCTGGGCCATTAACGGAATAACCAGCCAATAATGTAATAACTTATTACATTACTGGCAAAATGGTATTACATTATTGGCAGGTATTATGTTATTGTTAGCCACAAGGTTTCAAAAGAATAATTGCTAATTGAGCTGAAGTGTGTTAACTATGCTACCTTTGGCTCACTAAATCAGGGGGATGACAGTTTTCCCCCTCAGTTTAAGAGACAACATGTGATGCCATCTCCTTATTATGTAGTGGCTGTGCATTGAAAGCTTCTGAATGCATTAAGCACAGCTCCAATGAAGTCTTAAATCATTGCCGTATCATGTTTTCCTAATGACATGAAAAGCTGTCCTCCCTCCCACCTCCATTAATGGAACAGGCGTGCTCAGATAAAACGTGACAGCGTTCTCAATGCCGGAATGATGAATCTCCAAGAAGGTGGGGAGTCACACCGATGCTACGCACCCAATACAGCTGATTAAGCTCACACTCATGCACGCATGCAGAGCGCAGGAAACACACACATGCAAGAAACTACTGTAGACACACACACACGCAGAAATCAACAGGCATAAATCCTTTCTAATTTCCATGTGTCCTTGTGTTATGCTCACTGCTTCTGCCCACATTTTCAATCTACTTGCTGTGTGCTCTGAATTGTCAGTTAATCATTCATTGTTAATTGGTAATTAAGCACTAAGATAACACTTGCTGTTTAATATGTGACTGATATAACTGATGACACAAATCTAAAGTGGAAGTGTGTGCAGGTGCATGCGTGTGTGCGTGTGCATGTGTGTAAGTGTCTGTGGAGCTGTTCATCAGCAGCCACTTAATGATAAGAAAACTTTGCACCTTTTCCCTCTTTGCATGTCACACAGATGAGGAACAGACACAAAGAATAAAGAGGATATTAATGTTTAACATACAGACAAAATAGTGGCAGATTGAGATACTGATAGGGGGAGTGAGTTCAAATGAAAAAGAGAGGCGGTAGACAGGAAATCAGGATATGGGTAGTTTGAGGACAGAAAGTAGCTAACGGAGAGAAGAGACAGAAGGACATTAAGGTAGAGGAGAGAAAAGAATTAAGGAAAGTTCAGTTAAAGATAAAAAAGTGTTGGAACATTTAAGGAACTGAACCAAACAGCAACAAAACAAAATTGACTCTCTGGCATTTCAGCTATTCATGTATTCATGAGTGTTATATTTAGCGAGCCTTATATTCAAATGAATAATGCGCAACATTTCCTGTAATTATATAGGATGATTCATTTTACATTTTAAACAGCAGCAGCGGGCTTGTTTGGAATAAACAGAAGAAGAAGTGGGTAATTAGCATTAGTGGTGATAGCCACAATAAGAAGGAAGAGAAACACAAGAAAAAGGAAAATCTAAAAGAGCTGACTGAATGGTTTACTTGCTGTATTGTTTGACTGACAAGTGTGTGGGACACGCAGTGCAGCAGGCAGAGCAACACCTACCACCCCGGCAAGCACTATGCAGACAGTAGTTAATGTCGACTCGCAGTAATTTGCCCAAAGGGAGGGAGACAGCACTGGCAGCAATAATAAATAATCCCAACCAAGAAGCTTTGCTAAGTCAAGCAAGGCTGGGTAATTGGTGAAACGTTAATATTTGATAAGCCAGTAAAGGCTAAAGTGACCAATGATAGCCACAAGCGGCGCTGAAAACAGATGGGTCAAATGAATTTTGGAGTGTTTGGAAACTGGGAGAAAGTTGTTTCTGCATATAGCAGAAAAAAATCTGTGATTTAATAAAAAAACGATGGCTTTTGTTTTACTGTTCTCCTTTCAGCAGGGCACACGACAGGGATCGCATGAGGATCTAAAAGCTGCGAAAGATGTTCTCTGCTTTAAAAATTAATCTATTCATTATTCAGTGACACTTGATAAAAGTAAATTAAAACAAGTAGAATCACAAGAGACCGTAAAAACACAGGCTGAACAGCTGTCGCCGTGGTTTTGATGTTGTTGGTCAACAACGAAACTGAGTGTGTTTCTATAACTGTAGTAGCTGTGTTAACTGATGCAGTAATCTATCAGATCTCACATCTTGCTTTGTGTAAATGGAAATTACTGCAATAAACATGCAGAAGAGTTCTATACCGCAAACAACATCCTTAATATGTATATGAGGAGAGGGAAAGAAAACTGTAGGCCTGGAAACAAAATAAATTCTGACGCAGGTTTATCAGCCAAGTATGTTGTTACATACACTGAATGCAGCAGCAGCTCTCGGTGCACATTCAACAACGGAAAGAAATGAAGACTGAAATATGCTAGAAAGAGAACCCAGATATGGGACAGAGACTGAAAACAAGATCAGAATAGCAGCACAATTAAATCTGAATGAGTAGCCTATATTTACAGGTTGTGCGTGTCGGTGGGTTTTTATTTGTGCCTCACATCCCCATGCGCACATGGTTTTTGATTCAATATTTAAATATTTTGTCTATTTACAGCAAAATGTAGAATTCATCACTGTGTGTGTGAATATTGGTATTTACAGTTTTTGCAGCATATAATCCTTTGTGGGGGTGACAGCCTGAGGTTGGGGAAACTGGTTTTTGAGTTTTGGCACCAAGTGTCCTGAAGTGAATGCTGCGAGGGAGGAGCTGGGAAAGGTAGTAGGCAGGGTGGAAATGGTTGGAGATGATTTTTTCTGCTCATGACTTCAACCTGGGGGGGGGGGGTAAATGCAATGTAGGGATGGCAGTAGGGCACCACGGATCTTCTCAGCCATGTTCGCTGTCCTTGGAAGTCTGTTCCTCTGCTTTGAGGTGGAACCACACAGTGATAGAGGAGATCTGGAGGGACACCGAACCTCCTGAGCCGGTTAATGCACAGGCACTGCTGGGCTGTCTTTATGAGGTTGGTGGTGTCCCTTCAGGTTCTGGGAGATGAATGAACTCACCCGTCTGCAGCTGTGGAAGGAGAAGCATCATCTACATTGTGTCTTCCTCACACCAGATTACCAACATCCCATCTTTATGCTGTCTCATCCGTTCCAAATGGGGCGGATGACCGATGGGTCCTCGACTCTCCCCAGGTGCCACTGCTGGTGCAGAGGGGAAAAAGTGCAGCTTATCAGCATGTCATAGTCTCACATGAGCAACACCGAGAACGTTTTAAACTGTACAACAATTCAGCCGACTTTGTTACTGTGCAACACACCCACGTGCGGGGAGATTTGAATTTATGTGTACAAAAACTGTTGCTAATTGGACAGATGCAGAAACAAAGAGCACCACCTCTGCACACTCTACGGGAGACAACGAGGCTGTTAAATGGCATGAATAAGGATCCCACTGATGGAGCACTGAAGACTCAGGAGTGACAGACGCCTATTAAGCAATTGGAGTCAAACATGCACACATGCAAGCCCACACGCAACCAGCATGCGCACCAACACATACATTTGCTCATCTCCTGACACTCAAAACACTCATCTGACACTCAAGCGCTGCCGACTGACAGCTAAGACACGCTCCTCTGACAGATCAAACCTGATTTACAATGCAAGCGTGCCCTGTGTGTGTGTATGTGTGTATGTGTGTGTGTCATTCTGCGAGGAAGAGACGAGTCGAGGGAGTTGGGGGTCAGAATTGTAAATTTTAGTGTCACGTATCATGTCATTTATCTACCCAGTAGCCCCCCTCTTCTCCATACATACAATCAGTTCCCACCTCTGCCCTTCCCACGGATTCATCCCAGTCGTCAGGATAATCAATCAGCTCATACTGTCTTATTTTGCATCTTTTCTCTTTTCCATTTGTGGGCAACATCACTGTCATCCTATCATTGTCAAGCAGTGCAGTCACAGATGATCTCTCTTTGCAACCGATGTCTGGCTTCTTTGGGTGTCAGCACAATCCCTAGGAAGAGAATAATTACCTAATCCTCTAAAAAAACAACTAATTTGTCTTACCAATGTGCTTTGTAGTAAAATATATGGTAATAATGAGAGAAAAGTTTTCAAGGGAAGAATCTGAAAAATGTTCACTGCTAAATTTATTCTAATCTGTTTCATTTATTCTAACGTGTGTCTACTCCTGGCAACGACAGAATTTTAAATCAAGAGGAAAATTCCAAATGAAGCAACTTATCAGGAACATTTAATAAGTAAATGTTAAAAAAAGCTTTTGGGAAAAACACATCAGAAGACTGATACTGATCTCATATCTCCATTGAATAGTTGTCACACCAATAACATAAAAGATAAGGAATGAGTCATTGCAAACTCAAAGGTATATTTCATAATAATGTAAACTCAGTTTAGCAGAGAGAAGCGTATGACTGTTGATTGTAGATATTTTGCTCCTGAAAAATGATGTTGTTGTGATGATGACGTTTGATTCTCTTTGAGTGAAGCCACACAAAAATGCCTTTTGGGTTGTGTAGAAACTTGTCATCATTTTTTAGCAGTTTTTTTCCCCCCTTATTTTATCTTCTTTTTGATACTGAGCTAACCAAACAAACAAGCAACGCATTGCACTTCTAACACTGAATGAAAAAATGATCAAAAGAAATGCAGCAGAATAAGATATATTCCTTTATTTCATTTCATGTATTCTTTATCCTTGTCAGAATGTGTCATCTACATTACCCACAAAGCAGAGGATGATGTAATATGCTTGAACCAGCTCATGTAGCCTTGAGTGGCTGCCCTTATTCAAAGGTGAGGAGCTGCCTACAGAGGTGAAGTAAGGTGACGTCTTTCTAACTCTGCACCCCTACATTTGATTATATTACATATTATATACACACAGTTTATACACTGTAAAAAAATCTGTAGTTTATGGAGTCCTTCATTTTTATTTTTTTATTTAAATCTTTCCGGTTATTTTTCTTGTGTTTTTAAAAAATGCACAAAAATATCAATAAAAATACAAAAATAGATTATTTTAAACATTAAAGACATGAAACTGCGAATAATGACACAGTTTACATCTTTTACATCTGTTAAAATATTTTCGCAAATATTTCCTTTTCATTTAATAGGTCAAACTATTAAATTATTTCTATGTATGTGATTATATGTATTTTTTTATTATCATTATTATTATTATCATCATTATTATTATTATTATATTATTATTATACAGAAAATTTCACTGTTTTCACGCATGTAAATGTCCTTCATTATATATTAAAAACCTAAAAAAAAAAAAATGCATAATTTCAGGTAAAATTCAGGATAGAAAATGTATTTACAAATGGAAATTACTGCATTTAAATTAGACGGTAACTTTCCAGTATTTTACACTTTCATGTGTTTTTATTTTGTTTTTGGTTTTTTGGTTTTTTGGTTTTTTTTGCTTTTGGCACCTCAGCTGCAAGAATATTACTGTTCTTAACCGTATATATTTTTTAGAGTTTACAACCTCTTCATACAACAATATTCCCCATGTGTAGCATAATCCCCCTGTAAGTTACAGCTTAGCTTAGCTTAGCTTAGCTTAGCTTAGCACAAGGACTGCTTTTAGTCTTTCAGTCCTTGAAGGACTAAAAGCAGGGGGAAACAGCTAGCCTAGCTCTGGCCACAATTACCTACCAACTCACCTAAATACATCTTGTTTAGTTTGCACTGACAAACCCCAAATGACTGAAAAACCCCAGTTTCCAATTACAGAATCCTGTTCCTTATCCGCCCAACTATCCAACCTTTTCTGTGCGGTCTAAAAATATTATATTTCCTCTTTGTAGGAAAAATGTTTCCAGTTAAAGTAATTAAGGCAGGATTTATACTTCCTCCAAATTACTGTGCAAATGAGTAGCCTAGTATAGAAACATAGTTTGTAAAATAAATAATTAAGCCCGAGCAGAGCTGTGTGTGTCTCAAAGACTGTAACCAAATTAGAGTCGACCCCAAACAATTAGACAAAAATTAGCATTTCACACCTCTTGTGTGCCTGTGTGCGTCAGCTCTGACAGAGGTCAGCTGTTGAAGAATGCCAAGTTTGACACCTGTCTGTCATCTGTTTGATGCTCAGTTGGATATTGAGAATAATAGGAAACACAGATCCGGTATCTCATTTTCCTCAGATCCTTTTTTGTTTGTTTGCCTGCTTCCTTCTATCAGGACCGATGAGAATATGAAAAGCAGCAAAACTTTCTTTCTGTATGTTTATGTGTTGGTGATGTAGAGTTGGTATGTTTAGATTTATGCACCCCGATGTGTAAATGTGTGCGTATGTGTGTGGAACGTGGCCTCCGGGCTTCAACGAGGGGTACTGCCAAGGGAATTCCACTAAAGGCAGAGAGTCTTAGCCAAAAGGGAAACATGCATCACCTCTGCCTCTCATCTTTGCCTTCCATGCCCCAGACACACACAAACACACTCTGTTCAAGCATTTGTACTTTCTACTTGTACTCTCATACATTTACTCAATGCAGAATTCTCTCCTTGCTCCATATATGTAAATTCAAATACAAACACACTGTAGGTTTTCCTGCAGGCGTTAAGCATAGAAAGCAAAGTGGTGCTGCCAGATGATGAGCCATGAAATACTGTAAATGACTCAAGGGAACAGACCGAGCACAACCTTCTCGAACATTTGACATCCCATTTACCGTGGCATGTTTGATGCACATTGTGGCCAGCATGATATCTCGTACATAAAAAGCCACTAATTCTATCCTTGAATCATCCGTTTGAACGTCAGTCTTGCTCATATTTTAGTCATGGGCTCAGACACCATAACCCACAGATTACATCTTTTCAAGTGGAAGCTTCGCTGGTGATGAATCAAAATTTAAATATATTCAATAATGTTCAAAAGTTGAGGGCACTAAAAGTAAAGTGAGGATGTTTGGGAAAAAATGATTACGTGAATAGTTTTTAGTTTAATTAAATTCGTACAACGTGCAGAAAACAGGAGAAACTCCAAATCAAACCACCCTTGGCCTTTGAAACAGCACCAGTTCTCCATGCTAGAATTCTGTCCTGGAGATCTTTGCCACAGTTCTACAGACTTGGGCTGTTTCAATTGCTTCTGTCCTCCTCATGTGATCCCAGACTGATGAAGCGATGTTTAGATCAGAGCTCTCCTCATCACATTCCCACGAGTTTCCACACACACGGTGATATGTGGCAAACCATTAGATTGTGCTGGTGTCGTGCATTTGTCTCTGTGGGCTGAAGCATCGCAACTGAGTGCATGTGCAAGATTTCAAGCAGTAATTATTTTTAGCTTACAGCTACTGGCCAAGATGCAAGATTATTGTTCTCGCAGTTGCTCATTTAAGGGAAATTATGTGGAAATATTTAATAAGGGCAACAAAGCCAGAAGATGAGAAAAGACGGTGACTTGTAAATAATGGGGTGTTTATATTATAGCTGAAGCAAGGCTCGTTTGCTGCGAGCGAAGCTATGCGTTGTACAAAGCCTCAACAGGGGATATGGGAGTCTTTGGGAGCACAATGCAACTTACAAGTTCTCTCCCCAGTAAGTGAAGTCTCTGTAACATGCAGTTCCCAACACTTCCTTTCTTCTATACACAAGAGACAGAGCAAAAGAAAAAAAACATCAGGAGCAAAAAGAGAGAAAAAACACAGCACCTCATTATTTAAATATTAAATACTTATGATTAGTTATAGGAAAGTAGCACTGAAGTCCCCTCTCCTGTCATTGATTAACACCCCCCACCCCCCCCAAAAAACCTCATCTCCAGGCAAAAGAAAATTACATATTTCTGAGTTTTTCCATGAAAATATTCCCTTCCTGCCTTGAAATGGCTGAGATATAACTCTACTCTATCTCACCACACGCAATTTGCTGCAGCTCCCCCACACCAGTTCATCTACGGCTCTGCTCAAACACTGTAAAACTAGCGGAGTAGGAGTAATTCAGCCGTACAAGTTGGGGCCAGAAACCGATTCTGAAGAGCAATGACTTGGAAAGCCCCTCTCCTCCAAGTTGACAGGATCCGTTCAATTGGTTTCTGACAAACGTAGCTCTGGAAGTCTGAATCTGTGTTTTTGAGGCTCTCGTTGGTGCGCTGTGGTTTTAAGATGGAAATGCTCACTTGTGCTGTTGATGGCTTATTTCACTCTTGATGTATCTTTTAGCATATATCAACACCATATGGGGAAAAAAATATTTTCAATTAAGGGAGTCTTTAAAAATATCAATATTTCTTCTCTAAAGATGTGCTGTGAAAGCTGCACTGTAACAGCAGTTTTTCACCAAATTCAAAAACTCAATCTGAATGCCAACATTTACCTAGGAATTGTTTTTCAGAATGGTCTTTGTGTCTTATGTTGAGATCATGTCTATACTCCCAGATACTCCAGAACAAGCCTTATTTATTGCCTGGATGTCTACACTTGAATTACTAACAGCAGCCTACACTCAGTGGGTTTGTTCACAAAGGTCAGTACATGCAAAATCAGCTTTTGCATGAAAAAGATGAAAACAGAGGGGAAAGGAAAAATCAAAACAAAAAGGCAACAAGAGAGCACAACTTTTGATTGATGGGGAGGAATGTTTGCTAGTCTCATTCCTGTAAGCTGGGGTTAGTATTTGGCCTAACTAAGTCTCAAACAAGAAAAATCATGTCATGACATAAACAAAAGCGGTTTATGGAGTAACCCCACACAAGCTTACTGACCTGGTTGAAAGGTATACATCTGTTGAACCTCTTATCAGGTTGTCAAGCTCTGTTTTACGTTGTCATATCTGACTCAGCTTTTATCAGCTGTACTTTGCCACTTTGTCCCCCACTCTCTTTTGCTCCCAAGGAGAAGCCATGGTCAGAATATCAAATTCAAAACTGTTGATTTATTCAGGACAAGCACTGACTATCACACAAAAATGCACACAAAGCAGCCATAATCGACTTTAATCCAAACTTAAGAAGTTAAACTACAGACTTATCGAGCAACAGAGCCCAAACTTCTGACAAAAAACAAAAGAAAAATGAACTGAATAAAACCCTCACCTCTACAGAAGCACAACAAAGACTGTGATTTTTAGAGTTCTATTTGCGAATATTTACAAGGGTCAAGATGACAGCCTCAAGCAGCAAAATACCTACACACAAATCACAGACCACTTAACTACAGCTTCAAGCTGTGATTTACCAACACACAATATTCTCCGTCAAACTAGTTCACAGCACTGAAGAGCCCGTGGCACTCGTTGGAAACAAGGATGAGAATTGAAGCCTCTGTGGGGTAGCTGTCAACTGGTTTTTGTAGAGGATGTGAACCAACGTCACTTTCTTCCCATGATATCATTTGGCCTTATCACCTCACCACTAAAAAGCAGAGCTGGAATACTAAGAAAAGAAAAACTAAGAAATATTTTGAAAATGTTGTGGCCATTGGTTCCAATGATACTCTGTATGAAAAAACAGTCAGTGGTCAGTAGACATTGAAATATGCCAAGAAATCAATGTCCCTGATACATACAGAATGAATGTGTAGCTGGTCACTTGTACAGGCAAAAGAGAAATATTCTATTTATTAATATTTTATTAAAATATTTAGATTTTAGTAGGTTCAATCAAGAAAACCATGTGCTTAGTTACCCTTTAAAAAGGATGTCTCACTTTGCTTATTGTTCACTTTTGCGTCAGGTCAAAAATATATATCCTTGTCTATGTCTTGCAATGCAGACTCCATGCGGGTCGTGAAACAGCGGACCAGTTCTTTATCTTTGCAGATATACCGAGGGGTTTGTGGGAGTTTGACCAGCCAGTCCGCATGTGTTTTGTGCATTTAGAGAAGGCTCAGGACCATGTCTGTTTAGGGGCTCTGTGGAAACATGAAGTATAGGAGTGATTGCTACAAGCCATCTGGTCCTTGTACAACCAAAGTGAAAGCTGTGTTGCATTCTCAGCATGTGTCTGGTGGGTGTTAGACTCTACCAGGGTTGCCTCTATTCTCTGGTTCTGTTTGTGACATTCATAGACAGAATCTCTAGGTGTTGTTGCTGTGAAGGCATCAGGATCATATCTATGCTTTTGGCAAATGATGTGGTTCTGTTGGCTTCATCAGACCATGTCATTCAGTGCACAATGGGGTGGTTTGCAGCCAACTTCAAAGCAGAGACCGTTTTCTGTCAGAAACCAGTGGATTGCTCCTTCTGGGTTGCTTTCACAATCAAAGGAGTTTAAGTATCTTGGGGTCTTGTTCATGAGCAATGGGAAGGATGGACAGGTTGCATGGTGTGGCATCAGCAGTAATTTTGCCGTTGCACCAGACCGTCATGGTATAGAGGAAGCTGAGCCAGAAGGAAAGTTCTCGATTTACAGCCTGTTTACATTTCAACCCTTACCTAATAGTTATGAGCTCTGGGTAGGGACCAAAAGAATGAGATTGTGAATACAAACAGGTGACATGAGATGACTGGGCTCAGCCTTAGAGACAGAGTGAGGAATTTGGACATTTGGAGAGAGCTCAGAGTAGAGTCACTGCTCTTTCGAATTGAAAGAAGACAATTTAGGTGATTCTGGCATCTGATTAGGGTACCTCCCAGGCAACTTCCTTGGGAGGTTTTCCAGGTATACTCAACTATTAGGAGACCGTGGGGTAGGCCCAGAACTCGATTGAGAATTATCTCATATGGCACCTTGGGATCCCCTCGGAGCAACTGGAATGCATGACTGGGAAGAGACAGACAGTTGGATCTCTGTGTCTTCGTAAATATATGATAGCAATTGCGAAACGTTTCATGTTTTGCACTGAGCAAGTAGTAACCATGCCAACTTCTGCCCTGTTATCATATGGATATTCTCCATATCTCAAAAACTGTCATCAATAAATTCTCTGAACTGCATCTTAAGACATGCTGTCTGACCACGTAAGAAATTACAGGATTTTCAGATAGGACACTTCATTGGACATAAACATCTATTTCAGAATGCATTTGTGTTTGGTGATGACTCTGCTCTAGTGATGCTCTGGAATAATCTGAGCAAGAATGATACAGACAGTCCCTGAGATCATGAACCCCACGTTAGAGACTGAGATTCACAACACTTAAATAAACACAGTACAGCTAAGTATTACTGATTTTGGAGATTAACCCGACTTTTTTTTTTGCTCTACATGAGCAAAGTCAGTCTGACTGCAAAATATTATTTCTCTTTTCACTGAAGTCCAAATTGATGCCACTGGGAGGATGCAGAAACATTATTAGGAAGCATCTGTAGAGTCCTCTTTACCTAACTGAGCAGTTTTACCTGCCATTTTAATTATTACAAGCCATAGTCTGTGGTCACGTTGGTGAAAGAAAGAGGGCACAGAGGAATGGGCCTGTTGGTGCTTTGAGGAGCTGATAAGCTAACAGTCAACCTTGCCATGCCACACTAAAAACTTTAAAAAAAATAACTGACACGTTAACACAATCTACTAGACTTTTCTTCCCCAGCCTGATTTTAATGAACTGAACAGGATTTATCCAGGTTGATCCAGCAGAGGGCGCTGCAGCTGCAGGAGTCTTGGTGCTCCGGTGGATCGGAGGTGACGTCATTATGTGGGCGGAGACAGTCGGCTTGAACCCGGAAGTTGTGCGGCAGGTAACAGGGGCTGGGGGAACTTGGTTTTAGCGGTTTTTATTAGAGTCCATGGTGTTTAGAGGAGAGACTAGTGGACGCCTGGAGGAGATGGTTGGATATTTCCTGGTGTAGATTTGAAAGTATGAGGCTGAAGTAACTGAAACAAATAATAGGCCCTTACCGGATTATAAAATTGGCCAGAGGAGGATGGAGGGATTTTTCCCGCGAAACAGCGCTCCGGCCGACACTCCAGATGACACGTCATCGTCAGCCTCCACAAAGACTGGCGCGCTTTGGTGTCAACGATTCAATCCTGCATTGAAGATGGGTCACAGCCACAAGGTAAGAACAAATTCCCGAATACTGAATTTTATGACCTGGTGAGAGATCTCTGAAGATTAGATGAAGAGCAGCGGTGACTTGCGGATGTGATCGTGGATCAGGCAGAATGAGTGAAGGCTGCCTGTTATAAAGCATTATAAAGCATGCTAAGTGGGAGGGCTGGGCTGAAGGACTGAACTATTGGACAGAAAAGGGCCTTGTGACTAGCTGATACACTGCCTACCTGAAGCTCCATTTACACAGGGACATCTGCGAGGGAATATTGATAGTGTTGCATTTTAGCTTTGCAACCAAAGTATAGCTGAGGCAAGTGAGAATTTGGCCATAGATTTTAGATGTACACTGTCATAAAACTAAGAGCTGCATATATAAATATAAACCTTTGGCAGTAGATGAAAAGTCCATTAGAATTAATCCTGCCTGAGTAATGGATGTACCAAATTTCATGACAGTCTGTTCTATAGCTGGATCAAATTCTGAATCACAGTGGTTGACTTAACAGCGTGTATTGCCTTCATTTGAGCCACACTGCCAATGCAATTTAAACTGAGGCATTTTAATGCCACATAGGGATGTGATCATGGTCAGCAACAATATACGTTACTAATGTCATTGCCAGGATTTTTGTGTTTATCCATTTGACAAATGCAAGGTGAAAAAGTGACATTTGTTCTTACTGGCTGATCATTTTAAGCTGAAAAGTGTATTTGGTGTAATGTGAAAATAAAAACTACTAGTGTAGATTTATCATATTAAAAATACAGGTTCCACACTAGGAACTCGAAGTGCAATGAAAATCTGTGCTCGTTTAATTTGAGATTTAGATTTTTTTTCCCTTTTTCAACACTTTATATCTCCACCCTTATATTTCAATGACAGAGTGAAACCAGTGTTGCACACATTTTGCCATTCTTTAGAGATACATATATTTTAAATGCTCCTTGCTGGAGGGGATGCATTGTTTTACCATTTCTCTTTAAAACACCCCAAAGGTGTTCTATTAGATTCAAGTCAGTGTAACACTCTTGGCCCAGTCATAGTTTCCACTTTTTCCTTCTTTAAAAACTCATGTGTGATTTTTGTCAGCGTGCTCTGAATTGTTATGATGTAATTTTTCTCTTCTGCCAGGCTGCTGCAGACTGAGTGTCACCTTGTATATTCACAGGCATTCATTCTGCCATCTATAAATGCCATCTCTCCAACACTTTCTGAACGCATGGTGTCCTGTATCATCACACTCCCACCTCTGTGCTCGTCGGTCAGAACTATGCATTCAATGTGGTAGTCTTGGTCAGGTTTATACCAAACATTCTGAACCACATCTGACCTGGATGAATTTAGCTTATCATGAGATACATTTGAGATCAGTTTCAATAATGTTTTTTTTTTTTCATGTTCTTCGAGACAGTTTTTCTTGCAGTTTTGTGCCAATGCTCAAGCAAGGGTTCTTTTTATTTGGACGCTGTCCATTGAGGTTGATGCTATGCCATGTCCTTTGAACTGTCTGATCTGTCACAGAAACTAAGATTTCCATTGATAACCCCTGAGCCAAGTCCTAAGCACTTTAAGATAAACCTTGAGGGTAGCACACTGTTCATGGCGTCGCTTTAGGAGAGCAAATACTGCACCACTGCCTTTTAATGAATGATACCATCACTCATTATATATGGGTCACCTGGGTCGTAACACTTGATTACTGCTGTAGATGTGTTTTCACTGATTTTAATGTGGCCACTCATCTTCCTGTGTCCTATTCCATCTTTGTGAAATCTCATAATCCAAATCCTAAAGCAATTTCACTGTGGAGCCATGATACAGACAAGCCGATAAAATCGTGAAGTTCTGGTGTTCACAGGCCACTTTATAACCATGTTCATGCAATTATGCTAATTGAAATCTCAGGTGTACTCTAATTTGGTTTCTTGGATCACCAGTTTTCTAACTTGTGTGTCAGTGATCACAGGTGTACTCACATTCGTTGCATTGACTTTCGTACTTTGAGGCCTGGGGTTTTTCCAATATAGTCTTTCTAAAGTATTTGTTTCAAATTGTTCATAAGAGGTGATACTTTACTTGTCAACTTAGAAATAATGAAGTTATTAAGAGGTAAGACAGTATTCAATCATTTAACATTTAGGTGATACTACACATGGGCATGCTCACTTCTGTTGTAAACTGTATAGTGTTCATTATGTTAAATGTACAATAAGACTATGGGTTGTGTCTGCAATTGGCATATTCTTGTTACTAATATGTTATTATGTCTGAGACAAGGAAATGAAAAAATTCCTAAATTATTTCCACCAATTGACCCAAGAATGAAGACACCCCATTATCATGGTGTGCCAGGGAATGTATCGATTCACCTATTTCAAGAGCATAAACCAAATCAGTCATTGCCCCAAATAATGCGGTTCACTGCGTACAACTAATGTGAAAGATATTTTCGAACAGAAAAGACTCCAGATCTGGCATAAGTCGGAACTCTGTACATAATAAGTGAGAAGAATCAGTACCATTACTCACTAATTAGTCGCTTGGATGCAAGATGAGAAATAGATGCAGGATAACACAGATTGCAAACAGTGTTGACACAGAACACAGAGCCAAGCAATCCGTGGTGTTTCTTGTTGTGATTGTTAGAATATTCATCAGCATCTTCTGTACAGGAAAATAGCCTCCATGCATGTTACTCATCTAGTGAAACAGTTCAACGTGACTTGTTTATGCTATAAAGGAATTGTTCACGGAATATTTTTAAGTTTTCTCTGCTTTGTAAACACATTAAATAGATGCCTATTATGGATGTTTTAGACCATTTATTTAGGTATGTTTTAATAATGTGAACATCAAAGTATGAGAAGTTCACAGTGTGTCGATGAGAATATTTTTTGTGTGCATGCGGGCAAGTGTGTATTAGTGTGGTATATTTGCATGTGTGTGTGTTTGCTCAGGCTGAGAGATCAGCCTGTATTTCTGTCTTTGTATATCCCAGAGCTCTGAACAAAGACCGCTAGCAGCCCAGATCAAAACAGGCATCAATTCCTTTAGCCTGACATCGTATGTGAGCGTATGCGCATCTCTGGTCTGATCTTCTAGGGCGCATGAGCGTGTGTGTGAGTGTGTGTGTGTGTGTGTGTGTGCAGGCTTCTGTGTGCACGGATGTCCATGCATGTTGTGCCGTCATGCCTGCTTGCCTGACCAGCCACATTCTGTTCAAAATACATATTCAGCACTTTGCGCTTTTTTTCCTTCTCCTCTTTTTGCTTCACTCCCTGTTCTCTCCATTTTAGGGTGTTATTAGATAGGACAACTCTTGCCGCCGGCAATTCTCCTCTCAGCACTCTACATCCAAAGGCATGTGGGTTTTGGAAACCAGTGTGTGTGTGTATGTGTGTATGAGTGTGAGTGGGTACTTGTGCCTGCTGTGTGTAATAGTGGCAATGTGGAAACACCTTTGTGTCTGTGTGCTTGCACAAATTGCTGTATGTACAGTAGTTTGCAGTATACGGTATGTATAAGGTGCAGCAGGAGTAGCAGTATGTTTTCTAAGATTTGTTAATTTAAGATTAGAATTTCATTCCCATTGTTTTCCTCTTTCAGTAATCCTTCCATCCCCCATCAGGCATTATGCTTTTCACTAAAATGACAGGAGAGCCACTCTCACTTTGACCCCTCTCTTAGCGCAGTCTTCATACCCCTCCACCCCCCTCATACACACACACACACACACACACTGAAGCTCTCACATATACACAGACACACACACATGGTATAAGAGCCCAGGGGCTCCATCTATTAAAAGGTTCATCCATCATCACATTTAATTTTAATACGGTAGGAATAAAAAGATGCTTACGCAGCTAAATGAGAATTTTCAGAGACCTGCATGCTGGAGTCTGAGCCTGCCTAGAAACCTGTACAAGCACTAAATGCATGCACGCACACACAAACACACTGAACAAGGTCAATGCGCTCTGCCAATTACGGCTCATGAGATGCTGATGCCTGTTGTGTGTGTGTGTCTACTTGTATGTCTACCTTTGGGAGGACCAATTTAACTTTTATACCTGGGGAGTGACAGAGTTTGGTTTGAGGCCTGGTTTTAGTGTTCAGATTAGAATTAGGTTTACTTTAAGGTGAAGGTAAGGTCATGCAATTGTCTGTTAAGGTTAGTAGGAGAGGCAAGGGAATGCATTTTGTCAAGGAGGGTCCTCGAAAAGATAGAAATACAGATGAGTGTGTGTGTGTGTCTGTGTGCTATGTGTAGTCTCTGCAGTGTGTGACATGATTACATGAGTATGTAAGATTTTCTACAGCTCCCTAAGGGCATACACCATAATGGGTGCATTCAGTGCATTTCGATCACACATTTATCTTTTCCACTTCTTTTCTCTTTGTCGCCCTTTCTCCTCATTGTGTCCTCTGGGGAACTTGGTTGTGGTTAGCAAAGTAAACCGTTTCCCTGGGATGGAGCAGGACCAGACAGAGTCATCACATATTTATGCAGTTCATTTTTAATCAGCCCAGGTCACGATCAATAAAACATTTAATGCTCAAAAAAAATCTCCATGGCTAAGAACAAACAGTTTTCTAGAATTCACTTGTAGCTTTATATGCATTGTTAAATTGGTTGGCTCCTGTCTGAAGCAAGAGTAATTTGCCTAAAAGTCTTTGTAAATTAAAGCATCTTTCAAAGTAAAATCCTAGCTAACAGTGGTGCAGAGTCACAGTGGTGCAATGACTTTAATAGAAACCTTGCACCAGTGTAACACTGAGGTTGGGATGAGTGCAGCAATATCACAAAAAAGTATTTTCAAGGGAGCACTGAGCTCTAAGATCTAATCAATGCTCACTTCTTAGTATTGATAACAAACTACAAGCTCCTTCAGTTGGTTTTTATCAGCTGACAGTTGACTGACAGCAGAAGTTCTGATTGTTACCATGGAAACACAGCTCTCAGCCCTGAAGTAGCCCGGGGGTTGGTTAGCTATGACATTTAGGATGTAGTTTTTTTGTTTGTTTGTTTGGACTTTATAACTCCAGTGAGACTACTGTACACTCAGACCAAACCAAAGGCTGGCCTCACCAAATATTGACCAGTCTTTCTTTGGAAAATCCCGTCCTCTCTACTGTCAGAAATGGAGCAGCCTCCAGACCACACTGCTTGCCAAGTGGTGCAGTGGTAAAGATTTATAAGCTGCTGTAGGTAGAGGTTCCTCAGCCACCTCCCTGCCTACCTCTTTTCACACAGGCCTCTGGAAGCAACACTTACCTCAGCATCACCACAGCATTTTTGATCAGGACATTTTGCAATTTTAAGACTTGATTTGAGGGATTTGAGGGATTTTTACTTTTTTTTTTTTTTACACCATTTCAAAGCCATGATAAATACTACTCGTCTTCACTCTTTGCTGGCGGTTTTGTTAAGCACATTATGAAATGGTAAAATCATTAACTCCTGGGCAGCAGCTGCAAACACTGAGCTAGAAATGTCTAAACGCTGTTTTCTCCCCGTGAACAATACCCGAGCTTGTGTTAAGCTATTTGAGCTGGAATCAAGATGAGAACAGACTGCAGTGTGAAACATACCCAAACAGATCTATTATAAGCCATATTGATCCATACCTAAAGATGGACACCTCAGAGCAGTGTGTCGTGCTTCAGGATTGCAGTCTGAAAATGGAATTTCCCCAGAGAAGCTGAATGTAGTTACGCGAGCAACAATGTTTTCTGCCAACTTGGTATCTGCCGATGACAAAACCTCAGCTTTCTGTGACACTGTGCTGTACAGCTAAGATGAAATCAAACAGCAAATCCCTCGTTACATCTCCTTTTCCACAGTGTCCATTTAATGAAGCAAGTTAACCAAGGTCATGTTATTTATCACAGCACAAGGGTGTAGGAGTGGTTGCAGGAAAAGACAGTTAGTACACAAATAATCTCACCTGAGAGCAGCCACAAAACAAACACACTCCTCCACTAATAACTATTGAGCACGCAACGCAATCCACGCCAGGTTAAAAAAAAAAAACATTTAGAATTTCCAAGGGTAGCCTTCACGACTTAACTCAGAGAAGAGAGAATAACAGGAATTTGCTGAATCTTACCGAAGTAGTTTGAAATACGTTTACTTATTCAAACCAGCCGCTCTGTGGCCTTGGTATTTCAGCACAGCACAGAAATGGAAAGCATCCAATTTGTTCTGTGAAGATAGGCCATTATATTATGACCTGGCATTTAACGGAAGGAAAACTAAACTATAAAATGAAACCTGTGCACTTAATAGATATCAAAAGAATAATATGCAGTCTGAAAGCGGGAGGCCAAGAGCACTGGCATCACAATTGTTGGGATACTCACAAAGTTCACCCAGATCCACTTGAGATTTCTCTGTGGTCCCTGGTTTCTTTAGATCACTTCACTGTCATAAAAAGGTATATCTGTCTCGCAAACACAAATTTAACAAAAACACCCGCAATTATGTGCCACTTTTGACTCTAATTTTGTGTCCAAGCCTTAAGTATTGTCATGTGGAGGATGAATTTAAGAAAAAACCAAAACCCAAGGCCATTTCTCTATCTCTTCTAGTCAAACTGTCTTTGCTGGCAACTGTATTTGTTGGTGTGTTACTGCCACCACATTTAAGTCTTCAGAATAGATTCAGGAGGCCCCTACAAATGTGTATGTGCATCTGCCAAACAAACAGGGACCTCTTAATGAAAAACATTGCTCTGTAGTACAACTAGCAGCGCTCCAGATATCCTCAGTGTACCTTGCGCTGACTAGACTGCCATAATAACCTGTTCCAGTTGCAACCTTGGAAGCAAAACAAACATATTTTTCTTGTAGTTTTTTAGTGTAATGATTACAAAATAACTCCATCAGGGTTTCCCCCAGAAAACTTGCTAAGCCCAGTGGTAGAGAAGCCCACCGGCCGCCCACCGTGTTTTTGTAAAAAAAAAAAAAAAAAAGTTAAAAGTTGACAGGAATTTTGAAATTATGACTATTATGTGTCATTATAAGCCATTCATTATCAATACTTAAATGTAGAGTCTGACTAAAAGGCACAATCTTGATATACGGTTTTAACAAACACAAAAAATACAATTAAAATAAGTAATATCAATTGTTTTCACTTAAGTTACATCCTAGTGAATATTAAAACAAGCCGTTGCTGGTCACATTTAACAGTAAAATAAATTAACATAAATAAAAAAGTGCAAACATGGCCAAAGGGTTAAACCAGGGAACTCAGAGGCTGAACAGGTCTGCTGTGCTGTGTGACCTGTTCATGGTGCAGGTTGGATCAGTGCATCAATCCGTCTGGGTTTACCATCCTCGGTCTTATAGAGCCATCCGCTAAATTTAGGCTCAGCTAACCATTTCGGATTAAATTCGCTAGTTCGATGTTTACCATCGCGGCTCGCAGAAGGCTGCTCCGTCGACGTGCTAACATCCGTGTTAACTCCACTGGCTCTGCCTCATCATGGAGCCGCGGCTCGGTCGGATCGCCGGAGACGAACTCCCCTTGGCCTGGGGGTGAACGAGCGGCTCATCGTCTCCGTCTATTATCTTTCTGTCTTTCTGTAGGCTCGGAGTGCTCCTCCGACTTTGGAAAAAATTCACGTATCGACCATAAAATGTCACCATTGCGGTTTCAACTGTATCGCGAGATGCTGTTAAAAGCTCTATATACCGTCTTTGCTATCACTGTTTTGATGCATTAAAAAAACTATTTAAAATAAATAAACAAGTGACGCTTAGCCTGGCGGGGGTGCAAGGAAAGCCTGGCGGCCCGCCAGGCTTATAAAGCACTGAGGGAAACCCTGTCCATCATCCCACAATATCGCAGTGGTTTTGTCGTAATTGTACTATGATACCTCATTAGTATAAGCCCTGTTTTATATAATGAGTTACGATTACATGAACGTATGGGAACCTGCTGGTTTGCTATCCGGTTCCAGTTGTCTTAAGTCCAACTCCTCCTTGCCTGGGCCTTTATTTTCTCTTATCTCTTTACAGTTAAGCGCAGTTGTTTCTACCTCAAAGCTTCTAGCTGTTGTTTCATAATCTGGGCTGCCTCATTTATAGTGTTCAAGCCACATACAATTTGACTTCTCATCTCAATGACATATTACACTCCACTTTTTTGATGTAAGGTTTTTGGGGAGGGTTGATCAAGAAAGTGCAGAGCCTCTTTATTGACCACAAAGTGTTACTTTGCTCCAGCTGAAGTTGCACTTTGCTTTGTTTCCTAAATTAGAAAAAAAGCACTCCTAGCTGATGCTGGATTATAGGTGTTAGTGCGCAATCAGAAAGAAAAAATAGATACGTCCACAAGTACCACGTAACTTGTTTTCGACATTGACGTTGGCTTTTGTTTTCTTGATCCACTCATTTGCAGGGCCACTTCAGTCCATTTGGAATTAAAAACAAAAATCTGGTCAAGAGTCGTGGACTAAGGAGTTATATTTATGTCCGACTTATGCACAGGATTTTATCTTACCAGTCAGTCCGCCTAATTTACACTAAGGTCTAACTAAGATTTTCCTCTAAAGAGCTTTTCACAGTGCTGCTGACAAACACTTTAAGTAAGCACAAAGAAAACCTTGAGAGAAAGCACGTAGTTAACTCTGTTGACACTGGGTGGGTATGATGTTTCATGAATGACCTTCCTCATTATGTCTTTGATTGGTCTACAGGTCTGTGTCTATGGATTAATTATCATTAGTACACAGCATTTGAACCGGAGAGACAAAACAATCATTGTTGTTAAGTGTTACATCAACCCTGGATGTTTTTTTCAGTTCTGTCCATCCGTTTGTTTTCTTCTGCGTATTCGGCTAGTTCCACTATGTAGCAGCAGCAGTACTTTCCAGGTTCTCCAGGGTGTGAACAGATGAGATAGGTAATCCCTCCTTCCAAAAAGTGTTACCCAGGAGGCATCCTAATCAGATGCTTGAACCACCTCAGCTGGTTCCTTTTGGCGTGAAAGAGCAGAGATTCTACCCCTGAGTACCCTCCGGATGTCCAAGCTCCTCACCCTGACTCTAAGACTGGGCCAATTCACCCTACGGAGGAAACTCATTTCAGCTCTCTACCCAGAGCTCATGACCATAGGTTAAGGTTGGAATGTAGACCGACTGGTAAATCAGGAGCTTTTCCTTCCGGCTCAGCTCCCTCTTCACCACCACGGTTCGGTACAACATTACTGCTTGCTTCCTTCTGTCCATCTCACTCTACATTTTCTCATCAATCATAAACAAGGTCCCGAGATACTTATGTTCCTTTGCTTGAGGCAGCAGCTCACCCCAGCGGGAGCAGTCCACTGGTTTCCAGCAGAGAACCATGGCCTCAGACTTGGAGGTGCTGACACTCATCCTGGCTGCTTCACACTCGCTTCCAAACCCCCCCAGTGCACGGTGAAGGTCACAGCCTAACGAACCACAACAGCAGAACCACATCACCTCCAAAAAGTAGAGATGCAACCGTGATTTCCCAGACCGAACAACCTCCTCACCCGGCTGTACCTTAAAATCCTGTCTATGAATATCACAAACACGATTGGACACAAGAAGCAAACGAGTCCAACAACAACAACCAAAAACATGTTCGACTTTGTGCTGAAGATACAATTTTTAGTTAACTGAAAAAATTGCAAGTTCATGCAGTATATTTACATTTAAAATAATTTAACTTAGAAATCCAACACTGGCACTGCCTTATTTATGTAATACAGTGGATGCTGCTTTACACTTGATATAATGTCAGGTAAACAGGACTCTGAAGAGTCACAATAATAACAATAATAGCTGCTAACATATTTCTAGTTCATCAGCACTGTTCACTGATTTTAGTAGTGCAAAAGTTTGCAGACCATCAGACCAAGTTATTGGGCTGTTCTGACTTGAAGGTAACTCGACTAAATTATTACTACATTATTTTTTAAAGTAAGATACTATTGTTTTAATTTTCTGAGATGTGTGCGTGAGCAGGTGAATTACATTCAGGATTTGACTGTTTGTTAACAGGTCTAATGACTTTCTCTGGTCAACCTGTAACATCTGTCAAGCTCTGGAGCTACTTTTAGTTCTCAAATATTCTGTGAATTCCCCTCAGATCAAAAACGTACGAGCCCTGAAGTTAGGATTGACACACCCCTTATTTTTTAAGGAGTTTCTTCTACCTCAGCCAGTAAGGAGCTACTTTTAGCCTGAGGATGTTTTGTGTTTGTGACCTCACATTTCACAGTAGACGGCTCCCTGGGCCTAAATTCAGTTCTTCGTAATCACTGACTGTCTGCTTTTTTCCGATGGCAAACCAGCCTGCAGCTTCTGTTGCCGGTATGAAGACGTGCCATCCACAGAAGTTGCTAGTGGCACCTGTAGCATTGCATAAACTTCATTATCCAGGCTTTGTCTTTTTTTTCAATAAAAACTTCCCACTACTTCTTCGCTCCTCTCTGCTGCCCTTTGGTGCAGAAAGATATCATCCGAATGATACTGGAAATGAATAATGTTCCAGCTGGTGCATCTCTGCAAATAGCTCCATCAGCAAAGCAACATTCAATCACACCCTAATTTCTCATGAAAAACTGAGATTTTAAATTTCCTGTACTTTAAAGGATGCTTGGATCCTCCACTGATCACAATGTAACGGTTGCAGCACAGGCATCGTAGCCTACAAAGCTACCAAACAGTAGGCTTTCAATACATTGTGTTGCTACATACATGCCCGGCTCTGATTAAGATGTATGGAGATGAAACATTTAGTGATGTAAAACTTCTGGCATTGTAGCTCTTATGTGACAGTCACATTTGAGTCGTTTATGTATTATTCTCTGTGTTGTTATAGGATGCTCCATCAAAAATAAATAAGACACACATTTCTTACATGTTATGCCTTTTTTCCCTTCTGCTATTAGCATCACATTGAGTTTGATATTCACAGCGTTCCTCTGCTATTTAATGTAACTGCTGCGTGCGACACCCTCTTCCTAAACCTCTGTTTCTATTTTAAGTAAATTATTAACTCAAAGCATTTTTTTTCACTTTATGAGCCGGGAGGTCTCTTTGCTGTTCCTTTGCATGCGGCTGATGGGACACACTACGCGTCCGCGGCTACTCCTTATTGATTTCACATTTATTTGCTAAAGTGCACGCCTGTTAAAAAATCACTTTTCCCCACTTTCTTTCGTCTTCTTTGAAAGGATTTATTTATCTCATTTAAGCTCAGGGCACTTAAAACCCCCAGCTGAGAAGTGGGTACTCGATGTGCACGCACAGTTGGCATGTAGAAGAAGGTGAAAGGCGGAACAGAGAGAAGTCACATGATGACAAGGCTGTCATAATCTCTCTCCCCCCTTCTCTCTCTCTCTCTCTCTCTTTCCCCCTCTGTATCTGTCTTCCTCTCTCACCAGGCCTCCATGTCTTAGAGTTGCTGAGTAGGGATTCTATAATGAGAGAATGGTGACGTTGACGGGAAGAAAAAGAGAAAACTAAGCAGAGTGGGTTGTGGGTGAGGGATGGGGGGAGTTCTGAGAGGAGGGATGGGTGAAAAGGAGAGAAGAAGGGATGAGGAGGAGCGGAGTCAGGAGATCAGGATGTAGAGAGAAAATTCTCGGTCAAGGTCTTTCCTAATGAACAAATTATCATGCAAAGGTCTGTCTCTCCATTTCCTCCTCCCAGCCCTCCCCTCTCTCCTCCCTCCCTCCCTCTCTTTCTCTCTTACATTGTCACTCATTTTTCCCATCCCTCTTCTCTTTCCTTCCTCACCTTTCTCTCTCTCTATCTCTCTCTCTCTCTCTCTCTGCTTCACTGGCTTGACCTTGGTTCCCACATCACTCAAATCCCTTGCTCGTTGCCTCCCTCCCAATTTCTGTAACCTTGTTTATTTTCTGCCGCATTTCTGTTTTCTTTATCTCTGTTGCTTCTCCTCCTTTCCACTGTTTGCCTCCCCCCCTCCCTCCCTTTCCCTCCATCGCCCCCTCACCTCACCCCCACCCCCCACCCCTGTTTCCCGAGTTCCTCTAGGCCTTAGGCAGTAGTCTGCTGCTCTAAAACCTTTCTATCAGCACATCCCTGCAATAGTCGGGTCTGACAGTCACTTTCGCTGTAGAATTGGCTGATTTACCACACGCACGCACACACACACACACACACACACATGCACACACCCTCTTGTGCATGGTGCGAGCATAGTGTAACCAGAACAGTCAGCAAGTGTACGTGGCTGTGCATGACTATCTTCTGCATCACTAATAACAACATTAGATACTCACACATGAATGCTTGATTTTAAATATGAACGTATGCATAAGTGCGACTGTCTGTGTGTGTGTGTGTGTGTGTGTGTGCTCATCTGGGTGTGTCTGCTCCCCCAATTTCTTTCCCTCACCAATCGCACTTCGCTTTTCATTTCTGTATTAGCCCACCAGCAATGTAAAGGTCACACACTGCAGCGGCGTTTGACTCTGCAGTCTGTTAAATAATCGCGTTGCTATTTACTGTTCTCAACCCCGGCCTGACGTCTGTGTGTGGCCCGAGGGCTACATCATCTCCACAGTATTGCTTCAGTGGCGGCCCTGTGCATCGTGTCAGTGCGCACCGGGCACACACACACACACATGGTCTGGTACATGTTTTGAACTTGTTCAGCTCCCCCTAGTTACACAGTATTTTTTTTAAAAAGGAAACAAGGGGAGAGCACCAGAGGGGAGACAAAAGGTGAAGAGGGGAGAACAATGAGAGAGGAGGAAGAGAGAAAGTACACTTAAGTAAACATATTCAAGTGTGACATCAAATTGAGGATAAACAACTGAAAAACAAATCTGCTCGCTGACTTCACTTTGCGTACAGAGTTTGAATGCCGTCAAGAGAATATTGACTGTCTTTGTGAAACTTTGATGCCGTCTTTTATTTATAGTTCTCCTAGTGGCCTCAGCAGCAACCTCCAACCACCAGTACAGGTGACAGCTGGAGCCTCTATTCCAGTTCACTTCTGAAGAAGTTTGAGTTCATTTAAAGTTTGAGCTTAGTTACAGTTTGATTTCATCTATGTCCGTTACTTTAAAGTAAACGAAATATTGAAAACGCAAAATGTCCTAAATGACTGCTGCAAACACCGCTGCAATTCAGTTCAATTCAGTTTTATTTATACAGCGCATATTTACAACATATGTCACCCCATAGTGTTAAACATAGTAAGGAAGAACAGAAAACAGAAAACCCAACTATCTAAAGATGCTTTTAGATTCCTTGTCAGCGAGCAGTCAGTGACGGTTGGAAGGAACCAAAAAAAGCCCTGGGATAAGAGGGGGGGGGGGACGTCCAACAGAACCAGGCTCAGGGAAAGCGGCCATCTGCCTCGACCAGTTGTGTTGGGAGTGGGGATGAGGGGGGAGGGGATAGCAGGAGAGTTGGTAAGTTTAGTACTTTAAGGAACTTTTAACCACTGCTCCTTGTAGCAACCAATAACATAATAATTTAGGCCATTTTAAATGTAATAAAGCCAATAACATAATAACTTGCCAATAATGTAATGAAGGTTTTGAGCCAATAACTACTAATAAAATACTTGTCAGGATTTTTTTTACATATGTAAATGAGTGTTCATGTTCTGTGTTGTATAATGGAGTTAAGTGCCAGTCCAGTTATTTAAATATAGTTTAATGTGAGGGCTGAGTCGTTTTTCCTTGAGAAATGTTTGAAAAACGTTTTAATGAAACGTTTTCCAAGAAAAAAATGTGGTAAATTCATTTGACAATGCAACATCCAACAGAGACACTGACATGGAATTATGAATTTACATATACAAGCAAATAAACAGTATTCTAAATAAAGAATTTGTACAACAAATAGTTCTCAAATTGCCTCTTTCATTCATAATTAAGGAGAGTCAGAGCTAAATGGGATTTATCTTTGATGAATGAATATGACGACCCTGCCATCCACTGTAACAATTTTTGATGAGTAAACGGCACAAAAACTGCAGAAAAAATCTTTTAATTCCAAGAAATGCAGTCCTGTTTATGTGTTTTTACATTATCTGCTGCGGTTATAACATGTTCAAAGGATTTTTTAATGCTAGACCATTAACATAATAACTTATTACATTATTGGCAAAGTGATATTACATTATTGGTTGCTACACTCCTGCTTATCAAAGCACCATGCTTTTGGTGGCACATGCTGTCACCGTAATAAACTTATATTGAGAATTTACTAAAACTGTCACACTTTCTGACACACCTCTTGTTCGGTACTGAAGTGTACTGGGAGGGTTGAGTGTACTGAGAAGGGTTTAGAGTGTTCATCAAGGACAAATTGTCAGAACACATGATGAAGATTTACAACAGGCAAATTTCTAATGTGGTCGGTTTATCCGGCGCTGACAGCATTTTGGGTGACATTTATTTCTGGTAAGGAAAATCACAAATCCCCACGTATAATTAAGAACTATAAGGCCCACAACCATCCACATATCATCAACTGCCAGCCATTTTCTGCATGGAGACTTGCAAACTTTTGATGCTTATTAGGTATAGTTCACAAAATACATACTTGATCGATTGAAAAAAAAATTGCTATGCTTGCTCTGATGCCATATTTCACTCTCCAGCATGAATCCTCTCGCTTTTGTAGATGCTCGCATCCTATTTGTGAGCTGCTCCTCTTTCAGTGAATGACTCTTTCACAGCTACTGCAGATGTTCCAAGGCTTCATTTAATGAGCCTTACACAGAGTTTAGGAAAATAATTTAGTTGTAATTAATCACACTGTGTGAGCTCAACTCTGGCATCCTCTGCGCACAAGGTCGAGGACGTCCATGCCAGTGATCCCTTTCATCATGACATCAGTGCTCTCCAGCTCTGCTTCTTTGTATCACGTTTAAATAACCAATATCCTCCTACAGCACATTCCTGTGGTGCAGATATAAAAAAGGTTCTTGCTAAGAGAAACCACAGTGAATTAAAAATGTTTAGGAGATCACAGCATTCTCATTTGGAATTAAAAATTGAAAATCCACTATGTTGATTTGGAGGGTGGGAGCCTTGTTTATTCATTCAGTGTGTGCAGCATAGCATCCACTCCATATACTCCTTATGGATGCAGCGAAATCACTCTGTGTTTAGTCTCCCAAGTGCAAATTGATAATGCAGTAGACTTCCTAAAATTAGATATCAATTATGCTTTTATCTTTCATTGTACCGTGCATATTAAACATTTATTTTAAAAGCTCTGCATGTTAAATGCTATCCCTTGCCAAATTCAATTGACGTGAACCACCGCAAATTGACTTATTAGCTTAGTGCCTATTCATTTGGTTGGTTGCAGACGTTCGGGGAAAAAAGTCACGAGTGCTTTACATGACATAATAAAGGGGATTTCCCACAAAATGAAATATTTCACTGCCAAACTGGGGAGGAACGCAATGTAAACAGAGCAAATGCTAAACTGTCCCAATCCAGTTCCAGCCTCTAGGCCTGTCATTTGCCAGTCAAGAAGAGGTATTTTATCTTTGTTTGAATAGAGCTCTCTTGTTTCCCTCGCCTCTGTTTCCGCATGTCTCAGCAGCAGCCCCAGTTCAACATGTGTCGCGTCTATGTTATCTTAAGTGCCTTTTCTCCCTGGGGCTTACAAAAAGGAAGACAGAGACACAGAACCTTTCCCCCTCTAGCCAAGGAGGAAAAGTGGGGGGAAAATCAAGGTAAGTGTACTGCATGTATGAGTGAGAGAGATCATCTGGATCAGTGTGTGTTTATATGTTATATGTGTGCTGTATGTGGTGTATAATCAGGAGGCCAATATCTGAATGTGATAATAATGTGTCTGCATGCTTCACTGTACGTGAGTGCATCCATGGAAGTGTGTGTCTGTGCCTTATGATACCTGACCCAGATGACTCGGGGTAATTGCTCCTTATCTGGTGGCCTGTGAGTTCACATCACTGTAAGTAAAAGAAGGGGCCACGGGAGCGATTTAGTCCACCTACATATCCCCTCTCTCTCCTATTAATGATCATATGAATGATTTATGCTTTCCTGTCATGTGTGCGTCTGTGCATACGTGTCACAATGAGAAGATAATGTGCATTTGAGTGTGCGCAGCGGACAGAGTGAGTCACCGATGGACAGACTGCGTGTGCGCGTGTCTGCTCTGGACTGTGCACCTGCTCACCTCTCACTGTCCTTGGTTAATTCTGCATTCATGGAAGGCACTTCTTTTTTCTTTTTTTTTTTGTAAATATTCTTTGGGAGCAGAACATTTGGTATGTGGGTCTCTGCGAGTGTAACTGTGAAGCCTTTGGGATTTTGGTGGAGCTGTAAAAGACAGAAGGATTATTGTGTTTGTTAAGAAACAGAGAAATAAGGATCAAGAGACGAGAGAGCTGGTGGGAGAGACGACAATAAAGGGAGAAAAAAAAGTGAAAAAATGAAAAATGCGTGACTGCGTGGGAGTTGTGTAGGTGTCCTTGCCGCACACGTGTGCTCATACACATGCATGTAATCGTTTTTTGTGCGCGCACGCACTCATATGTTCCCATGTACTCCACTATATGTCCCTGTGCATTGTTTCCTTTGATCGAGCCTTTCATCCGTGGCTCAGCAGTAGTTGTAATTGGTCTCTGATGGGACTGACCCACTGGGTACTGGCTGAGTGAAACAGGCTTTGGATGGCTTCCTTAAATATTTCAGCCCAGCCAAACGTGAGGTCTCCCTGCTCTCGCCTCGGGCTCAGCCAACATCACCACTTAGCCAGCTGCCCAGCCCTCACAGAGAGCAAGAAAAAGACAGAGAGCCTGATACACACAAAGGCTGTGCTTGATGAGGGTGGCCAGTTAGTACATGTGCACGGTCCTCACACAGATTTGATGGTGTGAATGCGAGTGTGAAAGCGTTGGTAGCATGCATCTGTGAAAACCAGCATCATAATGACAAGATGTCATTAAACCACTGTCTACTGGCATCCGGCAGCTGCAACTTAACTGCATCCCCAATTTACTGGCCATAGTGTTGCTTGTTTGATACAATGAACCACTAGCTCATTACTGCATCTTCTCTCTGTACCTTGTTAAATGGACATCATATTCTGCACTTCAGGACTGCAGCATTCTGCATTATACCAAATATTTGCCCTACTTCAATGCTTCACCAGCAGTCCCTGTTCCCCGGCGCCTCATTCTACCTCTTTTCTTTCGTGCGCCTCACTTTCTCTCTCTAACCTACTTCCTGTCTTGCCTGTCACTCTTCCTCTTTCAGTCACTGTTCCCCCTTCTGTCTACCCACTCACTCTCACTTCTCTCTGTCCCCATCTTCCTCTCCTCTGTGTGTGTGTGCGTGTGTGTGTGTGTGTGTGTGTGTGTGTGTGTGTGTGTGTGTGCGTGTCATTTTCTCTTCTTTCTCCCCCTCGCTCCATCCTATTCATGTGCCTTCCACGGATCCGAGGCAGAGTGAAAAAGATAATTCCCTGGTTCTCTGCAGAGAGAGACAGCAAGTAAAAATAGAGAAGGTTACCTTTCATGTTCAATTTTAAAGGGAAGTTTGAGATTTCCCAGAGATGATTAAATAGGAACGTTCCTGACAAGGTCACACAGACTTACACGTATACACACACAGAGAACATGTACACACGCATGATGACACACATACACAGAAAGAGCTTGGTCAAAACACCTTTGGGAGGAGCTGCAGATTCTAAAACATAAAACTGCAAAGTAAAAAAAAAAAAAAGTGGAGAAAAGAAGAACATTCGTGTTTGGGTGCAAACACCACAGAATAACCAGGACAGCGTGCCTGTTGTTTGTACTGTGCATAGTGCCTGCGAGGCTAAAGGGCAAAGGCAGCAGATCTGATTGACTCCTTTCTTTATTACTCTGGCATTTATCCCCTTTCATTTAATGTGGGAACACAGACATAAATGATTTATATCCCTGTTTGTGTGTTTGCATGCTAGTATTTTACATGCCTCAGTCTTGCATACGTCTGTAACATTTATTTTAACGTTTGTGTGTTGGTGTGTGTGTGTGTGTGTGTGTGCATGTGTGTGTGTATTTACACCCTTATTAAGCTTTAACTTTTAGCTTTAAGCAGCATTGTTTCCCTGGAGACCAATTATCTGACAGGGTTAAGGAAACTCTCTTGTGCCAGAGAAGGGAGATTGTGCGTTTCTGACAACACTCCAGCATGTTTCCTCAGGCATCCTGATTGTGTTTGTGTGTGTCCTGTGTATGCATGTGCGCATGTGTATTATTTATCGTCAGATCCCCCCCATAGCTTACACATTAGCAATGAACATGGCTTTCCTGAGTGTTGCTCTGATCATGTTTATTGCCCCCAAAACTTGAATAACATCGCATGAGGAACCCGCAGTGTGTGTGTTACGTGGTGTGTATACATGTGAATGAGTGTGTGGGTGTTAGTGTCACATACTGCAAATTACTGTCAGTCATGGTGTTAAGGTATTCTGGATGTGTCCCAGCCACTTGGTAACTATAGCAGAGACTGACAGAGGTGTTGTGGGACAAAGTGGAGTTGGCGTTTTGAATGAGTTATCCTGAATTCAGACTGCGTCCGTCTCCAGAGGCATGGATGAATGGCCTGATTCTCTCTCCACCTCCCTTTTTCTCTATGACTTTCCAGCCCTCTTTTCCTCCTCTCCCTCTCTCCCTCTCTTTCAAACTTTCTCACCGTCCTCTCACCCCAAATCCTTACATTGTGTCTTTTCTTTATCTCTCTCTCCCTTCAGCTTTCCACTTTGGCTGTTCCTTTCTCCTGTCTTCTCTTCCCCTCCCTCTTTCTTTTACTCCTTCATCTCTTTCTGCCCTCACACACAATTCTCTGCATTCTCCCATTTCTCCTCTCAACTATTTGAAACTTTTTTTTTTCCATCAATGGGTTGCACTCAGTGCTCTCCAACTCTGTTTCCATAGTGAGAGGAGGTCCACTTATGCTCTTTGCTATCCAAACTTTCACCCGTGACAGAGTTTTCTTTTACACCGTGGCCCCACTCTCTTTCTTTGTCCTCCTCTATTTCTGCCGCTTCCTTTCTGTCTCTTTCCTAAAGGTGTGTTCAGAGTGAATACGCGAGTGAACCAAATCTTTATGTCAGATTACTTGCACAAATTCTTTTTTTTCCATCTTCATTTCTCATGGGATTGTCATTGAGAAGAGAGGAGGTGTGTGTCAGTCAGGCTTATGTATGAATACATCCAGAGTGTGCTTTTGAAATTTTATGATTAAAGACCCCCTCCAGTTATTTTTTAAAAATTTGTTAACATGTCCGTTTGGTGTTTTTAAGACGTTGGATAACATATTGTGAGTGAAACATTTTAGCAGAGCCATAGGTTAGCCGGGGTCTGTACTTCAAAGCACATCACACATACCCAGAGTATCTTTTCACAACGCCTATAGCAACTGCAGTCACGCTTAGCAGTCACACGAAGCTGGTTATTAACTCTGTAAGTCAACCCAAGGTTTCTGTGCCTGACTGACTAGGAATGTGTCGCCGTGAAAGGGGCATTGTTGGCACCAGATGACCAATTGCAGAAATGGACAGTTGTAGAGCCGCATATTGCTCACAAAAAAAGGTGCAATCCTAAACCAATATCGGGAGTTTTAAAAATATAATACAAGCTTAAGGTACAAGCTTAAGGTTTCTCCCTGGCAGCCAGAGCCAGGGAGAAAAGCCATTTGAAAAAAACGCTGACTGTGTGAATGTGCAAGGTAATAGGCTTATCAATATCACTGCCCCATCATTAAGGCACGAGTGGATCTGACTATAATCATAAGTTTGCTTAGATGTAAGTTTCCTATTCAAGATCCCGTTTTATTATCATCATACATCACAACATTGTGTAATTTTATTGCAGGTGTGGTCCCTTTACGCTACCCACAGCAAAGACTAATTATTTAACTAATAGGAAAGAATCAAGTAGTAAAAATAAAACTTTCTGTGGTGAGGTGTGGAGGATGAATTCAGTAATCTCACATTAAATCTCATTCTTATGGTGTGTAAGGCAGTTTTTAGAATGAATGTTTCAGCTGCAACCCTGGTGGTGCTAAATGATTTGGGGAGCAAGTAAAGAACAAATAGGACTTTGAAATCACTCGCAGGGCTAAAAATTATTTTAATTTCCCCTCTCACTGGCTGCACACTGAGCTCTGTGGGATCGTGCAGGAATGGTGATGCCATTTTCCGAGAGAATTAATTGGTCAGTACGTGGTGCTTTTATACGTGTTAATCTGTTTTCTCACACATAACTTGCTCCAAGGCACTGGTAGTCCTAAAAACCCAGAGTTAAACCTGAAATGACGTCTCTAACCCCAAATCCCGCTTTGTTGTACAGGCCTCTGGTGGCTCCAGCTTCAGCATGCAGGGCCAGATCAGTGGAGGCAGGAACATACAGTAAGATGTAAAGCTTCTAGAGCACACCAGAACTCCTGCACTTTATTCTTCTCGTGTGGAAGGAGAATATTCAGAGGTCATGCAATCTGGTTGAAACTCATATATAAGCACTTGAAGATCAAGTTATCATTAAAGCATATGTCATGCAAGAAAGCCAATAAAAGCGGAACGGTCAAAGCTGTACTGACATTTCAAGTGTACTGACTGAGTCACAACTTCATCTCCTGCACACACTGGAGCCACACACAAGAAATCACCTCAACGCCTCGTTTCCACACAGCTTTGTTTAGTATTCGACTCTGTATGACATACAGACTATGCTCCCTTTTGTTCAGTGCACTACAGATAGATGGAAACTTCACCACATCTATGCGAGAGAGGCTAATCTTATCCATTTTTACCCTCCAGTTTTATGAAATATGTATATGGAGCATTACGGCCACAAAAACAGAACCAGTGATATATGGTGGGAGATAAGCGAGGAGGTTGTACTGCCTATTGTGTAAAAATGATACAGGATGTATGAACCACTACAGTATGTGCAAATGTAAGCCAGCTCAAGTTGTGGAGCATGTTGTCTACTAAGGTTGGTGCTTTTTATCCCTGGTCGCTCTGCATGCAAAAGTGTCCTTGGACAAAACAGTGAACCTTAAGTTAAAGAGGCTGGCACCTTACGTGTCAGCTCTGCAGCCATTGGTGTGTGTGTGAATAGGAGAATCAAAATCACATTTTAAGGCACTTTGTAGAGTCTATTCAAAGTTTAAAGAGCATTACATAAGTGTGCACCATTTAGCATGTGGTAGCTAGCTAAACAAGTTTCTTTTTTATACATTTGCAAAATTTGACCTTGTTAGTTGATTTTTTTTTCACTCAACTTAATGGCGCACACACAATCTGGTCTCTCTGTAATCCACTGCAAAAGTTACTTTTTTTTCAACAAATTCAAGGCAAAATTCTGTGTTTTTTTCCCCCCCCAAACACATCAGAGATGACAGAGGGTCAGAGATGTTTTCTTCGTTTCCAAAGAGCCACTACTAAGCCAGCCTGTTAAATTTGGAAAGCTTGTGCTGCAGCCACAATCCCAAAGCTGAGCTGTGTGAGATGAGCTTGACCTCTGTCTGCACTGCAACCTTTCCTCAGAATGGATGTTTCAAATGTGGCTTCATTTGCTCGACACAAGTAAGTAAATGAAATCATTCAAAACACAAACTACTCGCCTATTTTGCTTAATGCCACACGAGGCTACTTACAACATACTAAAACTTCTCAACTGCATCGCTGTCTGATAAAATTCTCAACATGATGAAACTATCCATAAAGTTGGTCTAACACTTCCAATCACAGAGCCAGTTGCAGCTGAGTAATGTATGTAATCTTGCCACTGTAGGACAAGTGGTTAAATAGCCTTCAAAATGAGCCACACTTAACCTTGTGAACACCCAACGTAAGTACATTCCAGTACTTAAACAAATCGTACTACACATTGTGGTGGAGACTTCATAGATCCAGACATTCCAAAGGCAGCAACAATGTGAAGGTGTATTTGAGCCATTTTCATGGGGAAAAAGTCTTTACATGTAACTTAAATGCACAGGTGTGAACATTTAGGAGTTAAATCAATGATCAGAGAGAGACGTGGGAACAGAGTTTCTATAGCTATCCAATTTGAACACTTTAAGGACACGTGCCCAATCAGTGCCTCCACTTAACACAATTACTTCCTCAGCTTTGTGTGTGTACACTGCAACACAATGAATGCCTTCAAGGAATACTATAGGGAAAGTGTGCAATTTCATTTCTATCTGAATGATTATCACATCTGGCCTCTCTGTGACAGAGCTTCTCGCTCTGCCTTCAAGTGAAGCCATTCAGAACAGCTACACTAACACTTCTGCTTTTAGACATCATTACACCTTTTGTATATACTGCTCTTCCTGTGTCTCCTGCTGCTGGTTCTTCTTCTTCTTCTTTCCCCCACTGTCTCCCCTCTGTGTGATTCACTCCCTGTCTTTTCTGGGCTCTTGCTCTGCCTTCGCCTAAATGACCCCCTAATGGGCCACTACCGCTTTCAAACTCCAGGCTCCTTTAAGTTTATTCCTGTGTCTCTTTTCACTCTCCTTATATACTTTGCTCCACGTGTCTTCTCCTTCCCCTCTTAATGTCTTCCTTTCCTCCCAACAGTCCCGTGAGTGAGGACGACTCAGTCTGTATTTTTGCCTTGAGATGGGGATCAGAAAAAAATTTTCAAATTCAAAATGAAGTGATCTGGCCACAAGTGACCTACACGTATCCACAGAGAGGCATGCTTGGAAGTGGCCAGATGCAGGCATATAAACATACAGTAAAAAAGCCAGATGCATGTACAGGAGAATGCAAACGGAGTACACACAAAAGCCTGCATGTGCGTGGATGTCCTGTACACAGAAATGTGTGTTTTTTTTTTAACTCTCTGGAGAGTACAAAGGTACTCAAAATAGGACACACATAATCACAGTGAGTCAAACATCAGGTGTTCACATGTGGTAACTAGAAGACTGATCAATATAAAGCTCTGCAATGTCAGCAGCTTAGTCACACACACACACACACACACACACACGCACACACACACATTGAGATGTACTGGTAGGGAATCAGACACAATAGGAGGGAGTTTTATTAAATTAACATTTTGTGACCTCTTGTGTTTTCTATTTCTCTATCAGTAATTTCCCCTCTGCTACTTTATTAAATGTAATTGAACTCTATGCTTATTATTGATGGTGGTGGTGGAGCTGGTGCAATAGACTGCATCTCATTGCTTTGTGAATATAGAATTTATGATGGAACTGTAGTATGAGATTGCATTATATTTCACAGGTGTACCTAACAAAGTGACTGGTGAGAGTATATGATATTAGGCTGCTATCATGTGACCTCCTGGGTTTCTTCCAGTCATTCTTCATTTACTACATGAAGCACAGAAGTAGCTACTGTTACACAGTGTCAGTGATCTCTCTCCTGCCCCAGCCAGGTGCATAACACAGTCACAGCTGTGCTCTGCAATTCTAGAGGACGAGTTCTGTCACGACACGTACCTGCTCCCAAATATCTGGACTTGGGGAACCTTTACCAACAGAGGACCCATCTCCTGGAACAACTTGGCCTGGTAGACTCAGAGGAAAGTGACCACATTGAGGTTTTTTTTTTAAGATTTATTTTTTGGCTTTTCGTGCCTTTATTTGACAGGACAGTGTATAGATTAGGAAACGGGAGAGAGTGGGGAAGGACATGCGGTAAATGGCCGAGGTCGGACTTGAACCCAGCACAGCCGCTACGCTTCTGCACATGGGTCACGAGACATAACCACTAGGCTATCAGGGTGCCCTGACACTGAGGTTTTTAATGGACTGAGCTTCCAGTTTGTAAACCTTTTGGCATAGGATGATCCCAGCAGAGGTGAGAGTGGAATTGCAGTTGGTGGCACACCAAGAAATGCTCTACTATCAGGTGGACTACGGGCCCCAGAACCTCAATGTTGGCAAGAAACTTTCTATCCCAATAATGTCTCATCTGCTTCTTACATAAGAGAGGGTTGAATTTTCCCATTCCACAAATCTGTCTTTTCTCCTTTGTCATCGTGCACTGCAAATCAGTTACTGGCCTACCTGGCTGCATACGTCATGCATGTCAACCTCATTGTACACGAAAAACGACCAAGCCTTGCAACCAATAGAACTGCCAGTCTGCAATGCCCTGATCAGGATCCAAGTTAACATCCTGCTTGCCCTCTCTGCTGCCACGCTCTTCCTCAGAATTGAGAAAATATGCACCCCGTTGTTTTATCATGTCCTCCAGCAAGTTTGAGCTGGGTTTAGCACTTGGCTTTGTTGCGGTGTCGGAAAGACGGGGCAGCTTTTGAGACAGCTTTTCTGACACCTGCAGGTTACGCCCCAGGATTTGAACTGGTACTTAGGGTCTGCCAGTGATGTCTGAATTCTCCCATACATGCAATGCAGAGGGGATGTGCCATCATAATAGCTAAGACACAGCCCTGACACCGAGCAAGAGCCTTAGACGTGCTCACTACCTTGAGAGTAGTAGGAAGTCCACTTCTACATGAAAACAAAAATTACTATTACCTCGACAAAAATAGTAATAAAACTGCAAATCCTGACACCAGAAAACCCATGTTCAGGGACTACCTTGACAGCTAGGTCAGTGAACAGTTGAACAGATAATCAGGACCAATGAGACGTTCAAGAGATCTTCATGAGGGAGAAAGTAAAAATGCCTGCTGTGGGACCAGAGGCAGCTATTAAAGGTAACACAATGCCATTCAAGTGATGCTCTGTCTATGGAAACACATTGTGGAAGTGGAACATCACAGGGCACATCCATAGCGGCATAGGTTGCAAACTCTGGTCATAGGTGTCAAACTCAGTCATAGCAACCGCACGCTACTACTGACCCAACCAACCCCACCCCCCGCCGCTGCCACCGCCGCCTGACTGGGCATCTGCACCAGCGGTACGCCAGGACACTGCTACTGTGTCACCACCAGCATGAGATATCCGCGCTAATGCCGTCGGACTCCGACGAACACTTCCCCTTCACCCTCGCTGCTACCCCCGGCCACCGCGGCCGCACGACCCAAATATTTGTCAGTAACTGGACCAGAATATCCGGAGCTCATCTATTGCTATTCAGACCAGCCCGTCTAGTATGTGGACACATACACACGCACGCACACACACACATATATATATAAATATATCAATGTTGGCCCGCAACTTTGTCCAGGTTTTCAAATTTGGCCCAATGTGTATTTGAGTTTGACACCCCTGCCATAGCGTGACACAGAAAGTAAGAAACAGAAAATATATAAATAAGCTTTTTCAGCAATTCAACTCTATTAAAATACAGTATATGTGAGCACAGAGAGCAGGAGGGAAGCAAATAGATTTGAAATACCGACACTGGCTGACACTAGACAAAATGCAAATACAAGCAATGATGTCACGAAAATGCTAAGGAGCAAGTAATGTCATTTAGCCATGGTTGGCAATGTTCTGAGCAGGCTTTTACTGCTTTCCATTGAAAGTAGTTGGCAACACCAGACCTACGCTCAACACTGTGTCTGAACACCACCTGTACATACAAAGAGATGGAGCATTTATCGCTGCTGCCGCAAATTTGGCATTTATCACCCTTAGCTCTGAGCTATACCCATGTTTTGATTATTTTTTTAGGTGAAAGAATACAAAGTAAAATGAAAAAGGCAAAATGTGTACACGCCTAAAACAATCCTTCTTCCCCTTATAATATGACACCAGATCTGATGAAACATCTTCTCGTTCTTAGTGGTCAAAGAAAAGTATTAAAAAAAGAAAACCGACTTTTAATTTATTAAAAGTCACAACAAATGTGTGAACGAAAATCTCAGCTTGAAGCTCTCATGTGTCTTCCCTAATGTATATTTTAATACTTGAAAGCTCACAAGATGGAGAAAACCTGTGGTGCTGAAAAACTGATTGGATGGCTATTTTCATCCTAGGAAAAAAGGCACTTATCGTTTATGCTTATGAAAGTATGTCACATTCGTCACACGAAATTAAGTACTATACAACACTGTTCCATGTGTGATAAGTATGAAATCGCTGTACTTTATGTTACAATGTAATAGGTCCTACTTTGTAGCAAATGAGGAGTTCTTTATGCTTCTAGTATTATCAAGCTATTTTCATCCTAGAAAAAAAGCACTTATTGCTTTTGCTTGTAAAAGTAGCCACATGCAGTATTCTAGTATTATCCAATTAATCAATCACAGGAAACTTTTAGCAAGAATGTGCACTCAGTTTGAAAAGCACACTTGCAGAGAAATACTGAAGTGCCAGGATAAATGTTTAAGCATCAATCTATATGTCTTCCATGACAAATTTTTTTCTCACTTTTGACCCGAGATGAGACGCTGAAACACTGCCTCAGCATTTTAGCCGAAACTCTGCCTGGCAGAGGCACAAGCCTAGAGTGGGAACATGATCCATAATTTATCTCTACTTATGAGCAGACAGTCTGTCAGGGTGTGCTGTGTGTTTGTGCACGTGCTTTTGCCTATGTGTTTTGTGTACGTGCTTGCGAGTGAATGTGGGTGCTTATGCGTGTTTAGGATTTATACATTTTTCTCCCTAAAAAAAGTCTAAAAGTGACATTTTGAATCAATAGTTGTACTGTGTCCTCGGGAAAAAAAATCTTAAGTATCCCTTTTTTTCATTTTACTTTCCCAATATGTAGTCAGTTGCCAGTGGTTTTAAGGTGGTCATGGCAACGTTGTTACCATGGCTTTTGTAGATATCAGAGAGACAGAGGAAGCTAGACCTGAAGTGGTCCATCAGTTGATGTGTGGCATATTCCTTTGGAACAGTATTTAGCCGACCCGAGGATCATAATGAATTCTTGTTTAGTGTTAAGAGGATTGTCCAAAGGATTGTTTTTTTCTCATAATAAGAGTGTAGGTGTGTTTGCTATTGCAAAATCATAAGAACTACAGCAGCAACAGGCAGGTGCAAGGATTTGGCTTATAATTCTCCCAAGACAAAGAACCCAGGTAAAAATCTCTGCCACAGATATTATTGTTTCTGGGCATGTAGTGATGGAGCACACTTGACACTACTTCACTTTTTAATTTCTTCAGGCAAAGAAGAAACAACATAATGAGAGAATGCTCTTATTCGATCATTTGTATGTGTTTGTTTTTATTTGTGTGCGTCTGTATCTGTGTGTGAAACCCGGTTTGAAATTTGGTATATTCACTTGGGTTTGCACACATGTACATACATATCTGTGTGCTCTGCACGGAGGAGAGAGGAGGGAAAGAGACTAGAATCCTTTGATGTATAAGTTCTAGGACAGAAGCTATTGTTTATCAATAGCATGGTAGCATGTCCAGAGGGCCAAAAGAGCATAAAGAGTCTCAGTAAAGTTGCTCTCCACATGCCGAGATAAACAATCCCACGCATTTAAAAAAAAGTGAGCACATTTTAATGATTAATTTAATCATTTATTTATAATATAGATGCTCAAATAAAAACAAATGCAGATTTAATAAGCAATATGTAAGGGTTTCATCCTCTTCCTATAACTCTGATTCACTTTTTTCTACTCTTCCTTGTTATCCATATTGTTCAGTCACCCCTTTCTCCATCACCATCCAGGTCGCAGACCTTATGATACGCACACGCACACGCACACACACACGCACACGCACACGCGCACACACTCACATGCACACACACTCAGTCAGTGCTTTGCCACCCACACTTAGATTGTTGTGGCCAGGAGATTCTGTCATAACTCAAAGGCTGACCTTTCATAAGCCACTGCTCCAGACAGATGAATAGCCCTATAGCACTGTGTCTATGTGTGGTGTGAGGGTGTGTGTATTTGTTAAATGTGTGTGTGTGTGTGTGTGTGTGTGTGTGAGAGAGAGAGAGAGAGAGAGAGAGGGAGAGAGAGAGGGAGGGAGAGAGAGGGGGAGAGACCTGTAATGAGTGTGTGGGGCTGTCACAGGGCAGGGAAGGTGGAGAAGGAAGAAAATGAGTACGGCCCTCAAGAAGAGGGTCTGCAGAAACAGTTTACCTTAGCACACGTGATACAAAGGGACAGCTTAAAAGAAAGACAAATAGAGTGGAGGGCTGGAGAAGTTAATACGTGAGTAAGAGAAACAGCTTATGAGGGACAAAGCTGTGGCAGAGATTGAAGAGGAGAGACGGAGAGAGGTCAGCAGAGTGAGAGAATTCCGGACAAGTGCCAGGAGAGAGGATAGATTGGCACAAGGGACGGGGAGCTGGGACTAAATGAGAGATTGTGAATTATCTTGTGTGTGTCAATACATGTATGTCAGTCTGTGTGAGTGTTGATGCAATTCTGTGTGTGTGTGTGTGTGTGTGTGTGTGTGTGTGTGTGTGTGTGTGTGGATGTGTGTATGTCTTGGCAGCAGCGGAGGGGCAGATGCTGCCTGCGCTCCAGGCCTACTGCTTTACGGCCTTCTGCGGAAATGTTGCTGTGCCAACCTTAGCTCTCATCCGCAGCCAATCACACGCCTGGGCCCACGGTGAAGCAGAGTTAATGCATACACACACGTATACGTCGCACAGTGCACCAGCAGGCGCACAGACACACATTCACGGGGGCCGCATGCACGGAAATTCCATAATGAGAGGCAAGAGTAATAAATGGAAAGTGTGTGTGTGTGAGTGGTAATTCTGTTCATTAAGGTGCAGAGAACAGTGTGTGCCTATAATCAGCAGGAGGCCTTTGGAACACACACACACAGACACACACACACACTAACTCGCTAGCTAGAGGGGCTGCCTAAAGAGACATTTAAGGATGCTTTATGACAGGCAATATAAAGCCATTCCAACCTGTGAACTTTTCATAGTTGTAGCAGCATTTTCCAGGGAGAACATTACATTAAAGTAAAATTGATCAAGTCGCGCTGTATAACCACACTCTCAGACCGTTCTAAAAATCCACTCTCATTTGCTGAAGAGGTCAAAACCTATCCCACATATCACTCTTGTTCAATATAAGGCTGTCGCTCGACTGCCACTGCTGCCGGGCGACAGAACTCGATCAAGAACAGAGAGCACTGTCATGCAACGGCCCATAACAGACCCAAAGCCCTTCTTCATTGGATGAATCACCGTTTTTTATTCAGCCCAACTCAGTGGAGACTCCAAGCATCCTTTTGCATTAAGTAAGTTTGTATGCAACAGACAATAAATCATTTCATCTAAACTCCTCTATTTCACTTTTATGTTTCACCACATTTTGTTTTCACATAAATTCTATATTTCTCAAGTAGAATCTAAGATTTCAAACCAGAAAAAAAACAAGGAAGTGTTTCAAAAGAGAACAGCTGAGAGGTGAAAACAACCAAAGCCACAAGGACTGAAAGTAAAGCAAGGGGGAAAAAAGGGAGGGGGGTGTAGTAGTAGCTCAGAGGGAGGGATGGAGAGGGCGTTGAGGGAGAGAGAGGCAGTGGGATGCTGCGGAAGAAAGAAATCAGGGAAGCGGTGAAGAAAGAAAAGATACAGGGAGCAACAGAGGGATGTAGAAAGGAAGAAAGGGAACGAAACAGAAGGAGAGGTTGAAGGTTGAGAGGTAGACAGACAGATCACAACCAGGCTGAGACTAGCCGACAGCTGTGAGTGCAGAATTTGATACTGCGGCACAAACACACAAACACAGACATGCACGCACGCACATATGCAGACACAAAAGTGCGTGTGTGTGTGTGTCTGTGCACACAAAAACACAAGCTCACGGGGGCACATACACATGCTCACACTATCCAAAAGAGCCACATTACACATGAAATATTAATGGTGCAAAGCAATCGGCAAAAATTGAGATGGGGGAGACAGAAGGAAGAGGAGAGGAGAGGGGTGGGGGGTAGGGGAGGGCAGAAAAGGGGGGAAGTAAAAGGAAGAGAGACGGATGAAAGCAATATGTCTTTATTACCAGTCCTGGTGTGAGATTTGGACTATCAGTAAACCGATATGCATTTTGAATCATCACTTTTACTGGGAGCATGATCAACCCACAGCAACTACAAATGTTCCCTTCTCACTGCTGTTGTGTTTATTCCATCGAGCAACAAAGCAAGGTCATGCCGAGTGCTGAAATGCCCTAATGCAGATCTGATCCGACAATAATAAACACGCAAAACATAAAAAACAAAAAGTGTACACGTGTGTACGTGCGCGTGTTTATCTGTACTTAATGCTGCGTTAGAAATGCAAAGCTTAATTCTGCTTCTCAAGCATGGGCGGCTTGTGAGAGTCTCAGTAAATCATTAATGAATAATTTTCACAGGTGAGAGAGTGTGTGTACGAGGAAATGCTGAAAACAAATTTTGGTTGAGAACTTATCGCCGTGCCTTGCTAAATGTTAATACTTTCAAAAAATATATATCGTAAATGTCGGATATGTGTGTATCAGCGTGTGTGTATCTGTATCTTGAGTGTTAATTTGTGATGATAAAGCACAAACAGTCAGGTGTGTTTGTTCTCTTAAGCACCTTTCTGGCCCTTAAAAGCTTCAGGTAATAACACCATCCATCACCGGCCGGTTGCCAACATGTGTGCATGTGATGTGTGAGTCGCGTGCGCAGGTTCGACACAAAGGTCAAAAGCGGGAGGAGTTTGCGCAGACACAGGAGGTATCGCTTCGCTGCAGGAGTTTAATCAGAAGGGAAAAAAATATGCCAGCATTTACACACACACACACACACACATACGAGAGACACTGAGCTACACACACACAAACAGCCAGGACATGAACATCAGCAGAGAACATGCATTAGTGCACAGCAGTAGCTCCTTACTAATGAAGAGGGGAAACATTGTGGAACGGCGTGTCTGGGCAGGTGTGTGGAGAAATAAACAAATAATGAGATCAACACTGCCAAGATTACAGCACATTCATTACAGTACTTAATCTGTTCCCTTCAGCCACTGACACTTTTCTGTTCCTCCTTATCAGACGCGGCAATCTTTCCCCAGCATCTTCCATCTTTAATTTCATTCGCCACAAAGCTGATGTTTGCTATCGTGTCGTTAACTCCAGCGTCACATGTTGTGCAGCTCCCTTTTCCCTTTTGTCGCAAACTTGACCTGGAAGCACGAGTGATGTTCAAGTGCAGAAAGGAGTCACTCGTGCCGGATTATAAAATGTGACACCAAAGCCCACTTACTCAGCAGCTGCACTGAATATCGTCTCGCTGGGTTGACAAGTGTTTACTTTTTCACAAGTATTTGTCAGAGTGAAATCAAATCAAAAGCCTTTTCCAACCGTCTCCCAGCCAAGCGACTGCTGGCGTAGCAGAGAGTACAAATTTCCATCATAATCTGCATTTCTAGACGACTCTGTTACTGCATCAGTTTCTTTATTCAAAACATCGTCCATGATTCATGCGTTCTGCTCAACAGTCACATTCGTTTTAGACCCCATGCATGGCTGCATCCACAACATACGATGTCAGACTTGCAGAGGTTAACTTGCAAGATGGTTTCATGACTGAAATCAAGTCTGAGCAGATGTCACTGTATCATGTTTGCAGTTTCGTAATCCGTACACAGATTCCTCTTTCCTCCAGGGATTGCAGCTACAATGAACTATGATTTAGGCTGTAAAGGAGATCTGCTACGAAAGATTTAGCTCCTGCTGATTCTTTAATAGAGTTCTTTTTATTGCTTTTTTTCTCCCCTGGTTTACTTTAGCGGTCACTCTGCAGCCATCCTGATCGCTTTGTAAATGTTGGTATTTTAAACAATGCAAATCACACACTGACATCCATAGTAGGGAGAGAGAGAAAAAACACTGTTACAACAAATAAAGGTGAAGTGTGAAAAGTGAACATTTGTTCTGGTTCTACCTTTTATTTGCCGACGGCCTGTAACTTTTTGACAGCTTGTGCTGTAGCAGTAAATTTCCAGTGGGGTAAGCCTATGCTGTCTGTGCCAGCATGCTTGTTATTCTGACGATGGAGGGAAAGGAGGAAAAGCTTCCTGATCTTCATTAAGAATGACTCAGCTGCTTTTTCAGGCTGTCAGCATTTCCAAAGCTGATGACGTTCCAGGGGCGCTGCTGGGAGAGCTATTCAACACAAGAATTGAGAGTTTAAGACTAAGGCTGCCACGGCTTGAATTAAAGTATTATTGGCAAATGTGAGAGACATTGTATATTGTGTGTGTGCGTCACGGGGAATCAGTCAAAGCAAAGTCAGAAACTTGTAATTGCTTTCTATTAATATTCTTAAAGCTATGTGACATTTTGACATTAAAATTCTCAAAGACAAGGTCAGCAAACTTGCTAGTTAACCACTGTGATGTTTTTTTGTTCTTTGGTTTGTATTGTATTTAAACAGATGAATGAAGAATCAGCCACAACATTTAAATCACTGACAGGTGAAGTGAATAGCATTGAGGATCTCATTACTGCTGGGAAAACCTTGTGTCCTGGCATTAATGTGAATATTACTTTGACACTTATCGCCCACCTAAACATTTTTGCAGACCATGAGCACAACAAAGAGCCCAGACATCCCATCCCACAACTCACAGGACCCAAAGGATCCACTGCCACAGATACCCCCAGAGATCCATGTCCATGTGTGATGGGTAAGGGATGCTGTGGTTTCACAAAGGCCACCTACAAAGTATGAGGCAGCTGATTTCAAAGTTGCAGTAGAAATGTCTGGTTCTGCTCCAGTAAGTTAAGGATTTGATCTTGACAATTTTGGTTTATTAAAAAAAAAGATGTTTATGTTGATTATGTTTTTTAAAAAAATAAAAAGTTTAAGTAATAAACCAAACTCTTGTTGTTTTTTTTTAAAAAATTGAGCATGGTCTTATTTTGGAGCTTGTATACTGCAAGCTGATGATTGGTGACTTATGCATGTAACACAGCAGCTTTTGAATGTATGCAGCATTTTTCTAGTTGGAAATCAACTGAAAATGAGTATTTCTCCAATTAAATTGTTGGAAAAGAAGCAAAGGCCTTATGTACACCGATCAGCTACAACATCATGACCACTGACAGGTGAAGTGAATAACATTGATCATATTGGTGCTATGTGCTGTTCTGCTGGAAAACCTTGGATTTTGACATCTGTGTTGATGAGACTTTGACACCCAAATAAACATTGTCCCACAACAAACACACTCCCTCATGCAAATGGAAATCCCAAATATCACTGGTCTACCCCTGCAGGAAAATGCACCCCACCACATGGAAAACCATAAAACAGTCAGGAACATGTTGAGGAACATGACAATGACCCAACATGTTGATCTGACCTCCAAACTTCCTACACCCCATTCTGATCAAGCATCAACAGGATGCAGTGGAACAAGTTTGATTGACAGAGGCCCCACTTCACAAGCCAGAGTACCCAAAGGATCCACTGCCAAAGTCCTGGTTCCAGACCCCATAGGACACCCTGAGAGGTCCTCTTGTCCATGCCCAATGGTTCAGAGCATTTCTGACCACATAAGTGGGACCAACACAATATTAGGCAGGTAGTCATAATGTTATGCCTGATCGATGTGTATTTCAAAGTCTAAGGATGCCTTAAGATTTTATGCATTTACACTTAAGCATTTATGTATTTTAACTGACTTATGAGTTTAAATTGTATTAAGTATGAGTTGTTCACTAAAACTACGTAAAACTGTTTAAAACTGCATAAAAGTTTTCATTCAGACAGAGCGGAACTGCAGATACAGTATATATAAACCCTGGCATAGTCTGGATTTTTACAATAATGCTGACAGTTTTGCTCAGCATTATGTATGCATTTTTCTGCTTTCCACTGCAGCAAAGCTGGCTGAATTGCAATGCATTAACAAAGCAAATAGCCACTGTAGTGGATCAAGGGGGATTTTTTAATTTATTTATTTTTTCAAAGAGACACAAGAGCTATAATATAGTCAATATGTAAGTTAGAGTGTAAGGAGTGGAAGAGATATGTGAATACCTTTCTTTAATGTCATGTCAGAAACAGGATGAAGAAAATAATGTAGGACGTCTTTATTGACAGAGAGGGTTTGGAGGGAAGCCTTGGAAAGGGATTCAGAGAGATGAAGGATCACTAGAAAACAGCAGTAACTGACTCTGGAGGTGTGTGTGTGTGTGTGAGAGAGAGAGAGAGAGAGAGAGAGAGAGCGAGGGAGAATGCACATGCTCCATCAAGATTTATTTGCACTTACACTTTTCTTCCAGATCTGACAAGTGGGAACTAAAAAATAGTAAATGTGTGTTAATGTGCAGATGCATGTGTGCATGGAAATGTTTGCTTCTCCAGCTTAAGTAAAGGAGACACAGAGAGGGTTAGTAAAGGGAAACAAGGACAGCATGTGTGCGGTTACGTTTGTTGCGGATCCATGTTTAAGAGCAAGTTTGTTTGCTATGCATGTGAGATGGCTTGAATTTCCACTCTGCATCATGATTTAATGTGTGTGTTTATGTGTATGTGGGTGCTGGGAGAGCTGAGAATGGCTGAGAGAGAGGCAGAGAAGAAATTCGAGCCGTCTCTCTCTCTCTCTCTCTCTCTCCCTCTCACTTCTGAGATTTATTCTCTGCAATGTGACTGTCTTTTTCACAGACCCATTAGGAAGCATCAGAATCTCAGTACACCTTTGTTGCAATGAATCAAAATCACAATGCATACTGCGACAAATTAATAAATACGCCTGATGGAATTTCTGGCACGTTTTTTAAAAACAAATAACTTGGATATCCCTACTGTGGATAAAAGAGTCAACAAGAAACTCAGGAAGAGGGAATTTTGCATGTTTTACTTAAGAATTAAGCAATGAAAAAGCTGAAAATTATATCTCAGTAAACACAGAGGCAAGCTGTTTGTAAATAACTAAATATGATAAAGTTATATAGAATAGAGACAGAGTGGTGGATGAACTTAACAGTAAAAATACTTCTTTTTTAACTATTAAGAGGCTTTTTCTAATCATTTCAGCCATTCCCACTGCAATTTGTTTATTTGATCATGAAAGAATGCCTTTCTTTATAGTCAAACAAATGAATGCAGAAGTTTACTAGAAGAAACCAAGCTGTTTTTTCGAACCTCAAATCTGCTTTTTCTTACCATTTAGTTAGACACTTTATGCCATTGCTTGATAACAGACAGCAGACATGTAAAAGGAAGTGAGATTAGAGCAAATGGGAATGACTAAAATCCAGCAGAAGTCCCCAGTCAAACACAAATTGGGCTTATTGCACTTCATGCAAACCTGCAGAGAATTATCCCCAGACTCTGAAGTTCCCCTGCTGGCACTACCAAGCTTCACAGCAACCCTCAGCTCACAACTGTCCAGTTCTAGTTCACTCTCAGTACTCTCGTAGTTTTATTTTTGTTTCCAAGAAAACAGCTCTCAAGACCCACCGTATATTGCAGAGTGACTGAAAGTTCAGTACACACCGATCAGGCATAACATTATGACCACCTGCCTAATATTGTGTTGGTCTCACTTATGTGGTCAGAAATGCTCTGAACCATTGGGCATGGACAAGAGGACCTCTCAGGGTGTCCTATGGGGTCTGGAACCAGGACTATTGGCAGTGGATCCTTTGGGTACTCTGGCTTGTGCAGTGGGGCCTCTGTCAATCAAATTTGTTCCACTGCATCCTGTTGATGCTTGATCAGAATGGGATGTAGGAAGTTTGGAGGTCAAATCAACATGTTGGGCCATTGTCATGTTCCTCAACATGTTCCTGATTGTTTGATGTTTTTACCATGTGGTGGGGTGCATTTTCCTGCAGGGAAATGTGATTTCCATTTGCATGAGGGAGTGTGCTTGATGTGGGATAATGTTTATTTGGGTGTCTAAGTCTCATCAACATGGATGTTAAAATCCAAGGTTTTCCAGCAGAACAGCACATAGTACCAATAAGATCAATATTATTGACTTCACCTGTCAGTGTTCAGAATGTTGCGGCTGATCGGTGTATGTTTACTGAAGAGTATCTTTCAGCATCCACTCGCGTGGAAGTTGTGACTTGGGGCCTCCACTGATTGGACTTGTTTTCCAAGATATCTCACAGATACTCAATCAGATTTGGGGAATTTGAAGGCCGAATCTACATCTTGAACCTTCTGTCATGTTATGCACATCATTATTGAACAATTTATGAAGTGCAGCAGAGAGTATTATCCCACTCAAACAGGTGCCAATGCCACCAGGAAACACCGCTGCCATGAAAGGGATGTACATGGTCTGCAAAAATGTTTAAGCAGGTAGCACATGCCAAAGTAATACCTGCATGAATGCCTAAGGTTTTCAAGCCGAACAATGCCCAGAGCATGAGACATGCTGCCAGGTAAATGATGCACACTCATTCCACATAATACGAATAGTGTGACTCATCAGACCAGGACACCTTCATTCACTGCTCCAAGGTTCAGTTGTGACCCTCACATGCCAATTATAGGCAGTTCAGTGGTGGACAGGCTTCAGTGTCAGCACTTTCACCGCTCTGAGGCTATGCAGCCTCAAACACAGCAAACTGCAAAGTACTGTGTGTTCTTCTGACACCCTCCACTAATAGCCAGCATTAGAGCTTTCAGCAATTTGTGCAACAGCAGGGTCAGACCACACTCAAGAGCCTTAGCTCCCCATCCACATCCTTGCTGGGACCAGTTTTGGAAGGTACTAACTACTGCATACCAGAAAATACCCTACAAGACCTGTTGTTTTGGAGATGCTCTGACTCAGTCATCAAGCCATCATAATTTGACCTTTCACAAAGTGGCTCAGATCCTTCTGCCTTCCCGCTTTTCCTGCTTCCAACATGTCAACATCAGAAACTGATTGTTCGTGTGTTGCATAAAACGTCATAGCTATTGACAGGTGCCGTTGTAACAAGATTTTCAGTGTTATTCAGTCAATGTCAGGGTTGAATTCATCACTTTTGTCCTCTGCTCCCAAATGGCCATAAATTATCAGACCAAGGCAAGCTCTTATTCTTCCTGAACAGTCTGAAAGTAAATAACTATTTTCTATCAATACAGTGTGGTGTCTATTCTCATCAGTCTACAGTACTGAAAGTAAATAAAATGTTAATCATTATGTAAACCCGTGATCTATAAAAAATAAATAAATCAAATAAAAGTGTCACATTGAACTGCAACATTTTCTTTAAAGATTTATCTTCTCCGACAGACTCTGCAGTGGTTAAAGTCTTATTTTTGCGGCTGTTCCCAGTGTGTTGCTATTATTAACAAGAAACCACTTTTAATAGAGATTAAAAACTGAAATTTCACAGGGCTTCACAAAGTTCCCAACTTAACAGCGCATCAAAGTGAAATTAAACTCTAACCTTTAATTAAGGTACAAACACAACACCCTCGCCTTTCAAAGAGCATTAGTCTTCAGCAAAATTAGTCATTTTATCAACCTACAAGGAAGAGGTGCCATTTGAGAATCCTTATAGATACACAAGGAAAAAGGCAGAGGCACAAGAAAATACTTTTCTTGCATAGTTACTGTTTTTACAAGAAAAATTCAAATATATAATGAAAATAATAATCACTACCCTCCTTAAACATCCTTAAAGGTAGGATACCCACTAGACCTTATAAAATACCTTTAGCTGCCACCTTCAGATGTCAGCACTACTCCTAATGTCTCAAATATTTAGGTAACTCAGCAGCTGAAATACCTTTAATTAGGGATGTCCCGATGGGCCTGACCTCAATCCAAGTCTTTTAATTTTGGGTATATCTGGTATCAAGTCTTGTCTGATACCTTTTTCTACCTAAATTTCGACTGCAGAGACCACAGAAACACAACAACAGGCAAGTTTTACTTTCACCTGTCAGTGTTACTCATGGCATTAACTGCAACCTGCCACCGGTGACATTTGTCATTCTGAAGAAGCGGCTATCAGCGCTGACTAAACCGAGAAGCTTCCTGAATGTTCTGTACACTGATCTTTTCCAATCAGAACGACAGAGAAAGGGAGAGAGAGAGAGAGTGAAATAACGCTAAGCCGCTTAGCAAATTTTGCCAACCCGGGTGTCAGAACACACTCACTCTCCGGTGTGACCAAGTAGATTTTCATTTACACTCTGTAATTTCCAATGTCATATGCAGTCAAATGCTGCTAGTGCAGAGCCCGGATGTCATTAAGATGAGCCGCACAGCAACAACAGCAGAGGTGGACGACGCACGGCACAGTGCAGTAAAGAAAGGCCTCGAGTTTGATCTGCTTTAATTTAGCCAGTATTAATTAAAACATGCCTGGATCCTTGGGATTGACTCTGGACATCTCTATGCTTAATATTCAAAACTCTCAAATTTCTCAGACCTCAGATTTATCAAAGACTCACATACCTTCAATACAGAGATATTCCAATTACATTAAATACCTCAACAAAGATGAATATACTGTAAACCTGCAGCAGTGAATGCATTTTAACCACACATACATTTACTCATTTACTCACCTGAACCCATAAAAGAAATGAATTACACTAAACCAAAAAGCAAACAGTTCAAATGGCATAAAACCTCCTTTTGGTCTTGATCACGTCTTGGATGTTTGGACCGTAAATATGATAGAGAACACCGGAGAACCAGTCAACACAAACGGGTTACTCACCCACCAGAAGTCCGACTTCTCCCAGTTGTGGCGCCTGATTGCTTGGCTGGTCCGGATCGCCTACCTCGGGCCTAATTACTGAAGCCTCACAGACTCCACTGACGTCACCTGGTAAGAGATTGAGTGCGAGATGCTGCAAGGGCTCGAAATGATATAAATAGCAAAAGGGCATTTTATTTTTACGTTATTTACTTTCTTCACATGAAGGACACTCAAGGAAAAATCTATTTAGAATTCATCATCATGTCACCATAGGACAAACAACTATACACAGATCTGAATCACCAGTCAGCTATTTTTATATTTACTTGTCAACTGCTTTCTTCTTGCACAGCCTGGAATCATGGACAGGCATGTAAATAACATGCCATGTCACTTTGCGTATTGTCAGAACATGTATGTGATGTGTCACTGCACACAGTGTAATAACACCAGACTACTCCCACCTCCTGACCTTAACCCTGATCTCAGCCATGCTGTGACCATTTCATAACCCTGTGTTTGAAACTACAATGCTATGAACTGTGGGTAATTCCCTCAGGTTAAGTGTGCAGAAATACAGACTTAGGTAATGTGTGCATGAATGTCTGATTTGACAGGGGGACAGAATTACATTCTCAAGCCCTTAGGGGAAACACACCTCAAAGTCTGTAGAGTTTGTGAGTGTGGACATTGAGATTTAACATTTGCATACTCCCTACCACGGCTAGCACTGTCAGATGAGTCCAGCCTCAGACACAAGCTAATTTAGTGGTAGCAGCTTAGCTGGTAAACCCATTACAAAACTCAAAGCAGGCTGAAAATGCTGCCATTCAAATTTAAAAAGGCAGAGACTGCGACTCACTATACTGACAATTCTTTAACCCTCCTATCCAGTGTTCGTCTTTGTCCTTGCAGAGCAGGCCGGTTATGAAGACTAGCAACCAAGTAACCTAGGCAACTTGATGTGTGTATAAAAATGCCTACAAAGTCAAATATTATACACATTGCTAATTTGACTCAAGTATAACATATGAATAGTGAAACTATAAGGCTTTTAATAGCCACATTTCCACAAGTTCCTCATGGAAACAGCGTCTTTGACGGAGAGCAAAGGAGCCGCAGGCAAAGCTTACCTAAGTGGCGTTATTATTTAGCAGCATCTTTCATATGACTTTATATCACATTCGCTCATTTTATTATAAGACATTATAATGACAAATATACACATTTATCAGCATGCTCATATAGATGTAGTTATACAAAATCATGTAGATGCTTAAAGCAAATATGTTTCAGCTTGTGACTGCTGTTCCTCTTTGTCACTGCAGTTTGTCCATGTTGTCATATGCAGTCACAATTTTTTTATTACTCTTTCACTGGACATATAAAATATTTAAGTTTTTTTTTTTCCACCGATCCTCTTGCAGTTAGAGTACAAATGAGCCAGTCTTTACAGAGCTCTGTTAAAGTAGTTGTTCATGCTGCTTTGATAAGACATCAAACTGTTGATTACCAGGCCTCATCTAGCTGACAAAGGCTACTAATTGGCATTCCGTCTAATACAGCCCACCTCCGTAGCAGTGTTTGAAGTTGTGATTAAGTTATTCCAGGGACCAGTGTAATGAAGTAATTACATTATTTTGACAGCCTGGAGCGTGCATGCATATTGAGTTTTGTAACCATGACAACATGTCAACATATACACTGAAACATTTTATTTATAGCAAAATTATTTTAAGGACTTATAGTTGGATTGTGGACTGTGATGTGAAATTATAGGTGCTTGTGTAAAGCACTTATGGTCTTTGTTATTATAATGTAAATGTGGATGTAATTGGACTTCACCAATGCAGAGTAGTCCACGGAGGACGGCAGAGTGGTTGCAGGGCTTTGGAGTTGGAGTCCCACGTCAGTGCCGAAGGTTCCTGTTTATTGGTTCCATCACCGTGATAAAGAGAAGAAGGCCATGCAGGATTGATTCAGTCCTTGTATTCATCCTACTTCGAGACAATCACTCCTACAATAGAGCTCGCTTTCTTAGGTCACTTACTGATCGATTTAGCTTTACCAGTCGTGATGATGCCTCTTCGGCGCATTGTAAAGAAAAGTACACAAGCTCCCGAATGTCCTCAGTTAGGATACTAAACACAGCAAAGGACATCAAGGCTCCCTGTCCACTTTGTACTGTTCCGCCTGTGCTCTTTTGAGACTGTGGAGGATTATAAATTGGTGCAGTCACGTGTAGAAATAGATATTCTGTTTCGCATGTAACTATTTCAAAATAAACTTCTTATAGCCGCTAGATTTACTCTGACTTCAGTTTATATAAAATGACGGCATTCCCCCAAAAAAAATTTGCTATTGTAGCGGTGCTCCGTCATCTAAAAGCACCTGGCAAGAAGGAAGAAATTCAAAGTATGAAACCACAGTTCAAGGCATCTGCCATCCCTTACTGCTGGTTTCCCCACTTATAATTCTGCCTAAGCACAGCCACGGAGTTTAGTCCAGTTTTCTAATCCTGCTCCTGTAACCCCTTTTATTTTCTTCTTTGGAAGAACTACTGCTGGAAGACTCCGACTGTCCCTTCTATATACATTTTATTTTTTTGCAAAAATAGCTTTTCATGGCCTCTTTTGGTTTCACAGTCATACCACACAGACAGAAACGGTTAGGGGAGACTCGCAAATTCTGTGTAGAACTAAACCGGTGGCTTCTTTCACAGATTGTATTTCCTCCCCTCGTTCAAGAAGTACATTCTCCACCTGGCCTTTTGTAAAATTGGAGTATTCAGAGTTAACAGGAATTCAAAGGTCCTTACTCTGATCACAGTTTTGAGTCTACTGGCCAATGCAGAGTTACGAAGCTTCTTTTTGATTCGGAGAATGTTTTGCTCCATGTTGTTGAAGTTGCAAAAGCTGTTAAACTTAGGAGGTATGCAAACCTCCCAGATGAGACTACGAAGGGTTGAGGTACATGCAAACTCAAGAAGTCATTTGTATAAAGGGAGTCGAGCAGTGGAACGAGCGCGCATCCTCGGGTTGATGGAACATTCTGCAGCTTCATGTCCTCGTGTCTACCAATCAGAAAACTGCTGATCTCGTGACAGGCGGAGGCAGACGTAGAGATCGGGAGAGCTTGGCGTGAAGCAGTTGATGGATCAAATCTGTGAATGCTGAGCTGAAGTTCCCGACCAAGCAGAATCGATCCATATATCGTTGGGCTTGTAGCTCTTGTTCTGCGTAGGAGGTGGACTGCAGCGTGTCAAGTAGATGGTAATGGTGGGCGATATGATTCAGGTGAGTCAACACAATATTGTTCAATGGCTTTATTACCACCAAGGTCACAGCGACAGGCTTGCAGTCGCTCTGGCCTTCACTGTGGATTTTCCCATGGATAGGATTACTGTGGTTGAAAGCATTGCTTAAACAACCCAATGCGTCACTGCAATTAGTGTTGTCTTACTAGAAAGCACATCGAATCCTGGACAGAAATTCATGTTTGTGCCACTACCAGAACATAAAGAGACAGTGGTGCTGAAGAAAAAATGGTAGATGTAGTGAACTTTGTACGAGCTACATTGATGCTCTGCAGACAAGTCTGGATGGGATCAATATTGAAATAACACTCTCTGAAATCTAAGGGGAGTGGATTATAAATTGTAGTCTTTCACTTATTCCACAACAGCCTATTTATCAGTTTGTCTGCAGGACACCAAGCAAACATGATGCATGACACTTCACTTGAAATATTAGTTGTTGTTGCCAAATGGTATCAAAAGCATTCCTCAAGATTCTCTTCTTTTTTCTCTCTCTGCAGTTTTCCTTGCAGACCGCGGGGACATGTGGCCTGCTTTGAGTTTGAGGTGGCACAAACAGTAGATTAGGCTTTTAGGCGGGATGTCAACACAGGCTGTGTTCCTCCAAAGAACATCCTGTCTTTAACCAGAACACACATGAGCGCAGTGCACACGCAGACAACACACTTTTCATTCAATATGCAAATTGAAACTGCAGTTCATTTGCTGATGAAAGAGGATTCATGCTCAATTATGTCTTAATGGGTCGGATATAACAGCATGCTCGGGCCGGCAGGTTTTTATTAGATGATTTCTATTATTATTAGGCCAAATCTGACTTAAATTTTCCACATCACTCCAAGTAAAAGTGGACAGGCTTGACCCAGAGAGCAGAACGAGGCACAAGAGCGCGCAGACATCTTTTTTTTTTTTAGTCCTCTCTCCAACTTTATTTCTCTCACGCACGAATCAGAGGGCGACTTCCACGATTGATTTCGAGGGACAAGAAGAAGAAGAAGAAGAAGAAGAAGAAAAGCGCACGTGGGTCGAACAATAGAGGGCGTGAGTGCGCTTGGAGCGGACGCGTGCCGATGCCTCTGAAATGTTAAGCACATCGGCCCATAAATACTCTCATCCTAGTTGGAGCTGAAATGCAGAGGAAAGAAGAAAGAGAGAGAGAGAGAGAGAGAGAGAGAGAGAGAGGTGCAGGGACGGAGGGAGGGAGAAAAAAAATATGTGACCTCTCTCTGCAGTTTGTCAGTCTTTGCTTACTCTCGCCCAGCCATAAAGCGTTCACTAATGGCTGGAGCACAGCGCGCTCTCCGTCAATAACATTATGTTAGAGTTGGTGGAGGGGTGAGGTGGACGGGAGGAGGGAGAGGGGGAGGGGGGGGACTCCCTGCTTCTAGGGGGCCGGTGCTAAAGCGCTGGTTGGCTGCTCCCACCACGGCCTGGCGTGAAAATTGGAATTGCAGAGGCGGTTTTTTAAGCGAGCGCACGGCGTGGAAAACCCCGGCAGTGTTCAGCAGCAGCAGCAGACCGATGCTGCATTGCGCTCCTCAACCGAGCAGGTTGGTCCGCCGAGAGACAACATCCCTCACAGCAGTGTGTGTGTGTGCAGGGGGTGGAGGATAGTGCTGACACAGAAATGGGTGAATATTCAAAAAAAAAGAAAGAATAAATAAATAAATAAATAAAGCCTAGAAATAGATAATTGAACCCTCAAAAAAGTACATTCACCACTTTCTGTGCGTCTTGGCTACTATAAATTACTATAATGCAAGTGAGTGTGACAATCCCTGTCTCTCTCAGAAAAAGAATGAATGAAGCCTTCAACACTTGCAAAAAAAAAAAGCTGCACCAGCAAAAAAAAAAGAAAAAACCACACATGACTGACTTAGAGGCAGATCACTCTCTTCCTCCCTTCTCTCTTTGTCCTCTGTATGAATATGTGAATAAAGACATTTTCCCCCAGCAGGAGCTGTCAGCAGCCGGGACACCGAACCCATTTAATCTTCCCTCTATGACAGGAGAGGGGTCTGTCCCCGGTAACCGACAAACACACACACACACACACACACACGCACACAGCGACCCAACACCGCCTCTGCTGCCTCTCCAGTTACAGCTCAGCGGATCGAGTTACGCGGCCCGGGGAAAATGTTGCAGTAGAGGAGGAGAGAGAGGAAGAGAGAGAGAGAGAGAGAGAGAGAGAGAGAGACTGCAGCATCGCCGGAGACCGGAGGCAGCAGCAGCAGCAGTCCCGAGCAGTGCAGGTGAGAAGAGAAAAAAAAGAAGCCGGAGGAGGAGGAGGCGCATGTGGAGGAGAGAGAGAGAGAGAGAGAGAGAGAGAGAGAGAGAGAGAGAGAATGCGGGACTCTCGGAAAAAGACGCATCTCCACTCGGTCCATCAACGAGACATCCATCCCGAACACGGGCTCCACGGGATTATGCTAAACTGATGCCGGGATCTCCCATTTAGCCCACCAAGAGAGGCTCAATTTTAGGAGGAAAAAAAATAATACCAGAAACTCTTCTCCCTCCTCATAACTTGCGTAAAGGAATCCGACTGCTTGGCACGTTGCTCCACTGCGGGAAAAAAAAACAGAGAGCGAGAGAGAAAGAGAGAGAGAGAGGGGGGGAGACGCAGCTGGATCTAAAAGGTAAGAAAGAAAGACAAAGATCCTGTCGCAGCATCCTAAAAGACTTCTTTGATTTTTTTTTTATTCTTGATTCGGAGTTAATTTTTCTCGGAGTCCGGAGAGCTGAGCAGTGTGTGTGCTTTTTTCTTTTGTGTAGTGGTGCTGCATTGCAGTTTCTAACTGTGAAAAACGCGAGAAAAAAAAGAGCCGCTGTCCCAAATGTGACTGGAATAAAAAAGAAGTTACAGATGGCATCATATGAACTGATAAGAGTCCTCGTGTGAGGACGGGATAGCTCGGGAAGAAAAAAGGAGTGAGGAAGAGTGAAGTGGATTAATCAGAAGGCTGATGATTTAGGGGGTTTTGTATTTTTTACGCAGCATAATGGATTTTTTCATATCTTTGAGGTTTAAACAGCCCAGCAAGACAGAAGAATTAATATTATAGAAGTTGGAAAAAAAACAACCCACCGCTGAGTAAAGGAGGAGAAGAGAAGAAAGGAGCCTGCAGCGCTGAAGTGAACTACAGTGAGCGCAGCTAAGCTTTTCCCCGGACCTCAGGCGGCGGTCCGCAGAGAGCGATAGCGAGAAGGAAAGAAAGAATAAATCAAACACCCACGCTGCGAGGTGCACCACACCGCAAAACACCAATAAAGCAGGAGGCGGCTGGGAGGCAGACGGAGCTGGGAGGAGAGACGTGAGCAGAGAGAAGGAGCCATGCAGAGGCTTGGTGCAGTGCACTCCTCCGCGGCGCTCAGCCTCGTGGTCTTAGTGCTGCAGCTGCTGACTCAGCTACCGGGTGCCGACTCAGCTCTCCGGTACCGGGTGGCGGAGGAGGGCCCGCCTGACGTCAAGATCGGCAACGTCGCCGCCGACCTGGGCCTGACGGCGGGCACCGGCAGCGGGGACGTCACCTTCGCCCTGGAGAGCGGCTCCGAGTACTTCAAGATTGACAACGTGACAGGTGAGCTGACGACGGGCCCGAGACGCATCGACCGGGAGAAGCTCCCGCAGTGCCAGATGATATTCGATGAGAACGAGTGCTTCTTGGACTTTGAGGTGTCTGTGATCGGCCCCCTGCAGAGCTGGGTGGACCTGTTCGAAGGCCGTGTTGTCATCACAGACATCAACGACAACACGCCCTCCTTCCCCTCACCTGTGCTCCAGCTCTCAGTGGAGGAGAACCGTCCAATAGGAACCCTCTACCTGCTGCCAACAGCCACGGACAGGGACTTTGGGAGGAATGGCATCGACAGGTATGAGCTCATCCAAGATGGTGGGACTGGGTCAAGTTCAACAAGGCGCACATCAGGAGGAGGAAACCCCATCGCTGGACTTGGGGACCGGAGGGGTAGAAGTGGAGATAGTGGGGTTGGAGCCAGGAGCACTGTGTTTGAGCTGCAAGTGGCAGACATACCAGATGGCGAAAAACAACCACAGCTCATTGTGAAAGGCACATTGGACCGTGAGCTAAAAGACTCATATGAACTTGTCCTCAGGGTTCGAGATGGAGGGAACCCAGCACGTTCCTCCCAAGCCCTGCTCCGGGTTTCCATCACTGATGTGAATGACAACAGCCCACAGTTTGAGAGGTCGACATATGAGGCCGAAATGGCAGAAAACGCTCCCCCAGGTACGCCTGTCCTCCAGGTCAGAGCCTCGGACCGTGACATTGGCGTCAACGGGCAGGTGGAGTACGTCTTTGGAGCTGCCACCGAATCTGTCAGGCGACTCCTGCGGTTGGATGAGGCAACTGGGTGGCTGAGCGTCCTCCACAGAATTGACAGAGAAGAAGTGGCACAGCTGAGGTTCACAGTGACGGCAAGGGACAGGGGTCAACCTCCCCGCAGTGACAGAACCACAGTGGTTTTGGCTGTCCGGGATGAAAATGACAATGTCCCAGTCGTGGAGATCCGAAAGATTGGACGGATCCCTGTTCGAGATGGAGCAGCTTTGGTGCCAGAGAACGTTCTGGTGGACACGCCGGTAGCTCTGGTTCAGGTGTCAGACCGAGACCAGGGAGAGAATGGGGCTGTGACTTGCACAGTTGTAGGAGACGTCCCATTCACCCTGAAGCCAGCTGGTGAAACAGCACTCCCACCCCTGCCTGCAGACGAAGCCTTTGATAGGTAAGACAAACCAACTGTAACCATTCAGAGTAAGTCACACGAAATCCTGAGAAGTTAGAAGGAGTGTACTTGTTACTGCTTGTCAATAGGTCATTCGTGAGCAACTCTGAATCAAGGAATAATTGATCATAAGTTACTTGGGCACACACTGTCAAACACTATAGTAATGAACCTTTATCTAATAATCTACTTGTCGTGGGAGGGCACAGGATGTTTCTCGAGAACAGTAAATAATGTTAGGTAATTATAAAGTAATGATGCATTTCAAATAACGTTGGATGTGACGCACCACCTAACCTGAGGGGGGATGAAACATTAACTACCAGATATTAAGCAAAAAACTCTTTGGATGTGTGCCATTAAGCACCTGATGCAAAGTCACAAATAATAAATAACTCATAAGAGCTCATTATTCGTTTAGAAAATGGCCATAATTACCATAAACTCACTCATTAACATTCCACTGAGCAGTCTGTTCTCAAGTAACTTAGAATGATCAACCAGTGTTTACAGGAAGAGATTCACAGTTACTCAGGAAGTGTCTATAAACTACGCATTAATTTGAATATGCATCCTGACTCATCCCTCCAGATATGTACTGTATATACAGTTCTGTAAAGTGTGAACATTAGTCACAGATAAACAGTATGGATGAGGCATACATGCTGCGTAGTCATAATCATCTTCTCATCTTGAACAGCTGTACATCAAGCAAGAAAGATGCCAGTTAGCTATTTCAAGCATTTCTGTTTTCCAGAGAGGACTCAGAGAAAAGTCACTACTTTTCATTTAAGCTTGGTTCAAGTGGTGTCACTCATTCAAGTATCTAGACTGACTATCTGCAAACTTTGAGCATAAATATTCGTTGAAGTCAAGGGTTTTGTATTTGTAATAATATTATTGCAGCAGTGCAGTCTGCATATGTCAGTGCCCTTCAGTCAGTTGTGAGAACACCTCCTGAAGCTGTTGAGTAGAAGGAGTGAGGAAAATAAGATTTTCTCTGGATATTACTGCTATTACATATGACATCTGTACAATGAGGCTGGCTCTTACATTTAGTGCGGGGCCGTCCTTGACGAGAGAAATATGTCAAAGCAATAATCATGAGAGGTTTTCATGAAATCAATAAGTTGATTTCATTAGTGTCACAGTCACAGTTTCTTCAGTGTTATTGTCCCTCTGCAGATTGCTGCAGTCGTGCAGGAAGATCTCTTAAAATCAAATGTGTTTTAAACTAAAGCAAATTAGAGCTGAAATGATTAGTTGATTAATCCAGTAATTGTTTACCAGAAAAGCAATTGCCTTGCCGTTTTGACAGTCGATTAATCATTTCATTCAATTTTCACGCCGCAGCACAAGTCATTCTGTGTTCCTTGCCTTTCAAACGTGAGCCCTTGCTGCTTTTTTGGATACAAACTGTTTTAATTTACAGGTTTTTAGACTTTGGGATGTTTTTTGGACAACATTTGAGAATGCCGCCTTGGGCTTTGTGAATTTAAAAGAAGTGATTTTTTCACTATTCTCTGTCAATTTTTTAATATGGTGGACCATTCCCCGTAAAAAACGATCAACACAGTGACTATATACAAATGAACCTTTAGTGAGTAAACACCTGGTGACTGATCAGTCAGCGAATTCACCAGGGGCTTTGCTATTAGTTTGTTTGACACCACTTGGCCCCACATCTTTAATAGTTCGAGGTAAGAAAGTTACTGCAGTCATTAATTTTTTTCAATTGTTTCCACAGGAACAAGAAAAAGTTCTTCTTGCACACCTCTGCCTTGCTGGACTATGAAGCCACAAAAGAATACAGTGTAACAATTGTGGCAGTCGACTCTGGCAGCCCCAGTCTGTCCAGTAACAGCTCGCTGATGGTGCGAGTGGTAGATATCAATGACCATGCCCCAACCTTTGCCCAGAGTCTTGTTGAGGTCCACTTCGCTGAGAACAACTCACCTGGTGAAAGGGTAGTCACTGTTGTAGCTACAGACGCAGACAGTGGCAAGAATGCAGAAATTGCATACTCCCTGGACTCTGCTGCAAGTGGGCCGTTTTACATAGACGCAGACAATGGAGATATCCGTGCCACTGGGGTTCTGGACCGTGAGCAGCGAGAGAGATATGAACTACGGGTCGTTGCAAAAGACAAGGGCACCCCATCTCTGCAAGGCTCAGCAACTGTTGTTGTTCAGGTGACTGACCGCAATGACAATGCACCAAAGTTTGTTCAGGAAATCTTCACTTTCTATGTCAAGGAGAACCTGCTTGCTAACAGCCCGGTTGGCATGGTGACCGTGACTGACGCAGACGAAGGTGAGAACGCAGAACTCAGTCTGTTTGTGGAGATGGATGGAGCCGATGAGAAGAAAACAGGGGAGAAGAAGGAGGGAGAGGATGGCGACAAAGAGCGAGAAGAGGTGTTCTCCATCGAGAACAACACTGGAACTATCTTCTCTTCTGCATCGTTCGACCGCGAAAAGCTTTCCACCTACACCTTCCGTGTCCGGGCCGTGGATGGAGGGGAACCCCGCAAAACCGCCACCGCAACAGTGTCACTTTTTGTGACAGATGAAAACGACAACGCCCCTTCAGTTACCTCTCCAGCCAATGAGTCCTACACCTTGCTGCCACCTGCCAGCAGCGCCCGCACCATTGTCAGGACTGTAACAGCTATAGACTCAGACACAGGCCCGAATGCAGACCTTCGCTATGCTCTAGTGGGGGGAAATCCCTTCAGACTGTTTGAGATTGGCCACACCAATGGAGTGATCACTCTGGCAGAGCCTCTGGAGCGGCGCCATAGAGGTCTGCATCGCCTGGTGGTCCGAGTCAATGACAGTGGCATCCCCTCACTCTGTGCCACTGCACTGGTTCACGTCTTCATTAATGAGAGCTTGGCTAATGCCACACTGGTGGATGCACAGGTAATGTATTTATGTGTTTTTTCTAACTGATTTGAGCTGCCAGTAAACCACATTAAAATGCATGTCACGTAACTGAAAACAATCTTAAGTAGAAGCTGTAATGAAACCCTCCGTCCCATTTTGGCGTGTGCAGACCTCTATTGTTCCACACAGTTGGTAATGATAACCAATAATGACAGTGATGATACTGTCCTGTGATCTATTCAAATAATGGCCCCCATGATAACACATTACAGGGTGGAGGAGGGTGGTAATGACTGATTGTAGCAGTTTAAACTAAACGGGTAAAAAAGATTATTTTCTTGATTGAATGAGATAAATGCACAATTTCTACAGCCGGCATGGTGTTGCAATTTTCTGACCATTTTTTGGGGAAATAATTGTGTCTATATTTGTCCCAGATAAAGAACCCCGTTTCCTGTTTGAAGACTATCGGCAATGCCAGCTTCTTTGTAGTTCAGATCCTACTGGAAGTGTGTTCTTTGTCCAGCATGCATTGTTATAATGACTGTGTGGTTAAAATAGCTGTTATTACTGAAGTGATTCTGCCTTTATGGTACATTGAACTCAGAGCTGAGAGCATTAGGTGTGTGTGAGAAAGAGAGAGAGAGAGAGGGAGAGAGAGAGAGAGAGAGAGAGAGAGAGAGAGAGCATTAGGGGTAAGTGTGCTAGAGAGGCAGACAGAGAGAGAGAGATGGGCCTGTCCCAGTTTTGGCCTTGCAATGCCGAGCAGGTTGAAGTATGTTTGAACATTTGAATAGAAGTTGTACTTCAGCAGTGTCTCTTCACTACAGGCCTGAATATTGATGAGGTTCAGGAGTTTGCATTGTGTTATGCAGCACATTCTGCGCCAAACACAAGTGGCCAGACTTGGGGCAAAGGCAACTTAAAACCGCTCTAAATGAATAATATTTACAGGGGGAATAAAGGGAAATGTGAATATATGATTACTAATGCATCTGCTATCATTGAATAAATCTGTGTGGACTTCTGGCACACAGGACGTCACAGCAAGATTAGAGTTGGCTTGAAAGATTCCCACTGAGCTGCAGACGTAATTGACTTGACTCAAAGACATTACTGAGATACCAGAAATAACTACAACAGTATGAGTTCAAATTTAGCTTATGCTATGCTGGTGGAAATCTTCCTCTCTTCTCTGCTCCCCCTCCCATTAATCAAATGAACTTTCCATTATGCTTTAAAAATGTTCCGTTAAGCTGTAAATGCCGGGCTGGTGATAATTACTAAAACTTAATCTCTGGTGTGAAGAACGTAATTTGTATTGACTAGTAATTAAATCAGCTCAGTGGCCTTGTGGTTGCAGTGTTTGTTCTGAGACTAACAGCTTGTGGTTTCAACTTGTTACTTGAAACTTGGTTTGGAACATTTTTGCATATTTCCTCCGAAGAGATGGTCTCCAGTTGTCAGGTCTGAGCATGTAACAGGATGTACAAAGTTGAACCTTACACAACTCTGAGACATTTAAGAGGACCAAAACAGACAAGTGAGAGGCCCAACATTTCTGATGACTGATGGCATCCTTTAATATCTTGATAGAGTCATTTTATTGTCCACTTAGAAAAAAGATTGTGTTTTGTAATGCAACACCTCAGATGGCCCTCTCTCAAACTGCACTGCCAACTATGCATGCATGTTGTCTTTTTGTGTTGCCTTCATGGGTTAGAAGAGGATGAAATAGAGGCACTTGGGGAATGTAGAGTATTTCCAAGTGGGTAATGTAGACCTGTGACTATTTTCTCATTTTCAGTTATATTAGTGTGGCTATTACAGACAGTCGCATGGCAACCGCAGTAACATTGTGCTTTTTCTACCTTTTGAGTGATCTCCATCCTTGTTATGAACGACACTTAAAGCTAAATGTTGTGTTTCAGCAGGCAAAAGAAACATCCTGTATAATTACAGCCTGAGAGTTTTGACTCACCTCACGTGGAGACAAATTGGCATCCAAAAATGCCCTGTTTCATGACTCTGTTTTTGAACAAACAGCTGAGTACAGGTAGAAGGTGTCAGATTTGACCACTGGCCGGTAAGCAGAACACCTCATGAATGAGGGACTGAAAAATACAAATTGAAAAATCAAGGAGGTGAGGAATAGAACAGAACTCTTTGTAAGCGATGAAACAATAGTGTTGACAGGTAGAATAAACTGCAATGTGCCTAAATGGCCGGGCTATTGTATCAAACAATGGGGTGTAATGTGTCCATGCTGGTATAAAAGCCATCCTTGATTACAATATGCATAGTTTAGTTTGATTGTTGGGAGGAACTTGGCGGAGTAATTGAGTAGAAGTCATTGAAGAGAGAATACCTCCAACTCATAATGAAGTCAAACTGAGTGGTGGATGGATGCCAGATGCAATTAGGGAACGAAAACGGCTGCTACTGCTGCAGCACCGCGGCAGAAAATTACTCCAGTCTTTTCTATCCAACAGTACTGGGTGAACCACATGTTGGGTAATTATCTGTAATAATATGCTGCGGAGTTTGAGCTCAAGGAAGAAGAAATTTAGCTGTGGCATTTTAGACACGGTTTGTCATTTGAGAACCTTTAAGGTACATCAGAAGCACACTGTTCTGTGAGGCTGATTAAGGCTTTTAGTGATACCATTTTTAGTGATTACCATTTGTATTTTATCTCAGATAAAAAAAAAGTTTCTCATCTTAAAATGTACGACTTTCTCATTCACACTCAGCCTTCCATTGATATAATAGCTTGATTAATGTAACAGCCAACAGTCAGCAAACTGCAGCTCTCTGTTGTTATACTGAATTGTGAATGCGCTGAGCCACAGCTGAGGTCAGGTACTTTGTAAGCTTGGGTCAATAATGGTGTGGCGAGGGGGAGAACTCCTTGTCTTGGTCACATCAGCAGCATCTGCAGTGACTTGCTGTTAACTGAATCCTTGGAGAGTGGAACAGATAGATAGCGAGGTTACGTCCAGCCAGAACAAAGCTTATGCAGCAGAATGGAAGATTCCCGGGGGATTCTGGGATGCGTCAGAGGGATGTACGCAAATACAGTGGCAGAACTGGCTGCTTATCCTGCAGGACATTTGGGTTGTCCCACGTGTGCCCATACAGCATGCATGCCTGCACTGAGTTGACAATACATGTGCTTCTCAAATGCACACTCACATAGGAGTTGACTCCTAACTATACACCCTGCGTCTTCTGATGCTGTTCTCTGCCACATAAGACTGCACAGACACTCAAGCACACACCAACTTGCCCGTTACACTGTCACATAGTATGCGTACTTAAGACACCGCATCGCTATTTTCTCTGTTTTGCATACACAATACAGCAGCCAGTGCAGAGATGCACTATGCCAGAGCTTCCCAACAGAATGAGAATGGAAAGGAATACTGCAGGCAAAAGAACAGTGGTGCTGATGGGAGAGCGGAGCCTGGCAGAGAGGCCCTCTGCAGTGGAAGCAGAACAATGGAAGAGAACCAACACAACTCACTGAAAAACAATGAAAGTTAACCCAGAGATAGATGGTGATGAAACAATGAAATATAACACAGTCTCATTCTTAGCTTCGGGGTAACAAGAGGAGAGAGTGAATAATGTGGCTCTATATGAGTAAGCCTAATATGCCTTGGATAATGTAATAAGCAAGTTACACAGTGCCGTTGTATGAGCTGAATTCTCTGCAGTATTACCAATACTGGCGGTTGTACTGTAGTTATTTTATTTGGCTATTTCAAACCACGGGGGCTCAAATTTAACTTCTCTGTCTCGTTTATTCCTGCAAGCCTTATTACCTGCCGTTGTTAAGGCACCGGGGATTACATGAGTCTGTAATTTCCAGCCTTGACAGGCCAAAGAAATTGTCGTATGAGCTCTAAGACAAGGTGTCCAGGCAGCAGAATGAGCTGTCTCACTAACAGACAGCTTACACTCGGTGTGGGCTTGTGTTGGTGCATACATACGTATCAGTGTGCTTGTCTCTGTCTGATTTTGTGTTGCGCCTGCATAATGATTCCCCCTACAAAGTTGCTATGTATTGATTAGCTATATTCAGATTCATGACCCTACCCCGTATTACCAGCAGGGCCCTGCAGACCAGAACACCACAGCCTCATTGTCTCCTGTCGAGCAAAGCTTTACAACCAGTAATGGCTGTGTTTGTGTTTCAGCATAACCCACTTTCTTATAATGATTCTTTTATTAGTGTACAAGCTCAGAGCATATGTGTATGTGTGTGCATGTGTCTGGTGTGTATGAGATCCCCTCAGTCCTCTATACAGTTCAGTCCAAAATTATTCATACCCATTTTCTTTTGACTGCTTGGCTTCTTCTGACTGCAAATAACATAATCAAGGGACGGCAGATGTTAAGGCATTATGTTAGAGATCCCAGTGATACATTTTAACAATCTATATGGTTTTAATATATATTTCTACTAAGAATACAACGTCCAGAATCATTTATACCTCAGTAATCAACAGCTAAGCCTTTATTGCCATTTCAGTCAAACAGTTTTTATAATTTGCTAACAAGCTTTTAGCATCTCTCCACCGGGATTTTGGATTACTCCTCTTTTGCGAAATTTTTCAGGTTTATGAGATTGGAATGCTTCCTTGCCATCACTCTGGTCTTCAGTTACCTCCTCAGATCCTCTGAGGGTTTCAGGTCTTGGACTCTGGCTAGATCGTTCCAAATTAACAGATAATTGTCTTGTTGGCGGTCTAATGCTGCCCAAGGCTGAGTTTTTCTGCAGACTGTCTGATGTTTTCCTGCAGAATCTTAATACGGCTCTCTTTTCTCATGACACTGTTTACTTTGAAGAGATTGCTTTGCTCGCTGGCTAAAAAACAGTCCCATAACATTACATTACCAACACCACATTTAACTGTGGGGAATGGTTTCTCGGAGCAGAAGCCGTGTCCCTGTTTGTTCATCCTGACAGAGAACTGATGACCAGGTGGGCTTTGACAGCGGCTAGGAGAGCTTTTGTGTGCCCGTCTTGGAAGCATGGAGTCCTCCACTTAGTCTGTGCCCTCTGAGACCAGCTTTGTGCAGTGTCTGTTGGAGTGTCCTCCTTAAGATTTTGTCACCATAATTGCTCAGATTCATCAGGATGACGTTGGTGGTGGTCCTAGGATTCTTCTTGGCCTCTCGGACTACCAGTTTTTCCCAGTTCAAGGGTCACTTATTGACTTCCTACCATGCTCTTTGAGATTTTCCACAATGTGAAACCCCTTGTACTTTTAATTATGCTTTTGCATTGTGGAACTGCACCTGAAAACACTTGAATATGGCTTTATAGACTTTGTTTGTCTTGTAAGCAGGTACAGTGAGCAACTGGAGGTCCTCTTTAGCCTCTTTGGTTTTAGCCATGACTTGCAATTGACTAGTAACTGACTAGAGAACTAGTGCATGAGCTATTCTCAGTTTGTAGTGTAACAGAATTCTTTAGAATGTAGTAGGAATGAGGACTAATATAGAAGCTTGCATTTTCAAAAAAAGTGACATTTTCAGGTGGTATGAACAGTGTTGGACATGGCATTTTTAGTAATCATGCAAAATGAAAAAAGTAAAAAGAGTTCAAATTTATAGTTAAAATCTTCAACTCAGTGTTTTCTGTCTCTTGTTAATTCCAATTCCAGTGAGAAGAAACCTATTGGTCAAATAATTTTTTTCCTAAAAATCAGAATTTGGGTTTAGTTCTATGTGCTTATGAAGGGAGATTCTTGTTATTTCCTTCTTGAACTCAAATGCATAGCATTTTAATATTGAGTATAATATAAGTATATGATACATCAAAATGGATTAGGCTGAACTGGCCTTCTAACTAAAAAAATACTATTATACTTAACAGAGCAAAGTCAAGACCCAAAGAAGACAAAATAGAAAATGGCTTTAAAAATGATTGCATAGAGCACACATGTTTACAATACCCTTCTATTTGGCTATCCATCCAATTCACTGTGCAAAAATTGGGATAGCAAATCCTTAACAAATCCACGCCTACACTATCATTTACAATAGAGACATTGTGCATTGATGAGACAGTAGATGTGCTTGTGTTCCGATGATGTAGTCATAGTATGTCTCTTGCCTTTATTTTCACATTTATTGACTGTTTTTCCTTCTTCTCCTCTTCCAGCTGCCCCTGACCTCAGTGTCTAAAGTTGCCTTTCATTCTTTTAATCAGCTTTATACGGCATAATCTCAGGCATTTCCTGCAACACTGCAAATGATGCAGGATCACAAGTGGAGAATTACAGGCACAACTTGAAATGCTGCAACTGGGAAGCAAGAGCAATTATATATTTAGTGACACTCTATGTGTCTGGGAATAATGGTGAAGCTCCCATACTAAAACATGGTGTTGAGTGTAATTAAGATGACAATGCTGTTTGATGTTTCTCCGTGGCTCACACCCACTGTGTCATCCTTTACAGTAGGATGTTTTTTCTCATTAATGGTTTGCTTCTTTTTGTTCCTTTTCCTCGTTCACTCTTCATCTTCTCTCCCTCTTATCTTTCTTCTCTCTTCCTCCCACCCCAGGTGGCCCGAAGCCTGATGGCTCCACTGTCACTGGACATTGCAGGGGATCCTGACAGTGAACGTGCACTAGGGAAGCAGCGCCTCAGTGTTGCCATTGGTGTCCTGGCGGGAGCCGCAGCGGTCATCCTAGTTATTCTCCTTGTAGTCACAGCTCGTCAGTGTGGCGCTCAGGGCAAGAATGGCTATGAGGCCGGCAAGAAGGAGCCAGAGGAGGACTTCTTTAGTCCTTCAGGAGCTCAACCACAGGCCGGCCGTGGCGGAGGATCGGACCGTGGACGCAAACCTCGGCGGGACAAGCGCAATGGAAGTGGCGGCAGTGCAGTTGGAGGAGGAGGGAAGTCAGACAGATCGCTCTACAGCGGTATTGTGACAGTCAACGGGCTGCGTCGCCATGCCAATGACGATGATGAAGAGGATTTGAGCAGTGCTAGTGAGCGCCTGGCGGCCCGTTATTGCGCCGTGGACGGTGACCCTGGCAGTCCACGGATGGGTGGCGGCAGGAGGCACCAATCGAGCCCAGATCTGGCCAGACACTACAAATCCAGCTCACCTCTCCCTGCGGTGAACCTACAGCCCCACTCCCCACCAGCAGAAGGAAAGAAGCACCAGGCGGTCCAGGAGCTGCCTCCCTCTAACACCTTTGTGGGCAGTGGAGGATGTGTGGGGAGTGCTGGTTCCAGCAGCAGCAGCAGTGGGGGCAGTGGCAATGCAGATGCCATGTCCCTGGGATCTGACCAGTGCTCAGAGTATGGCTGCCAGACTGGGAACAAGTACAGCAAACAGGTAGGTGCCCTAGAAGTGAACTGGGAAGCTATTAGACCCTTTAATATTGGTTTTCCTCTGTTATCTCTTTATTTACATCTGTCCTAAAAGACTCATCTCTTTCTATTTGTCTGTCTCTTTTTCTGCTCTGTGGCTTCTGAACTCTTTCTTCTCCTCTGCTTCATCACTTCTTCACACATCTCCTGACATACTATACTGCAGACCATGTCGCTAATGTTTAAACACTATTTTATCGCCACAAAATAGCTGTCAGTATCTGTGCACACATGCACACCCAGTTGTGGATCTGTGTCAGCATCCTAAGCCTATGAGCAGTGTGACTGTAGCCTGCTGTCACAGTGTGTGTGCGTGTGCGCAGCCCTCTGCAGGGCACATACGTCAAGCCCATACTGTAGCTCAACAACATGTAAACTTGTATTTCTCTGTACATGCATGACTGCGTGCGTACATGTGTGAGACCATGTGCACGAACCCCTGAGGATTCAGTCAAAGTAAAGACACAAAAAGAGCGGGCCAGCGGTTGCTTCCAACAGGGTAATTGGTCATTTTGTGTTTCTGTTTCCCTTGTCAAGCTGTTATCTTTCTTCCATTTAGCATATATGTTTATTCCATAAACAGTATCAGTTGCATAGCTAATGGATGCGCTGGCTTTGGTATTCACTTAGGAAGCTGCAGTTAAAAGCTGAAGTCCTGCTGACAAATAAATACTGCATAGAGACGGTCACTCACCCCTCTACCCACACACACACCAACACACAGACACAGGCAGCATCTATCACCGTAGACACACTGACACAGCAGGGTCTCCGTAGTCCAGGGGGAGTGCTCCCGAGAGTGATATTTGAGTGACAGCGAACCCTTCTTAAAGGGGCGGCGACTCATTTCCTTGACAGACAGCTCAACATTTATCCTCCCCGTGGTGAAAAAGTGCTGATGTGGTCATTAAAAGGGAAGGAGAGGAGCTTCTTAGGCTAATCAATTCATGCACGGGCTCTCTGATCCTGCTCAACGCACACGGAGGAACACGCACGCATACAAACTCCAGAGGTTAATCCATTACGGAGTCAATCCGCTTAATCTGCCATTCCCAGGGAAAGAAAACGCTTACTGGGAGAGTTTTGGTGTTCATGCTTACGTGCACTCAAAACATGCCAGCGCACATAGAGTCACACAGACATAGAAACTGACACGGTAATGAATTATTGATCGTATGGAGTAATTAGCTGCTCTGCTGCAGTGGGGTGTGCCCCCTCCCAATCTGAGCCCACCCCCAAAATATCCAACCGCCCGTGGTTTCATGCACAGCTCAGTGTGTGTGTGTGTGCACTTGTGTCTAAGACTTTGGGTACTCATGCGTGACTGCGTTCGCGTACATGTCAGAATTTGTTAAGTTGAACAGTTTGGCGACATGAGCAGGTTTGTGTTGGTGGGTGCCTGTCACTGTGCTTGAGGGACTGCTTTTTTCACGAAGGCATATGCATTTTATAAGTGAGTGCAAGTGAGAGATAGACTCGGGGAGTAATAGGTGGTTTGTATGTGCCAAATGTAGGAATTGGGACGCCAAGAGAAATTGGAATAGCATTAGATCAGGAGTGGGAGAGAATTATAGAGGGTTAGGAGGGGAGAAAGATGGAGTAAACGAGATGGGGTTGGGGGGAAGAACTTCTGAATTTCAAAGCTACTTTACTGGGTCAGTGCAAACATTAAAAATTGTTCATCTGAAGTCAGCACATCATCAGACCAACTAGGATAACTCCAAGTTGGGGGAAAAAAACTGGGCGTCATGGCTGAATTGAAAGATTGCATCAGAGAGGCAACAAGAAGACAGGACAGCTCAGTTAATGGTTTTGGATCTGTTTCGGAAACTAAACTGAGGAGAGGGGGTTCACTGAGGAGAAGGGAAGGAAACCTGTATCAGTGAGAGTAAGGAAATTTAAAAAAAAAAATGAATAGTAGAAGAGGGGAAAGGAGTGTGATAGTCTATTTAAATGAGTAAATATGGAATTAATGAAGGAGAAAACAAGATACAGCCAGACATTCGGCACCAACTTTACCACAGACACATTTCGGTCAGTAGCAGGAAAGTTCAATATTAAGCTCTAATGGAGAAAAGTGTAAGGAAGAAGGTTAGAGTACGTGCTCCCAAGTAGGGGAGAGGCAGGGAGAGAGGGTGAGTGAGTGAGAGAGAGGTCTGGTTTGGGTGCCTGCCAGAGAGTGAGAGTGGACTGCTGAGATGTGGGTCATCAGGATACCCGTTGGCATCAGGACACATTAATGATCACAGCAGTCACATGGCACTGCAGTCAATATGGGCAAAGTGGCCTCGTTCTACCCTCTTTAACTACCACCACACACACACACATACACACATACACAACATACACTCAGCCACAAAACTGTTATTCTTGTTGGTCGTCCTCGTCTACCACAGCAAAGGTCATAGAGCTCAGCATTCATGGTCCAGTTTCATTAGATTTGTCTCTTTTACTCTCTTTTACTCTCTTTTTTAGAGTTAAACTGCATCTAAATGAGCACTTTGCACCTTTCTTTTCTCTCCTTACACCTCTCCCTTTGACTTAAACCCTTTTGTTCCTTTCTGTCCATCTCCACTTTCTTTGCCATATGCTCGGCCATAAATCTAAACATCCCACCGCTGCTACCTTTGCGTCTTCCCTGCGCCACGCTGACCTCTGAGAATGAACCGACTCAGCGTTTTCACTAGTGTGACTTCTTTCCCTGCAGTGTGCACTTTCTCTCTCTCTGGACCCAGCGGGTGTGTGGGGGCGGGTGAGAGCGAGGTGCCACAAAGGCTGAATCGAACCAGACGCACACACACACACACACACACCCACTTCAACACACACACACACACATTCAGTCCAATCAATGCCCTGTTAACAAGGCCAAGACTGCAGTCGAAACAGGTGGGTTGACAGCGCAGTTTTTTGCGCATTGCACAGTTCTGCAACACTTGGTGAAGGTCAGCACTGGGCTCTCACGACACGGGGGCACCTCAGTGTTTTGACATAGCAAGGACAGGCTGTGGAGAGTTTTGCGGGTGGACTCATCCGGCCGGCCCTTGTTCATCTAATTGGACTGTGTGGACGAGTGCGGGTAGAGAGATTAGGTCTACTGGATTATAAAATTGAAAAGCAGCTTTTCATTTCAACAAAATCCCTCCAGGATTAAATATGATGAGCGTCTGTCATAGATTCACATTCACCCCTCCACGCGTTCCGGCCTGCCGCATGAATGCGTCCGCACATACGCCTTCTATGAGGACATGTGGTGTCCATTTAGGTCATAGAGGTGAAGGCACTGTCAACCAGAAGCAAACACGAGCACACAAACACACACTCTCCCCTCCCCCTCCTTCCTCTCCGTTGCATGCTGTAACCGACCCATGACCCCTGTCATGATGATACCAGCGTACTGATGTATTTATTAAAGCCACGACGAGTTCAGGCCGCGCAGCCAGCCATATGCTCGAGGGGTGAGGAGGTGGGGAGGTGAGGAGGTGGGTGTAAGTGAGAGGTGAGAAGGACGAGGTAACCAAAGCGGGGATCACCCATCGAGCCAGACTGAAAACTGATCTACTGACCCGGCGACAAAGAGCGAGGGGAGGGGACAGGGACGAAGTGAGAGTCGGTGGACATCAGAGAGGGAACCTGAGTCAGACGAAACGAAGTGAGACCGAGTGGGAGAGAGAGAGAGGTATTAATGATAAGAGAAGATGGAGAAAGGCTCAGACATCACAGGGAAATGGAGACAGATGTTTTGTTTCCGTTAGATGCTCCGTTGTGGAGGTGGAATACATGCTTACCCTGTAAACATTGATTTTTCACTTGACCGGGATCATATGGATACAAATACGCTGTGTTTGAAGGGGCTTTTACATCTGCAGTGCAGCTCCATCGGTTCAGACCAAAGGAAAACAATGAACATTTGTGCCTTTTAGTTCACTTTTGTCTTCAAATTTGAACAAACAAACCAAGATTTTTGATCATCAAGTTCCACAAATTAACTCTTTATTGCCAGATTTATGATTAATGTCGTCAGTCAGAGATATTAAACAACTTATATTCAGGAAACAGACCACAGGTCATGTCGATCTTTGTTGGGAAAATTTATTCATCCACTAATGTGGTCACAAAGAGCTCAATAAAGTGATAGCTGGTTATGTATTAATATGCCACTAGTCCTTACCTGCCACAAACCATCAGCTCAGTTAAATCCAGTTTTCAATTACATTCACTTTTGTTACTGTGGTTACTTTGATAGCTGTGTAGGAGGAGAATCATTTGTGAAGTTCACCAGACAAATGAATCCTGTAATTTTTTTTATTACGCTTTTTCATTTTTACTAGCGCATACAGTCAAGTATATAGTAGACATATCCTCAGGCACTAAAGGAATGACTAAACCGTGTCTCATTTCATCTGTGGTTAAAATTCTCTTTAAATGATCTAGAATTTGAATGACAGCATTCATGGAAATAAAACAAACTCAACACACCAACCTAAGAAGGTTTGACAAAAGAAAGAATTCTTCACTCAAGGTCTGCCAGGTAGCTTTTTTTCAGCTGCATTGTTTGGACGTATTCCTCAAACTGACTTTGTTCAGCTGTAATGGAGATCTGTTGTCATCATCAGACCTACATGTGGAACTTTAGCCAAATGATAACGTGGTCATTTCACAAGAAAGGTTCTGTCTCAGGTGGCGATTTTTGTCCTGCATTGGACCCAGATGGTGCCTAAATGAGAAAAAAGGGATAATTGTGGGAGGGTGGGGGTCAAGAGAACGAGACAAACAGTGCTGGATGGGTTAACCGGGTATTAATAAGCCTGCCAGTTAATTAGGAATGTGGTTGAGGCGTTTCCCTGCTCCTGATCATTAGTTAACAAGTAAACTATATGTGGTGGGGCAGATTAAGTCCTACATTTGATCACTAGATTTATTTTGAAATGCACCAAGTTCGGTAGATATGAAAGCACTCGAATACATTTACTCTTGAAGCAGCAACTTTAGACCTTTTTCTCCTGACTTGGTGTTGAACTGTAGTGATTATGTATTTGGCTCTGAAAGCTGTCGAAACTTTTTAGATTGCACAGCAGTGCTGTGGCTGAACACCAAATGACGTAGGACTGCAGCTACTGCAGCTGTGCTGACATGCTGCTTTCACAACGTAGCCAGAGTAGACAAGGTGTGAGTTCAGATGTCCTCAGAGGAATGAAGATGACACCTCCAAAGTGATGTTTTGGTCATCATTACTCCTCAGAAGGTCTTGGATCGAGCTCATAATAGTGGCCTGGTGAAAGCAAAGACAAAGGGAGTCATGTAGTGGTGAAGGCGGAGGTTTGTTGATGAAGTCGTGTAATGAAAGTCAGTTGAACATCCTCACAGATTCATCAAATCGAAGATGTATGTGTGTGTGTTTCCGTGTGTGGGAGCCAAGCACAGCAAGACAAAGACAGTGAGACAAAGCGAGGAGAGAGTCGGAGGGAGATTGCAGGAGGCGAAAGGAGAGAAATTGTCTGTTTCTTTACACATCAAGGTCACCGAGAGCTGCAATGTGATTGGAAGTCCCCTGTCTGTCTTGGCTGTTTACCGCACAAGATAATACCGACAGGCTGTTCAGCTGATAATGTTACTGTGTTAACAACTTCTCCCTTCAGCATTTGTTTCAACTTCGCTGTGAAATGGCAGGAATGTGAGAATGTCATTCCCACTCACTCACGCACACACCCAGGCAAGCCGAGGCAGGGACACACGCAGCAGACGCCGTCAGACTTGTGATTTTAACACACACAGACGTGCCCACTGAAACACGCTCTTGTGTGCACATAATAGCACATAATTACACACCCTCCCAGATCCTTATGCATATACACTTTCCACTGCAAGCAAACGAAGTCTGATAAGAATATGATGACACACAAGCGGATAGGAAAGTTTTCCATCTCTTACATCAGTTTCTTCTTCCATTCCCTCTGGATCGAATCACATGCACAAGCCCAGGCACACTCTGTCTGCTAGAATCACACACACATCCGCGGAGGCTCGCAAACACACTCCCTTCTTCGCTCCCTGACACACACACACACACACACACACACTCAAGCACACACAAAGACCTACATAGCAAGCCCCTCACTGAGATGCTTCCTTTTATTTGCTTCTTGAAGACTCCGCTCTGTATTATACAGCTCTGCATTCAGCTCATCTGCCTTCCAGCATTACCTTAATGGCTGTCTGTGGGTTGCGCAATTTTACCCAATATTGCTAAACAAAAGCGCTCTTTCTCACACTAGACGGGGATTGTAGACAGCTTAGTAGCCCTGTGACTGGTTTTATCCACCTACACAAAAGGATGTTCAGTGCAATAAGTGGTATTGAGTGGGGCTGAATTAAATTGGCTTGAATGGATTTTTGAATTGAGCTGAATTGGACTTATCCCAACTCAGCTAAATTGAATAATTCAAAAACTATATGGAATGAAGTTGGGTTGACTCAACTCAAACTGAAGTGAGCTGATGGGATTTCAATTTGTTCACCTCCCTGGTGGATGTTGCAGGTGACAGCTCAGTGTGCAGTATGTGGATCAGTGATTTTATTATATCAAGTAGACTGGTATGATGTCAGCATCGTTTTTGTTAAAGTATGATGAAAATGGGTCTAGAGAGTTACGTTTAAGTTTCCGGCTATAAGCTGTGGACCCTATGATGTCTTTAGAACGAATCGTAGCAACATCAGATGCTCGTACATCTATCAGAAGTCTGTGAGCGCACATGCAGAATTTTTTTTTTTTTTAACTCACAGCTTGTAAAATTAAGCTCAAAGCAATGGAAGTGAAAGCAGATACAGACAATACAGACAGAGGACTTCTAAAAAACAAAGACGTGCACATACAGAGTCTGTAAACAGATTTTACAGACGCAAACTTAAACCTGCAAACTTCCCAAACAAAGGTGACAAGTGTGAATCTATCCTTGAGAGCGGCATTATGAGTGATTATTATTACAGAGTGATTGCCTGCGCTGTCTGCTTTGGAACTCAGTGCTGGGTAACTCATCCAATAAAATAGCGTCTCTTTTTCCATCCCCAATGTCTGACTAACCCCCCCCCTTCCCCCCCTACACACACACACACACACACACACACAATCACATCCTCCTCCGTCTGTCTTCTCCTGATTGATCTCTCTGTTCTCCCTAAGTGGTTTCATCTCTTTTCATCACTCTCCATCTGGATCCATCTTTTCAAAACGTGTTTTTAATGGCTCCAAACTTTTTCTTTTTTTTTCATAACACTTAATAGTTTCTTTAAATTTTACAAATGGCTCTTAACAACCCTCTCCATATCCCTCTCCTCCTTTTTTTTCTTCGGTTTTTAGACAGTGGTTAAAGTCAGCTTTAATCTTTGGTTTTTTTTTTTATTTCTCTCTTTTCTTTTTTTTTTGATTGGATAAAATTAAGCATGCTACCAAGGAACAGGCCTAAGGTGTGAATATCTGCTCTGTGCAATATGGTTTATGCATTTTTGCTACTGGCAAATCAGAGCACATTTCTCGCCGGATATCAGCTTATTAGATCTTGCGTGAGTGCAAAAGACTGGCCCTGGTAGCGCTGTAGTCCAAAGCCAATGTTTTTGCTCCAGGCTAAGTGTAGCCATCTGTTTTAGAATTGTTGGTGGAAGATAGATAAATCAGCAGATCAAGATGAAGATAGAAGAAGAGAAAAGAGTAGAGGAAGAGACAGATAATGGGTGGAAGAGGAGAAAAGAAAATTCCTGGTCAGTACCCATGGCTTAGAAAGAAGGGGATGATGGTGTGGGAGGAGGGGATGGAGCCGGGAGAGTTGGGTAGGTAGATGAAAAGAAAGAAGGTGACTGGGAGACCAGGCAGTGCTTCAGCGAGTGGTAGGGAGGGGATGTGAAGCTACAAAATGGGAATGCGTTCTTAGGTATTGCCTAGGGGTGGAAAGCTGATGGGGGGAGTGTAGGAAAGGAGGAGATGGAATGAAAAAGATAGAAATGAGGTATGTGGGTCTGGGGTTAAGAGAAGACGGGAGAGGAGAGGAGCGGAAGGAACTTCACTTTGAGAGTAAAGCCAGCTCAGACTCTTCAGGCTATTTTGGTGGGAGTGTGTGTGTGTGTGTGTGAGAGAGAGAAAATCAGAGCTTTCTACCTGGCCTATTGAAGAAGTTACATAAATCTGAGTGGGCAGGCCTCTGCCTGCAGCGATGCTCCATATTATGCCACTGACCCAAACCTCTCCCAATGTATGTGTGCATGTATGTGTGAGTATATCTACGCGTGCATGTGTGTGTTTGATCCCTGCTCAGTCCCACTTTCCTGTCAGAAATAGACCAGATAAGAGACTCCCACCTAAACGTGCACACACATTCACCTACACACACAGCAGAACTAAGAAGTAGTCGGTGCCTTCAAACGGAGGCATTAAAATAGTTTGACCTGTTTGACACACACATAAACCCACAAAGACTAAGTAATCACACACTCACACCACATCACTTTCAACTCGCTCCCATAAACATTACAAATGAATAACTACAACCACACGAGCGAATAGTTTTTTTTGTTTTTACACATCCACACTCCCCGAATAAGCTCATCTTTGATGAATCAAACGACATATTAAATCAATGGCTTGCTCCCGGTACAGCACAGTAATTGCGCAGCATTACCGTAAAGCCGGTTCTTAATGGGTCAACACTGCACAGGTACAAATCACACATACATTATTTAAGCGGCTCTCTTCTCTTGTTTCACAAACGCAGCGATAATATGAAGAAAGCAACTAACGGTACTTGAGCAAAAAAGCGAAAACAAAACAACTCACTTTTATGGAATATTACTCAGATTCACAGAAACTTGAACACAAGAACACACACACACACACACACACACACACAAACATTGTAATCAAAGTCATGCAAATATTTCTGCCAATTAGGGCCGCAAACAGGTTTCCATGGGGATGAAATGGCAACCTCTAACTGGCTGGATAAAAGAATGCTCACATCTGAGCCGACAACCTGAGATGGCTTTGGAAAATATACACTTCCCTGCGTGCATGGATACATACACTCAAACACACAGGTGTACACAGTGTAAGTGGGGATCACAGACAATTATGCATGGTTAGGGGAGTCACACACAGTATCACCGGTAAGATGAGAAGCGAGTATAGAGTGTGTTGACACAGATATGGTGTATTGTCAGGTGCAGGCACACACACATGCTCGGTGACCGGTCAGTCTCTTTTAAAAGCGTGAATAAAGCTTTGGTCGCGGTGTCGTGTTAACATGAAAGCTTTCACGGCTGTTAAAAAGAGCAGGCTTTGATTAGAATTTGATGTGTGAGAGTGTTTCTTAATGCCGGCCTTTGCTGACAACGGCCCTTTTAAATCCAGCAGAGCCGTTGCAGGGAGCCTTCCGTCAAAAATATGTTGAATCGACTACTTCACCTCAACATGATCTCCATGTTTTTTTCCTTTTTCTTCTTTTCCCCGTTTTTTTTTCCTCCCAGAATTCGCTAAAAGACAGAAGTCAAGCATGCTCTCCATGCTCGGCCACATTTTAAGTAGATCTCAGCCACAAAGTCACAGCAGCAGGAGTGTAGTTTTGAGGGTGATCAAACATTGAATTTGAAGTGTTGACTAAACTACTAATTGAATATCAAAAAATAAAAAAACACTGGCGTTATTTTTAATGTGAGAGTCGAGTTGCTGCAGCAGCGAAATGGCTCTGCATGACTTTTACAAAGCGGTGTAACTCTCACATGGCATGATCATTATGAACGGTTTAATAATTCATCCCCTACTCCCATATGGGGATTTAAGACTGTGCGTCTGAGACCTGGACCGTAAGGAAACCAATTTACACACAACACGCCGTAACTTTTGTAGACATTAACTCCTCTGCTTGCATCTACAAAGGGCTCGACTCAAAGTTTGATCTTTTCGGTAGATTTTAGTTAAATCCTGCAAATATTGAGTAAATTAGAGGCTTTGTTGCGGTCTTGTGAAAATCAAATACCATGTGTATTGGTGATTTTTTTAAACTTTTCAGATAAAGTGGAGGATTAAATTCTTCTTAATGAGATGAAAAATTCTCCTCTTCCATGAATTAGCCTCATAAGTTAATTGGATTGTTGTCTCAAGGCTTAAAACGAGCTTTTTTTGACTTAGTTCATGAAAAATCAGTGCTTTAGAGATGCCTAGTTTTTCATGGCAGAGTTACACGAGGCAAAACGCAGCAGTCTGCAACCATTTTTAGAAGTAAATAATCGTTTAGGTCACTTTTTAGCTGAAAAGCCCAAATTTGGGGGATTTTCTGTGTTTTCTGTAGCAGTAAACTGAATATAGGTGTTCTACTGTTGGTTAGATAAAACAGATAATTTATGTCACCCTATTGGGCCACTACAACTAAATTATTCATCAGTCAAGTGTGAAAGGAAACTGCAGATAAATCAACCATGAAAACTGTTTGTAGTTGTTGTTTTAGAACAGTTATTAATGAGTAAACCTAACAAAGGACTGCACATAAAGAAAATGTAACAGAATACATAAATGGCTCTATTTTATATAAGTTAAGCATCCTGTGAATCATTATATTCCCAAATGAACCACTGAGAGGCTCCATTATTGGCAGAAGCACATGTGTGTTAATGTAATGGTCAGTTAGAGAGCAGACGTTGACACATGATAAGTAATTAGTGCAGTATACACCTATAGTCTCAGTGTGCAACAAACATTACGCTTTCAGCTGCAGCTTAAGTCTTTTACTGAAGTAGCTGTGGAATAATTTGCATTTTTAAACATTTTTTTTCTTTTTAATGCCAAGAGCCGCATAATAATCAGGCAGATTCCCAAGCAAAGGCTCGGCTCTCTGAAACTCTGCTGAATATGACTTCACTGAAGTAATTTCTTAACCCTAATGGTGAACTGTAATTTTCAAAGGGGATTGCAAAATTGAGCCAATGTACACATATACGCTTGAAGTGTTCTGTGAGGTTATCGATGAGAACGGCTCGGATTCTCCCCTGCTCTCTCATTAACTCTCCTCCTTCCTTCTCCTTCCGCTCAATGGCCCAACTTTGCACTCAGTCTCTGGTGTATCGAACACACACACATACACACACATGCACAGGCCGAATCACACACACACTTACGCACACTCACATGTGAGAAGTCTGTTTGCATACCAAAAGCATACTTCATAGCTCAAAGAAAATGAAAGCCATATTAATTATACAGTCCGCGTTTGTGCGCGCGCACACACATACAAACACAGAACGGTGGAGAGAGAGTGAGGGAGCAGTTATTTTATGTTTTTCCTCTGCGTCAAAGGAGACAGAGTGTGAGAATGATTGAGTCTCTCTGCGTCAGGGAGAGAGGGAATGAGTAATAGCGCAGAGGGAGAGAAAGAGTGCACTGTCTTCCCTCTTTAATGTGTGTGTGTGTCTGGCCCGTGTATGTGTGTGTGTTGTGTGTTTATGTGTATCTGCGTGCGTGCCGTCTACCCAGTATAACGCCCCCTCTGTGTCCCCCGAGCCACTCTCTGTCACTCACACACACTGAGACTATTGTCAAGACATTGGGCGAGGCGCCCCAAGACATTTCTGTGGCACTGTGTCTGTCACGGGGTTGATAGGGCTGAGATGGGGTTCACACACACACACGCACACACGCACAGTTGTGTTTCCATCACTTCAGAGGACATTACATCGACCTGCATTGATTTTCCGGAGACTTACCGTAACCACAGCGACCACTTGCCTTACCATAACCCTTAACCTTAAACCTTAACTTAAGAATTCTGCTTTTTGTCTCCAAAAATGGAGCCTGGTTCCCACAGTGTGACAAACTTGTGTCCCTACTGCATGAGTAACACAGGTACACACACACACACATACACAATACTAACACACAGATATGCTGTCTTACCATTTTAGGTCAGATTTCTATGTAGGTAGGTGAGTTGATGCGATGCTCTCCTGCAGTGCAGAGCACGTCTGAGTGTGCGTATGTGTGTGTGTTTGCTCCGGCGTGCTTCAATGTGTGTTTGTAATTGTGTATGTGTCGCAAGGCCTACGTGGTGTTTGTTTGTATCTGACAGCACATTAGGCAAAGCTATCTTTAACCTTGTAAAATGACTGACACTGATTCTAAACTGACAGGATGGATTTCAGTTTGCCATGGCGCTCTGTCGTGTCAGCCTCTGTCAGCTCAGCCCGTCCGCCCATTTTTACAAAAGACAGGAGCGCCACAAAGGAGACGGGGTGTAAGTGAGAGAGAGAGAGAGAGAGAGAGAGAGGACGAGAAAACAAGAAGAAAACGAGAGCAATGTGGAGAAATGTGCCATTTTTGATGAATAAAATAGTTTGAAAAGTGGAGGAGAGAGAGGGGGGAAAGAGAACGGGACGCAGGGAGAGGAGTACGGGATGCTGAGGAAGAGAGAAAAAAATGAACAGAGGTGGCGGTGGAGGAGAGAGTCGGGGTGGGGGTGGGGGGGGATAGAGACCTTGCTCTTGTATCCGGATGTCTCCGAGGTCCTTTATTGACTCTGTCTATTGTTCACAGCAGCACTCCTAATCACTCTCTACAGGGAGGTTGTGTTTGTGTGAGTGCGAGTGTGTGCGTGAGCCCGTTTTGGCCTTGTGTGTACGACTACGTATCTTTAGCCTCATCCTCACTTTTACTCTTTCATACACTGGCCCCCACAGAGAAACCATTGTTCACTCTTCATCTGGTCAACCTTAATGGACAATAGCAGTGGGTGGGAAAAGCTGGTTCCTAACACGCATACTATTAGTCTAATGGTCCCCAACACACACACACAGACTGGGCTGTAAATTCCATCTAAATAACAGGCATACATATGTATGGTCTCTCTTGCTCACGCATGCACACAGAAGGACAGTTGTATGCCACCATCCTGTTTGCATCTTTCTTAACAATGGCTGCTGTCATGGATATTATAAGAGATTACTGTTTTAAGGACTGGCAGTGGAAAGTGGTGAATATCACCAGCACACACAAACACACCAACAAAGGAGCTAATCTGAATCATGGGCATTTGTCCGGTAAGCTCCGTTTTACATCTCACTCTATGAGCTTTTGTTTCTGTTTTGTTTTTCTTTCCCCCTATAGACAGCCATGGCTGCACAAAAGGATAAACATTTCAAAGGCCAGACACTGTGAATAGAGTCAGTGATTTTCAATGTGTATCTGCAGGGTGGAGAGCCCAGATGGAGACAGGGAGAAGGGAGAAAGCACAATGCCAGAGTGGACAGCTTGATGATAACAAAGCTGGGGTGGACGGCGATGCAGCAGATCCGCACACTCTCCGCGCCCGTCCCTCTTCTTCTGCACATACCTACGAACAAAACACACACACACCCACACACTTGCAGTAACTAGTTAGGGTCGTGATAGTGGACACTCGCAGCGGGGTTTGGCTTTGAATGCTCCCAGTGAAAGAAAGTGATTCGTGTCCGAGAAGCTTCGAGAATTTACATGCACGCCTTGCACGATGCATGAACTGTTTACTGGGACAGGCGTGCCAAGAGGCAGCAGAGGCTGGCAGTTCCAGCGTTGGCCACAGGGGGTCTCACGGCAGACTGCTGCAGTCTGAAGAGGAGCATAGAGAGAGAGAGAGAGGGTCCGCATAGTGCCGATCAGATGACCTCGCTGCTGCAGTTAATGTTCTCTGGCGCTCCGACACAAGGCGAAGGCTCTCCCTCATACCGCGGGGCTGCTGTACTACAAGCTATTGTGGTGGTAGGGGTGGATGTTGCTAGAGGTGCGTGTATGCAGGAGGGGAAAGATGAGGGGAGTAAAAGAGGAGAGGGATTTCTTGTTAGGGGAAAGAGGGAGTATGACACCAAGAAGGTATATGTTACCACAGTCAGTTTCTGAAATCCTGTCACCCTTTTTTCCTATATTCCTCTTTGTCTTCTTCCCCCTGTTTGCTCCTCTTTGTCCCACTCTAATGCCCTCCTCGTCTCCACCCCCTTCACTTTATTTTGCTTCTACTGCCGCACTTGCCCCCCTTTTTTTCCCTCTACCTCATGCCCCCTTTCCCTCCCTCTTCTCTCTCTCTCTCTCTCTCTCCCCGTCTCTCCCTCGCTCCCTCTCTTCTTTCTCTCTCTGCAGTGCAGCACAGTGATTATCATTCCTCTCACAGAGTCAGGCCTGATAGTCAGATACTGCTGAGCACCCTTCTACATCACCTGCTTCTGGAGGGAGCAGTGGGGAAGCGATAGAACTGAAAGACAGAGGGAAGGGGAGAAAAAGAAGAAGGGAGGGAAGAGAGTGGTGAACTGCAGAAGAAGAAGAAGAAAGGAGAAAGAGGGAAATGAGAGAGGAGAAAAAGAGAGAGAGGGAGGGAGGGAAAAGTGGGGGGGAAGCAAAAGCATGGAGAAGGGAGGATTGCTCTTACTGCAGAGGTGGTCCCACTGCAACATACATGCTGCATAGTTAGAAATGTGTGAGTGTACACACCTTCAAGTGTGAGCGCCAGAGAGCAGGTGTGTCTAATGTGTGCGTTTACGATATCTGCATGGAAGCTTTGTGTGTGTGTGTGTGTGTGTGTGTTGTAGGTGTGCAATACGGCGCCTTGGCTCATCAACATCTGCGAGTCAGACAGCTGAAGAAATGCTGTTCATATTGCTTCATCCCTCCCTGAGCTGAGTTTCAACCTGCTCCAAACCATTTGCTGCATTCTCCAAATGCCACAACAGTCCACCGTCTCACCCCCGAAGCATTCTTTATCTCTTCATTTCGACTTCAGACAGCCTGTGGTCTGCAGAGTGTTTCTTTTATTCCTTTTCTTTCTGTCTGATTAACACTCCTTTGGTCGTCTTAGATTCTTTTCCATTTGCTCATTCAGCCATTTATCAGTTGCTCTATTCATCATCATCTCTTCCCACTTTGGTCTTTCAACACGTGTCTGTACCTGTCTGCTTGACCCCTTGGCTTCACTGTGTGAGCTGGACGCTTCCTCTGCTCGGCACAGCCTCACAAAAAAAGCTGCATTCCAACGCTGCGCACGTCACTGGATAAGAACACCGAGGACCCAGACACAGTTTTAGATCGGTTCTATATTTAAATAACCAGTGTAAATATATCATCGTCAAATGAATTGTTAACCCATCTGTCCTGTTCACGCCGCAACCACAAGATGCTTTCTGTCAGCATATTTTACTGTTTCTCCCCCTCGCTGCCTTTGATGCATAACTTAGCAGCTGACAGCAAAAAGGTTTTTCAGAAGATTTTCCAGCAACCTCTCCTAGATTTTATTAGCGAATGTAACAGTGGAGAAATTCTGACCAGTCGAGTCAGTCGCTTAGTCAAAGTTTCGTTTTGTTTTATTTCATTTACTGACCTCAGAGGCACGGTGTTAAAACACAGAGAAAAAAAAGTGTGAAAACTGAATGCGGGGAAAAAGCACAGAAGAAGTTTTTTTGGGCAGATCTACATGTGATTTTTCACTAGTAAGTTTCACACTTAAGGTGCATGTTGGAGACTCCCTCAACAGTATGAAACAAGACATCCAGAGTGGGTGAGAGAATATCATTGGCAGTTATGATGGTCGAAAACAATAGCAAAGAATGGCAAGGAACCTTTTTATTTAATGCAAGTAATGAAACATGTCATCAGTGGAGCTACATGGTGTGAATCGATAGTGAAACAGTCACACAAAGACCTTTACATGGCAGCTTAATCATGAGAAGTGGCAGCATCCCTGCTTTACCAGTCAATACAAACTCATTATTTATCCATAATATCTGGACTGGAACACAGTCACAGTTATTGAGTTCGCTTATTCATTCCAACATTCGCTCTACTTCCAAAGTGTGAGCATATTCACATTTGCTGGCTGCATTAACGCAACACGATTTCTAAACGAAGGCAAAACAAGAGAACAGCCAAAGGTCATTTTGACTGATCAGCATTCCAGATATGAAGTCTGGACTGTACCCATGTGGTGTCAACACAAGCATATTAGTTTTCACTGCGTGCTGTGGTAGCATAGTGCAGTATCACCTTACCCATTTTGCACAGTTATAGCTGTAATATGCATAAGACTGACATTTTATCAGCCCGGTTATTTTTAGGTAGTAAATAAGCTATCACGTTATAAGAAGCAGGAAGACATGACACAGTTTGATGATATAAATGTGGTGTTCGACGTCCATATTGATCCGACATCTGAATATCACATTTCTGCTTACCCGGAGCTGTTGAAAGGCCACATCAAAACACTTTATTTACTAATTTAATTGTGTTCTTTGCAGACTAATTATTCAGCTATTACACATATTACGTTTAAATGCCACGGTTATTCTAGCCATTCAATAGGTCATTCTGCGCACTCGAGCCGCTAAGCCTCTTAAAGAATTCCATAAATCGGGCCTTTAATTGAGACTTTCAGTATCCCATGAGGGTCACACAATCCAATTTCTGGCAGGGGGAAAATAATCATATTTAAAAATATTGACGCTTGGCATCAAACATAATGTGTTCTCGGGCTTAAAATGACCAGTCAAGGACAACTGGCAGGGAAATTACAAAGCTGCACCTCAGTCCGCGTTAGGAATATTTCAGGTGTCTGGAGGGAGCGATTACAAACAGGATGTCAGTTGTCTGCTTGATTGACGTTTGGCTCATGAAATTGTCTGAGTTCAGCTTGATGCAGCACAAATACATAACCCTCATGGAGGGAAAAATACATATATTTTACCTCCAGTCGCTTATTTTCTGAGCACAGTAACAAATACAAACATGCAGCGATACATTAGGTAAAGAGAAGTCTATCACTATGCAGTATAAGACCAGCTGACGGCATTTTTAATGATGAACATTTGTGAAAAACTCTCAATCTTATCTCCTTCTGAGCTATTGAATGTTCAAATTAGCTCTGCCACAGTCTGTTACATTCACTGACTTGTGTTTACAGTTTTGTGTTCAATTCTGGTAAACAAGAGGAATGAGGCAAGAAAAAAAACACATCGTTTATGTAATTAAACCCAAATGTAATTATTGAACCTCCTTCATTACACTTATCACACTTATCAAATATCAATTCAAGAGCAGAAAGCTTCGATACGCTGTCAGTGGATAGTGTTGGTATCAGCTCCTAATAAACCATATCAGGCAAATTCCAATTATAGTTGCTGCAGAAAGTGAAATATTATAAGTGTATTTGTTCTGTATTTACTATGCTAAATGTGGCCTTAAAAGCATAAGTTGTGATAAATCTAAAATTGTACATACAGTAGGTCTGAGCACTTGGTCCCCTATAGAATATGCATGACTCTGTTTGCATGCAATGTGACTTTGAGTCGAGTGGATGGATGAACAAATTTGTGTCCATAGAGGGAATCTGGCTTCCAGTCTAAGCACAGATACAACCAACATACTGAGAGAGGAGCTAAACAGTATAATGTATAGGTAACAAGCTAATAAAAAATCAAATCAGCCATAACGTGGTGGCTCCCCCACCGTACACAGGTGATGTTAAACATAAATGAGAATGAGGGCCAAAGGGAAAAGTGGCTCTAGTCCTACAACCATATTTGTAGTTTTGGTTTATGCATAAGCCGCATCCTGTCAATTCATTATGCAGACCAGGGTGTAGCAGGGCACAGACAAACACAAACAGACACTGGTGTCTAAACGTGCCCGCGCACACATCAGCAGTCAGATGTGCAGATACACACACATGTGTTGAATATGCAGACACATGTAACGAGAAGAGAGGGAGACTGTTAATTAACTAGAGCTCGTTAATTCTCTTTGAACCGACAGCGAGGAGGTTTACACACTAATTACCTTGATGACTGAGCCAACCTGTGCACGTACCCACACACACACACACACACACACACACGCCATGTCCTCACACTGCAAACACACACAACTGTACTCTCACAGGCTGACATAACACATCTTGCAGGCTCTGGGAGTCTCACACTCATACACAGCCATAAAGCACAAACATAAAGGTGTGAAGTCTCACTCATAAGCATGAGCATATGAAGACACACACGTGCGCCGCAACACGCTCTTGCCCTGAAATGAAAGCTATATTAGGAACTCTTTTTTTTTTTTGCTTCAGAGCTGCTAGATTCAGATGGATAAGTTTATTCTTAGTTCAGACCCATCATGCTTCTGTTTGATTCATACTGATCTGCCAGGAATAACTTCACAATAACTCCCATACTGTATCACAGCACTCGTACGCTTGTACAATATGGTCGCGCTACGTGCGCACACATGCAGAAAACGCGCACACACACACCCACTCATATACACTCGCCATGCAGATGAGTGGAGCTCCCATGTCAGTATTGAACTGTAATGGCCCGTGTCAGATTAAGGGGAAGGTTTTTTTATGTCCTCTGTCAAACTCAATTAATATTCCATCAGGCATGAATTCATAGGCCACGCTGGACCTTAGCCAGTTCATCCGAATATGTGTGTGTGTGTGTGTGTGTGTGTGTGTGAGTGCTCGCTCGCTCACACTTCTAAATGTGTGTCAGCATCCAGTAGATATTTGGGATGTTCAGAAGCCATCCTTTATTGGAATTCCTCAGCCAAATGCTAGAAAGCGCACATATACACACAAACATTCTTTGTCAGGGAAACGTCGAGGAATGCTTACAGAGATATTTCTTCACTACAAAGTTAGAAGCTGATAAAGCAGAAAGGAAATAATCAGAGATACATTTAAGCTATAGGAAAAGAAGCCAGAGATGTATAATGCTTTTTTTTCTTTAAATCCATAGTGACAGATGTTCAAATGGGTGGCAAAAGTATGAGAGTGAAAAGCCAAATTTGGAAGAAAAGTGAGGCTCCAAGAGTGTACAGTCCAAAGATGTCAAAATATAGGATTTGGCAACAGAAAAGAAGAGAAGTTTGTCAATGAGGGAAAGACTTTGAGATAGAGAAGATGGAAGATGAGAGAAAACGAGGGAAAAAGGGGGTTAGAGAGTGTAGAGGAGTTATGGGTCAATAAAGCCTGCTGTGGGGGAGTGGAGAGGGACTCATAACGAGGTCAAGGACACATCATCGATCGCCACATCATAAAGCTGACTGGCAAGGAGAAGAACGGATGGAGGAGGAGGAGAAGAGAGGGAGAGTTACAGCTGCGAAAAGGAGAGTTGACTCCAGCGTCGGACCAAAAGAAAAGAAGAACGGAGGGAGAGAAATAGAAAATAAAATTATCGGGATGAAGGAATGAAAGGGGGCAGCTCTGACCAGAGAGAGGGTTAGAGGGAAATTGAATTAGATGGAATCATAGCTGAACAGATGAATTCTGTAATAGAACACACACAGAGAGCAAACCAGCAGCAGACCTCCAATACGAGCAACTCACTCTTTGTCAATCAAGAGCCACCCTGTGGCACAGGCCTGGATTTCTGCATTCAGCCAGTAATCCTAGCCCCAGTTCGTGCCTCCCATGTATTACATTCAAGTCACAGAGCTAAACGTTCAATTTCCAGGAGTATACATAAATGGCGATCTTTGAAAAGGCCCACAGGGTTTTTTTGGCCATGTTAGCGGCATGGCTGATGGGTCAGCCTTGATTGAAACATCACAATGTTCATGCTCCACAAAAGATAGAGCCCACAAACTTTTCTGATCCTCTGACTTCCTGAACACATTTCTGGCTTTTGTGAAACAGCTATTGAATAGATTTCAATGACATTCGGTGCACATGTGTCGGCTACATTATAAATGGGGGGCCTTCATACCTCAGTGAGTTCGAATAAAGGCTGAATGGATGAATTACTCTCTGACTTTTCATAAATTCCTTTCTAAGACTTTGGTTCAAGACTAAATATCAAAAAATCTAATGGCAATCCCACAAGTGTCAGCTTTGCTTTATGTTTAGTGCTAAATTAACAAATATGCTAAACTTTACATTCATGTCATTGTTACTGTGATTAATCTACAGAAGTTATCATTTAACTCCTCTGTGCATGAGCTCACAGAGCTAAACCGTTAGTGTTTCTTCATGAACATCATTAGAGTTCTGAAGGTATGTCAAGAAGACTTTCTCAGCCTCCTGGATTAAAAAATAATCAATATGTTGTACAAGGAAGAGATTTTTAACTAGTTTCTCAGGTTGCTTATTTCTAAATCTGGGTAGCTAATGCAGACAATGACCTTGCTGTTGTCTTACGCAGATTTTCTCAATTTCTGGTTCACATTTTACAAAATGAGCAAGAAGGAATGTCAAGTATGGGTTAAAATATGTTCTGTTGTGGGGGATATTTAATATTGTTCCATTCAGATGGTCAGAAAAACCTTCTGTGTGTTTTTTCAAGGATTTGTGAATAGTTTTTAATATCCTTAACTCTTAGTGTGAGAAGCACAAAATGCAAAACAAATTCCAACTTCTCAGTAGTCTCATTTTCTTATATCCTCTGAACAGAAGGCTGGAGGAGAGTCGTGTGTTGGGATATCATTTTAGCTTGTCATCCTGTGATCAACAATAATTAGAATTTCACATCATTATCTTGATGAAATAAATATTCTGTGATGATGAAAAAACACATTCTGCCATGATGTCGAGTTATTATTATTCTATGATCCTGAGAAAACAGCTTTGACAGGCTGGTTAAGTCAAGAAGGAATTATTTGTGATGCTGACACCTCTGATCTCGGAAAACAAACTTATTATTGCGAGATCACACATGAAACTTTTTTCATGGCAAGTAAACAACCAAAAAAAAAAAGAAGATCCCACCCATGCTCTCTTTGACTCTTTATACTCTTTCGCCCTCTCCTCCCTCTCTCCCACTTGTCTAAATAAGTAGAAACGAGGTTGGGGCTTCTTCATCTCGGCTCTAAAAATACATGGCTCTGCCTGTGGAGAATTAGGATGAAGCCACTGAGATTCCAAGAACTGCTGGTTTTCCATTAGACTCAAGCATTTCTTCTTGTTCCTCCGTCTTGCTCGAGCTCGTCGTCTCTGCTGTCTGAGTGACTTTCTCTCATCCCCCCCCTTTCATCTGAACGTCGCTAAGAAGTGGCACAAGAAACAAGCGCTCCGTTAATTTCCCCCCATCTGCTTAATTAATTTCGCTGTGTTCCTCTCTTCACTTGTCCTGCGCGTTCATTAGGTGTTTCTTTTCATTCTGCGCTTGGAAGAAGAAGGAGAGTCGGTACAGTTTCCATCCGTTTCCCTCCAGATTATCCTGAGGTGACATTCTGAGCCGAAGTTTTTCCGCCCTAATCTGCTGCTTTCCTCTGTTCCGTCACTTCCTCTCCATACGCTCCATGTTTCAAAGCAGATCTAGATTGAAAGGGTTGTAATTTTGTGAGCAGATAAATGAGTATGAGAGGAGATAGGAGGGATGTTGTATAGAAATGGGCTTCCTGGTGCAGTGTGATCCCTCCAGGCCAGACGGAGTCATTTAACTCTCTCTGATATTCTCTCAGCATGGACTTATTACAGTCTTTTTCCCCCCCTCTCCATAGTGAGAACTGCTCCGCTAACGAGACTGGGGTGATTTGCGTGTGGGAACCGTAGCAGGTGTGATGCTTGGTTTGTGTGAATTGTGTAATTTATTAGGCAGAATCCACACATATGTGTTTCATTAACGCCTGACGGTGGGCGTGAGTGACATTCTGGGAGGTTGTCTGACTTTATTATGTTATAAACAGGATTTGGTTGGCTGGATCCTGTACCGCCACTTGAAAAGTTGAACTTTTGTCACTTTTCCACCCCGAGCAAAGCAAAGCAACAGACCCACAGCTTGATTTGGTAGATCATCATTTCACTTCCTTCTAAGTGAATGAGAAACCTGAAACATGTATGTGGGAGTCCTGCCTTATGGTGCATTTGTAAAAAGGCAGTGTTGGACACATTGGGTCACGCTGCTCCCCAGCATTGTGTGCTTGTTGGGGGTGTGACGAGGTGGTGACACGATAGTTGACTGACGAGTGTTTTCCTTCCGTGAAACAGGAAACCAATACAAACTGCAGTGTTTGTGAAGTTTTTTAACTTCTTTGTGAAGTTTTTTAACTTCACAAGCACTGGTTTGCACCTGATTGGGCGAATATTTGAATAAAATTCTTTAATTCGTGGGCTACCTCCTCCCAGATTTCAAATTGGATCCAATATGGCAGCTCATATCAAAGCATTTTCTGATATTACAAAAATAGTTCAGCATTAGAGGCAAAAAATAATCCATGTAGTTACTGAATCTGGCTTCATTTTTGATTGGCAACGGTGAGTTTAAAAAACTTTTTCTGGACTTCCCAAAGGCACCAAGTCATTCTGGATGCCCCTGATTTGCTTAAAGTAGCCAATACCTTAAATATAAGCAAAGAAGTTGCCAAGATGATTCTTCCTCCTTCGAAACACAAGCTGGTGATACCAGAATGCGTTGCAGTGCTGCTAACATAGACGATGAATGGGAAGCGTGGAAATGACGGATGTGTGAACAATACTTAAAACCACTTCCGGTGCAGGATTGTGATGTTTATCAGTGGTGGTAGATGGTTCACTGGTTCTAAATCTAGAAAAGACAGAACAAACCAAATCTTAATGTCAGAAACGAAATGTAGTTACTTGCAAGTGAAAAAAAGAAAGAAATCCAAAACCAAAGATCAAGAGATGGAACCCAAAAATGTACTGAATAAGTCTCTTAGTATGTTCCAGCTTCCCTACCTGTCTATGGCACTCAGCCTAAAGCCCACTGGTTGATTCTGAACGTGTAAATAGTTAAAAGCACTTGTGTTTTTTAAAGGCTCTTTAAACAACCATAATTTTTAGCAAGTGTTACTAAAATTGCATTGTTCGGTTTTGTTGGCTATTTTCAGCCATGCAGTAACACACATTTGGTTGGCTAGTGACTGTTTATACAGATAGCTCTCTTGTGTACAGCATGATGGCTGAGTGGGATTGACTTCACTGTGCACTGGAAATATATTAGGCTTTGGACACACCAAGACTTTTTAATAAGATCAGTACACTGCTGGCATTTGTTGACTATAGAAGAAATGTAGAATGTCATCAGATTTATCACTTAACATCCTCCACTTATTTCAATCAAGGACCAGCTAAGTGTTTTTGTGAGTGGGCTCTGCATTACCCAGCTGCTACTATTAGGCACCATTCCAGATGAAAAGTAAGTGTCTCCAGGCAGCCCAGAGGTTTGTAAACATCAGTCATGTCCAGCAGCCTTAATCTAGACTGGGATTAAAAGCCAGCGGAAAACTTTGAAAGACCGCCGTGATTGGTTGATGACTATTACCCTGCATTGTAGCAGCTAGGCCCATAATCAAGGCGAACATGATCAGATAATCCCAAAATGTCTTTGCAGACCCCTGCCCAGCAGCCTAATCCTCCGATTTAGAATCTCAGATTAAGAGTCCTGGATGATTAATCCCATATTGTGTGTGTGTGTTCTCTGCAGGGGACCCTCCGCCGGGTGACCTTCTCCGTGGTGAGCCAGCCTCAGGACGGTGGTTGCTATGACAGCGGCCTGGAGGACTCGGAGACGCCGAGCAGCAAGAGTTCATCCGGGCCGCGGCTGGGAGCCCTGCCGCTTCCCGAGGAAGGCTACGAGCGAACCACACCAGAGGGCAGCGTCGGGGAAGAGGAGCATGTGGAGAACGGTACACCAACACCCACTCTAATCGTGCAGTATATCACAGCTGGTGCAGGTCACCAAATTCAATAGGCTACCAGATGCATTCACTTACATTTTTTGTCTCTCAAGGCTATGAGCACCGCATCCTGTGAAAAGGCTTAGGCATGTTTTAATTATACAAACGGTCTCTCCTTAACACACACACACACATACACACACTTTCACTGGAGCCTCGACTCGCATTCAAGGTCTCAGGAGTCTTTTCTCTACTCATGTTATGCCAATGTGTGTTTTATACAATGAAGCAGTTGTCCTTTGTGCGTGCGTGTGTGTGTGTGTGTTATGTGTTTTGTGTTCTGTGTCAGGCTTCTACATATTATGTGAAGAAGAGTTTTTTTAGAGAAGCTATTGTGTGGCGGTGTGCTATGGCAGTGTCTCAACCTTGGCCTTGCCCTAAACCTCCCTTTCACCAAAAAAAATTGTGTTTTCACCACTTTTTTTTTACCGACTCTTTGTCAAGGATATTGAATAGCAAGAGAAAATTCTCATTTTTATTTTAATCTTTTCCATCCTTTCTCCTCTCTGTGTATGGTCATGCCAGAACCGGAGCAACGGTGACAAAACACCAAGGTCACTGAGACCTTGGTGATTGGCAACTTCTGGAGTTCGCAGTGTGCTTGCAGTTAAACGCTGCTTTTCCACCAGTGTGTGAAATCAAGAGTTGTTTTTTTTTTTTTTTTTTTTTGCGGAGTTTAATAAGTTTTCGTCATGGTCAGATGGAGAGAGGAATGGAACAGAGAACTCATTGTGTTGCTTATAATTATACTGCATAATTATGTGCTTGTTTGGTTTCACATGAATTTGCTTTCACTGCTGCTGCCGCTGCTGCTGTACATATTCAGCAAAAATTAGTTTTGAGCGCGCATCGGAAATATTTAATTTCCTGTGGTAAATTCAAATAAAGCAGAATTTAGAAAATCAGCCAGTAAATGAATGTGCTGCCTTCACATGCTCATTAAATGTGTAGGAATGTATTATTTTACAACTGTACTGTTGGCAGGAAGGTCATGTTTGCCTCATCCATCATCTTTATAACCCCAGCCCCCATTTAAAAAGCTGTCAGTATCGACTCAGAAATGATCAGTTTACCACGATACAGTGATAACCTCTGACCCAGCCGGACATCCGCGTTCAGTCTCTGGTGGCCTCACTAACCTTCTGAACCGTGCATGGAAAATATAGAACTTCATCTTTACCTCGGATGTGAGGGAATTTAGACATGTCATTCATATTGGTGATAATCATCTTCTCCTTGGCATTAATTGTTGTTTGCTTCGACCTCAACTTTCACCTTTCATGTAACGCTGAGCACGGCTTTGGTTTTTTTAAAATGTTCTTTGGAAGTCAGCAGTTTTCATTTTGCTCCAGCAGCGTTTTTTTTTTCTGCCTTTCTCGTTTCCTTCGAATTCCCCCTCGCTTATAACCTCAGTCTCTCTTTTTTAAAAAACCTATTTTTATTTCTCCCTCACCCAGTGTTCAACTCTTCACATGTGAGGTACTTGATATTTAATTGTCTCCTCACGGTGGCCCCGGTGCGCACAATATAATTGTAGCTTCCCCAGTTCAGTTCTGATTGGGGACCTTTGCTGCGTGACATTCCTCCTCTCTCTTTCTCTTCATAAGTCCCGTGTGGCTCTCTATTAGGTAAGGGCACACACAACAAAAAAACTTTTATTTATTTCTTTTTCTCGTCTCTTTCCTGTATCCAGATGCCAGACAGCTGCCAGACGTAGCCCTGACAGGGAAGTGTACCAGAGAGTGTGATGAGTTTGGCCACTCTGACACTTGTTGGATGCCTGTCCGCCCTTCCCCACGGCTGCGCCAGCGCCACGGCAGCGACCCCCCACGACTCTCCACCTTCGCACCGGGAGATGACAACAACAATCTCCGTGGTAACGACCATGAGAGTGACAGCGAGAGCGCCGGCAGCGCGGGGAGCTCGGAGCCCGGAGTGGTCGGCGGCGGAGAAGGTCAGCGATTACCACTAGCCAACGGGGATCCTCTCGGCACCCTGGGCGGCGGTGACCGCAACAGGAACATGGGTGATCACAACCGCAACCTCCTAAACCGCAAGATGACTTCGGCATCCTATGACACATTTAGCAGCGCGGGCTTCGGCAGGCGCCAGCAAGAGGAGGAAGGAGGAGAAGGCCAGAACCCACCCGAGGTCATACCACTGACGCGGACAGGAGGGGACTACAAGACCACATCCTGCCTCACGTTGTCGCGCCGTGAGGTCTACCTGTGACAGGCCTGTAATGGAGCAAAGCCCTCACCACGTTGCTCCCTGTGTTGACAAAGAGGGAGGCTTAAAACTTTACTGGCAAGTGATCATTTTGGAGGGCCTTTTAACCTGTGAAGATGTGAAAATGTCAGAAAAGAGGTTTTCCAAAAGCCATTATCAAATTGGAACTTTTGGATTCTGACTAATATTTATAGGCACTTAAACTCAAGCAAGCGATGGAGAGCTCTGACCAGGAGTACTTTCTAAAAAAAATTTTTTTAAACTACTACTGAAAGTTACCTACAGGCAAAGATCCTACTATATCTGTCTGGAGAAGGACAACTTCATCTTCTCTTCTTTTTACCTGAATCCAATGCATGCCTGACCCTTTGCCACAGAGGAATTTGTGAGAAGAAGAGAGAGATTGAATCGGTGTGAAATCCTGATGCTATAAATGCCTGAGTGCATATAAAACTGAGGCTGCAGCAGGCCAGAATGGACTCAGCTGGTGAACCATCTGCTGAAAACACTGCTGAGGTTTCATCTAATCAAAACAGATAAAAAGAAGTAACAGGTCTTTGACCGAGTTATTTGGATCTAATTCAAGCCAATCAAACTTTTCTAATGCCTAATCAAGTCTATCGTAACAAGAGGGGGATATTAACCAGTCAAACTGCTAATCCCGGGAGTATCTTAGGACATGAACGGAGCTTAAAGTATACACAAGTGTGGCCGCTGTACAGTTCGACAACAGAAAAAAGGTCCTGATCTCAGAAATCAGGCGTTGTTCTTTAAAAACATAAATGATTCAGAACAAACAGCAACAATATGAAAACAAAGACTTTTTTTTACATTGATCATACGTAACTATTAAAGATACAAGGTTCTCATAGAGTGTCAGTAGTGCCGCAGTATTCTGGCGTGTGTGACAATATGTTTATTATTTCTGCCTTTACACCCAGTCTGTATGTATATATTGTATGTGTGTATTTGATAAAAACAGCAGCGCTATCTCTCCGTGCTGCTGTCCACCGTTTCATAGTAGACTGAGGTGCTGACTTCATCCACAGTATCCTAACAGTGTTCATGTATGATAAATGTTCTTTCGCACACATGCACACACACTACACACACACATGCACGCATGCAAGCACTGACACACATACACACAGACAGACCTTCGCATGTAGACACAAACCCATACGGTGCATTTACAGAATGTGAACATGCCTAGAGCCACAGTTTGTGACATGATTCAGTGGCTGTGTAACATAAAGTGTATAATAACCTGCATTAACTTTCATACAGAAACATCGAGCCGGCATAAACACACACGTAACGCGTATAGGAACATAAATAAAGACGCAAACACGGCACACAGTTCATATGCACTATGTGTGTATGTGCTTTTTAATCATGATTTTTTTAGACATAATGCCTCATTGAACTAGCCGTAGCATTTTGCCTGCTCCCCTCCAGCCAGTATTTAAACATGATATGTATTTAAATAATTACTCATCTCTCTGACTGATGTGTGAGGCTGCATTAAAGGGAATTTCAATACCATCTACTGTAAGTAACGATAGAAAATGTGGGAATAGGAGATATTCTGCATACTGTAAGTAGGACTCATAGAAAAACCAAATTTCCGTAAGTAAAAAAAAGGAAAGGAAAAAGAGACTCTGCATGAAAGAAAGATAACTTTTTTCTCTCTTTTTTAAACCACATTCTTTTTTTTGAGTACCACGCCTATTTGGATACGTCTGTAATAAATGTGTGTGCTTAGGGGGAAATGGAGATAATGATGGCAGCCAGGGAGTTGGCTTCAGTCTGTTCCTTCTTTATCGTGAAGCGAGTTTGGGGTAACCTTGGGCACCTTTTGCTCAGTTTCCCCGGCCTGAAGTTGGCACGAAGGGTGCCGGAGGCTATAACAAAGAGGAAAAACAGCAGAAAAGAACAGAATGTGTAGTGGAAGTGAGGAGCTTTTGCAGCGACCCGTTTCACCGCACAGCGCTGACCCGAACACGCCCATACTGCTGTGCTGAACTGCGCAGATAACAGACTCCTTTACATTCGTCCTTCCCATCAGCTACTGCACGACTTCCGACACACTCTGCTGCATCGGGTTGAGGAGTGGGTGTGGATCGAGGCCAACACATCTTAATTCCCATCATCAGTGTGTGGCTCAGTGGTGTGATAGGGATAATAGGGTTAGGTCGTCCCTGTGGTCTTAATGAGTTTCCTTTCTCCTCTCTTCTCCTCCCTTGATCTGCGCTGATCTCATTAATGTCTGGATAGGCGAATGTAACACGGCTGCAAATTGCCAGTAAGTGTGTCTCTTAATTTTTCTGATTGTTTCAGACGAGATGAGGCGGGGGGGACAAAAAACAACCAACTCAGGTGTGCAACAGTGTTTAACCTCCTCACACTGCTGCTGCTTGACTGAGAAATAACTCAACATCTGGAGCTCTAGTAGCAGTTGTCATGGCCCCCACTTACATTTTACAGTGGTAATTAGGATGAGAAATGCTCTATGCGTGTTATTACACTTTGTATACCTGTATATACTTTACAACTCTGTGAACAACACTCTTCACCTTTGAACCCACTGATGTATTTACTCCCTAAGCCTTCATCACCCCTAAACACAATCACGTGGCTGTTCACTGAGCTCTGTTATCGACGGACTGTGCCGAGGATGTCACAGCATAACGTTTGGAATTTCTCTCTTCGTGGAGACTTTATGTTGAAAAGGTGATTGGTGGAAACAATCACAATATCCTGCATGTACTGAGAGACAAAAGGACACATGCTCATTCTCTGGGAGAAGGAGTTGAGATAAATGTGTCTCAGTACCTCGTATATGAGAAAACCGAGTTTGGGAAAGAGACTCTTAACGCAGCCCTGCCTCTTCAAAGTGGCAGATATTTCTTCAAAACTGCTGTTTTATGGCAGTTCCATGATGGCACCTTTCAAAATCCTCAAATCTGGATTTAAGGGGGAACTTGCTCTACATGATTCTGTGTGGGTGTGTCCTTTTTTTATACTGCACGTTTAAACATGAATACGTTTCAGTCTACGGCAAAAACACAAGAGGGGTGACAGACGGAGAAGAGCATCGTGTCTGAGAGCTATCATCCGCTAATCGAGACATTTTTAAAAAAAACAGTGGACATCATGTACCTGTCATCCCCTCCCTCGTGCTGTTACTCCTAGCCATGTACAGATAAAAACTACACTGTAGAAACAGACAACTGAAAACCATAACAGACTATGGCATGCTTAAGGTTCAAATCTGCACTTGAGAAAAAAAAAGGAAAAAAAATGATTATTTTTATTTTCCTCTCCTTTTGTTTTCTTTTCTTAAGGGACTGGCTTTGTTTTTTTCCGCTGCTCCCTCCCTGTAATTACTTAATGAACTAATTGCATTTGCTATGATGAGGAAGAAGAGGAGCTGTCAACGAATGGTTTGGTATGAAGATGAATCATGTAAAAGTTTGACTTTGACATTAAAAACTTCAAACACTCTTGTTTGGCTGCTAACTTGAAATATTTGCCTCAGGAATATGAGATGCTTAATTACTGATAAAGCAGAAAAAACTTTTAGGAAAGTGATGATATTAGATGCTTTTAAGCCTTTATTCATTCATGCCTGCGTGAGTCGGCTGCACCTGCAGACATGATGTTCTTATTAAGAGCTTTTAACTGATTAGTAAATGATATATTAATTAGTAATGGAAGCTTTATTTGAAAGTGGTGCCCAACTGGTGACAAAGGACTCTTCACTCAGTGGCTGCTTGCTCTGATGGTTTTGACTGGAGATTCACAGCTCCGTTAAACCTGAGTACATTTCTGCTGATGAGGACCATCTGATGCAGTCAAAAGGTCTAAGCAGACCTTGAGTTAAGGTTGTGATGGTTGTTCTGTCACCTATGTTTCTCCAAGGTCAAGAATGAATCGAGAAGTGTCATTTTTACAACCGTTGTCATGCCGAAACCAACAGCTTCGTCTAATATATAATGTAAGACTGCAGCTGGCTGGCATGTGAATCTGTTCCTAGTATTTAGCCATTAAAATGTGACACAATCCATCAGTTTCTTATCTTTGAAAGGTGAACATTCTGAACTGGATCCTGCTACAAGAAAAAAATTTTTTTAAAAATGTGGAGGTAATTTGGATTTAGACTTATCTGAAAATGCTTCACAGGTGTTAACTGCTGCGGAGATTAGTGTGAAGGACTCTAAAAAGTCATAATAAAAAAAAAAATCCCGCAATCTGTAATTTGTTTTGTCAAGTATGCAACACTGGCACCAGGTGGTCATATGTCAGCATTACTTCTGTGCCGTTTCAGATTTGAAGCATACGGAAGAGATGAATGAGTAAAAGCAAACACAAGACATCACATCTTAGTGCCAATGTTGCAGATCTACAAACACATCTTCAGTCAAACAACACGTCGGCTGGTTTAATTTATAGGTAGAATGGAGCATCACATGCTTGTTGTGATAAAACACAGGCATTCAGTGTGACACAATCTGGAAAATGATCACCCATGAGCAGCAAACTCTTTGTGTTTCACATTTAACGTCATAGCAGGTATAAAAAAAATGACAAATAGCTACATAATGCATTTACAGCAGGTGTAATTCAGGAGTGTAAATCTGAGCGGGGGGGAAAGAAATTGATGGAGCTATAATTTTGTGAATGGGTTGTTTGTTATGCCCGTCAACCATTTACAGATAAGATAAAGATTTCAAACCTTGTTTTCAGGCAGAAAAAAAACCCCCACAGATAACACCAGCAAACCAAACACATTTAAATATGTGATTATTCATTATCTTCAGCATCATAACAACCACAAACCAAACATTGCTTTGGCTGCAGGTCTGCACTCTGGATGAAGCCCACCATTTAAAGCAAATCCACTCCTGCTTCTCAATTCGACTTTAAAAAAAAAAACAATTACAAATTAATATTCACATCACAGACAGACTTCATTACACCATTTGAGACAAGGAGTGTAACAAATTCCCTGATAGATTGTGTTTTTCCTAGGCTGATGGCTCATAAAAAAAATCTCACACTTGATTTAGGGTTTAGTTAAAATGTCAATTCATGGATTCCAAAAGCCATATAATCGCGAGACCTCATTATCTTCAATTAGTATAATCACTTGGATTAAAGTGCCAGCATGTGTCACATCCTATAAAAGTCTGTTTTCGACCCCCCAAAAACAGAAAAAAAAACGTAGGTAGGAATTGCTGAACGCAGTTTTAATTCTTCTTGGAAAGTGCAGCCCAGACATTATCATCCCCAAAGGACCGATTGTTCTGCAGCCCGCGATAAAGTCATAAAAACACACATAAAAGCGAGAAAAAAAATCATTAAACCACACAGTAAAAGATATTAGGAACCTTGCTTGAAACATCAAAAGCGCCGGGGATCATATCCATCACCTTCTATTTGTAAGTCATCTCATAGCAGCAGTAAAAGCAGCGTAAATAAACCACATTGTTCCAGCAGGTGGACAAGAGGTTCGTCCGCACTGCAGAAAAACCAGATGTCAGTTTCTTTGAACTCTTAATTAAATTCAGGGAATGGACCCGGTGGATGTGCAGTTTATTGATTTTATAAAGATAGAGGAAAATGTTGCGAGGGAGGCGCCTGGTGGAGTAAATCCCGGAATGTTAACCTCCTCACACCCTGCCCAGTATATCAAATGCTCTTTGGAGTTGTCAGATGCTTTCAGGGGCTTAAGCAGATTCTTCCTCTGAGTGACAGCAGGCTGGAGTGAACTGATTCTGAATCGCCTTTTGCGCGCACAGGGAACCTTGTGCTCGTGGCTTCAAAGCGAGAGAAAAAAAGACGCATTCATGTGGTTCTTACTCATTTGCGCTATCCGATAAGAGGGAAATATTTTCTGATGTCCAGTCACTTAACATCTGTAGTGGTGCACTGCGAACCTTTCAGCGCTCAAAGAAGCATCCGGCGTCAGTACAAGCGAGCATAAAGCGTCGCGGATGTGATAACTTCTGTCAGAGCCGTGCTCCTCTGTTCAGGAAAGCCTCGCAGCCGAGCTGTAAACAGTCTTTTCTCACCGATACGGCAGACGGATGATGTGAGATTTGATCCTCCCTGTGTTGCTCCATCGGCTGTCATTTATGTCTTTTCATCTTTTCATGGTCACATCAGCCTCAACTCATCAAAGCTGTGCCATCAGCGTTCTTGGCAGAAAGCAGGAAATAACAGATAGACAACATGATCTTATACGAAAGCACATCCTTCAGCAGGATGGGATGCACCTATATGACCAGACAAAGAAAGAAAGTTTTCAATTAAAAGTGGGTCATCCACACCTTCTTAAATGGTTGGAACAGAATTATTATCTTCTAGCTTGTATATTTACACCATTAATTAACACATCGATCAGGCAAAACATTATGACCACCTGCCTAATATTGTGTTGGTCCACCTTATGTGGTCAAAAATGCTCTGAACCACTGGGCATGGACAAGAGGACCTCTCAGGGTGTCCAATGGGGTCTGGAACCAGGATGTTGGCAGTGGATCCTTTGGTTACTCTGAGTTGTGCAGTGGGGCCTCTGTCAATCAAACTTGTTCCACTGCATCCTGTTGATGCTTGATCACAATGGGGTGTAGGAAGTTTGGAGGTCAAATCAACATGTTGGGACATTGTCATGTTCCTCAACATGTTCATGATTGTTTGATGTTTTTTCCATGTGGTGGGGTGCATTTTCCTACAGGCCAGTGACATTTGGGATTTCCATTTGCATGAGGGAGTGTGTTTGTTGTGGGACAATGTTTATTTGGGTGTCAAAGTCTCATCAACATGGATGTTTAAATCCAAGGTTTTCCAGCAGAACACCACATAGTACCAATGTGATCAATGTTATTCACTTCACCTGTCAGTGGTCAGAATGTTGTGGCTGATCAGTGTATATTGTATTTATTTGCTAGTGGCCTGCTGAAGACCTAATACTCGCTTAATAGTCAAGACTGTATGCTAGTTTATGCAATTCTGATTTTTATCTGACATTATTGATGTTAATCCAGATCTACACAAGCAATCATCATGAAAATACTGATATATCTTGTTGTGGATTTAAAGTTACATTTTTATTGAACACATCTATATGTGTTCTGTCTAGAGAAGCATGTACTTGTTTAAAAAATATACCATACTTTGGTTTTAGAGGCTGTGGGAGGGTGATAGGCTACGCTGGGGATTCTTGTAAGTAATTGTGACTGTTTTTGCAGTAATTCACCTCGATGGTAACTCGGGAATAAAGATAAGAAACTGCTCCTTTGAAGCTTGATTTAAATGGTTTGTCCTTTTAGCAGCTGGCGAGTCTCACAATCTTATCAAGGTTCACTTAGGCTGGGGCGAAGGGGCCTGTAAATTTTATGAAGTTCAAATGAATCTACACCCATAAAAGACTGCCTGAAGAGCAGGTTTGACCTTTAAACAAAGCTCAACATGGACACCAACTGGACAAAATGGAGAGTTGCAACCTGAAAAACCCACAAAAACAACAAGCAGAATGTTTGACTAACCTTGGCTGTCTTTATTTACTTCATCTACTGGGCTCACAGGATTGTTGATTTGAATTTGAATTTGACAAAACGTAGAAATGTGTAATCCTGTGGATAATAAATAATAATTATTGTTAAATAAAACCATAATATAATGTAAAATGAATGCCAGGACAGAGAAATCCCAACCAAATACAGAGCATCAATCTACTGCCCCGCCTCCAGACAACATTATGGTGATATTATTATGAAAGGAATTATCAGTGTTATCTTAGAGCTAACTGCAATCAGTGTCGTCTCTCTGTTCTAGATAAATTTGTTCTACATTAAATGTTGCTTTCCGTCCCTGAAACTAATCAGAACTCTGCTGATTGCAGCACAAACAGTGCTTCATAGTATATTTACTCATAGACAGGCAAAGTACTGCTTCATTACGACTCACTGTCATGTTGTTGCTCACAGTGTGGCTACAGAGGAGAACCCTAGCATATTTCTGTTGTTTATTGCATAGTGCCTGGATGCAGCTCAGATATGCACAGCAGGGGCCTGTGGGACCATCAGCGATAGAAGAACGGCACAGCTGGCTCAGTAATTTGCTTGGATGCAGTCGATCCTCTGTTATTCCCAAAAATCAGCCTGTACCCTTTCAAGGGGATGGGAAGTCGGTGCATTGTTATGGCACCTGCTCAGACCTGTGTACATCCCCACATACACACAGCCACCGCTTTCTATTTCCGTGATTTCATGACCTGCTGCAACAAAATAGAAATACATGCATAATTTCAGCCTCAAAAGCTCAATATTACATCCCTTTGGTTTGCTCCCAGAGCAGATGGCAACGGCAGCATGCAGGTCTCTGTTGGTCCCTGTGAAGGTGATGTTGTCTGGATTCAGTTCATCTGTACTAGAAGCCAGAAAATATACTTTTTTTTACATATTCAGTCTGTATGTTACACATGAGAAATATTTCAACCTGTGAGTTTGACTGTAAACATTACATAACTATGTGCTGTTACTGATTTGCTCTATATTTTCTGCATTAGAGATTCTGGTATTGCACCATATTTACAGAACATTCCTACCTCATACAGTGCTTTAAATCAATTAAAACTGTTTTATATTTTAGATTGGGCACACTGAAACTCCTTTTACCCTTGTTTTTTTCGTATCATCACGGAAAAGGAAACCTGCTCCGTAGTTTTTAAGGCAAAATCCTGCATGTCAGGATAATGTTCAAACGCTGATCAAGAATTGGAGGTTGGATAGAAATGACAAGCTTAATTTTACACTCTGTGTCTGTCTTCATCTTCATATTCATAATTTTTCTGCCTGGTCTCACAAAAACAATGCGGAGAGTCTTAGCAGGGAGCTAATAAACCTTCAAGTGTCACAGTTTAATAACGCCGACGTGATGCTCTTGATATGTATGCAGTTGTTGCATGAAGAGAGAAAAATTAAAAACAAAATAAAATGAAATTTACAACAAACTCACCTACCAATAAGAGGAAAAAAAACACTTTAAAACAAGTGATGCCAGTCTCCACCAGACGAAGCGTGAAAATTAAAGTAAATTTGCTGTCGTTGTCAAGGACCGCAATAATAAGCGAATGTTCCTCTGGGACCACAGATGGGTGCAGATATACTCCAACTGCAGCATAATTATTTATATATGTGGCTGTGAAACGATGGAAGTGAAACCATCGAGCAGATAACAAGCCGACAACTACATGGAGAGAAGAAAAAAAAGTTCCATTATGTACGATAGCAAGTCAGAATATGTGAACCCTTGGAATTATCTGGTTTTGAATATGGTCAAATCTTTGCCTAAGTTGAAAAAACACAATATATTTCAAACAATAACACGATGGATGGATGGATGGATGGATGGAGTAATGGATAGATAGAGTGTCACAAATGCTGGTATTTACAAAAAAGGTGCAAAATTACAATAAAATACATTATTAAAAAGTACAAAAAGTACAGATAAAATGAAAAAGAAACATATAGGAGGGCTGCTTTGGTCCCAGTTGGTCAGGATTATTGGTTTAAACTGGAGTCACGAGATAAGAAACTTAAAATTCATAATTAAGATGAGGTGTGTGTTCGAGCTTCTTTGAGAAAAACACATTTTGAATTTGCTATCCACATCCATCAAAAAGTGCTAATTGGCCTAAATATGGAAAGGGGTTGCAAAGTGTTTCATCAGTCCATAATTAGACAAATTGTCAATAAACGGAGACGAGTTAGTAGTGGGGCTCCAGCTGAGGAGAGTCCAGAGGCAGAATCATTGGAGCTGGTTAGCGTCTCTGTTCATGAGTCTGTCATACACAAATCACTGACAAGAAAGAAAGAAAAAAAAGACACGTTACTGCACGCATGAAGTTTGATGGATAAAATGAAGATTGAATTGTTTGGGAAGCACACGCAGCTCCACGTGTGGTGTAAAAAGGCCACGTACAAACATCATCCCACAGTCAAGGACAGTAGAGGGAACATCACGGCTTCAGGCTCCGAGAGGTTTCCATTCAGCTTTATTCACATCGCTAAAAATGTTTTTGCTCGCAGCTGTAAACACAGTCTTTTCATCAGAGTTACCTGGTTGTGTGTAAGCCTTGCAGATCTAAATGCATGAACCTCACTTCCATTCCCACAGAAACGTCCTTAAGCATACCTTTTGATACACTCCACAAGTTAATAGAACTGTTAATGAGAAAGAAGAAGAAGACTGTGTGACATCAGTGAGCAGCTGTTACTGTTTCTACACCTGCCACTAACCTTAATGATAATCACAGTGAATCTCAATTATCATTATCAAACATGAGAATAATAATTAATTCATGGCTCATACTGAAACAGACTTTACAAAGTACTACCAATTCTGGATGAGATTGAAGCATAATGAACACGGATCCATGCCATTTTGAAGCAACCATCTTTGGGTAATAGATTATTACACCGACTACCCTGAGGTAGCACTGCTCTCTCTCTTTCTCTCTCTCTCTCTCACACACATTCTAAAGGCTTTTATGCCAGACATGGAATCCCACAGTGTGTCTTCTATCACTATTGACTGTGAGCCAGATGGGCTGTAACACTACAAGAGCAATGTGCACCGCCATAACAACACTCCGCTGACCTTTTCCAGGCTACACTCACGAACTACAGATTAGTCTCTGGCGATGTCACGGGCAGAATGAACGGCACAATAAACTAAAACTGCAGAATGTCTCCAAATTTCGAAATGGAGCAACTTCAATTATGCATTTACTTATGCTGTAATGGTCTTTACAAAAGCATAAATGGTTGATTGAGTGTCCTCTTGGGCTACATTTGCCCAGTTCGATTTAAGTACTACAAACCAAAAGGTCAAGAGGTGACAAAAAAATCCTCGTTCTCCAGAGGACATTAAAATCAATAGCAAATGTAACCTGACAGGTAGTTTGTTGAGACGTCTTTGGTTGGACTAAAGTGCTGAGCAGAGCAGCAGACTGGCTAATATTCCTGTCTTTAGGCTGCACCACTTCAGAGGCTCAGTTGATCTTTGAAAGTGCTAATAACAATGCTTGCAGTGGGATTATGGCCAGAGGCTCTGTTGTGACCATTCTCAAAAAAATAATTAGAAATTAATTGCTTTGCAACACTTTACAGTATACGCTATATTACCAAAAGTATTTGCTCACCCATCCAAATGATCAGAATCAGGTGTCCTAATCACTTGGCCTGGCCACAGGTGTATAAAATCAAGCACCTAGGCATGCAGACTGTTTGACAAACATTTGTAAAAGAATGGGTCGCTCTCAAGAGCTCAGTGAATTCCAGTGTGGAACTGTCATAGGATTCCACCTGTGCAACAAATCCAGTCGTGAAATTTCCTCGCTCCTAAGTATTCCACAGTCAACTGTCAGCTTTATTGTAAGAAAATAGAAGAGTTTGGGAACAACAGCAACTCGGCCACAAAGTGGTAGGCCACATAAACTGACGGAGAGGGGTCAGCGGATGCTGAGGCGCATAGTGCAAAGAGGTCGCCGACTTCCTGCACAGTCAATTGCTGCAGAGCTCCAAACTTCATGTGGCCTTCAGATTAGCCCAAGTACAGTACGCAGAGAGCTTCATGGAATGGGTTTCCATGGCAGGGCAGCTGCATCCAAGCCGTACATCACCAAATGCAATGCCAAGCGTCGGATGCAGTGGTGTAAAGCACGCCGCCACTGGACTATAGAGCAGTGGAGACGTGTTCTCTGGAGTGATGAATCATCAATCTGATGGACGCATCTGGGTTTGGAGGTTGCCAGGAGAACAGTACATTTGGGACTTCATTGTGCCAAGTGTGAAATTTGGTGGAGGAGGAATTAATGGTGTGGGGTTGTTTTTCAGGAGTCGGGCTTGGCCCCTTAGTTCCAGTGAAAGGAACTTTGAATGCTTCAGGATACCAAAACATTTTGGACAATTCTATGCTCCCAACCTTGTGGGAACAGTTTGGAGCGGGCCCCTTCCTCTTCCAACATGACTGTGCACCAGTGCACAAAGCAAGGTCCATACAGACATGGATGACAGAGTCTGGTGTGGATGAACTTGACTGGCCTGCACAGAGTCCTGACCTGAACCCGATAGAACACCTTTGGGATGAATTAGAGTGGAGACTGAGAGCCAGGCCTTCTCGACCAACATCAGTGTGTGACCTCACCAATGCGCTTCTGGAAGAATGGCCAAATATTCCCATGAACACACTCCTCAACCTTGTGGACAGCCTTCCAGAAGAGTTGAAGCTGTAATAGCTGCAAAAGGTGGACCAACATCATATTGAACCCTATGGGTTAGGATTGGGATGGCACTTAAGTTCATATGTAAGTCAAGGCAGGTGAGCAAATACTTTTGGTAATATAGTATATCTGTAAAAGCGCCACATCAAATACCCCATATCCCCCCATATACTGCAAACGTCATCTTATTAGCAATCTTGCTGCTACATAAAGTCAATTTGCCGCATCTAAAAAGACAGTAAATGTTCGGCTCAATTAAAAATGAACGCGCCTCCTGACCTTGTTGTCTTAATTTGCCCGAAAGCAGATACAAAACATTTTTCTTGAAGTATTCATTTAATTTGTCAAAACAGCCTTTCATGAATTTTTGAAGTGTAGCTGTAAACAGACAGAATTTATTTCATTCACCCCGAAGCCTGCATTCAGTCTCGATCCCTGAAATAATTTCATTTCATACACAGTGTAATATTTACCTTTGAAGTAACAGATTTCAGTATTTATTTTGGCGCTCCCTTCTCTTCTAGGTGAAATTTGTTATCTGTTTCCACTTCCATTCAAATGTTAAATTACCCGTTTCCCTCTTTTAGTATGTGTTGGGCTGTTTTTTGTTTAATTTCATTGGTGGTATGTACCTAACTCAGCCCACTCCAATATACAGACACTGTAGCTTTCAGTTTATATACTGTTCACACTTTTTGTCATCACATTTTTACATGATTTTCTTGATTCCTAGTAACTAACAGGATGTAATATGAGGTGTGCTAGCATGTAGATTACATTTTTCCCCTTCAACTCTGTCTCTATTTCAACATTCACTTCTCTCTGACACGAAGCACAACTATAATGTAGTAAGTAAGTAACACAACACAGGTTCTCTCACCTGGGTGTGCTGGGTTTTGTGTTTAACCCATTAAATCAGACAAATGTATTCACAAACTGTTCGTACCACAGACATTGAGCGGACAAAGACAAAGATGAGGCTGAAGTATCAGCATTATAATTACAGTCATATTAAGTTAACATTAAACTCTCAGAAGTGATTGTTTACCATCGTTTTTGTCAACAGTCAAGTCTTTATTAATCATTAGTGGTTCCATTGGAGACACTAGACAACAGCAACAAAAACAGAGCGGCACAGAAACACTAAACGTACCATGATTAAGAAAAAAAAAAACCCACCCAGAATCATTCCAGAATTAGTTAAAAGAAATAAAAACGGTTTAAAAAGATTGTCAATGAGGTGAAGACTGATGCTGGGAGCTGAAGCCCTTTTACAGCAGTGAGCTTAGCTAATCAATACAACAAAGATCTATATCTGGCGAGAGTGATTGGCAGAAAACTATGACGCACATTGTGAAGCCTTTACTGTGAAACTCTGTTATGTAAATACATCAATCTAGAACTTAATTCTGCAGTTGTTTCTGTATTCACCGCTTATCTACTTTCACACTTTATATTGAGAGCATTGACACATTTGCATATAGTATCGGTTGGTGGAGTGCAATTTGCATTGCTATTATTAAAGTTCACAGTAATGTTGAAATGACTGATTGTGTCTGAACCTGGCAACTATCCACAGTGAATGTTATTAAGTTTTCAAAGCATACATTTACCAATATAAGGATGTCTGTGCTGCTGAATACAAATGTGCTTCGAATACGATTGTAAGTGTTCCTCCACGGCAACAACAAACCACAATAGTGCAACATCTAAAGACGTCTCCATGCAATATGTATAATCGATTCCACTTGAGCCACATTGAAACAAATATTGCTAAAGATGTCGGAAAAAAATCTGTTATTTCTTCATCTGTCTACCGGAGGGGTGGAAAGGAGCACCGAGTCTGAGCAGACCTAAACAGTAAGATGTGGGAGGTGAAGAAGAAGAAGAAGAAGAAGTAGAAGGAGAAGTGGGAAGTCATGCTCATAGGGGAAGGAAAATACAACATAATGAAGTAACACTGGGGTCACGTTTGGATGCTTGGAGGGGGTCCAACACTGGATCTGTGTGTGTGTATGTGTGTGTTTGTGTGTGAGTAGGTTTTCCATAGTTTTTAAATAGCTCACTTGATTGTAAATCACACTCATATTTGTATTTGGAAGCATTAATGTGTTGTATTCTGAGTGACCGTGTCAAACCGATAAAATCATAATGGTTCTAGAAAGTGTGTCACCATTGTACCAAAAAAATACAAAGGTTTTCATTCATGCCAGTGTGCTCACACTCTCATTCATACACATACACTCGCACACACTCAAGATCTGAAACCCCACACCAGCCACACTTTGTGCACGGTCGAGCATTCAGCCAAGGCTGGTGATGTTGGAGCGACCACCGGGGGGTGCTACAATGCGGTGGCCAGAGCGACGTGGGACGTTGTCATCGATCTGAGCACCTGAGAAATAAAGATTTACTTGTGTTAGCAATGAACCTTATTCAGAGCCTCTGTTGTACATGTAAAAGAGGATATTTAATTAGTTCCCTTTCAAAATGTAATGTTTTCTGTTACCTGAAAGGCTGAAGTTGGACTGGTGAAGATTGCGTATCGGAGCTGGCTGGTGAGAGGTGGGTGAAGTTTTGGCGGACGGCGCAGGAGTGATGTATTTGGGTGTAGGAACAACGTCATACACAGGACCGTCATATATCCCACGAGTAACACCCTGTTTGTTCTTTACCTGGATGGAAAACACACGGAGACACAAACACAAGGAAACCTATTAGTCATTCCTTAGAAACAAACAGCCCATTAGTCAGCATGATGCAGGACTAATTAGCTCATTTGTATTTTTGCGTGAATCATCCCCAGTGGAAACAGTGAGAGAATTATGGCTGCAATTAATGATTATTTACCTAATCAATTAAGCTGTGTATTCTTTTTGTTTTTTCAATAAAATTATGAATTGTTTTGTCTATATAAGGTCAGCAGATAGTAACAATGGCAGTCACAGATTGACCAAACTCAAGATAATGATAATGACCAGCAGTCCAAAACCCAAAGATATTTAATTTACTATCATATAAGACAGAGAAAAGCAGCACATTCTCATGCAAAAATGTTTGCATTTATGCCTAAACAATCACTCATATTGTATGATTTCTTCATCATCAAAACAATTAATGATTTATTTCAGTCTCATCAAAGAATAACCACATCGTCTCAGCTCCAGACAGACCACAGTGTGCTGAATAATAAACCACAATAGGTTGAGGCGTACTTATTAGTTAAAAAATCATTGTTTTCCCAAAAAGTACTGAATGTACTCAATGATAAAAAGTATTCGACCCCTTGGGACATTTCAGGCTTAGTGCTGTAATTGCAGCCAAAGGTGCATCTACTAAATAGTGACTTAAGGGGGGGGTGATTAGTTATGCAGTCACTTATTTTATGTTTTACTTTTCTAATTAGTTGGCATTACTTTGTAGAAATCTGTTCTTTGTCGTGAAAGAGTCTTTTTTGCAAATTCAGGTTAAAAACAAAGCCAAATTAAATTGACCGTGATTTAATGTTAAAAAGCGATAAAAGGGTAAAACTTTCAAAGCACTTTATATTCTGACCATGTGTGAAGCTACAGGAGAAAAAAAGCTACTAAAGTCTGGCAGCTGACACTTCTTCAATTCTTCATGTGACTCAGAGGTCAGGGTTTTCTGAATATGTATTTTTTAGATATTTATGAGGACTGCGAGAACCGCAAAAGTAGACAAAGTGGAAAAAGCAACACTGGATGTTTACTGCACCATCTAATCTTCCAGTTGCATTTTTTTTTAAATGTCTCATTTACGATACTGCCTCAGAAACATTTTCAAAACCATCTGCATAATTTACCTGATTCCTGAACTTTACACGCTGGTAAGCATAGTCAGGGAAGGGCTTGCGCGGAATAAATCGACCAGTGCCCTGCTGAGTCTGCAGCTTGCCATCTTCATAAACTACCCGACCTTGACTCAACACCAGCGCTGGAGCTCCACGGCACTCCAGACCCTCAAAGATGTTGTATTCTGAAGCCTGTGCAGAGAAGGAGAAAATACAAGGTGGAGAGGGGGAATTAAGCAGAAAGGAACGCAAGAGAGTTCTTTCATTTCCTGCACCATGGCAAACCCCTTTTAGAGGACTGATACCCTGCACTGCCGAGGCCCGCTGCGCTATTTGAGCAAGCGTTTTCATCAGAGGGCTTAATAGATGCAGCAAAATGCAGCATTTGGGAAAATGGGGGATGAATAAATGGGAAGCTTGGGGCATATAGAGGGAGCGACAGTGTGAATAAGGGGGATGGGTACAGAGATGGTAGCACAGAATGGGTGTGGGGTGAAGGGGGATTATAACCTAAAGCCAGCACCAGTCTGGATTAGGGCCCTTTGAGACCGGCAGAACAGACTGAATACATTAACTACTGTCAAATATTGTCACAGCATTGTGTCACATTTCTCAAGGCAACTTCTCACCTCTGATGCCATTCTTCTGAATTGAAATACATCATTTTATCTTGAACTTTAAAAGGTCAGTTCAGCCAAATTGAAATAAATATATATATTTCTTCAATTTCCTTTAGTATTATCTTGCTGTGCAGATAGTTTTGGTGTTATTTGTCAAGGTTCCCATGTGGCTCTCTATGAAATATCTGCTGCAATCCAGATTTAAAGAGGGGTTGGTTCATTTGTGGTGATCAAAGGATTAAAGCAACCATGTCCTCATAATCCAGTCCAGAGAGTGAACACTTTTACTGGAACTACTTTCCATTGAAAGATGCTTTCCAATGTCATTTTCTGCAATGCAAAATTCCACTCGCAATCATTGTTTCACCAGTGATTGTTTCATCAAGTGCCAGTAGAAACTTTTGATCGCACACTTTGTGAAATTTATCAAAGTAAATTTCAAACCTAAGCCAAAACGGTATGATTTGATACCACTCAAGGTAAATATGAACTTTTATGACATATGCGCATCCCTTAGAGAGCTTTTGTATATAACAGGTGATTACTGCACCTGTCTACAATGTGTCATCACAGTGCTCACAATACTGCCAGGCTTGACTGATCTAACTTCAAAGTACATTTCAGGTTTCTCTTCCCCTTCTGTGATCTTTCATTTGTTTTTTATCCTATTTCACACTTAACTGTCTCCCATGAACCCTCCCTCTGTGCAGCCTTTCTCCCCGCCCCCCTTTTTTGTTCCTTGGTTCTGCTCCCTCCACAGCTGATTTACTAATCCCCCCCCCCACGCCGCCATGATCTCTCCTTTCCCTCTGCCCTATTTTCTTTTCTTTTTTTGTCCTCACCGACTGCTGGAGTTTGGCAGTGATGGTTTTGACACTGTCTGGGTCCCAGATGACGATATCAGCATCGGAGCCCACGGCTATCCGGCCCTTACGCGGGTACAGATTGAAGATTTTAGCAGCATTGGTCGACGTGACTGCCACAAACTGGTTCTCATCCATCTTCCCCATGGCCTAGGAGACAAACAAGTGGACGTTTAGGATGCTGCACAAAAACTCACCGCTACACTAACCCCACACTTGCCCTCATTGCTCACCACAGCCTTATCCCAGACGAAGCCCATTCTCTCCTCCACTCCATTGGTTCCCTCTGGGATCAGGGTGAAGTCCTCTTTACCGATCGCTTTCTGGGAAGTGCTGTACGCGCAGTGGGAACTGCCCACCACCTGGAGGTCACCACTGTATCAAGGCAAGAAAAATGATCTGAAATTGTCAGTGTAATCTCAACAGCGCAGCGAATGGCCTCCAAAATACTTGGTTGTTCCCTGCAGAGTTCTGAAATGTGGTGAACTACTGAATGGAGGGAAGTCGGGCTGTGAAAATGACTACAAAATCCGTTAAAAAAACCATGTTAAAGATGAAACACAAAGGCAGACATTTCTACAATTAGCCACCAGATGTCCTCATTGAGCATGTTAGTTAAAGTACAAGTCATGTAGAGGCCTGGGGCAGAAAACCAGCCAGCTGAACTAGTCAGAATGGTGCAACGCAGCTGCAGTAGCTACCAGCCCCTAAAGCAGTTCCTAGACAACATAAAGATCCACCGCATTATCAAAAAGCCGGCGACCCATATTCTTACTTCTTAATATACAAGAGGCTGAATCTGACTGATAAAGAGCTAAGATTATCATAATTTCTGATAGAAGGGCTTTTATTCTTTGGTTAATTACAATGATTACACCATGATAGTGAGCCGAGAGATCATCACCTTATTGCCAGCAGAGTACTTATTATGGAAATAATGGGCCTCGCTTAAAACTGCGGAGAAGTGGTTGTTGCTTTTGTTCACATCCCTGTAAAAGAACCTTAAAATACACCCTGTTGTTTCAGGAGAGGCTCCAGCACAACAGCAGTATCACACCACTGGCGTGACAGCATGGACCCGCCTTGAGATGCTGGAGTTGCACACGAAAGGTAGAGGAGGAGAAGGAGGAGGAGGAGGAGGAGGGAGGCACACGGTAGTCAAGGCAACAGATGATGAAGAATTCTAGTTGCTGTGCTATTTATGGAATTGGGGCCAGTCAAAAGTGTACAAGTTCTGTGCATTATGTGTGTGAGGGTGTGTGTTTGCGGTGAGAACTGAGGTGGGTTTTGCATGGGATTCTTCATCCCTCTCTATGATATGCAGGGATTACAACTCAACTCACTATCATCATGTACTTTAAACCCAGTTAAATTGGTGTGTAAGTGATTATACAGTCCTTTATCTATAGTTAAGTGTCCCTCACCTTCGGTTTTTTCCTTCCTTGCTTCTCTTCATGCACCTTCACCTTCTCCCCATCTGTTTCTCTTTTTAACCTAGGCTCATCTGACATTGTGCATTACACCAACAGTTGTTTGTGGCATGAATACCAAACAAATATGTGAGAGTCAACAGCAAAAGTTAGAACCTTGCAGGTGTCTCCTTTCGTGTCATCTGGCTGAATTTGCATTTCACATTGTGCAGAGGTTATAGCTAAATTAAGCACTTCATTTGCCCTCGCGATGCAGTAATTAGAAAAGTTTTTACATGTTCTAGTGTTTTAGGAAGTATGCTGCAGGCTACATATTGTGTCAGACTTCATTAAAAGTGTTAATTTATTTCAGAAAAGACTTTTAAACTTGAGACGTACCAGGCCAGCAGTGTGTGAAGATGGTCTGGGGTTGTTGGATCAGGACTCAGAGGTGGAGATGTCACGTAAGCAGCCGCCTTGGCCCAGTTTTTGCTCCAATAGTGAGAACCGTCAGTCGCCAGGCTGGCTGTGATCGGCTCCCCAAAAACTACCGAACCTGGTTGGGACGAGAGTCAAACAGCAAAAGTCAGACTGAAAAAAAGTGAAACACAAAAAGGATCTATATTTGATGAGGAACCTGGTGAACTAAAGCAAGAGAAGGAATGAAAAGCGACAGAGGCTGACCTTTCCTCCGAGCCTGAGTGATCGTGTCAGCTGCACTCTTGCTCATCACCTTTGTGATGTAGACCGGACAGTTCACACGGTTACCAAGAGTGATGGCACGGAACACCGCCTCGGCCTCCAGCTGCAGAGAAAGTTAATAAAGATGTTAAACCCGCTATAATGAGAGATGACCTGATGAACGGTGAAGGTGGAAGACAATCACCTCTTCAGGGCGACTCAGAGGATGGCCTTCAGGACCGGTAATCCCCATTCCGAGGATTTTTGTTTGCTCCTAAAACACAAATATAAACAATTTCAGAATTGTCTACTTGCAGCATTAAATACAGAATGAAAGTGAAGTCATGTTTTGGTGTCTTTGGCGGTGTCTCAGGGCAGTACAATTAAAAATCTCATGGCCTGTCATGCTTTCAAAGTGAAAGAAGCTGTCATCCAAAATGCCAGTGCACAGTGTGGATTTCATGCTGACTTCAGTTCCTGTGCTTCTAACAGCACAGAGACATCGACCACCTTCCTTTTGTTTTTTCTATCATCGTTTGCTCTCTGTTGGGTTGGTGTAGTTTTTCATCCACCATCTCCCTATTTCTATTACAGTTGGGTTAACAAGTACGTCATTATCATACATCAGCACCCTCATTATCATTCATTACCCTAATTTATCTTCACATACATCGTGGCTTTTGCCATAATTGTTCCCCTTAATCTGGACTACCGTCTCCATGACCACGACTAATACTTGTCATCACCGCTGTCGGCATTATCAGCACCTCCACCCTTACCATCTTAATCACCATTACATCATCATCATTAGTATAATAACAGTCAACAGTAATGGTGGCCCAAGATAAACCTGTCATCCTCAGCAGCAGCAGCAGCAGCAGCATTAATCCTCTATCTCTCTTTCTGAGCTATGTAACTTATGTAACAAGAATATCTTTTAGCTGCAGTGCAGGTTAGAGGGAACTGTAATGGCAGAGGATTGTAGTACTTACCTGAGCAATCAGGTCTCCATTTTCGGCATGAACTAACACCACAGCGCCCAACTGCTTCAGGAAGGAGAAAGCCTCATACAGCTGCAGAAGTGATGAATAAAAAAAAGAACCATTAGAAATGAAAGAAGAGACCCCAAACTCACAGATTTACATGAGGAAAATTAGTGCAGGAGTAGTGGTTAGTGCAATTAGTGATTATGAAGCATACCTGAGAATCTGTCAGCTGGTACACATCCTTATAAGCCATGTACACTTGAAAGGAGTTGACACCTAGCAACAGTGGAAACAATGAATGGATTCATTACTAAATAAAGGGAAACTCAGAAACAAGTATTATAAAGACAAATTGTGTGAGCCAAACACAGAAACTGATTAACAACCTCATCTGATGTACAAAGCAATGCGTGTTTACATCTGACATCTGCTCCAAATAATACAATCCAACTTCATTTACAAAGAAAAATTGGTCACACAAGCAGCTGCCTTGGCTCAGACGGTGAATTGCTTTGCAGCTGCCCCAAAAGAAACAACATTTGTTTTTACTTAAAACAGATTACAAGCAAAATTTGTTCTCTGCCACCATGACAGCATCATAATAGGAACAATGGATCTCCCCTGTGCCTTCACTGTAAGAGGATTCAGCACTTGGCCAAATTGTTTCTAAATCGGTCCCTATTGTTCTTGTGAAATGTGTCCAAACTAAGGATTGAGACAAGACTTACAGCAATTACAACATCTGTGAAATGTTACAGAAGAACAGAGAGCTGGTTTACCTTTCTCCTGCACGAGCAGCTCCAACTCATCTTTGACAGCCTCGTTCCACTGGGGGATGTCGACGTGCAGGGAGTAATCACAGCAGGCCTTTTTATCTGCAGCCTCCTGCCAGCGTTCAAACGCCTCCAGCAGACTGTCCTCAGGCTGAGGGGTGACGTGGTCGACTGACAGGTGGGAACGGCCAAAAGTTAGCATGCAAAGAGTGTGACCATGATTTTGCAACACTTAAACTGTGGCTGAGATGTGCTGCCTTTGTCTGGGCACATGCACTCACTGATCATGGTGGTGCCCCCAGCGAGTGCAGCCTTGGTGCCCTGCAGGAAATCGTCAACAGGCTGCGTGCCCAGAAAGGGCTTCATCAGACAGGTGTTGACATCTATGCCCCCTGGTATTACCATGCGGCCATTGGCCTCGATCACTGTCACCCCCCCTGGAACGACCAGATTCTCCCCCACCTGCCTGCCAAGGACCAGACACACACCAAAGACAAAAGGATGGATGGAAAGGAGAAGAAAGGCAGAAATAAGGAGGCGTAGAGACAATGAGAAAAGATGTAGTGCAAGAAAATATATGGGTATGGATGGAAGGAGGGGAGATAGAAAAGAGCATAAAGGAAGGGAAGTTATCATTATCCACAGCAAAAATGTTTACAATATTTAGACCCGTATATTTATGCCTCTGCAGTTCTTGACATACGCACTTGATGAGCCCATCCTCAATGTAGACGTCTGCATAGAAAGACTGGTCATCGTTGACCACTCGCCCTCCTTTGATCAGCAGCCTGTCATTCTGCAGTGGAGAATTACAGAAGGAGAGAAGAGGAAGGGGGGGAGGGAGAGAGAGAGAGAGAGAGAGAGAGAGAGAGAGAGAGAGAGAGAGAGAAAGAGAGAGAGAGAGAGGAGGGGTTGAATTTAGGCCTGACATTTTGATATATTGCACAATCAGTTATGTAATGCATGACCTTATAGCTTTATCGACACTGTAATGGAGGGTTGACAGAAATGCATTGCCACACAAGTGCTGTGCATGGGTGGGGTCTTAGGAAAGGTAATATTATATCTGTCGTCCTTTTTGACCTAATTAATTACATTTATTCAGTTTGTTTTTAATTCAATCAAGCACTGGATATTTGGAGGCACAGTGTTGAAACGAGCACGTTTTTGTCAGACCACCACTTGTCCACACCCTCTACCACCATGTAGGGTGCCTGGCAACAGCATTAGGAAGATGTTAGGTCTCCAGGTCTATGATGATAGCTGACAGCCTCCTGAACTCCCAGCATCTTTAGTCAATGGGGATGGGTACATAAAGGGAAAACGTGCCCAGCTTCTGATGCATTATTTCTGTCTTCCCCCTGAAATTAAATGCTTAGCTGTAGTTGACCTTGGATTGATTTGGAATTTAATAATACTCTAATAACAGACAATGCATTATGCAGTATGAACGCGTTAATATAGCTGTAAGTGGATGCGCGTTCGCACAAATCTAATCTCACACCTCTATGTTGGTAAAAAAAAAAGCGAGTAATTGTTTCTTGTGCGATTTCTGATTCGACCGTCACGTTAACCGAGTTAATCCCTCTGACAAGCAGCGAGATTACACAACCCTGTCCACTACCCGTAGCAAGACCAGGCGCTCTCTCTAACACACACACAGACAACTGTCACCTCTCTTCAGGTTGCAACTTCACATCGGGGCAACATGAGAAGGCCGTCTGCACTTTGCTCTTCAGTAAGAATTTAATCCCCTTTGTGTTGGCGTGTGGAGCAGGGATTTGCATACAAGAGAGCTCCTCCGGTTGTCGCTGACCAGGCCGGGTCTCTTACCGTCAGATGGGGGATGCTGTTCTTCCCCTGGAAACCGATCCCAGACATGCTCCCTCTGTCTCTCTGCCCCCTACGGCACTCCACTCACAAGCCGATCGCGATGACTCCAAGCGCCCTGCGCTGCTCTCCGCTCCCCCTTTGTCTCCCCCGATACGAGTTGAGTATTGTTTCCGTGTGTGAGTGAGACGGAGACCGATGAATCCGCCGCCGCACGGCTGCGTCAGGTTGCGTGGAGCGCGCACAGTGAAAGACAGGTGACGATAGTTTGCGTGCGCGCTTGCGGAAAGCGTGCGTCTGGCCGGTGGCGTTCCCGGCGCGCAGACAAAGATGGTGAAGCGACAGCTCTGTGGAGAGTAGCGCCCTCACACCTCCACATACACACACACACACACATAGACACACACTAAACAGCTCACGTGAGAGCACAACAACAATACAGCGCGGGGAGGCTGAGGGTCGCTGTCCAGACCAGCACCACGGAAGGAATAATGTCCCCGAGCAGACGGCCTTCTTCTACATCTTTTTATTAGAGCATTTTGACTGAGCTTTACGCAAACCGACATAGGCAAACTGCAATGCAGCAAATAACTTAATCATTTATGCAGAGTGAAGCATTGGTCTCAGAATGACAACTATGGACCAGAATTTAATCAGAGAACAGTTCAGGGCTTTCAAAATTAATCCAACACACGAAACACAAAAATAAAATATTTATAAAGTAAAATAATAGTTTCTCTTCTTTCTCAAAGTGAGCTTATAGCTCTCCACCAGCTGGTGTCGAGGGGGCGTCTACTGCTTCACTTAATGCAGCCTATAAATCATATTTATGGAGGAGAAAGGCAGATTGTCAGACAAATCGACCAAACAGTAACCTCATTATTCCTACCTTTCCATCTGGGCTTTCCTTCTCCGATGAGAATCTGACCTCCACACCGCTCCGTGCGTCCTCCCTGTCCCCGGGTGAGTTGGTCAGTGACCCCTCCCGGGCCTCGCTGGACGTTTTACCGACGGGGTCACCGGTGTCCAGGAGCCTCTCGCGGCTCCCGCTCCTCGGGGTGCGGCTCCCTTTCCTCCCCACCGCGTAGTTATCGAAGTCTATGGTCTTGCTATCGAACGCGCCCTCCACGGAGCTGAACATCCCGAAGCTTTTCCTCTGGTTCGGCCCGGTGGTGATCGGTCCGGCCAGGTACACCGGCAGTTCATCCTCCCGGTTCCACTGCCTTCTGCAGTCAGACATTGCGGCTTCCTGATGGAGGCTCAGTCTTCCCCCAATATGTGAACCGACTGAGACAGCTTTGCTTGTTTTTACGTCTAACCGGGTCACAGTCACGCCTCTCCAGGCAGGCGCACTCGTTCGATGCTGTGAACTGTGAGACGCGGCTCTCTTCGGGCAACCTAGAATCCCTCCATGATGCAGTGCTCCAGTTTGGTGGCGTGTCCGTGTGGACTCATTTTAAAGTGAAGCAATGCTGCAAGAGTTACTAACCACACCCATAAAATGCACTCATGAAATTCATGAAATGAGAGCAAATGTGGGGTTTCTGTGCGTCTTTGTGCGTCTGTCTTGTCTTTTCCTGTGGGGGTTGTGCGTGAGGAGGTCACACCATCAGCGGATTAAAACCAGCATGTGTCATCTTTTAACCCACATCTGGGGGGACACGCAAATGGTCCGTGTGCCTCCGGGGTTAACGGCTGTTGTGACAGACTGATGCAAGACACTGGGCTTCCCTGCCTCTCAGATCAGGCTCTCAAAGTGCTTTTATTTCCACTGGCCAGTGTCTGACCTGTGCGCTCTGCTCGTGGCGTGTTTGCTGATGTGCGCCGAAGCTCAGGAACTGAAATCTTGTGCCAAGCATCAACAGATATGTCCTTCACATGGTCCGTGGGGATTGTTGGAAAGGGCGAAAGAGAGAGTGAGAGAAGCTGTGGAGCTGCTGTCTTTCAGTACTCCAGCAGGTGGACAGTTCCCACAAGAGATGTGAAGCATGAAACACAGCAGCAACACATCAGATTCAGTCAGTCAGTGCACATAAACACACTCACACACTGCAGAATACACAAAAAACATATGAGGAGCATAGCCTTGACAGCACACTGCATTATTACTAATAATAATATTATGCACCAATATAATAAAGGGAACAAATGGAACATTAAATCCTGTCCTCACTATTGAGAAATGACTAAGATATGACGCTTAATGGATCTCCAGTTAATTAACCCACAATTACTTCATATCAACTTACTGAAATATGACACATAATGACTTCACAGATTGATGCATTTTTATGAGCCTCTTTGAAATAGAGCTACAACAGTTAATCGATTAGTTAATGTCAGCTATTTTGATAATTGATTATTCGATAAGTTTTTTCCAAGTCGTAATTCTCTTATTCCTACTTCTTAAATGTGCATATTTTCTGGTTTTGACACTCCTCTACAGTAAATTGAAACAGGCATTTGAGGATGTCATCTGGATCTCTGGGAAACACTGGCTAACATTTTTAATCAATTTATTTCACTTCTGTTTACATAAAACGTCGTCAATATGGCAGCTCAAAACACTCCACATAATAAAGAGTAAATTGTACAATTTTAAAACAGGAAAAAACTCAAAAATCCTGATTTTTTTTTTTTTGGTCCAAACAACTAATGAACAGAGAAAATAATCGACAATGAAAGTCACTGTTACTTGCAGCCCTACTCTGACAGCATAAGCCTTTTGCCACACTAGTGGTGAGATGCAAACATTAGAGGTACAAAAAGAGGGGGAAAGAAGCATTACATTTTTATTTTATCTGCTGAAATTCTAATTTGAAGCTGAATCAACTGCTGGATGCAGGTGAATATTCACCTGTGTGTGTCCAGCTGCAATGAATCCATAACGCTGCCTGGAGCATCATGCATTATTCACGCAGAGGATGTTTGCTATTTATAGTGTCACCTAATTATTAGATCATTAGACCCACCAGCATCTCAGTGGTCAGTCTAGTTGCCGACTGGTGCCATATGGGAGAGAGACACACTCGATTAAGTATAGACCTACATAGCTGCAGACATGGAGCTCCATAATCTGCTTAAACAGAGAGAGCACTCTGCAGCACAAGCAGCCTCACTGTGCATCACTCACAGCTGTTTAAAAGCTTTTATTTTGAAATAGTTTTGATTGCTCTGACACCGAATTGTAAGAATGATCCAAGAGGTGGCACAGTTTATCGAAATCATTTGCAAAGCAGCACCTCGCAGGTTTGCAAAGCAGAGACACGGAATTGACCAATCAGGTGCGGCTGGGGTTTTGATGGACGTTTAAATCAGCCTATAACGGGCGACTTGTGTGAAGAGGGCGGGTTTTAAAGTTAAGGCGTTGTTTATAGACTTGAGTTTGACGGCAGCAAGTGTGCTTCTCCAGTTTCGCGGAGCTGTTTGGTCCAGGTTGAACTTCAGCATGGAATACAGTCACAACCTTTAAACTCAGGAGGATTTCTGCCTTGTATCCTGAAGGTATCTGCTTATCTTATACGCGAGTTTGTTTAACATGTATCTTTCTACTGAGTATTGTGTTGTTGCAAGTGAACTGTTGGGTAATTTGCTCGGCAAGTTCCTGCAGAGTGTGTGTCTGCATGGGCACGACGAGAGAAACTCCATGCCAAGTTCTGATAGGATGCTGTAATTCTGATTAACTAGAGTGTTTTCATAACTGATTTCATGTTGTACCATACTTTACTTCATTTACTTGCATGCTACTGCAGGATCAATAATTAAAATTTAAAAAACCTATTATTTCACAATGTTCCCTCACCTTGTTTAGAACAGGGTGTCACCAAATGTTCGTTTCCCTGCCAAAGTTCCTCTTCTTTTCATAAGCAAAGTGTCCTATTTTAGTCGTCAAATATCTGATGGAAAGGATTCTTCATGGAGTTCACAGAGTCCACTGCCCACCCCTGTCTTCACTCATGGCTCACTATTTGGAACCATCTTGACTATTTTCCTGATTGTCATTGGCTGACATGATGCATCACTCGCACCCTTTTTTTTATTCCAGGAAAGATGGAGAAGGATTTCCCATCGACACCCTCTGCTGTCACCACCCAGGGGTCATGCCCTGTCCTGGATGGATCCTCTTGTCCCTCCCCTTCACTCGCCTCCAGTAGCCCCCCTGCTGCTCCCTCCCAGCAAAACAAATCAACATCCTCTTCTGAATCCAAAAAACCTTCTTCTCCGCCGTCCACACTCAGCAATCCGATGGATTCCCCTCCATCTTTAGATAAGTCGAAACCTGTATCTCCTAAACCCACATCTGCTCCTGTTCCAACTAAACCTCCCATCCCTGCTCCAAACAAAACACAACTGGCTACTTCTCCAATCCCCAAAACTTCATCCTTTTCCAAGCTCAAATCTGCCTCCTTCTCGTCGTCCCGTAGCACAGATTCGCCTCCTCCTTCCCCCACGACAGCCTCTGCATCTTCTTCCACCCCACCTGCGAAACGCACCTTTGCCTCCTTGGCCAAGAAGGTGATATTGCAGGAAAGGCTCAGAAAAGCAGAGGAAGAGGATGCCAATGAAGATGAGGACGGTAAGAATACGACCGGGATTAAATGACATATTGTGAGTTTTAATGACCCTGAGACCACAGTCATGGACCGGGGACTCATTGCTGTGTTGAGGCGATAAGCCTTGTGAGATGTTTTGGAATGTCTTTCCATGTGCAGCAGAGTAACCGAGCCCTGAGACAAACATCACTCCTGGCCAGAATAGGATTCACTTTAGCTAGCTTTGTTTACTCATTTGAATTCTACGTTACAAAGCAACTAGACTTCCAACTAGACATCAGCTTAAATAAAAAGAATGCCGTGACATGCTGTTATTTAATACGGACCACACTGAGATCCCTGATGGTATCACTCAGTGACTGTTCTGTGCGTTTGGAAGTTTCACAGAGGTGAAAAGGAAAATTCTCTGCATTCAACACATTGTTACTGTGACTGGTTGGTGAAGAGTGGTAAACATGCAGACATACAGTGTTGCAGCTAAATGCCTTCTCCATTTCCATGCATGCAACACATACCTTTTTAGCCACTCGGTCGCTTTGGTCCAGACTGAATAGCCATGAGGTGGATTGCCAGAAAATTCTAACCCCAGTTGCAGTTCAACATTCATGGCCCATCAGTGGATTGCAATTAAATTTGGTGCAGATATCCATGGTGACCAAGCAGTTAGTCTTAACGACTCTGGTGACCCGACACCAGCCATCTAGCACCAACATGGGGTTCACATGTGTGAGTTTGAGAGAAATGTCTCTGGCATTATTGACTGGATTGCCATTTAAGTTGATGCACATAGTCTCAGCTGAACTTTTTGTTTAGTGTTAATTAACAAATCTTAGCAATCAAACATGGTAAATGATATACATACACCATGCTATCATTGTCTTTGCTACCATGTTAGCATGCTGACATTTGAATTTCTTTAGCTCAAACTACCACTCACAAAGCTGTTAGCATGTCTGCAGACTCTTTAGTCCTCATCTGAGCATGCTGAAGATCTGTTGCACTGATGTTATAGAAATGCTCGTGTTTATTTACTGGACCATTAATTGCTCATTTAAACTTTGTGGTATTTCACGAATATTACATTTCAGAGCAGCTGGAAGTAAAACCAGCATGCCAGCTTCACCAGTAGGAGATTTTGCTGTGCATGAGAGACTCTGACATTTGAAATAGGGACTGCAGGTGAAGAAGCTGCACCCCTTTGCTTAAAGGACATTTGGACAGTAATAGTTGCGTAACTTAATGCAATTGACAAGTATTGGTGTGAGAGAGGAGCTGTTGTCACTGGAGCTCTGGGGCCTTGTCACACGATATGTCTATAGGCAGACAGAGGCAGACATGTTTAAAATGTTCACACTTTCACATCTACTCCACCTTTGACTTTTTGTTGTGCTCAAGTTAGAAGATATTTAATCTTTGCTGGAATCGCCGTTAACACTTTCTTTTGGGACTTATGCAATCCACAGATTCAGACCGAGGTTATTGATTGATACTGATATGTACGTTTAAGACATCTCTTTTTGTTTTCTCTCCTCCAGATGAAGAACCAGAGGAGGATTTGTCTGTGGAGCAGATAGAGGAGAAGGCAAAATCTGGCGATGCCAGAGCTCAGAACCGAGTGAGTGAAAGCACATGCTCAGACTGGCACTTGGCATTGTTTTCACTCCTGCTGGTTGACTCAGTCTGGTTGTGAGCGTGTTTCTATTTTTGGCCTCTTGGAAGATGATCCCGGCAATTCAGTGTAATACACCAATGTACTATCATACTCACAAACCATTAAGAAGACTGTTGCGGTGTATTGCAGCATGTACTGAATTTGAGCAAATAATCTCTTGTCTGATGTCACGTACAAATACTAGGGACGGGGGCTAGAGGTGAAGATTTTACATTTAAGACTCACCAGCTCTGAAAGGGTAAATTCCTAGGCAGCTGGCCATGTAGCTGTAACTTTCCCAAGCTACATGTCATGTATTAGCACATAACCCATCACCGAAATAAGCACCGGGTGTGTGTGAACGTGAGCATGTCCAGACATGTGACCACATCAGTGCAGTTGTTGGATACAGAATACATGCAGTGAGGAAAGGGTCAGGCCTTCCAATCATGTCTTATGTATCACAAAACATAGCAAGTTTGTGTTTGTAAGTGTAGTTTAGTTTATTATTATTGGTATTTAGGCTCTCTGACAACATATGCTTTCAAAATTTATGCCACTGAAGCAGGGTTATGAGATGATATTACTGGTGGTAAAATAGACACAGACCCATGTGATGCTAATGCAGAACCACTTCTAATTTTAAAAAACTCATCTCATCCCCTACAAATAGACATATTTGATTATAACTGTCTGAGTAGGAAGTTATGAAATGATGGTTAAGATTAGAAGACAGTCACTTGATATGCCACTGGGGCCTCTGCTGCGCATGTCATTTAGCCATGGAAGGGACACTTATGGCCGCGGGATCAAGGAATTATGGGTTCTGTAGTCATCTGTTGTCAGTGCGTTGTGAGAGCTTCACTGTGAGCACTTTTGATTGGATCTACTTTCTACCAATGACGTGCACCGTTCCCTTTAAATCCACAGACCCTTGAGGACCATCCAAAGTCATGGGAGAGTTTCTGAAAACATGAGTTACTGCTAAATTTCATTTTTCAATGCTTTGAACACTGCAAATAAAATCCATTTTTGTAGAGGTGGCGGCAGAAATCTCAGCTATGAGGGTTTGATTTGATTTGATTTGATTTCTTTATTTATTTCGAACAAACAAAAGATTAAAAATAGGTGAAAACAATTACAAATAATAATAATAATAATAATAATAATAATAATAATAGAAAGACAATTTCAATATAATACACATCTGTCTCGTTCGAAAAGGGATAGGAAGAAGCCTAGGCTTGTTAAGTCCTACCCCCATTCTTCACCATTAACAAATACAAAATCCAATAAAATAAACAGGCAGTACAAAAAAAATGAAATAATAATGATAAATAAATACTCCAGTCGAGCTCTTTAAGAAAAACCAAACAAAACAAAAACACACACACAAAAAGAGAACAAAATGAACAGCGCCATTAGCATCTGTAAGATTTACATTCTCCTTCCTCTTTTCTGTACTTTTCAAGGATATAGCTTTTGTACATTTTTTTAAACTGCATTATATTCATACTTTGTTTAATAGTTTCATCAAGACCATTCCACAGAACCACCCCATAACACTGGCAATTCAAATCAAAACTAGCAACATGGGTTGATGTAATTACATTAAATATTCTAAAAACGCTTGTAAACTAATTGGCTTAGTAATTAAATCAAGTGTCAAGTGTTTATCTGGGTTGATGTAATACTTCATGCAATAATGTGAATGATTTTTATGCATTTTCTTTCACTTACTAGTTTATGTTTTACCACAAAAACATGCATGCACAATTAAAATGCACTTTATGTCCAATTATTCTCTAAGTAAGTTATTAGACCAGGGCCCCAAAGCTGATTTAATTGACGTTATTTAATTGTGTTTCAGCTGGGTCAGCACTACTTGATTCTTGCTGAAGAAAAGGATGCAGAATTAAATAATCTTCAGGCTGTTAACTGGCTGATTAAAGCAGCTAAACAGGGAAGAAAGGGTGCAGCCAGACTCCTGCAGCGCTGCTGGATCCAGAAAAAAGGTGAATGTTACAGAATTCATCATGAAAACGTGTTTTTCATGTGTCTTTATGTTTGTAGATCTAAACTGTCTGTCATCTTGCGCTAGGAATAACCCCGGAGAATGAGGCTGACGTTCGCAAGTTGTCGACAGAGAGTAAGTTCGAGCTGGCAGTACGCAAAGCAGCCATGATGATGTACTGGAAGCTCAACCCAGACAGGAAGAAGAAGGTGGCTGTGTCTGAGATGCTGGGAAATGTCAGCCAAGTCCACGCAGTGCCGGGTAGGAGGCAGCAACACAATCAATGCCACATCAAGTGCTTCTTGCATTGTGACAACAATCCTCCCTGGTGTTCTACAGGCTACCCAGAATGCCTCAGCGTGCTGTGATGCGTTAGCTGCCTTTGCTGTCAAAAATATCATATATTCCCTGTTGTGATTTCAGTGTTTGCAGCTGTCACAGTGAGCAGTATCACATTGCATGCAGGCATCCAGGGAAATGTTTACAACTCACTGGTGCTGTGGTCGTTCCTCACCAACAGGTGGCACTGCAAGCAGGATCCCTGGCCCGACTTCAGGCCAGACCCAGAAAGTACTGGAAAGCATGGTCAGCAGTGAATGTAGGTATTCAGTTAAAGGGAGAGAGAGACTGAAAATATAGTGTATCCACTTGTCTAACTGCCTGCTTTGTGTCCTCTTAGCCAGACAGTTGGTGGACCTGGATGACTTTGTTGAGATGACAAAAAAGTATGCTCAAGGCATCGTCCCCTCTAGTCCCCAAAGTGGCAACCAGGTCACACCCAAAACAGAAAGCCTTGCACCGCGTGATCATGGCGAGGAGGTAAAAAGACCCAGTTTGCGAAAATAGAAATAATCTGTCATCATAAGTACACACAGCCACTTGTATTCCCAGCTTCGATACTGTCACACAGTGCATGTGTGAGGCTGTGAATGTGTTTGTGTGTGTTTTAAAGCACAAGACTGAGCTCATCCCATCAGGATGCAAGAAGTCCCACAGAAGTTCTTGGTGTGTTGGAGGTGGGATGATGCTGGACACTAAGCAGACTGGTGCCATTCAAAAAGCCATGGATGTGAAATCTCGCTTAATGGTATCCTGGTCTGATCGCATATTACAGTTCATTATGTTGTCACATACTGACAACATTTTTGTGAATGTTTTAATTCTTCTCAAGTACCGTCTATGTTTAATCTCTTTTTAACCTTTTATATGTTCCTCTCAGCCCACCTTCATCTCTGCCTCCTGTCCCTTCAGATGCTGCAGTACCCATTGCATGCAGTTTTTGAGATGAAGGAGCACCTTGTGGACTGGGCATCGCGGGCAGGTGTCCAGTGGCTGAGCACGGTCATCCCCACGCAGCACGTCAACGCGCTCATTTTCTTCTTCATCATCAGCAACCTGACAGTCGACTTGTTTGCCTTCGTCATCCCCCTGCTTGTCTTCTACCTCTCCTTCATCTCCATGATCATCTGCACTCTGCGTGTTTTCCAGAGCAGCAAGGTGGGCTTTTACTTGCTTTTTTAAATTTGTCATTTTTCCAAGAATAAATATTGTGAGCAGCACATCCCAAAGCACCCCAGTGGATTATTCATACTACATTAAATTGTCTTTTTCAAGTGGTTTCAAGGTATTCTTAAGTCACATTTTATATATTGTAAGTAAATGTACAATAACTATAATATAGTATGTAATTAATGCAACTTCATAGAACTAAATAGCTAATAAATTTATTTAATTAAAACCATTAGAGTAAATAACTGAGTCATGTTGCTGTTTGTGCATTTGGTTTTCACTGTTGCTTTACCAAGAAGATGCATATTGATTTGTTTTTTGCAGGAGCTAGATCTTCTGGAAGCATTGTTGTTTTTTTTTGTTTTAGTCATAGAGTTACATTCCTTAATATCAAAAAGCGTGTTTTAAAATAATAAAATCAAATTCCACCCTTTGACCGAGAAACATTTTCTTTGTTTCCCAGACGTGGGAGAACTTCAGTGCCCTGACTTCTCTGCTGACACGTTTTGAACCTGGCCTTGATGTGGAGCAAGCAGAGACAAACTTTGGCTGGAACAACCTGGAACCATACCTCTACTTCATCCTCTCCGTCTTCTTCGTCATTTTCTCCTTTCCCGTGGCTGACAAGAACTGGATCCCCTGCTCAGAGCTCTCCACCGTCGCTGTCTTCTTCACTGCCGTCAGCTTCCGGAGCCTCAGTCCAACTGCTGCAACATACGCACGCCGGGCAATGGCCATAGAAGTCAGTAACATGAGTGATTGACAGGATGCATGTCAAGACTGTGTTTTATAATGCTACCATCACAGCATACAGCTTGTAGATCTACAAGTACATTTCATTGCAGCTGAAATGACATTACTTCAGCAAATGTAGAAGGCAGGAAATCAATCTTACAACTAATGTCTTGCCAAAATGTGCAGTATTTTCAATACATTGATAGAAGATCTGACTACTCGTATACACCGATCAAGCATAACATTATGATCACCTGCCTAATATTGTGTTGGTCCCCCTTATGTGGTCAAAAATGCTCTGAACCATTGGGCATGGACAAGAAGGACCGCTCAGGGTGTCCTATGGGGTCTGGCACCTTTGGGTACTCTGGCTTGTGCAGTGGGGCCTCTGTCAATCAAATTTGTTCCACTGCATCCTGTTGATGCTTGATCAGAATGGGGTGTAGGAAGTTTGGAGGTCAGATCAACATGTTGGGCCATTGTCATGTTCCTCAACATGTTCCTGATTGTTTGATGTTTTTACCATGTGGTGGGGGGGAATTTTCCTGAAGGGGTAGACCAGTGACATTTGGGATTTCCATTTGCATGAGGGAGTGTGCTTGTTGTGGGACAATGTTTATTTGGGTGTCTAAGTCTCATCAACATGGATGTTAAAATCCAGGGTTTTCCAGCAGAGCAGCACATAGTACCAATAAGATCAATGTTATTCACTTCACCTGTCAGTGGTCAGAATGTTGTGGCTGATTGGTGTATAATCAGAATGTTACTTGAAGGTGCTTTCGAAGTTTTAAAATCGACCTTTTTATTCCAGGTAGCCTCATCTCTGTGTTGCCTGAGCCAGTTCCTGCCGGAGCACATGACTGTGCTTCGTTTACTGGGACACACCATCTCCACGCTGCCACTTGGGGAGTCTGTGGTGCTGAAGCTCAGTCTGCCTTGTCTGCTGTACCTTTACCTGTTCTACCTGTTCTTCAGGTGAGCAGAATGTGGACATACTGATCATTTGTATCAGGTGTTTGTACTCCTGTCTGCCATCAGAGGCACTTAAAGTAACCCTTTTTCCTCTCTTGCCTGTGTTTGTCCTTCCTTAGCATGGCAAGGATGCGTGGCTTCCGGGGGATTTACTGCTTCTTGGTTCCGTACCTCGTGTGCTTCATGTGGTGCGAGTTCTCAGTGGTGCTCCTCCAGAATTCCTCCCCAGTGGGTTTAATCCGCACTTGCGTTGCCTATTTCCTCTTCCTGTTTGCGCTGCCGGTTCTGGCATTTGGTCTCGCCACCATGCTCTTCATCCAGATCTTCAAGTGGTTCCTTGAGCTGGAACTCACAAAGGTGATAGTGACCCTGGTGGTTTGTGCGATCCCTGTAACACTGCGGCTCTGGACTCGGTTCAGCATGTCTATTTTGGATGTGTTCCGCTCTTTGACGCACCGCGGCCCGGTCAAACTCATCCTACTCTGCATCTCCATGGTGATCCTGTTCTTCTCGATCTACGTGTACCATGCAGAGGGCCAGAAGGTGTACAACTCCACCCTGACCTGGAACCAGTACAGCCAAGCTTGTGGTCCTCCTGCCTGGGAAACCAAAGGAACGGCCCAGACGCAGATCTTTTGTAGCCACCTGCACGGACACAGAGTCACCTGGACTGGGCGTTTCAAGCACGTCCGTGTGGCAGAGACAGAAAACGGGGCACAGTCTGTCATCAACATGCTGCCGGTGTTTATGGGCGACTGGCTGCGCTGCTTGTACGGTGAGACGTATCCCAAGTGTGAGCCAAAGAACGAGACGGTTGCAAATCTGACAGCTGCAGGTGCGGCAGCCAGTTCTGCATCAGCAACTGTTTCACTGCCAGTTCTGCTTCGAATGCAAGAGGAGGAAGAGTTGTGTCAGATCAAGGCTCTGGCTAAACACACCTGCCATGTCAAGCGCTTCGACAGCTACCGATTTGAGGTGACAGTAGGGATGATCCGGGAGACAGAGGACCCAGCCAGAGATATACTCTTAATGGCCAGCCATGAGTTCAGACAAGTTCTGTTCAATCTGAGCCCTGGTCATATGGTGGAATTCAGCACCAAGCTGGAAGGCCGTCTGGGAGCCAGAGCTCCGGCTTTCGAGCTGAAGGCCATCCACTGCCTGGACTGTGTCTCTTCACTGCTGACTGGAGGCAGGCAGGTGAAGATAGAGAGAGACTGGAGACGAACCACAATGAGAGCCCTGAAGTTTGCATTTGATTTCTTCTTTTCTCCCTTCCTGTCAGCCAAAATCACTGCCTGAGAAAAAAAAAAACAAGACAGGGAAGCTAAAGTAATAGCAGATACTTGAATGTCTTCGGGACATCAGCCTTTTTGTGGTGTGGTTTTCATGTTTAACTTATTGTTTACAAATTGTTCTGTGGATCTACATCTACTATTTATGTACTGACATTTCAAGAGAGCAATAATTTCTCTGAAATCTTTCAGTATTTTTGATAGTACTTATTGTTAGTGCATGAGTTTATAAAGATTTTACTATGTCAGTTCCTGTAAAGCAGTTCAAGGATGTTCAGATGCGACTTTTGCTAGAGACCCGATTTGTTACATTTTTAAAATCCCTTTGTTTTGTAATCAAAGTAAAAAAAATAAGTGCATTTCCAGTACTGCTATAAATAAATTAAAAATCCTGTAATTTGATGGTGCCAAATTATATGCAGGGAAACTAATGCTGAGTGCTGACCACATCTTAATATGAGAGAGACTGTACAATTGTCAAAAATAATATATTGAGTGAAATTTGTCTTTAAACAAATCATGTTATTGCTGCTGCTTTTGTATTTTTGAAATTCTTATGTTTATGTTTGCATGTATTTAATGTGTGTTTTGACATATTTAAATCCCTATTTACCTATTTATTTATAGGTGTTAATGACATAAATTGTGAGATGGAGTATTATACTTCTAGCACATGCTGTTGGCCAATATTTTTTGCTTTGTGGTCTTAAAGCTTTCTGTTCTTGGTCCTGTTTTTTAATTAAGGGTCAGATTTTCCTGTTCCTGGAGTTACAATTTACATAAAATTGTTTTCAGTAAAACCAACATATGTTTTTAAGGTTTACAGTAAACCTGCAGACTTTCCCCCTGTAGCTGTAGTTTCATTTTGTATTACACACTCTCACACTTGTGCCACTAGTTATGGTATTTGTTCAAACCACACATCGGTATAAGTTAAGACTGACTTGTACATGGGATTTTCTGAAAATATTCATCACTAGTCCTCACATTACTAGGTTTTATTTTGCCAACAAAATATTTGTCTATAGTCATTCCACAGCAATACAGCATGTGTGGTAGAAATATTAACACTGAGGTGACGTGCTGCATCATACAGGGGGCCTTTACATGGCAAGTCTAGAGACATTAATCTTGACTCGATAAGTGTCAGCTTTTGAATTCTCCTATCCTTGTTAAGTCAAGGAAACAAAATAATGATTAAATCCTTATTATCTGAAAAATGAAGGGTAAGAGAGCTGAAAGGAGGTTGCTTTTCACTGAGATACATGTTCTTTACAGGAGAGTAACACTAGCAGTGCATGAAAATGTTTATACTTGTACACTCTGTTAAACTGTAACCTCAAAGTGCCTTTAAAGGACAATCGCTGATGTTGAGTTTGTATACTGTGAATGAGAGTGTCTTTGTATCTAGTGACGGGAGTTACTGGGGTCAGTTATTATTAAAGTGCTTGACTCTGAAACTAAATCCCTGACTGATCATCGGAAATTATTTAAGTGATGAGAAAATAAGGTGGCCTACTAAATGCTGACACAGACATAACAAGATCCAACACATTTCCGTCACATTTCATCTTATTTTATTAATGCACATTCCTTTCATTCACCTCATTTGAGTTATGTTTCTGTACTGTTAGATTTGTCTTTTTTTTCTTTTAAAGTATGATAGATATACACACTAGAAGCATTGAGTAATGGCAACATGCTGCTGCTGTGCTCCTGAACACAAATCCTCTCAGTGGTTGTATGTGGTTGTGGTTATGATGCGATTACAACTGACTTGTTCTAAAACTACAGTTCACCACTGGAGGGCTGAGCCGTGGAGCTTGTATAATGCTTTAGGTGGTCTGTCACTATGTAAACCATTTTCTTGTGGGTTTGTCATTGTACTGGATTTTGTTCTGTTGTACACGTTGTCCAACCAATTAGTGCAAGATTGTGTCTGCATTCAACAATGTTAGCTGACAGTGAAGACCAAAACATAGATGCTATAAGAAAGCCCAAATGTCCAGAGACTGTAGTTGTCTGCGAACAGCAATTTGGAAACCGAAAGGGGTGAAAAGTAATGAGAAAGTAGACAAGTGCAACAGATGTGATCACAATTTCGTCTTGTCAAAGGTTTGCGGTTTACACAGTGAACTATTGTTGACCGGTAACATTTCAAATTTTGAAAAAGTGCAAGGGGACTTGATACGATCCATCTCTGCACCAATTCTGTTTCTCCACCTGCTACAGTACACATCCAGACCACTTACAATAATCCCATCAGGGCCAAGGTCACTTGAAAGCAAAGTACTTCACTGTAAACAATCAAATCTTGTCACACAATTCAGTCCAGCACAGACATCACCTTACTACTGTACATCCTAGGCTTTCAGTGTCGCACCCCAGAGTAGCATGTGGCACTGTGAGGTATACGGTATAATGACATTTAGGAACCTGTGACATGATAAATCCACATGAGAATACTGTTTTGATGTCCAAGACCTTCCCGCAATGTACACAATGAGCTATTGCACTGATGATAACCTCTGGCCTTCAATCACACTGGACACATACTTAGTCATTAAAACTTTGATTAGCTGAATCAGGGGTCTCATTTATGAGCAGTGTGCTTAGAATCCAACTTTTTCTTGATTGTTAAGATCCCTTATCAAAATGTGCTTCTGCATTATAAAATGAAGGATGCTCATTTTAAATTAGCACACTTAACGGCAATTAAACTTTTGTCTATTTCATGTGATCACCAATCAGCCTCAATTTTAAGCATATGTGAGAGAGCCCAACATTAACACACTGTCTCCCTCAGCTGCAATGATTTACCATTTAAGTGTGTAGATTTTAGACTGGAAATGACCTCGATGCAACAATCAAAACCCAATGCAGACTTAATATACACGATAAACAGTAAGTGTCGTTTTGTGCACACTTCACCCTCTCTACAGCCAGCAATAACAATCCATGTACTGCTACAAGAAAATGAAACAGAAGTGATTCCACAACCTTTCTATAAATGAGATTTCACGTTCATTAACAGTGTACTCGACAAAATGCAACTTTTTTTAGCTCTCGGGAACCAAAATTGGCGCCGCCTTAAAAAAAGGAACACGGAATATTTACAGCTAACAGTAAAAAGAGAGTATACATTTATGTTACCTGTAGAAGAAGAGCTCATGTTTTAAAGCAGGAATACTGCTGTACTGTGTTGTTGTTAGTGCCATTATTGCAAAGTGAGTTGAGTAAAGAATGCGGGTCAATTATGCGTGCAATCTCCAAGAGCACTGCTCTAAAGGAGAGGTCCAGCTGCTGTTGTCACTCGATAGAGAGAGAGAGAGAGAGAGAAAAAAAAGCTATACAATAACACCATTCCTAATATCCACGATTGTGAAAAAAAAAATGTTTAGATTTAAAGTCATCCAGTCAAGACCTGTATTTTTTTGTAGCTTTAGACATTCCTTCCCTGTTGCTAGCTAACACATTTTGTGTGAAAAGTTACCAGATCATATTAGTGAGGAGTGCAACACTGTGTGATCAACAGCACTGAGTCATTGCAGATGGAGAGGTGTCCCTGCACCTCTTTTACTGCCCCTACAGTGGGGCAGTTACACAAACATCTTCAAAAAGTGGGAGTAGAGTGCAGCAAAAAAACATGTCCTGATGGGCACCAGAGATATCAGTTCATCTCTGTGTTGAAAAAATGATTATACACCTTCCTTGGGGATCAAATAAACTGAACTGAATAAATAGTCTGGTCGTGTCATATCATAAATCCCATCTTTTACATCTCAGTATGTTGTGAAACAGCTTGACTTCTCATAAACGCTTTCCACTTCCCATGCCTTCTCTAAAATATCCAAATACATCTGAGTCACTGCTTGTGTTTCTGTGACAGTTCGATGAAAGCAATGTGTCTGCCACTGTTCATATTTCCGTTCCTGTCACTGTGCCTGCGTCTCGGGGCTGACACGATCCTGGAAGATGTACAGGTTGTTGGTGGCTGCTATGGCAATTATATTTTCAGACGGGTGCCAAGCCATGTGCAGGATTTTCTTGGTGAAGTCCAGGCTATCGACACCCACATCGCCGCGACGGCGCTTACCGCCAGTATAAACACGACGGGTCCGAAGCACGGCCCGAGGCTTGCTGCTTTCTCGCCACGCCTCCAGGGTTACACCTCGGCCTGTTTCCCTGTCGAACATCCGGAAAAAGCTGTTGTACGCCCCTGTCATGATCACACTGATCATTGAGGGAAGGGAAGGGAAGGGAAGGGAAGGGAAGGGAAGGGAGAGGAGAGGAGAGGAGGGTGTCAAGAACAAGAATGAGGGGGAAGAGAAAGAAGTAAGAGTCATGAGGAGGCGGAAAAGAGGAAAACAAAACTGAAGGCAAGCGAATTGATTTGATGTCAGCAAAGCTTGTCTGTGTGATTGATTTAAACGTCGGATAATGGCAGAGGCAGAGGAATCACTGTAAGCAGAAACACACTGAAACATCCGCCTGCTTTGCTTTCAAATACACCTAAATACGCTCTACTTTGTCCATCCTTTACTGTCACTTACCTGTCTGAGCTGTTCCAAACACACTCAAACTTGTCAAAGATGCAGTCATTCTCGTAGAGGGAACACAGCTTACTCCTTAGGTATTCGTGGACCTGGGGATGATGCAGACAGTCAACCTTAGTTTCTTGGACAGATTAAGAAACATAGTGGCCCTCATGCACAGCACAACATCTACAACAAACTGCAGGTGTTTAAATTCTGGCTGAGTCTCACACTCATCTCTTCATCCTACTGTACACCAAAATTAAGCAACACAAGCAGAATGTCTGACAAATTAAGTCTCTAACCATTATTTTTTAATAGCATCCACTGTTAAAATCATGATTTTATCTATATAATGTCAACAAAGAAAAAATATCATCCCAATTTCTTCGAGTGTATGTTTATTATATGAATAAATTACTGATAAATGATCAATTTTCATAACCATAAACAAACCTAAATGATCAAAATTCTCATGGATTGTCTGTTAGCCACATAATTAACTAAAATAACAGAACTAAACTTTTTTTTTTGTCTGCATTTATACTCATCGTTTAACACCACAGAAGGGGTCAACTTTAATGAGCTCAATGCATATTTTAGTCTTGCAGCAAAATATATTAATATTTAGTGCATGTAGAACTAAACTTAACCAAATGGTGCATTTTCCATAAATACACACACACACATCAGACATAACATTATGACCACCTGCCTAACATTGTGTTGGTCACCTAATGTGCTCAAAAATGCTCTGAACCACTGGACATGGACAAGAGGACCTCTCAGGGTGTCCTATGGGGTCTGGAACAAGGACTTTTGCAGTGGATCCTTTGGGTTCTCTGGGTTGTGCAGTGGGGCCTCTGTCAATCAAACTTTTTCCACTGCATCCTGTTGATGCTTGATCAGAATGGAGTGTAGGAAGTTTGGAGGTCAGATCAACATGGTGGACCATTGTCATGTTCCTCAACATATTATTGATTGGTTGATATTTTTTCCATGTGGTGGGGTGCATTTTCCTGCGGGGGTAGACCAGTGACATTTTGGATTTCCATTTGCACGAGGGAGTGTGTTTGTTGTAGGACAATGTTTATCTGGATGTCTAAGTCTCACACCAATAAGATCAATGTTACTCACTTCACCTGTCACTGGTCAGAATGTTGTGGCTGTGGTGTATATATGACTAAATGGACACAATAAGTAATGCTATGAGGGTAGGTAACAAAAAATGTGTGCAAAGATCAGTAAAACAGTGCTGTCTTACCTGGTATGTCTCCACTGGGCCTTTGTCCATATTCAAGTCCCACACCTTGGCGGTGAGGTAGTCTCTGGTCAGCAGGTAGCGTCCACTGTGGCTGAACTTGACATCCGACACAGAGGAGATAATCTCTGAGAAGAAGGACCGGCTTCCTGGATCCTCGGGTTCCTCGAAAACTGATTACACACAAGTGTAATTAGAGATTTTGCTTTGTAAGACTGAAATTCCTTACGCTCATTCCCACATTGCAGCGTTTCATCTATGCAAATAAGCTTTCTGATCTGTACAAAATGCTCACGTTTGGTATGTCTGTCACAGAGTGCAGAGGCTCTCATGTCACAGAGGCGCAGTGTTCCCTTGCTGCTGCTGTACACAAACAAGTGGCAGTGCTGAGGGTGGAACTCTGCTGCCGTTATCACCTCCGTCAGATCCTCCATGTTGGCTGGTTTGATGTCTACGATGTCTGAGAGGAAGATCCATCAAGGACCAAACAGCACAGAGACCCTGAGCACGAATTAACGCAGAGAGCAGGGAGTCTACAATAGACTGTATTCATCTGTTGTCACATGTTCAAGAAGGCTCAGTGAGGGAGCAACAATGCCACCAAATCATTTATATTAATTCATCATCCTTTTCAGCATCTTTCAGATGTAGATGAATGGTTAATTTTTCATTACTAACATGTTCTACACGCTAACTCCTCAATGTATAATCACAGCTCCCCAAAACAGCACCCCAACCAACCCCCAGTATGCACGCACACTCTGTTCCTCTCTCTGTTCTATTTGCGGTAGTCCTGTGTGGTTCAGTAGAAAGTGTACTGCTGAGTGAATTATTTAAACTCGTCTTCCATAGATGCCTCTATGATTTTCTAGGTCAGCTTCCATTTGAATGGGAATCTCCAAATGCAGCAGGTCCTACATGCTACAGCCTGAATACACACTCTGGGGCAGTACAAAGCACTTTAATCCAAACATAAATCCAAACATAGCCATGTGCTGTTTGCATTAAATATGGATCAAGATGAATGGAAATGGACATGGATGTACACATGTTTATCATACATGAGGTGGAATCGGGTTTGTGATATTTTATGCTTGAATTTAAACATATGGTTTAGCTGTCACAAAATGAAACTAACATAAAATGAACTAACTAATGCACAAAGGATTTCAGAGGTAGATATTCCTTCATAAAATCATTTTTTATGCTTTTTCTTCAGTGAGCATCAAAGCGCTTCCACACATCTAATATACTGTATATATAGACACTCTTGCATGCGGTGCTCATCAGATATCTAATAACTGTATTCCAGCCATGCACACTAATGTACACAAGATTTACTATATCGTTTTTCAGAAGTATACTTTAATACAAAGTTTCTACTATATGGCATTTTACACTGACTAAAATGTGATTATGCTTTAAGCAATGTAAAAAGCATTACTTTTAGCATTACTTAAAAGAATGTGAACTGAACCAAAAATGATTGCTGACCTGTTAACTTCAACACTAACTGACATGTACTTGGGGTTTTCTACAGATCTCTCTGTTCTTTTTTTCTGTTGCAGGAATTGATTTTAACCTATCCAAGTATAATTCTCTTATTTCTGTTGCAAAATGAGTTGGGATGATACAGTAATAACTTCATGACTGTGAAAAAAGATCTACTTTGTACTTTTGTTTTCGTGCAGTTTGTGAAATGTCTTTCTCTGTGAAATCTGAGAAATGTCTCCAGTGAGAGATTAAGTTGCACGGAAAAATTTGAGGCAAGCGATTTAGTTATAGGAAGCAGAGATGCTAAAAACAGTATGGGATGAGCAAAACAAATCACGGCCACAAAGGATACTGAAACTACGGTCTGTGATGCCCAGGTGCCACATATTGATGCGCAGGTCATCAGCAGACAGGTAGGTCTCCCCATCGCTGTTGACCGAAATAGAGTTGACATGGTAGGTATGTCCATTAGCGAACACTCGTCTGGGACGAACCTCCACCATTAGATCTGTAGGTTTCAGCACTGGCACCTTGGATGCAGAAATGTAAAAAATTAAAGAGTAAAGGAAAGAAGGAGCAAGGATAAGAAGGAGGGAGACAAAGAGAAAAACAAAAGAAAGGACAAACCCAGAGGGCATGAGAGTCAGGGATCATATAAGGGCAAGAGCAAAGACGTAAAAGGCCGACACCTGATTTGCCGATCCAGTGTGAATCTGATACATATTTGACATGTGCAGGTGTGCATGAGTGTGTGTGTCTGTGCACCTGCAGGGAGGTGATGGTAGAGATGTCCTTGAGCCGTCCCTCCTCATCTTTCAGGTTGTATCCCTCCGGTCTCTTGTCTCTTTCACTCACCTTCCACAGTTTAATGGTCTTATCTGTGACAGGCAACAGGATTTTCACATCAGAAGTTGAACAAGTGCAGAGAAAACTGACAGTAATTACTACAGACAACTTAAACAGCTCTCACATAAATGGTCAGGAAAAAAGCTGACTAATAATAATTTATTGTACCTAATGTGGACAGATTGAAGGGAATCCAGTTAATAGAATTTCTTTAGCACAGTTGTAAATTTTACTTTTTGCAAATGGAGCTATGAGGCTTCAAAGTATGATCCCAGTTTCACAGATTTCTGAGCAATTAGGTATAATTAAAGCACATATTAATTTCTGTGGTTTCCCACTGGCAGGATGGTGTCACTATTGTACCCACAAGTGAGTTTCCAACGACTGGCCTGATGTTATTTTATCCTGCTTAGGTAATAAAAGATGAAGCAAGCCTGCCATAATTTTGGGAAGTGGAGGTTGCACTGATGTGTGTAAGTCACACCACAGTCAATTTTCATCAAAAATATTTCCTATTAAGGGTAGAGGCCTTATGGCAGAAACTGCACACAGGCATACTTGCACTTCATTCTAGCACAACTAGAAATCCACATGATCTTCTCATACAGGTTGAAGTGTCATTAATTTCTCACCATTGGTGGAAAGGAGGAAATGTGCTGCATTCTGTTGTGGCAGCCATCTGATCTTGTTGATTTTCTCTTCTATCTCCAGACTCTTCAGGTAGTCAAAGTCTGGCTCGTGGCTCTGAAACGTGCTGTAGACGTTGTATTCCCCAGAGTCCCCCGTCTCCCCCACCTCCTCTGACTCCCCTTTAGACTGCCCAGGGCACATAGTGGACAAAACATAGGTTTCAGTGAACACTTTTGCAGTTTGTGTATAGATACATAACAAAGACTCCTGGTGTTATGTGATGATTATATCATAGCTGTCTTGTGCAGGTGTGCTGGGTACAGAAAGTGATCATTGTAACAAGTTAAACTGACCTCAATCTCTCTCTGGAAGATGACCACTCGGCCACCTTTATCCCCCGTGGCCAGCAGGTCCCCCGTCTGGTTAAACTCCACCGTAGAGATGACATCGGCTAGGAGGAAAGCAGGACAGAAGGAGGCAATTAAGAGATATGGTGGTTGAAATTTAAAAAATAAAAAGTATAGACACAGGAAGAGAAAGACAAAGAGAGGATACAGTAGAAAGGAAATTAAGTAGGCACTGAGCAAATGAGAGGCTGAACATTAGGAGAGCATAATAATTGTGAACAAGGATGGGAATGAAAGAAAAAACACTGGATTGTCTCAAACCATCCTGTTCATTAAAACCCTATATTGTTCTTCTACAATCCCCTTGAACTCTAAACCATAAATCAAACATTTATCTCTAATAGTAGAATATGAAACAAGCCCAACAACAAGTGTCTCTCGCTGAGTGTTCAATCAGTCATGGAGTAATCAATTTCAACATCCATTCCTTTCAAGCAGGAATAATGCACCCATCATCCAATCATGATGCATTTCAGCTTCATGATCAGACATGAAGCTGAAATGCATCTGTCCGATCATACTGGCATGTTATCTGACACCACAGTGACACACACTCTGCTCTACCTTCAGTGACGTAGTCTCGCAGGAAGGTGTGGTTGATTTTGGGGCTCTCAGCGTCCTCGCCCATCTGAAGCTGAGGGAGGCTGACCCGCCAGCGCGCCCGTCCTGAGGGGAAGGGTCCAATCCGTAATCTCTCTCCCCACCCAGGCTCCGCCCATGCTGCTGGGGCCTAGCGGAACGGCCTGGAACAAGGCATCCTGGGAAACCGGCCGACCGGAAGGAGAAGAGGCGTGACAGGGAGATGGAGTTGGACGTGGTAATGGAGAGGGAGGAGTGAGAGGGGATTTAAGAAAGAGGAAGAGAGAGTGAGAGGAAAGTGAGATGCAGGAGGACAGAGGAGACAGAAGAGAGATGGGAAGGCTGTTGATGAAGAGAGCTTTGGGAAGAAAGAGAGCGGCCGTCATTAGGTGGGCTGACAATACGTGCACACAGCATGCCAAATGGTGTGACCTTAGTTAGACATTCAACACACTCATTAGGAAAGACACGTGTATTGATGTACAAGGCCTCGTCAGTGCTTCAGATTGGAGGAAAAACGGCAAACAACTAGAGCAGAGACAATATGAATCCTTGTGTGTGCATACAGAAATAAGTACAGGGCGAGGATGAAAATATCTACTGCAACATGCACTCCATGCAGCCCTGGCAGTGGTGATAAATGTTCCCAGGGTGTGGTAGTCCTCTCTGCCCACCTTCCAGATCCCTGCTTTCTCACGCACACACACACGCTCTCTTCTCAAATAGATAGTCCTTGACGGAGATCAGAGGAGAATGCGATGTCTTGCCTGTGCTGCAGGAGGGAGGAAGGACAGGCCTCAGCACACCTACCAGTCCGCCTGCTGCTGCCGCTGCTGGTATTCCTGCTGCTGGTGTGTTTAAGGTCCTCTGCTGCAGTGTACTCAAGCAGGCCTGCGTGTCTGTCGAAGGGAGAGGAGAAGGGACAGAAAAGAGAGAGCAAGGGTGGTGGTGAGAGGAGGAGAGGCAAAGGAGGAGAAAAAAAGAGAAAGAGAGAGGGATAACGAGGAGGATGGAGGTCCGTTGCCTGCTGATGCTGAGGATCTGATTCTGTGCAGCATCCACTGTGTCATGGCAGCCTCCTCCTGGAGCAGCCAATCGCAGCGCAGCTGTCAAAGGAGGATCCACCCACTGCAGGTGATGAGGAGAACCTAGGACCAGCAGAGGGAGCCCTTAAACACTGAGTGATGTGTAGTTTGCAATCTTCTGTGTCAAAATTGAAAATAATGGTGTAGGGTTTTTTTTTTTAAAAAAAAGAAAGATTTGAATCAAACAATAGGTTAGTGCTGTAGGGATTTCTCTCCAGAACACATCAATGGAACTTGAAGACTGAATGAGAAAAACTAACAGAATGATCGAAAAGCCTTTTCTTAATACCACAGTGTTTGGCATTCCTTCAACAAAGGAACATGGCTCTGACCATTTAGCCTTTATGTCCCACCTCTTTCTTACAAGGAGGGCATTTTCCTGATTATGTTGCACTGAAGTGATTTTCTACAAGACAAAATCAAACAAAACCTTATTTTCAAAGCTTTCCATTTTAGCCTTTCCATAACTTTACTCTTCAAGAGATTTCAAGACCAAGTGTGATGTTACCCCCTAGTGAAAAAAAGACTATAAAAAATGTATGGAAGGCTTTAGGTTTACTCTATTGTACTTTTTCCCATTCACACGTAATCACAGTATACAGCATCCCATAAAGGTCCGATTAAAGCTATTTATCTATAATCTTGCCCACAAGTGTGTTTATGGATTAAAAATGCTTACTTTGTGTTGTTTTTTTAAAGGACAGAGATCATAATAATAAAGTAAATGACAAACACAGATACAACAGGTATCAACACTTCTATCATCTAAAATGCAGAAAGTGGAATATTTTGACATTTACTTGATTTAATCATGCAAAATCGTTCCCATTATGTAACCGATAAGGACACACAATATGTATTATGGTTATTATAGTAATCTGTTTTATGTTTTTATTGCTGGATTTTGCCCATGTTTCAAATTAACTTTGGCTCTAAAAACAGGTACTGGTGCTTTACAAATAAAATGTGAGTTTTTACAATAAATCACTCAAATCTAATGAGTAGTTCACGGACGTTTAATTTATTGGACACGCGAACCTTCTTCAGGCAACCCAATGCACTTGGCAAAATTAAAAGGGCAAATGGGCCAATTTATCATGGAGCAAAGCCTCAGGTTGGACCCGATCCATTAACTCTGTAACGAAGCTTTAATCGGTTCCCTTTAATGAATAAACCTGTGGCGCCAGATTGGCTAAATAAAGGTCAGAGGATTACCTTGACGCAATCCACGGGCTCCTCCATCGCTCTCCTGTCCGGCGCGTCTTCAGTCTGCCTCTCTACCTCCTCACGGGTCAGCCGATTCTCCTGGACTTACTCACTGGGAGTGGAAAGCTGAGTTTACCCGATCTTTTTTCGCATTACCTGAGCGAGGGGATGCCCTGCCTGCACTCTGAGGCTCTGGAATCCATGGAGTCTGGCAGCGGGACTGACGGGGCATCCCCTGAAGCTGGCGCGCAGAGGTCCCTGCGCAGGGAGACGGCGAGGGGCACGGCGATGGTCCAAGGGATGGGCTGGTTCTTCTCCCCGCTGTGGAGTCCGCGCTCCAAGACGCGTGGCAAGAAGTTTGGAGGCGGCATGAAGAGCGACCAAGTGGAGGCCTGGTTGGATGACCACTCAGACTTCACCAGGGCGTACTTTTTACGCAGAACTTCCGCGTAAGATTCACTACTTTCCATCACTAATGTTTCTCACAGCCGAGACCAAGTTAGACTTTTGTCATTCTTGTCAGCCGAGACTTTTAATTTGAAAGGGCGTATATAGAAAAACTGTTTATGTTCTGCTTTCTTCCTTATCTTTATTTGTCTTTGTACATCTACAACAAAATTACATGCAAACCCATCCAAGTGCAAACAGTAATGTCCATCAGTCAGAGGTATATAGGTATATAAACAAACAAGCAAGCAAGCAAATGCATAAATAAATAAAATGCTTCTGAGCAAACTACAAAAATATTATTTAAAATGAGAAAGAAATATTCTAAAAAGAAAAAGGAAACAAAAAACACAACATGCGCATACACGATATTTCATACTGCACATTCCTGCCCACAATTTTCAGTTTGTTAGTCCAAGCTTTTGTATAAATAAATACAATGCTTCTGAGCAAACTACAAAAATATTATTTAAAATGAGAAAGAAATATTCTAAAAAGAAAAAGGAAACAAAAAACACAACATGCGCATACACGATATTTCATACTGCACATTCCTGCCCACAATTTTCAGTCTGTTAGTCCAAGCTTTTGTTGTCCTGAAATGCAGTAGTTCAAACCGAGTGTGTCCAGGGTGCAATGGGTCTTTTAAAATGCTCTGGGCCCTATTGAGGCACCAGGAACTGCACACTTCTTCAAGGGAGGGAAGTGCTGTCCATAACTTTTGCAGAATATGACTCTGGATGACACTGCTAATGACTGCACAAACACACACTCAGTCACTTCCACAGAAAAGTCCGTGTGTTTTCATTTTTGCTTCCACTGCATGATCATGAATTCTGTCTTGACTGTGATTTCAGGATGAGTCCACAGCCTGACATGTCCCCACTACCGGCCGGGGTTTCCAGGAGCAGCTCTGACCACTCCGGCCTCGTCAGGAAGAATCCTCGCCGCAGATCTTCCTCTCCGATGACCAGCTCACACCTGAACAGCTCATCTTTAGCAGGCAGGCTCAAACCCTTCCCTTCTAATGTCAGCGCCTCCGAATGGGTGGATCGATTCTGTCAAGACACGCTAGCACGTGACTCCCCTTGCTCTCCCCGCTCCCCTCCCCTCCCCTCCCACCATTCTTCCCATTTCTCTTTTTCCCCATGCCGTCCACTTTCCCCCATTTGCCCCGGCTCCCCAGACGTTCCCCAGTCTCCTCAGCTTCTGACGCACAGTGCTACAGAGATTACAGCGTGCGGCCGTGGTGAAGGCTGCCCGTGGATGATGGGGCTCCTAGGAGGAGGCCTAAGATGGATGGGCTCTATAGTAGAGCTCTGCCAGGGTGCTGTCGTGCACACTGGGGAGCTGCTGGCCGCTGAGGGCAGCTCCCTCTCCCTTGTGAGGAAAGACTGTGGAGGAAGAAGCACCTTGGAGGAGGTGGTAGCCCTGACAGCACTGGGCTGCTTGAGTGAGGGCGACCTGTACAGCAATGCACATCTGGAGCTGGTGAAGGGTATCATGGGATGTGTGTTGGCGACAGGTTCACCAATGAACCTGAGAGATACATCCGAGGTAAGCCTTCTTGCACATGCCATGGCTCTGCATTTTGAAAAAAGCAGCATGACGGGTTTCTAGGTTCTAGAGCACAAGTGGTGGATTTAAAGTCACGAATGAGGTCTGTGCACTAAATTAGCCTTGATAGCCTGTTTTTAGAGGATGACATGGTTATTTCTTGGAGTGTGGGTGTGTGTCAGGGAATCCCAGATCACGCACTTGCTTTAATCCCTTTAGAGATTTCTTCTACTGGTAAACCTGATTACTAAGAGGGTGATGTATCCTGCTATACTGCAGTGAGTTGTTCGCTCGCACACACACCCATACATACACACATCTATACATACACACACACATCTACACATGCACACACCCATGCAGTGAGGGAAGATGGCACAGCTCACTAAAAGGCTTACAAGTGGTGCCCACAGCAGTTTTCCTTGACCTCATCATCAATGTGATTAGGAATGGGTGCCAACGCTTGGCAGATTTGGACACCAGGTAATCCCAAGTCTGCGTGGGTGTGGATGGGTGGATCTTTATAACCTGCTGGACATGGTTCCAGAGAAATGCGGGTATTCCTGCCCCAATGTGTATAAGGCCGATGAGCAATATCAGCTTAAGGATTTAGGAGTATGAATAGAGTAAATCTAATATGTGTTTTGTTTACCTCCACAGGACCCAAGATTCAACTTGGATACTGATCAATCATCAAAGATCAGGAGTGTTTTGAGTGTTCCCATCAAGAACCACTGGGCAGAGGTAACATTCATGACTACTCAAAATTATTTTATGTTGATTATGTTTTTTTTTTTTTACACATGTTTGTAGCTTAATCAGGACAAATATATACAGTCCAAAATAATTTTTAGAGGTATAACATCCATATACTAAGACAGATGTTATAATGCAGATTGCATAACAATAAAACTGCTTTTTGTGGACAGGTGGTAGGTGTAGTGGTGATGATCAACAAATCAAGTGGTTGCGATGGATCTGTTTTTACGAACATGGATGAAAAGGTGAGGGATTTGTCATATTTTAAGGATTACTACAGGGCACCAAATGGAAGAGGTTTGGTCTGTTTTGTACTTATGTTATGCTAACCACATATGAATTTACAAATTTCGGTAAGAACTCACTAATGAGTGCCTGCTAGCAATAAATTTTATTTAAGACTGAGTTGGATTTTACTGGTCAGGTGCTGTCCAATCACATGGATGTGTTGGGGATGGTGCTGGATAATGTCCAGCTATATGAGAGCTCCAGACAAGAGGCTAAACGCAGTCAGGTAGCCCCACCAGAGAAGAATACGAAAACTATTTATTCCTATGAATATATGTATGTCTATGTATTTCATGTATCTGTGTGTGTGTGTGTTTGGATTTGTCAGGCTTTGATAGATATGGCACAGGTTTTATCCAAGGAGCACCATTCCTTTGAGGTTCTACTGAGTAAGATGGCTGCCACCATCATGCCCTTCACACATGCTCAGTACTGCACCATCTTCATCCCCAGCGAGCAAACTTCAGTCAGGGAAGACAAGGTACGTCAACTGTTTAATTACTTTACTTGTTTGCTTGTAAAATTAGACGTGGGATCTTATATTCCCTGTAATCCACAGTGTATTCTGTCCTTCTGGTGCCTTTATTGCAGATTTCATTCTCCCGAGTGATACACTTGGAGTGTGAGGAGCTCGGATCAACTTGCCAGATCTACAGAAGGTATAACCCGTAAACTGCACAAGCCCTTACTGTTAATTTGCTTCTTACAATTTAGGATTTCTTTCTCTAACACTAAGAAAATGCATCTTTTTTCAGGGAGCGTGACATCAGCGATATAGATCCATCGTATGCCTCCCGAACACTGGTGGCCATGGAAACACTTAATATGTCGATGAGTTCTGAGGAATCAATAATGAGCCTCATCTGCTGCCCTGTTCGAAATGAAAGGTCTGAAAATGTTATCGGTACGTTCCTCTCTTGATTCTTTTACTCATCTGTTTCAGCTGTTCTTGTTTCATGTCACAACTCTATGAACTCTCTAAAATAGTGTTGCACGATATTGGGCTTTTGCTGATATCTGATATGCCAATATTTTACTACTTATTTGGCCTGATATCGACGTACACACAATTTCCCGCCCCCCATCTAATTGCGGAGAACATCAAATCTTCACTTAAGTGGAATTAACACATGACTCTACTTATTCTAATCCTATTATTTTTATGTAACACTTTCAAACAACCTGTAGGCTTTATCCTACTTTAATAGGCTTGGATGACCTGGAGCAATCCTGACAATATCCACAACCATGACAAATCTGACCTACTGTATCTCACAAGGTGCAAAACAAATAAATAAAAGTAATCTCTGACCTCGCATGCACCCTCGCACTGTGGACATAGTGTTAAGCATTAGTCAGCGTCGTCTTAGTTGTTTGTCAGTGTTCATTTTGGGCCAATGGCGACATTCAATTTTAAAACCTTAATCAGCCCACACAGATAACCCGTTTATATCATTGTGCATCTAAAATACAGCAGTACATCCATTCACACTAACATACAAAATGCTGTTTACCTGAAACGGGAAGTTGACTGTTACTGGTGTATTTAAGACTGTTAAGAAAGGATGAAATTTAACCCCTGAAAAAACTAGCATATTCAATATGTCCCTACTCAACCAGTTTTGCTTCTTCTATCAAAACCTATACTGTACCCCCCAAAGGTGGGACACCTCTTTTCACTTACACTGAAAAACTGTGCATTTCTTGCCATTTAGCCGTGTGCCAGCTGATGAACAAACGGAGCAGAGACTCAGATGAGATGGAAGCCTTTAACCGATATGATGAGCGCCTCCTGGAAGACCTGGCCGTGTACTGTGGCCTGGCTCTGCAGTATGCTCAGGCTGTCCAGATCACAGAGGAGCGGAGGGCCAGTATAGAGGTCACACAGGAGGTAGGAAAACCACCTCACCCTATACTCTATACTAGACATATCTTTAGCTGAGATTTATCAGATGTATAAAAAAATTAAAATCTTGCCTGCATGTATTTCATTGAAACTTGCAGGTTCTTGCATACCATATAACTGCAGCAGAGGAGGAAATCCAGGCATTGCAGGTGAAATAAACACTTTCTCACAGTCCAGTGATGCTTTGCTACAGCTCTTAGTCTCTGTACTAGATCAGTATATCATACATTAATATTAGTGATCCTTACAAAAAAAGAGCACCTACTACTTCTATCATTCTATTTCAGTTACCCTCCCTCTTCACTATTTTGATCCTGTTCATTGGATTAACAGGCTTTAATAATAATGTCCAGCTAATGCTCTAACAGGTTAAAGCTCTTGATGAGCTGCTATCACTGCCCAAGGGTGGCAAAGGTTATGGTTACTGCCACACCCATGTTAAACCTAGAGGACTTCCTTGGAGGTAGAAAACAAAATCACGTTATGTTCTGTGTCTGCGCAGCTGACTCATCTGTTCTGCATGTAGATGTGTATCTAAATGGCTTTATTTGTGGGGTTTCTGTTTACAGGAGGCCACGATTCCACCTGCTGAATCACTGAATATTCTAGATTTCCATTTCTCCGGTTTTGGCCTCCCAGAGGACCTGACCACTCAGGCCACCGTTCGCATGTTCCTGGACCTCAATTTGGTGCAGGATTTTAACATCGATTACAAGGTAGCTGACTTGCCGAAGATTAGATTTCACTGTAACAGCTGAGTATAGCAGCTGTATTGTTTAACTGTGATATCACCTAAATAAGGAAAAAAATCTGTTTAAATTAGATTATTCTGGGCTTTGAAATTAGGCTATACTAACACAGCATTTTTAAAAAAAAATTTTTTTGGGGGGGCAGGGGGATTTTTCAAGATTTTATTGATAGAGAGAGTGAAAGAGGGTAAAGACGAGAGAGACATGCAGCAAAGGGTTGTGAGTTGGACTCAAACTCACGACTGCTGCTGGCGACCTGTGCCCATATGGTAACGACTTAACTCAGCGAGCTATATGGCGGCCCACTAACAAAGTGTTTTCATATAAATACAGCTAAATTTCAGTTCATTAAATCTTTTATCATAGACAGACAAAGTGCCAAACATGCTTTGAATACAAAGACAAGCATATGAATCTGCTATTATATGTTAAATTTGAAGCTGTAGTTCACTTCTTTGGAGTTTAACTGCTGACAAATTCAGCAAGAAAATTAAAATCATAATAAAGTCAGCTAATTCAGACTGATCCCTACATAATTTGATCACTCTTCTATTATTCACCACCTTTTACAAATGTTTCTTCCCCCCAGAGTCTCTGCCAGTGGGTCCTGACTGTAAAACGTGGTTACAGGAACAACGTGCCTTATCACAACTGGAACCATGCACTGAGCACAGCACAAAGCATGTTTGCGATGCTCATGGTCACAGACAAGCTACAGGTTAGTGCATAAATTTGTCTATGAGACAAAGTAAAATGTCTCAAAATGTGTCCTACATCCTAAACCTTTGCATTTTTGTAACAGCATCCCAATCATGACAAAATTATTTTTAAATTACAAGAGAATGTGGATATATAACAGCATCAAATTCAGTGTCCATATGTGTTTGTGTGTATCTTTCAAATAAACAACACAGACATGGAGAGCATATTTGCTGTTTGTGTAATATAGTGCTGATCAGCCACATGGTGTAGCCATAATTAGCAAGTATGAAGAATGTGTCATGTTCTATAAATGCAATCAGGAAAATGTGTGCATCTCCAAATTTGAAAGAAAAAATTGGGCCTTGAAGAATTTTATGCATGTTGGGGACAATCTGTTCCAAAGTTCATTCTGTGTCTTGATATTTGTACATCGTCTTACGAGTCTCATATGTTTTTAAGTTCTGAGGCTGAGCTGTTCCAAAGTTTGTTTAGGAGTTATTCAAGGACTGCCGGGGATCTTTGGTACAGTGCAGTCTTAATTATTTGAAAGAGGATTTATTTTGACTGCCCAGTACAACTTAACTGCTTTCTGTGGGGATCACACAACAGCTGAAATCTCTACTGAAATGACCTCTTCAGATCACTTATTTCAGCCACTCTCTCTATTTCCATGAATATTTGTGACTTTGCACTATAGTGAAAGGTTGTGCACCCAGTTTTCATGAGGTTGGTCAGATCTGTGGAGTATTTGGTCTGATAAGACATGATCTAATCCTGTGTAACAGAAATCAGAAATTTTACCTTTTATTTAATTAGTTAAACTTCAGAACATTTTAACGATGTTTAAACTGGTAGTTTCTGGGGCTGCTGCAATCAGTCCTTTCTCTTCGTACATGTGCAAAGATGTTTGGTATTAGCTTTGACTAGCGCATGGACAATCAACACGCTTCAGGATTTGAGCCATCTTAGAAAAAATCTTAAATTTAAAACGTTTTTTTTCTGCAAACTTAAACTGGCTACACACTGCTACATCTGAGGCTCAGTTTTTCTTTTTTAATTTTGTAAAACACTTTAGTTCAGCCTTGAAATGTGCAGTAGCAAAGTGTAGAGCTTCCCCTAACCATAATTGTGGATCATGGATTCATCTGCTTATTATTTTCCCAGTTTAGAAATCAGTTATCTTGTCTATAAAATATTAATTTACAAAATAAAAAGACTTCAAAATGTCAATCTCAGTTATATAGATGTCAAACTGATGTCTTGTTTTCTTTGACCGACAGTGACAACCCAAACTTATTCACTTTACAATTATATAAAACAGAAAAAAGCGGTAGGTCTTTACATTTAGAGGGCTGGAACCAGGGATTAATTGTTTTTCTTGAAAAGTAAATCAAATGAGTGTTCAACTATCAAAACAGTTGTTGATTAATTATTTCTACTGTGTCAATGTTAAATTAACATTTAACATTAAAGCCATGCCTACCTTTACCAGCTAGAGCAAAATCTCTGTGAAATGAGCTGGCACACAAAAAACAGAATGTGCACAAAGTCAAACACTGTTTCCAACAGAGAGCATGGATGTTATTTACTATATCTACCTTTATTTCACACTTTTCTTTCTGTCCGTTTCTTTGTGTTTTATCTCAGACCATATTTTCCCGTCTGGAGATCCTAGCACTGATGATAGCCACTCTGAATCACGATATCGACCACAGAGGTGTTAGTAATTCCTACATAGAAAGGTAAATGGTACTTCTCCTTCTCTCTCATGTAATCTCTTCTGTTTTTGCCACGTAAAAAAAATATGATCTAATCCGCGGCTATGTATATATCCTCTCATTTATATTTGTCCTCTGTTATGTTGGTTGTTATATAAATTATCAGTCAGTGCCTTGTTATATAATTTCTTTCATTCTCTCAGGACTCAGCAGCCTATAGCTCAGCTGTATGGACACTCCTCTTTAGAGAACCACCACTACAATCTGTGCCTCTTCATCCTAAACAACACCGTAAGGCCCCATCCACTCATCTTTCCATTCATTTTGACCTCACCTCTAATTGCACACAATCAATAGCATGTCTGTATGTAGTCCCACTACCTCTTTCATCAGATCTTCTCCCTTTTAAATCACTTTACTCTCCAGTGTTTTCCTTCAATCATCCCAGTTAACTGGACTCTTTATCAGTCTGTCTGTCTTTCTCTGTCTCTTTGACATTAATCATTTCATCATCACAAGACTTAAAAAATGAATAAAACTCAATAATATGAAATACACCAGTATAAAATTTAATTAATTGTAGTTAAAACCATTTATGTGCCTGACTGTCTCTGCATGCATTCATTGGTTACTAAGTCAATTCGGTTCAATTCAATTAATTTCACTTGCTTTCTCTCTCAACCTCTGTCAGGGGAGTAAGATTCTCAGCGGTCTGTCCACTGAAGACCACAAAACTGTACTACACATGGTCAAAAGGGCAATCCTCGCCACTGACCTGACCGTCTACATGGAGTATGTTAAGACATTAAATGTCTAAGTAGCGGAAAGTCAACAATCATGCAAGTCTCACTTTAACCCTGGTATGCTTGTTTCTTGTGACTGCTTTTTTAGGAGAAGAAAAGAATTCTTCAGTCTTGCCAAGAAAAAGAGAGTGAGCTGGAAGAGCGAGAAACAGCGAGATCTGCTGAGGTGAGAATTAAATAAATCAGAGTCTGGGACATATTATGATGATGTATGCGGTGGAGCTGGGTAAGGGGCCATCTCTGAAGCTATTCATTTATTCCACAGATCAATGTTAATGACAGCAAGTGACCTCTCTGCTATTGCAAAGCCCTGGCCTGAACAAAAACGGGTAGGTCTCAAAGTAGTGCTCTTGTGAAGACGCAGTTCACAGTTTATCCCTCAATCACATTAGGTCCATCATGACCTTAACCTCATTCTTCCTCCTAACAGATTGCCAACTTGGTTGCCAAAGAGTTCTTTGCACAGGGGGATAAAGAGAGAGAACAGTTCAAAACCAAGCCAATTGTAAGTTATGCTTGCAGCTACAGTTTATACCTTACAAAAGACTTGCAATGAGTAAAATTCAGATTGATACTATATACACATAAATTAATTTAAAATATCAATATTGTTTATTATAGCTGATTTTTTTAATGGTAAAATATTAATCCAGTTTTTTTAAACTGCTATTTCACCTCCCTAAAGCAACATTTTTCCATGCACAAGAGTCCTTCAGACATGTTATAGTTATAAAGTAGCATCACACCTGCCCAGCAGGTGTCAGACCTCGATAACAGTATCATGATGCCAAACACACACATTTGGGGAAGTATTGATACTTGGATACGTGGCTTGATGTACGATTTCTTATGGTCCCTATAAAAACTGCACCAAGAATTTTTTTACGAGCTGTTATTGCCTGTCGGACAACACTAAGCCAAAAGTAATAGTATCTTTGACTAGCTCAAGTACGGTGAGCCTGTTATGTCATTATCATATATTATATTGTCTTGTATTTAGAAATATAAATTCTTTTTTTTTTTTTTTTTTTTAAAGATTTATTTTTGGCATTTTCAGCCTTTATTGGAGAGGATACGACAGTGGATAGAAACGGAAACAGGAGAGAGAGTGGGGAAGGACATGCGGTAAATGGCCGAGGTCAGACTCGAACCCGGCACAGCCGCTATGCCTCGGCATGCGGGTCCCGCGACATAACCACTAGGCTATCGGGGCACCCAGAAATATAAATTCTGATTGATATAACTGCCTTCATCTGATAAGTCTTCAGCCTCCACTGCTTAACTAAATTACCTTGTAGCTTGCTATGTTTTTAGATGAGATGAATAGGAAGGAATATTCATATTCAGTGACATTTTCCCCCATGTTAGAAAAATGATCTGCTCTTCTATAAAACTGTGACCTTCTGACAGCCACTGTACTTTCTTATCTCACCAGGACATGATGAACAGAGAAAACAGCACTCGACTGCCATACATGCAAGTTGAATACATTGATGAGATCTGCTATCCGCTCTACAAGGTGTGTTACTGCTATTGGTGTTGCGTGTGCGTGTGGATGTATGCACATGGCATGAATGCATGTGTGTTTGCATGTTTGTAAGGAAAATAATACCCAACTATTACCTTTATTGCTGTGCAGTTCTTACATTCTGCTTCGTTCCCCACTTTTCCATCAACTATTCCATCTCTTTCTTTGCCCTCCTCAGACGGTATCGGGACTCTTTAACAGCTGCTCTCCGCTGCTGAACAGTTGTAAGAAGAACCGAGAAAACTGGCTGCAGCTCGCTAAGGATGCAGAGGAAGAAAACAATGAAAACTGCAGCACTGTAACCCTGGAAACACATAAAAGCATTGATGAAGAGACCCAGACAGAGGAATAGAGGACTGTGTAGGATGATCCAAGGCAAGTTCTCGCTTATCTCAGCTTTATAAACAAGCCACACTCACAGCATGCAGTGTAGAACATAACCTGCAGCTGCTCATGCTGCTACCAGGTATATCTGGCGGGCTTCGGTCTGCCACAAAGCATGTGGTAACACTGTCGTTAAACTGCTGTAAAACTCTTCACATGGACTCTTGCTCTGTACATGCATATGCAACAGACTGGACAGAAGATGAAGACACACAAGAGACTTGGGAAGCAAAAAGAAATCTCATGTTGTGCCTCATCCTCTCTTGGACACTCTTGGACTCTTAACCAAACTATGATCTGATGCCCACACACCAGAACTTGGATGAACAAATGTGTTTATGGGTTATGCAGTAATCTTGACTAATAACACTGCAGTTATGTCTCAAACAACTTAGATAATATTGTTCACCATAACCAATGTAAAGCTTGTCAGCAATATGAAATCTGACACTGATGTGTTTCCTGGTCACTGAAAGTCTGCTAAATAAATGTAATAATTTGTATACCATATCTATACTTTAACCTATGCAACACTGAGTTTGTCGTTGTATATTGTATATATCTTCTACTATGCAATCAGCAGTTATAGCCTGAACATTTATGAAGCCTGGTCACAAGTCATTGCTGGTCTATGAAGCCTAGTGACTACAGCCATTTGGAAGGTTTTGATAGTTTCGTGTCAGATTTGGTTAATTTGCTAGAAATTAAGAAAAATATGTTTCATGTCACTTTCAGTTTATGACAAAAACATTGCAGAGAAAAAAAATATTTTTCACCACACATATTACAGTATGCATTTTCAAAATAATGTCATGTAACTTATTGCAGTATTGCTGCAAACCTCATCTGTACAGCTTTAGAGCTAGTTGACATCAAAATTACATAGCTGGGCAGTATGGTTTACTGTGATCCTGCATGTATATTACAGACAAATGTGTTTGTGTCACCCTGTATGCACCTTACCTGTTGTAAATTTGTAATAAAACATTCATTTAAAAAAGTTTGACGAATAAAAGGGATTATTGTGCCAGAAAAGCCAAGCAGTATTCCAACATTAACATATTTTTTATCATTATGACCATTTTATCGAGTTTATCGAGGATATGTTACTTTATTTTGAAATACTACATCATGGCAATCAGCTGGACAATAAATTGTGTTCATTGGCTTCCTGTAAAATCCAGAATAAAACTGAAAAAGACGTTTGAAGAAGCTAAGTCAATACCTGAAGTCACTTCAATCGTTCACCCGCCTGATATTAACAACACACTAATTGTCGTTTTCTGTGAATCAAAGCCCAAGACAAAACTTGACGTTGAACACTTGATCAATTTATTTTCTTTCCTCATTCATCACAATTAAGCTTGAACACGATCCATACTAAATTACAAACAAGCACTCACAGAAACAACAACTATTGCAGCAACCTGCCGCCTCAGTGGTCAAAAAATTGTTTATCTTCCAGGTGGAACATTTGACTAGACAAAGACTGGCTCCTATTCAATAAACTGAGCACTAACTGGCTCCTAATTGGTACTGGCAGACAGACAGAACAATTTAACACAATATAAAGGTGCCAAATGTCACTATACTTGAAAATACAAACTAACAATTCCACCTACACCCCTTGTATTATACAAAGGTTAGTTACAGGTCACTCAATAATGTCTTTTTGGTCTGCAACTTGATAGAAGGCACCAGGCCCTTTTTGTCATCAGGAAAACCTCCAACACTTTGCCCAAAGGTCAGGAACCACGCATAGCTGAAGAAACCATCACAACTACAACATCTCCAGCAACTAAGTTCTTTTTTTGGTTCTACTTTTTCCTTTCTTGTAAAAACAACAGTTACTCTCAAACCCATAGCTTCCAAAACAGATTGGATATTGAACTTTTATCCATCAACGTTTCACATACATGTCCGAGGGTTCAAAAAGTTCAGGTGGCCTGGCTGGTTTTCCTTTAATTAGAAAAATATGATTTTAAAAAAAGGGTTTCAAATCATTTGGATCGTCACACAGCTTGGTGATTGGACAATCATTAAAGTAACCTCTGCTTCACAGATAACAGTCTGGAGTCCATCATTGTCCAACATGTGCAAGTGCAAGACTTTACTATTCATGTCATATGCTCCCAAACGCTGCCATAATGAGGTCCTGCTGGTGGATTAAAGCTCCATTTAATTCCAGCTGGAAAAAGAGTTCTTCAGATGTGCTCATTACTCAGTGCAGCAAGAGCTTCTCTCAGCTGTTGCTCTTCTTCAACAAAGTTGGTTCCATTATCTGACTCAACGTGGACAACTTAATCTCTTTTGCCGATAAACTGATGCAAAGCATTTATGCCTGCGTCAGTCTCCAGAGAGTTTTCCACCTTCAAAATTAACTGCTCTCCACACCAAACAGGTAAATACTGCCCGTTATTTTTGCAAGCTGTTCTACCTTATATTTCCACATGTCCAAAATAATCTAGTCCAACGTTAGTGAATAAAGGAAAGCCTTAGTGAATGTCTGCTTATTTTACCTTTTCAGACAACAAAGCAGAAATGTCCTCCTGAAACCTTTGCTGGCAATAGCAAATGATAGCTAACTCAGCTCCCAACAGGTCTTTTGGAGCCAAGGTATTACTCTTAGTTGCAATTGTGGCTTGTTTTCCTTCCCTTTGATCAGCTTGTGCATCGCCAGAGGTCTTCTGAGTATTTCCTCTATGACTGCACTCCAACATGATTGCTTTCAGTTTAAGAAACCAGACAACTGACAGATCATTTTCCAGTCTGAGTAGGAAGTCATGAGATGATTAGTAGCAGTAAGTGAATCATTTCAGCCCAAGGGAACTCTTCACACATCTATTACATTATCTATTACATGAGGCAGGTGCGTCGGAGAGGGACGAGCACATCCAACAGGTACAAAACACACTCTCGCACACTGTCTAACTAAATTTATTAATGCTACGTTTTGGTACTAAAACTTCATCAGGCAAATAGTTTGGCGCAAAGTCAGTAGCCATCTCAAATAGGGAGTGACTCTGACTCTGCCACCAAGGAACGAACTCCACATACCCCTGGGAGGTATGAAACACCACAAGAGAAAAAAGATTATTCGCATAATAACTAGAGTCATGCGAATCAGCAGTGATACCAAGACAAAACATTCATATTGCCTCAACATATTTTCACAGTATGGGTAAGGTGGGACAGAGATACTTAAAAGCAGTCTGGGCCCGGACTTGCAGTTGTTTTTGTGAATTAACCTTGACCAAAATAAGTAGGTGAATTATTAGCAGGAAATTCACTTAGGTTATGTGCAAGAGGCCTCTGGCCAGTCCAAGAACCACAGGGAGAGGGCTGTGGATGATCCAGGAGAGGAAAGTAGACTTGTCAAATCTCCACACTGCTCCACTTCAGCAACCAATGCATTTCCAGAAGTAGAATGGGAGGCAGAGCCTTCAGTTATCAGGCTCCTCTCTTGTGGAATCAGCTCCCAGTTTGGGTTCGGGGGGCAGACACCCTCTCTTCTTTTAAGATGAAGCTTAAAACTTTCCTATTTGACAAGTCTTATAGTTAGGGCTGCTCAGGATCACCTGAGCTGTCCCTCAGTTAAGCTGCCATAGGTTTAGACTGCTGGGGGACTCACATGATGCACTGGGCTCCTCTCCTCTCCTCTCCTTTCTGTACTGTATATCACCAATACATATGACTAACCTATGTTTCCCCCCGAGGTTCTGTGTCCTGCTTGTTCTCTCCGTGGATGTCCCTGGATCTGGAGCTCAACGTCCCTGATCTGGAGCCGATCGTCCCTGGTCTGGAGCTCAACGTCCCTGATCTGCAGCCGCTGGCCTCACTACCTCCAACCCTTACCCCAACCTCTCCTGCTATCCCTCCCTCCCTCCTCTTCCCCACTCCCAACCCAACCGGTCGAGGCAGATGGCCGCCCTCCCTGAGCCTGGTTCTGTCGGAGGTTTTTTTTCCCCCCTTCCCTATCATGGGGGGTTTTTGGTTCCTTCCCACCGTCGCTGACTGCTTGCTCATAGGGAATCCAAAAGCAACCTTGGATTGTTGGGTTTTTCTTTTTCTTTTTCTGTTTCCTGTTCTTTCTTACAATGTTAAGCGCTTTGTGACGACCTGTGTTGTAAATATGCGCTATATAAATAAAACTGAATTGAATTGAAATTGAATTTGAACTAGCATGCACACAGAACCTAGGAGGTCATTTAAAGAGTGCTAGTCATACCTCCCCATGATGTACGTTGGTCGCTTTGCTCCTCCACAACGTCCTGTGCAGGAGATTAGCGGTGTTCTCCACAAACACAAGGGCCAAATCCTTTCCTCCTCGTCGCAGTAACTTTCTGAAGTCAACAAACTCCTCTCCAAAGCTCCATGGTAACACAGCTTACTAGTAAGGGTTATGTTTTTTGACTTATGCTGTCACGGCTGAGTCCAAACTTGAAGCCATTTTAGGATGCGCTCAGTCCGAGGCTGAACTTCCCGTTGAACGCTTGGTCGATTTATTTTCTTTCATAATTCACCAGAATTAAGCTCCAACATGTTCCATAACAAATTAAAAGCAAGTACTCACAGAACCAGTAACTATTGCAGCAACCTGCCGCCACAGCGGTCAAACAACTGTTAACTTCCGGGTGTAACACCTGACCAGCTGGTTCCTGTTGACTGAACTCGGCGCTAATTGGCTTCTACAACCTAACTGAACCGCGGTATCAACAAACACATGCTATTGTCAGAGTAGGTGATTATTTCTGTTTACTAGAGTTTCCCACAGTTTGTTATGATCAAAAGTAGAATTCTGGGCGATTTACAATGATACATTGAGCACCTGACCTCTTTTTCTCTCTCCATTTATTTATATGCCACCGTTGCATGTCACTAACTCTGGGGTTTCCTCTTGTTAGAAGTTTGTGTTTTGTCCTTTCTGCATGTATCTCTGGCTTAACGTTTCTGATTTACAGCAGTTACTGGCCCTATATTCACTATATTTTTGTGTTTATCTTTTATTACTATTGCATAGTGTTTTTTGAAAATTAGACTAGGTGTGTTCACTCGATTTCCAAGCAAGCCCTGCACAAAAATTCCAATGTGGTTAGATTGTCTATTTGCGCATAAATGGCAAATAAAAATCTTGGTTTCAGATTCAGACTTCTTCATTGTCATTTGGCCCTTTACAGGAAGAACAACATGCAGATTCTAGATTCAGACATTACTAGAATGCTTAAGGTCTATCTATCTATCTATCTATCTATCTATCTATCTATCTATCTATCTATCTATCTATCTATCTATCTATCTATCTATCTATCTTCTAGATTAATTATGTTGTGAATTGGCACTGTGTAAATCAATTAAATTGAACTGAACTGGAAATATTGGGATTAAAATGTATTGTATATATGTATGTATGGTTTAGTAATATTGGTCTCACTCAGTGAGACATTTCTTACATTGGTTTTCGGGATTCAGCGTTTACAATCCCTGGCCTCTAGGGGGCACTGATGCACTTTAACATGGCGCTGTCGCTGCCTTAAACACACTGCAGAAGAAGACGCAGACGGAGAGAAAAGAGGAATAAAATGACAGGGCGCGCAAAAAGAAAACCCAAATCCATTCAGGTAATTCCACTCAGTTCTGTCTACTTGTGTCTTGTCGTGGAAATGTCTGTTTAAACGACGGTTTCCGCAGACGAGGAGCTGTGCTGCGTGCGGTTATGTTGACGATAGAGCAACTTGTGTTAAAGGCGATGGACAGAAGTGTTGGGCACGGTGACTGAGCAGCGGTGCTGAGACGACAACATGGCAGCAACGCTGCTCATTAGTACTGCTGTGTTCAGTCACGCTCACAGTACACACCAGTGTTTACGCTGCTAGCGCTGCTAACATCAGACACACTGATTTGTGGAACATAACCAAGTATTTATTGTAGCTAGGTGGTGTTTGTGAGGTCACGTTATCTCTCTGTAGTCTGCTGCAGGGACACGGGTGGGTGTCCTCATTAGATTCGTGCTTTTATCCCACAAAGGCCAAAAAATGAGTCCTCTAACCGCTAACACTGCGTAGCTAGCATCCTTACATATTAGAGCTCGGTCCTGTACACTCCTGTGCCGGGTACAGTGTGCACACAACTGAACACAGCTGTACTTGTTATGCAATAAATGCAGCTGCCAGCTTGTAAGTACTAAAATAAGAACCCAGCAATAAACCCAGCCTACCTTTGTGGGTACTGTGACGTAGAGTTTTTTTTTTTTATTGAATCTGTATGAGAGATGGTCTTTTTGTAAGAGCTATTTTTAATATGTAGTCTCCTTAATTTGTATAATCTTGGTGGATGATAAACTACCTATCATTATAACGCAATATAGTTAAATTAATTGTTTGACTGGTGTATTGAAATACAGTATTTATAGCTTGCCCTACCAAACACACTGACAACTCAAATGTCCCATATTGTACCGCTTTTCTGCAAATTCATGAAAGTCTCACATGTCTCCAGAATGTGTCATTCAGTTTTTTGCCCCAAATTACTGCAGAGATGGTTAATTGCAACATGGCTGATTAACATGAGACTGTTTTAGTATATGTAACTTTAAATGCAGCTGAGCTGTTGGTGTCCATACCCCCTTCAGGAAGAAGACTCTCTCTGCATCTGTGATTAACAGTACAGAGTAAAACCGTTGACAGAACCCCAGCACACACAGGTGTGATGAGTGTGTGAGGCCATGACTTTCTATAGCTTTTGACTTTCTCTCTGAGTGATCATTTCACCTGGAAATATCACAGAATTCACTGCACAGCCATTTTTTTAAACAATGTATGGTGAATTTGTCAGACCGTGCTGCATTCCTAAAATCTGTTGTTTAGCGGTGCAGAGCTGCAGCTTGAAATTGGCCCTTAAGAGACAGTTTGCTAATATGTTGTCTTAATGGGCTGTGTTTGAGTTACTGTTTCTTACTAATTACATCATCTGACAACTGAAACTTTTCTCATCTGCTTTTCATCTCTTTAGGAGTTGGGCACCGACAATGGACAGTTGAAGAAAGCCCGAACTGATGAATCCAAAGCTGTGCCATTGTCAGGAGTGGATTCAGGGCAACGTGATGAAATGGTGCAACTGTACAATTTTCAAATGCCAGAAGATCTGTACCACTTCTGGGATTTCTGCAAGGAGCTTTGTCCCGACAACCCCCGTGGTATGCTCTTGATACCAACAGTGTATCTTGTTACAATAATAGTGACAGGACTGAAGATTCAGCTGACATTTAATCAATTTTTCTGTCTGCAGACCTAGAGAAAACAAACTGGAGCCACTGAGTTTAGTGCTTGTTTGCTACCCGAAAGTCGGGATGGATGCAAAAATCCACTACTAGACTTCTTCTAAAAACACAAAAGACACCCTAGCATTTGAGGAGACCCCGTTAAATCAGACTTTAACACAAGTGTCTCTGTTTGATTATGACTTTTTATTTGCCAGTTCTGCCACTCTTTACCAAGTCCATGGCAATTTTGACACCACTGCTGAGTACAGCTACAAATAGTCAGTTAACATTTAGTCTATTAAAAGTCAAACAATTCTGTCATTCCTTTACTGATCAAACAAGAATGTCAGGCTAAGATATTTAAGTGAATCCAAGGCACAGAGAAGCTAGATGACTATTTTTAGGTTTTGCATATTATATTCTGGTTATTTTTTAAGTATTTTTACAAGTATGTAGAATAAAGCAGTGTGTATACATTTAAAATACATTGCAAAATCAGGATCAAAGTCACCAGTAATTTGCACTTGACTGATGCTTCCATTACAGTAACTCCATGTCACTTACTTTCCATAATTTGCTTTTTCTCTGAATCTAAATCTGCATAGGTGCCCTGAAAGACATTCTGGGTTTGCAGCTGGTTGGTCCCTTTGACATTCTGGCAGGAGCTCACAGAAACTCCAAGAATCCTCAACCTAATTTCCACCTTCACTGGAGGCATTTTTATGACCCACCAGAGTTTCAGACCATACTTCTGGGGAGTGAGGACAGCCAGCATCACATGGGCTACTACAGGTATTAACTTGCTTTTATTACAATCCTGTAGCTTCCACTAGCAACCACTTCTAGCAGTTACTGTACCAACTAGAGTGAGGGAATACAGTCTGGAGAGTGGGAGATCAATGACATGGAAACAGTGGTAGCTATATCACAGTGAGCATGAGTGGGTCTCTCTTGCATTTTACTGAATTTTATTTTTTCTGAAATCCACCAGAGATACTCCAGATTCCTTGCCTTCATTTGTTGGGGAAAGTGAAGCTAAGAAGGGCTATACTATATCACAGATGGGAGACAATGTGTTTGCTGCTGTCCAGTAAGTGTTAACAACTACATGTTCATCATAAATCACTTTGTATACTTGTGATAAAGAAAAAAAAACAACAACTTCAGAACAAGAAAAATTGTTGATGGTTGCATGTGATCAAATTACACATAGTTGAGTGCACTGGGGCCAAATGCAGACCTGATAGCTGTATTGTATTTTTCATTTGTCACCCGTAGGAAAACGTGAACAGACTTTGCAGAAATCAGGTGCATACTGATGTTTCATCTCTATTAAAAGAAGATCTATTTGCATGTTAGCTACTCAAAACTAATTCTTGCTCAGATCTGTGATTATAAAAGGTGACTGATGAATTTCTTGCCTTACATGATAATCTGCCCTAGTGTCTGTGCTTCTTTGCCTTCAGACTTGTTTTTTGCTCACTTTTTCTGTTTTTCCATGAGTTTTCTTACCTGCTGTTGATCCCTATGATCTCTTCTCCATCAGCCTGTATCTGCTGAGGAAGAGGAAAGAGAGGGGCAGTAAGCAAGCGGGAGGAGAGGCTTTGGAAGGCTTGGAGGCAAAGCTGAAGGACAAGGCAGAGACTCTGGGCTTGTCTCTAGAGCAAAAGACCAAAGGCATGAAGCAGAGGGACAAGAAGGTAATAGTGTCTACATTACACAGGGTAAAAAAAAATGTAACTTTCTAGATGGTTATTGGACCCCACTAGTATTACCTATTCAGAGATGTGCTAAATTCTACCTTGTGTGTTTTTTGTGCTCAGGAATCCTGTACCAGTGCATAGACTGTACTTCCAAACAAAATGTAATATGTTGGTATATGTCCATCCAATTTCGAGGAGACCCAGGGTAGTCCTAGAACTGGGGGGGAATTACATATCTCATCTGAACTGGGAGTGCCTTGGCATCCCCCGAGAGGAGCTGGAACGCTTAGCTGGTGGAGAGGGATATCTGAAATACTCTGTTCAGCCTGAAGCCCCTTCGATTCAACCCTGGTTATACGGAAGAAAATAAATGGATGGATTAATGTACAAATTTGTTGCTTTCTCTAATGCACTAGTGACTCCAGTGTGAACCCAACCCTCATCACCATTTTAATGAATATTAATATTATAACTTAATACAATATGACATGCTAAAATACAGCATTTAACAACATTGGCATAATTCATTTGAAGCACAGCATGTACAGAAACAGGACTTGAAGAAAACTGTTGTACTCAAAGTTGATAATAAGAATCCTCTTATCACACCATAGGTGGTCACCAAGACGTTCCACAGTGCTGGCATTGTTGTGCCTGTAGACAAGAATGATGTAGGATACAGAGAGCTACCAGAAACAGATGGTGAGTCCAAGTATTTCAGTATGTTTTTTCACTTGTCTTTTTCATTGGTGATGTGAACTCACTTATATTTTGTGAAAAAAAAATGTATAAATTGCAGAGACTAAATTTAGGGGGAAAATATTCTTTTCTTGTTTCACAACATATTTTTTTCCCTTTCCCCTTGTCTAGCTGGTCTCAAGAAGATCTGTAAAGCCATTGCTGAAGCACGGAATGATGAAGAACGCGTGAAAGCCTTTGGACCAATCCAGGAGATGATCACCTTTGTTCAGTTTGCTAATGATGAGTGCGACTATGGCATGGGCTACGAACTAGGAATCGACCTCTTCTGTTATGGATCCCATGTGAGTGGTGCAGAACAATCCTTCAGCGTTCATTTGACTCAAATTTGACATTATTTCTGAGATAAGAACAAAAGTATTTTGTTGCACAAGTTACTGCTAATTTCTTGGCGTTTATCTGTATTTATTTGTAAGGTATTTGATAGTTTACCTCTGACAGTTTTATAAATAACTGAAATGGCAAAGAGGGTAAAGTTGCACTTCATTGAAAATGCTCATAACTTAAAGACTTTTTCAACCCAAAATAAGACGTTGCACTGCTTTATTTCAAGTACGAACAAGTCAGTAAATTTGGGGACTACTGCTTTGGGCCACACAAAGCCTGAGTGTAGCAATACCTCTACAGTTATAGTTCAAATAGATACGTGATTATATCTTTGGTTTCTTGTCTCCTGCAGTACTTCCACAAGATTATCAAGCAACTTCTGCCCATGGCCTACAGCTTGCTGAAGAGAAATTTGTTTGGAGAAATTGTGGAGGCCCACCTCTCCAGCCGCAGCCATGACAACCTAGACCAACTCTCTGCACATTAAAAAAAAAGACTCAAGAAAGTAAATTTCAGTTCTAACTCTTATAAGCTTTCCCACCATGTGTCCTTGTCTTCTGTTGTTTGTTATTGTTGATGTTTTTTGGTGGTTTTGGTGCTGCTGTCACTGACTGGAACCGGTTCAGTGATGTCTTGTTTGTAAAAGGTAGATGTCTAATAAAGCATTTTTATATTTTTACCTGTTTGATTTTTGTGTCCTATCTGATGGCAGTTATTCCTTCAGCTAATGAGTTTACTTCTAGATTCTGCAACACAGCATTCTGTATAATGCAGTTTCATTTTTAGATTTACATCATCAAGGCAGAATACATTTTGCTATTGATTTAGCTGCTGGCTGATGAGTAGACCCACAAAACATTGCATTTAGAATAGAGATGGGTTTTCAGTGTGATACCATGCAGTGGATACAGAGGGCAGTGTTGTGTGTGTGTGTGTGTATGAAAAATAAGCATCATGATAAGTGCCTGGGACAGACATCCCGTCATACCAGCTGAGTCATCATGTCCCGTAGTTAGGATCTTAGTCATTTACAGTGATTGGGTAAAAGCTTACAAAACACAGCGTCAGGTTTGCAGCTTTAACTTCTAGAGATGTAATGGATTCTTTATTTCATTAGACTCTGTTATTACATGGAACCTGAGCTAAAATTTAGGGAAACTACAATAACAATTTATGAATTTGAGCATGCTGGAAGCATAACAGAACCCATAGGAACAAGACTAGATGTGTGTGGGGGGCCTTTTGCTTTAAGCCCCACATTGCCACCAATTCTAATTACGCACAGTGCATAAAACACTATAGATGGCTGCTTGATTATATTTTGTGCAAAAATCTATAACTCAACCAGTCTTATACAGAAGCACGACCTTAATTAGGAGAATGCACCATGTGAAAATAAGGTATAATAAAAGTCGCCCTCTTTAATAATGGGTTCCATGTTATGTAATACAGCAGGACTCAGTTGATAACAAACTGTAAATCTTTTACATGCTTTGGCTGGTTGATAATTCAGTCCTGATCAGAGGACCTGTGTTATGAAAATGTCCTTGCTTCCAGTATCCCTGTGCTGACCATAAAATGTAGTGCCTGTCTGTATTAGTGGACCAATGGCTGAAGACTGAGATGACTGCTTTCTGTGGCTGTTTTCTAAGGCTACACTTAAAAACATTTTTGTTCAACAATACAGACTGCTGAAACTTACACTATATATTTTCAAAATGTAACCCTTACAGCGGGTTAGGAGGTGAACTAAACCTGCTACTGCTGGTAAGGCTGTGAAATGGCCTTCATCCACCTATTTCTGTAGCCGTAATGTCTTAATGTCTTAATTTATTACACTTTAGTGCTTTTAAATGTTAGTAAAGCATCATCACTGCAGTAAGCCTTTAAAAAAGTCATTAATTCAGAATTCACAAAGAACAACCAGTTAGATAGAGGAATAGTTTCTTTCATATAGTTGTGTTTTAAAAAGGAGAAGAATATATTTTTTACTGTTTTAGCCCCACTTCTGTGGAACAAGCACCTGTACTGACAGGCATTTGTATAATATTTGATGTGTTGTTTATTGTGACATTTGAATGTTTAATTGTTTATTTTAAAGTTCTATAAGGTACCTTTTAACTCCAGTTTAAAAAGGAGGTACAAACATAGAGTTATTTATTTATTTATTTATTATTACTGTATATTTAACATATAAGGGCAAATAAGTGATCCACAGTTAAATGCTCAGCTATGTCTTTCCTAAAAACCCATCTTACACTGCCGTTAAAAGCAAAGGTACATTTTTAAAAAATGGGATAATATTTGTCTTAGAACAAATAAGATTTTTCCACATTCAAGGCTTTAGCCCACCAGTGACATTTTGTAATGTGATTTCTAATATCTCCTCCACTTTGTCCTTTTCCCCCCCGACTCCTGCTTTCTTTTCCAAACGTCTCCAAGACATTGTTATTGATTTTGCCCTGTCAACCTCCATTAAATTTGTAGCTTAGTGATGAAACCCAAGCCAAGGTGGGGGCATAAGAACACTAAGAGGGAGACAACATTCAGTATGTGAGCCAAATCCAATGTGTCTGGTTTGCTATGATCTCATATGTGTGCAGGAAATCTTATTTAATACTAAGTTCCATGTCTTTAAGCTACTACAGCTGCAGAAGCACAGAGAGGTGGGGTCACAAAAATAAGCAAAACAGGAGCCCACTACTGCTTGATGGTGCATTTAAGTACATACCAATGTTTTTATGTGGCCACATTAAGCACTATTCTGGTTAGTGGCAGAAAATGAGATTTCTGTTGTGTATATGCTAAATACATCTAAGAGAATAGTGTCAGTTTTGCTATTGCTCTTAGCCCCCACCACGGCCAGCTTTGCATCACAACCACTGTGCGCTCCCAAGATTTCAGATTGACCCTGAAGGCAGCACGGATCCTGCGGAGTTTCGGGGAAGCGCATCCGAAGCGCGTTCACGTGTCTATACACATACACGCGCAGGCCACAGCAGCACACCGGGAGCATCCCTGCGCGGAAGGAGCGCTCGTTTCGGTTTTCACACTCTGGAAGAATCGCTCCTATTCGCTCCTGTCACGTTTGGTCTCCGGCTGCTTCTGACGCCGCAGAATGATCCGGGGCCCCGCCGAGCCCCGTGGACTCTGAGGCCCGCACAGAAATCCACCTTGCACCGGCGAAAAGGGACCCGCACTGACCGCGTCGCTTCCAGCAGCAGCAGCAGCAGCAGCCAGCAAGAGACGGAATGTCAAGTAGCCCCGAAGAAAGTCACTCCAGGGGCGGCGGCTCCGACCGTGACTTGAAAACGGCCTCCTCCAGCAACACGTCCCCGGAGGGTGGACCTCCGCCGCCGCTGCACCAGAACCGTATACGGCAGGTGGGTGTCCGCTCCCCGCACTAAGTGGCCCAGTGAGCCGTGAAACGAGCAGCCCCGAACCGCTACTGATGCTGTGCGCTTTTTTAGGCGAAAGGCGTTGCCGTGCTTTACCACAGAGGCGCTGCAGATCTGACAGATTATTTTTTACTCCAAATTGTTACATTAAATTGCGTCCAAATTAGCTGCTAATGAGGGGGGAAGCTTTTCTGCAGGGTCTGTTTTGATAAGGCGCCACTATGGAATGAGATTCTACCCGAAAAGGCCAAGTGTGCCAGTTGTTATGGCCGTCAAAATAAACAGCAGCAGGTCTGCACTGACTCCTCTGGTTACTGGAACAGGCTTCAGAGGAGAATGTTTACAACTTCACATGCACCACTGAAGCTTTTACCCTGTATTCTGCAGAGGGTGAGCATCCCATCCTGTGGCTATTATGGATGTATTTCATTTGCACTTCCATGAAGACATAATATTTTGCAAATAGTTTATCTGGTACTGGATTCCTGTGATTTTTAGGTGGCCACACAAACTCAGATATTGATACACACACTTGCTTAAAGTCTGCTTGCTTATGATTCTCCTCCACCATTATGCATAATGCTGTAAAGTGTGTGTGTGCCACGAAGCACCTCATCTCCACGTGCACACAGCAACACCATCACATATTAGGTTCTTATAAATTCATACCTCGTTTATATCCACAAGTTGTTTTTTTTTTCCATAAATCTGTGTATAAACAGGAAAATGGCTCCTAAGTGTTACCATCCAGATTTGATCATGTATAATGTGTGTGTTTGCGTATTCAGTGGAGGCGAGTCAGGAGATGGTGGAGGGTTGCTTCCTGTCTCAGTGCACTCTCTCAGGCTAATGTGATTTCAGTAATGGACTGTATACACACACACACACATGCAGAGACACAGAGACACACACTTTAGGCTTTTCTTTTAGGGTGGGGCATTTGCATTTGGATACTCGAATGCAATTAGGAGTTTCTCTTCTATCAACGTGGAAAAATCCAAATTGGCATTGTTCATCCAAAGTGTTGGCAGGATGGTGCACAGGAGGACTGGTGTAGTTCTGCTCTTTGTTGATGTGATTTAGTTTGGACAGAAAGATGATGAGCAGATTAGTCATTGGTCTCTGAACTGCAACTTTTGCACAACATATGTTTGTGTTCATCTTAATAAAAGCAGAAAGGAGATTTGTTAATTTCTGTCAGGTGTGAAGGCTTACAACTTCTCCTAAGTCACCTGGATTAACACGTCTCTTCGGTTGGGATCCCCCTGAGCTAATCTGCAGTAGTTTTATGACATGGAAGCACACTTATACTCTTATTTGAAATGATCCTGTTTGAATATTGAAATAAAGTATTTTTCCACGAGAAATTCTTCCTGCAGCTGAATCAGGAAGCGCTCTGCTAACTGCTCAGAGGTCACATATTTTCCCTTTACACCACAAGAGGTTCACTTTTGTTTTCAAAAGTGCGAATCTCGCACACGAAAGACCCCAGAGAGCAAATGTGTTCTTTTTGATCCATCGTAAAGGTTTGCACCTTTTAAACAAAGACAGTTTAAGGTACAGATTACAGCTAAAGTTGCACACTGTCTCAGAGGCACTTGGGTGATGCAGGGGGAATAATTATTTACCCCTGCAGAGATCCATTTTTAGTCCCCAGCAGCAGTGCCTCGAAGTTGGCAGCGCTTCATGAATACTCGTGTCCTTGTCACGGCACTAGTGACTCCTACTGGTTGGTCTGCCTGAGCTTTTTTTCCCCCCCTGTTTTTCTACTCCCCCCTCCAGGCCAAGATTGGAACTTACCATTAGTGATGACTAAACTGCAGGTAGAATTAGAGAGTGGAGGACTAAAGTACAAAAATAAAGTATGACTCTGATTTTGAACAGTTGTGTTTGTACCGTCGTTTAAAGGCCAACTCACGCACCAGGTTGAAGCTGAGAATACCTGTGCTGGTAATGATGCATGTTGCAGGAGTCAGTGTTTTATTGTACAGTGTATCCAAGAGAATGAGAGATTAGTTGTTTCTATTTGGTGTTAGGGCTTTAAAGCTAAATTGCTTGTTTAGTTTTATTGTGGAGTTTTGACCACTGGGCCATTACATGCTAGTGATGTATAAAGTTGTTGAGCTACAACTCCAGTAGACATGGACGACATCAGCATTCACTTGAAGTCATATTTCTGGCCATATTAATCCCATCCCTTTACCTCTGTTTTGGTCTCCTCCATCTTCGGAGTTTTTTCAGCTTGCTAGATGGTGTAGTGTCTTCACCAGCTAACAGTGGCGTGGCAGAATGCAGTGGTTTGTATTGAAAACTTTCCTTGTTGAAAGCATGTCTGCTGCTGCTGGAATTGGGTTTGGTGAGAGCAGTGAAAATGAAAATGCATTAAAGCCTCAGCGATGAACTAAGCAGCTGGGAAGTATTGGAGAGCTGCAGACCTGAGTGAGTACTTCACTTAGAGCAGCCCATGGCACATTACATGTTTGTTTTATTCGTTGTCATTATGTAAAACGGCATATTCTGGTCACTTGTGATGGATTATTTTGATTTGCAAGAAACAATATGGCACCAATCATCGGGATATAAAGTGTCGTTCTAGTGAGCCTTCTTGTATCGAGTACTGTAGTTTTGATGTTATTTTTTCGACTCAACAGAAAAAGTTTTTCCAGAAACAGCGACCTTGTTACTCAGCATTATTCACAGACCTTGCTGAGGACAGTTTTCACCTTTCCTACCTTCGGCTTATAGTGCCTTACAATCAAAAATGTTCACTGCAGTATCTCCAAATTACCCTGAATTAGCCGAACATTGTTGTTGAGGTTTTTTTAAATGGCATTTTAAAACATTTCAATTTACAAATGTCACCATCAGATGCCGTGAATTAAGCTGGAAACCATGTTTTTTTTGTGATTTGGTGCGACTGACTCTCTAAGCTGGTGGAGGCTTTTGATAGATAAAGTGTGACAGATAGAAACACCTTAATAGGTAAGGATGCAATGCAGTATTCTGTACATCTCAATGCTGAGACAGAGTTCACCGCTACGATAATGGATCTACAGACCAAAAGAGAAAATGACAAAGGGACAGTGGGATGTTAAGAGCTTACTTGCAGGTCTAAAAATACTGCCTGTCTCTCGTGTGATTGTCTTGGAGAAAAATAGCTTCTTCCTGGCCAAGAGGCTGTGTTTCCACGTCCCTGCTCACTGCACTGGACCGGTGTCACTGGGCATTAGCACGCTGCTCTGGGCTGGTGCTGAATGATTGCTCTCTGCAGTCGGCTCTCTCTTCTATCTGAACAATACATAGGCTGCGTCATAATATGTCAACTCTCCGTCTGTGCCAGCCGTCTTTCCTGTGGTTGAATAGCGGATACTTAGTGCTCGGTTTGCAGAGATCAATTCAGGGCTAGATTTTAGATTCACATGCAAAACATATGAATGCTAACAAACTTCTTCATCTCCAGAAACAGATATTTGCATTTGGAATTCCTCTCACCTCACATCCAGAGACAGCTTAGATTTAAACAACTTGACCTGTTTCTCACTCAGTGCTTGGCAGGAGCATCCCTTTTTAAGTGAACTTGCTGTGTGATCCCCTGCTTCTCTTTCTTTTGCGTCTCTTCTTGCGACACATCCACCCCCCTACACTTTCTTTTAAGCTTGTCATCCATCTTTCCACCTCCAGAGCCTTACTTCCTCTCGCTGCCATAACATGGGGGCTTTGACTCTTTAGCCTAGTTTTCTCCTTGTCTTTTTGGCTCCCATTCCTACCCATCTCTCATTTCCCAGCAAAATACCTCCCTCCCTCTCTCCCTGCCTGCCCCACACTCTCCCCCACTGGTCCCTACACGAAGGTCCTGATGTGCCAAGAGGTCAGATTACACTGCAGCCTTTGACATTTTCATCTCCCTCTCTTTTCCGCCTCTGTGTCTGCATCTCTTGTGTGTCTCTGTATCTGCCTGCCGATCTGTCCATCATACGTTCTCCACTGGGAGTGGTGTGATGGGACTCTGCAGGAACGGAGTCATAATGAAGCCGTGGCCTTCATTACATTACTTCAGAACAGCTACGTGAACACACACATCCACATATGACTGTAACTGGCTTCCAGTGCATGTTGTCCAATCGGAAAACGTCGGGCCAGTTGGGCTCTCTGTGGGTGCAGGTAGGGTCCATTCACAGTCACAGGCAGAGTATTAGATATCTGTATTTACTAAAGTTATTAGAGCATGTGCCTGGTTATAAATGCTTACAAAGGAACCCGCAAATGACCACAAGTCAGCCACTCTATACATCTACTGACGGTTACCAAACACCATTAAGAGTTTATAATCATTTCCTGTGAAATGCTGCATTGTTAAGAATCATTTCTGTGTAGCCATGAATCAGCAAGATATGTCTGCCCATTACCCTGCCCCACTCTCTGTATATGAAACCATCAGCATGATGCAGCCCTGTCTACTGAAAATCATGCTCATATAACTAAACTGCATTCTCAATCCCATTTTGACGGTAACATATTTTCTCCCGAAATACATTTGTTTGTGACCTATCACAAATAAGTTTCTAATCAACATACTTTATCTCTAACATTTATATTTATTATTTTACTGTCACTCTTTTTCAACCAACCAGGATTCTCCACCCTGGTTCCCCAGAAAATTGAAAAGAGGCATCAAACATGTTGTGAAAGGGTTGCTTTTAACCCCAACCATGATATTTTCCTAAACCTAACTAAGTAGTTTTCCTGCCTGAACCTAACCGAGCTTGTAACATTCAACTAAAGGTTACGTTTTAGCCCAAACCATAATCCATCAATCCATTAGCTATACACCGCTTAATCCTCTGCAGGGTCGCGGGGGGACTGGAGCCCATCCCAGCTGACTCAGGCGAAGACAGGGGACACCCTGGATGGGTCGCCAGCCCGTCCAGGGCCACACATAGATACAGACAATTAAGCACACTCACATTCACTCCTACGGACAATTTAGAATAATCATTTAACCTCAGCATGTTTTTGGATTGTGGAAGGAAGCTGGAGTACCCGGTGTAAACCCACACTGCACAGGGAGAACATGCAAACTCCACACAGAAAGACCTGAGGTGTCCTAACTGGGACGTGAACCGGCCCAAACCATAATATTTTGCTAAACCTAACCATGTAGTTTTGCTGCCTAAATCTAACACAGCAAGTGAAAACCTAACCATAAGAATATTAATGGTCATAGATGTGACATGAACCCCAGTATACTGACTGGAAGTCCTGCGCCTGAGTTATGCTGCCACCTCCAAATGTGGGTTTTGTGGCTCTTTTTACTTTTACAGAGTGACATAGAATGTTGGGTTTTTTTAAATACGGAAATGAGTATGCATTTTAGCCGTATAGACCCATAAGTTTGGCATCACAGGTTTGCAGGATGACACTACACACACCAATGTAAATTTAGGCAATGTATAGTAGAAAGTTAACCACGGTTGCAGTTAATTAGTATCTTTATTAATCTACTAATTTGCCATTTTTTAAAATTCCTTTTTCACTCTGAAATGTTATGCTATAAAACTGTTAAAATGCCTCTTACATGTTCCCAAAGTCAGGGGTGGCATAGTTTGTAGATCTGAAACATTTGGGTAGTTAACTAAAAAGTCAACCAACAGCAAACAAATCCATCCCTTTGCTTTTTAGTGGGCTTGAGAGGGTCTGGAGTCTATCTCAGCTGACATTAGGCGAGAGGCGGGGTACATCCTGGACAGGTCGCCAGTCCGTCACAGAGCTAAAACAAAGAGACAGACAACCACATTCACACCCACGACCAATTTGTAATCACTAATTAACCCACCATGCGTGTCTTTGGATTGTGAGAGGAAGCTGGAGCTCCTGTAGAAAACCCACGCAGGCACACGGAGAACAAATTCAACCATCCACTATTAATTAATTAATTGTTTTATTCATTTTTTTTAAATTACAAAATGCTATTGTTGAACTTGTTCCAGCCTTTTAAATGTGAAGGCTTTTCTTTGCAATGTTTTGTGCTTTTTGACAAGAAAAACTGGCAAGCTGGTTACATGTCACTGGCCTCTGAAGAATGTTTGTGGGAATTTTTCACTATATATTCAAATAGGTTCTTTATCAATTTAATAGTTAAATACTGGACAGATATTTTCATCACAGGTATCATAATCTTTTCATTGTTCTGAAGTAGCATTAAACGTTGAACCTGAAGAACTGACATTGGAAGATTCATATCCCACTTGGGTGAATTCACCTCCAATAGCATCCATATTAGGCTTGACAGTCCACCCTCCAAATACCAAGGAGCCACTTTGTTGACGAGCTGTGATGCAACGTACAAGCAACACTCATATAATGTTATCTGGGTTTCGTATGAGTTTCCATACTGTGTAATGGTGATATGGTGGTGAAACGAGCACCGGTGTTCCTGTCCCAGATCCAAAATCCATATAGAGAATGTCTATATTTGGGTACAAACAACGTCCTGACACCCTGTTTCCTGAGCTGTCCTTCTTGGTCGTCACGGTACCTCATAACTAGCTGGGATGTCCTAGTTATACCTGACACCGTGTCTCTCTGGCATATCTTCCACTGATGGATGTTTCAAGGGCAGAGATAGCATCACTTGATGAGTCACGGTTCATCATTATTGTGCTTTCCTCATTTAGGCGAAAGGTTGTTCATCAAAAAAGAACCGATGAAAAACTGCATTAACTGCCCACCGCTGCAGAGTACAAGAAATATTAGCCAGACTCTCGAAATATTACATTACTAAAGATGCACCCTTTGCTCCACAGAGGCCAGGTGTTTTTGGACTGGGGCAGTAGGAGGCATTTAGATCTTAATTATTCATTATGGCCTTATAATGCAGTTTCCCGTTAGAGGGAGACAGAAAGGGGGAGAGAGAGCAGGGCGTGGTTAGTGATCAATGGACTTCTCAGAAGCATTGCTGAAACACCTACATGTAAATGCTCTCTCTCTCTAGCTCTCTCTATCTCCTGTCAGCTCCCTCCTAATGTTCCTCCTCCCATCATCTCTGTGCTGACTCTCTCATCATGTTTAAATTGAGTAAGTGAAGCTTTTCTCACAGGAACCCACATCAAAGCTTTTTGCTGTGCTGTTGAGAATAGCGTAGCTCATGGCACTGAATGGAGACAAACAAACAACCCCACGCACATATATACGGCAGCAAAACATCCGGCTGCTGTCTTTCGCATGCAGGAAGATTCTTCTAAGTCCTGCAGTTGGCGAATCGGAGCGCAGTTTGTTCTGCGAAGTCACCATAATGTCTGCCCTAAAGTGCCTGCTATTTGAACTACTATTACTACTACTACTATCGTTCTTATTTTGTCCCTTTTGTCACACAGTCCTACATTATACGTGTCTGACTAATAGTCTGCCTGCTCTGTCGCTCAGTCGGACAGCATCACTCAGCATTCCTGGTGTGACTGTGTGCCGCAGCGAATTTTAGGTCACACGCTTCATTATTCATAATACATTCAACTTGGAGGTGAAATCAGCTTCTGCCTCGATACCCTTTGTCATCTGGCGCTGGATGAGATCAGATGGAGAGACACTCGGCCCGCCTTTTAGCAATGCTGGAGTGGTAAAACAGAAGCTGTGTTTCCCTGTGTACTCTTTTTAACGCATGCAACATTTGAAGGTGTGTAGACTGTTGATTGTTTGGAGGGAATAATCGGATTTGAAGACATGCAAATCACCATTTGAATCATTTTCCCACATTTTCTGATTTTGTAGCCGAGCTAGTTTTGATTCATTTTCAGACAAAATGCTCTCAGGAGTCAATTTGGGAAAAATCTGCAACTCCTACATCCTTTTACTTACTCAGATTCCAGCTGATTAAGGCAGTTAACGTCTCAATGGGTAGCTTAGTACTCTGTCTTGTGTAGTTCTGTAATCACAGCTTGTGTGCTCATCTATTAGGCTGTGAGGCCTGGAAATGCTCTTCAGTATTCTACTAACGCGCAGGCTCCTTTAGACTGTTTTCACCTTTTTAATCTGGTGTCATGATATTATTTAACATTGATAGCATCTGCAGTGGGGTGACAGTTTCACTTGAGTGTAGTATTTATTTTCCAGTGGGCTCAGGGCCCCTCTCTCATCTAATTAACGGGAACAGCAAGCTGACATCATGTGTTCTCAAGGGGCTCGAGCACTTCACTTCAAAGAGTGGAAAAGGGAAAGCCGTAAATTAGCCTGACGGCCATTTCTAAGGTAGTAGGTATCTTACCGATCTTCCTGCGTCACCGAGAAGCCCTGGACGTCAGTTGTTGCTTGCGGGGATTGCATTTAACTGATAGCTTTTAGATATAATGCCTCATAGAGTGGCGTGAGTTACTGAAAGTGAATAATGAATTTATGGACCCGAGCAGCTGCTTACTCTGCATTTCTGGACGTTCTTCACCGAAGCTCAGACTTTGCCCTGAAAAAAGACGCTGCAGGTTGTGGCCTAATGGAGCAAAAAGGCAAAAGATGCTCGCAATCAGTTAATGCGGCGCCGCTGTCTGCCTGTAAGGGCTGCTGCTTGTCTGCGTTTGGATGAGGGAAGGGTTGCAGATGTGGGCGCAACAGTGAAGGACAAATGGAGCACGTCACGTTACTGGTAAATCAGCTGAGTCACATATCGGATGCTTCCATTTCTGTGCATCTACATGTGCATCTGTGTATGCATCGGATGCGACAGGGTGTGGTCTTCTTGACTCCCTCCTCCTCCAGTTGTCTTTTTCTCTCTGGGCATATCATGTGACTCTATCAAGGTTACATATCCCATCTACAGTGCATCTTTTCTATTCTCTCTCATCTGTTTTTCAACCCCTCCCACCCGAAGTCTCCGCGTTATTACTCACTGTGTTTGGGTGTGGTCCGGTCTGGAGTCTGAACCGCCCGCTCCCATCCACTCGCCTATTAAATTTGACTCTGTGTGATTTGGTTGTGTGAGAAACAGAGATGGAGGGAGAGTGTGTGTGTGTGTGTGTTGTATACTTTACGGCTCTGACCTTTCTTAAGCAGTAAAAGAGACCTGAAAATGACTTGACATTTAAATAATATCTCTGAGCCAGTGCATTGCTGACGCTGCTCTGTGTTTTGTTCAGTCTGTTACATGGATACAAACAGAGCAGACATCATTTATAGACGAGTAAATTAACCATCGCCCCAGCAGTATCAACTTTTTCAGTGTTAGACCATTTGTTTTTGAAGCTTTTTTTTGCTTATAGATATATGAAGGGCCACAATAATATCACAAACCACGCCTCATTCTTGTCATAAAGCCTGTGAAAACCTTGTAAAGTTATTGTTTGCCACCATTCTTTCAACTGCGTGCACACACAGCACTTGCATTAAGAACCTCGTCAACAGGGAACATGCCATGAATCAGGCAGGTCGTAAAACTGCAGTGGTGATTTTCTCGTGTTACCGTCATGTGGTGCAGGGTTAGACTGCAGTTTAGAATCAATACCCCAAAGGGACGGAGTGAGCAGTGTGTGTCTCTGTGTGCATATGAGCTTCAGTGTTGGTGTTGTCTTGAGCGTAGATGGTACTAGGGGTTGCACAATGTCGTGGAGAACTGACTTGTGATATTTATTTTTTATTTATATAATGCAATGTGGGAAAAAAACAGGAATTTTCACTGTATTACTTAAAAACTGTTTGTTATTTAAGACATGCAGTGATTTTGTAGGAGAGTGCATCTGCGTCAGAGTACCTGTTCTCCTCAGCATCCTCCTTCCTGTTTAAAAAATACTTCCACACAACTGACATTGTGTTTCTTTTGCGACCAAATCTTCCCTTTCAGTGTTTCTTCTCCTGTTACTTGCTCATTTGTCTGTTTGCATTGATGTCAACAAACTTTCCTATGAGTACGTTTTTAAAAAAAAAAACACTCAAGTGTGTCCAAGACCCCTTAAATAGGAGTAAATTATGTTTCATCAAACAAACCGATTGTAGTTGAGACACTGAATATGAGAATTGGATGAGTTTCTGTCTGTATGTCATGATGTGTTTGTGGTCAGTTTCTTTATTTCAGATTGCACATCCTGCGATGTTACTGTTGTGCACGATGTGTTGTGCAGTCCGAGACTGTACAAAAATATTTCATCAGATTTTGGACAAGTGTAGCCTTTGTTATAAATCCAACAGTTTGAAAACATGCCAAAAAATATAGGACTGGTAATTTTTGGAAATGCTTTCTCAGCTTTCTCGTTGAAATAACTTTTGAATTTCTAGATTACTCTGACGTCTGAGCCAAAATATGTACATAAAAGGCATCTCTTATCCTTACAAGGTAACCACAGTGAATCATTCGTTTGACCAAATTTGAAAATGAGAGGTTGTAGTTTTAGAGGGAGTTATGTATTGGATGCATTTCTTTGGTGGTGCTATGCTCTTAGTTGAATATTCTAGTTTAAGCCCTCAATATCTCTATCATAGAGCAACATTTCTTAACACTAAAGTTAACTTTATCATTGAGATCTGAAGTTTCTTTAGAAAAGAATGTATTTCATTGCCTCTTTTGCCTTCTGTATGAGAGTTCTTGTCTCCTTAGAAGAACTTGTTCAGTGATGCACTTGAAATGATAGTCATGAAAAATGTATTGAAGTGTTGCAACTAACTTGGCCTCTTAGGTTTTGACCTTCCAGTCACCTCTTTAAAAAAAATCCTACCTGCCTCGAGCCCAGTGGTTGTGGGTAGAGTATAAGAGAATTGCGTCGCATGCTGTATTACTGTCAGTAGGATGTTTAAGTCACTCAGACACACACTTACCGGGGTAACACAGCAGTTTTACGGATACCAGTGTAATGCACCACTTAAACCAAGCAAATGTAAGCACAAATGAAAACTAGCATTTCTCAGCGAAGAGCCGTTAGAGAGAGGTCGAAAATTGCTGTCATGAAAAATGTATAAGCTTCAAGAAGTCTGAATGAGTTGTTTGAAACAGAAAGATCCTCCCTCCATTAAATCTCAAGATGCATTATATGCTGGCGGGCACTCATCACTAGCAGAAGTTCACTAGTCAGCACCGTGGCTCCATTAGGAGACATGAACAATCATAAACAACAGCGGCAACAGCAATATTCAAGACAAACAAACAAGTAACAGCAAAAACAAAGAAGAACTCACGTGAGCGGAGAAGAGTTAGAGATGCAATCAGTTTTGTGTATTTGAGCTAATTAAATGCAAATTCTGTACTTTAAATAATAGATAGCTGAATTTTGTGGTTCGATTTTTTTATTGTTCCACTGGTTCATTTCAGTTCCTGTGAGTACGAAAAATAAACTTGCAAAGATGCATTTAGACAATTCATCAAAGTCAACTTTTATTTATCCATCGTCAAAATAGCAGTTGTTTTCCTTGGTAATGGCAACGGAGCAGCACTATTTTAAAACTCCCCTTCCTGCCGGTGCTTATTCAGATGCTTTGCAGATTCACTCTCTCTATGTTGTCGGAAAATCAAAACCCAAAGGACAAACAACAACAACATGAAGCCTGTAATACAAATTCGGTAGTCTCCAGTCCTCTTCTCTTATGCAAACATACATGTGTAAATGTGTGTGCACAAATGCATGTGACGCAACACTTGCACACACACACACATACCTGCGTCCACATACACTCACAGTTTATAAGCAATTGGACAAACACAGGGATGCATGCCCTGGTCTCTGTGTCTCCCCTATCTGTCTATCATGGATTCCTAATGGGCCAAATAAAAGCCTTTGGATCTATAAAATGGAAAGCAGACCATTAACCTCTCCCCATGTGTGAGATCCACTAAACCAATAGAAACGAGAGCTCACATCAGCTTCCTTTGGAGTCCTCTGTCAATGTAATCTGACTCTTAAATGGACGAAGCACACACACAACACACACATACACACAGTCTCTTTGTTAGTGTATAATGTATTCTACTAATCCACATTATCCTGCATGAGGGATCAATAGAGGTCACTGATCAGCCTTGCCCGATGCATAGACACTGAACAGTTCATACTATGAGATATATAAAGACATACTTTATGCGCACAAGCAACTGTAGCATTATTACTGTTCAAGCACTGTTTCTGGATCAGTTAACGTGCTAATCAATAATTATAGATCTTGTCTGCTAAATCTGAAACTCAAGACGTCAAGCAAATACAGTGGTGGTTCACTTTTAGAAGTTTAAATTTGCTTACAGTGTGTACAGTGTAGTGTATGTTATGGGGGAAGGTATCTTTGAGCTTTAAAAGCCCTTTATAGGATGCCAGATATGAAATGCAAAAAGTTAGGCCAAGTACGAAATCTCTGGGACGTAAAAAGTAATATGGACTCACAGAAACGGCAAAAATTGGTATGTGGCATTGCAATGCTGAGATCAAAATCAAGATTCTGTCTTTTTCTTAGCACTGTCTCATCACTCTCAGGTTAAGTAGCTAAAGTTAGTAGTTAAGTACTAAAAGACTGTGACATAAAGATATAATATGGACATGTAAAAATAGCAAAAATTGATATACATCATTGCAAAGCTGAGACTTAAGATTCTGTTTCTGTCATTTTCCAGCGCTGTACTGTCACTCTTAAGTTTACTTTTTGAATTTGAAGAACTGTTTTAAGCTTGATCCTGAAAAGAGCAACGGTTTGTTTCCATGTGCAAAAATAGGATCCACATTACACATGAATAATTGTTTTCACTGGAACGTCTTTTACTTGTATTTCTTTTATTTTTGGGGGTAAATCTGAGGTCAGTCATAAAAAAAATTGCCTTATTCCCTGCGCCACCAGCAGAGAGTGCTAGAGAAGCAGAATATCTGCAGAAATCCCCCCAACAGCAGGATTGTCATGGAACTAAATGAAGCACTCAGCGCCGTCGAGCCGGGGTACAACATTTTAGGCGGTTATCGCAGCTTGGAGTGATTCAGCAGATCCGTCCCATTCATGATTACTAGCAGAAAGAAATGTTGCTGATGCCGTCCGTTGTTGACTGAGCCTGCGAAAACATATCAGGCAGAATGTGTGAACAGAAATAGAGGTGTGAGATAGCGTCCCTGTCCCTGGTGCTGAAATTTCAAACTCCTAACATTAGCAGCATTGACAGAGAGAGACCTTGACACACGACTGCGGGTGGCGGACACATACACACACACACTCGCACGCACACGAGCTGTCAAATTATGTTCCATCAGCCACCAGTACTGAGGGTGCAGTGCAGTCGAGATTCAGACCGACCCACTTTCCCTGATGCAGGGGGAGGCCTGTAACTTGCAGGTGATTGGGAGCCACTGTTCTGCGCTCACTGGTCCCCCCTCTCGACTGAGTGGAATGTCCCGTCTTCTCTGCTGGCTCACCGAAGGACAGCCTGTACACAAGTTCACCCTTTCTTTTTCATCTTTTTTTGCTCTTTTTTCATCATCCTTGCACTTCATTAACTTTTTTCCATCACATTGTCTGCTTTTTCTGTTATGTCTTAAGGTTGCAGTACAGTAGAAATGAAATCAAACTGCCACACTGCTGGATGTGTTCATACCCGCCCACCCCCCACCCCACAAATCAGAAGTTAACTGTAACACAATGACACACAAGAAGACCATCAATATCTTTTTAGTTGCTGTTTGTGGAATAATGTAAGTGCAAAAATCCTAAAGCACCTCCAGACAGTTTAACCTTTAACTACTTAGTCTGAGAAGTGGACAGAAGTAGATGTAAATCAGTGTAAAGTAAAGGAAACATGTTCTTGAAAAGCCAAATAATTGTATGACGACTGTGGATGATGGTGCTAAATTTACAACCAGTACACAAAAGTTAAATGCAAAATCTGCCTCTCTGTCCTCTTAAAGTCACTGTGTTTTAAATTGTCTTTGATATGTTGAGAAAAGTGAGTACCAATTTGTCCACAGTGATGTAGGAGAGGTATAACATTAGAAAACTTTACACAAAATAGCTTCAATGTCCACTGCATTTCCCTCATTTCCTCCATCTCTCTTCCTCTAATCCACCGCATCCCCCCACCTCACCCATTAACTTTGCCTTCCTCTTGCGTGTCCCTCAGAATGAGAAGCATTTTCGCAGCGGTAGGGAAAGTAGCTGTGGCTGCAGCAGTCAGCTGGCTTTTGGCATGCAGCCCTCCTAAACCCCTTACACAATAAACACTTTCCTGTGGCTGTAGCTCACATACACAGTAACACTCACGTGCACATGTCTACACACACTCACACACAAAACGCATTTTGTAGCCACATCTGTTCACATACAGTCGGGTTTTCACGTACATCTGGACGGGACCTTTCCATGTGTGTGTGTGTGTGTCTGTTTGAGTGTGTGTTAGGATACGCGGTGAGGGAGTGGATTGGTCTCATCATTCACCAGCCCTTTTCAGTCATCATCCCCACGTCGTATGTTTGTGCACATGAATGTGAGTGGTTTCATTTTCATTTGGCATTGTGCGTGGATGCGTGGACTCCAGCTGCTTTTTCTTGATTTTTGGAGGGATGAAGGCTGGATGCTGATCTTATACAAGGTGGAGGGAAAGAAAACTAAAGAAGAAGAGAGGAATAGTCAACAGCTTTTAAGCGGAGGAGTTTGGTTGAACACTGGAAAGTTTGTTTTGTTTTAATCATTTGATGAAGAAGATTGCCTGATTTTATTTTTTATTTTTTGTCTTAGCACAGCGGTAAGGCAGCACGAGGCGAGAATGTGCCCAAAAATTAAGTAAAACACAGGGTTTAGAGTTTTGGTACCTATGTGTAGGATACATGAAAGTTAACAAAGTGAGACTTCAGAACTAGTTAAATCATTTTCTGAGACATAAAGAGGTAGAAGGGTGCCGTCATGGCCCACGCTGCAGCCCATCTGAAGAAAGCTCGTGAGCTTGAGCAGCTCCCAGACTACAAAGCTCTGCAGAAAGCCAGGGAGAGGAGGAGACGGCAGCGGGAAAGAGCTGAGCGGAAGCGTCAGGTAAAGCACATATGTCACGTGTTGCGCTTTATTTTTGTTTTGGATTTATTCTCTTGTGGGCTTACTGTAAGAATCTATTGTAAGCTTTGGACTTAGGACATTGTGTGAGAGAAGGCTGTGGGGGTTGCACAGATGTGGAAGTGGCTGACCGTGTATGATGCTGTAGAAATATGTTAGATAAGGGATAATGCTCATGGACAGTTGTGACAAAAGTAAACATAGTGTATTATTGATCTTATACCAGAAACACTGAATCAATTCTTTTCATTTTCATGGCAATACCATCTGTGACTGAGTTGACATTGACTTGGACAGAGTACAGTATATAATCCAGTATCCTTTATTACGTGACTGACTGCAGGTCAATCTACACAAATCCTGTACATATACAGAGATTACAGCTGGTTGCCAATCAATCCAGTGTCTCTCTGTGTGTAGTTTGCTCAGCAAACAGATGAACGAGACGTGCAGACATGGCCAACAAGTGAAAACACACACTAAAAACACAGACTCGTACACCGATCAGGCATAACGTTATGACCACCTGCCTAATATTGTGTTGGTCTCCCTTATGTGGTCAAAAATGATCTGAGGACAAGAGGACCTCTCAGGGTGTCCTATGGGGTCTGGAACCAGGACGTTGACAGTGGATCCTTTGGGTACTCTGGCTTTTGCAGTGGGGCCTCTGTCAATAGAACTTGTTCCACTGCATCCTGTTGATGCTTGACCAGAATGGGGTGTAGGAAGTTTGGAGGTCAAATCAACATGTTGGGTGATTGTCATGTTCCTCAACATGTTCCTGATTGTTTGATGTTTTTACCATGTGGTGGGGTTTTCTAGTAGAACACAACATAGTACCAATATGATCAATGTTATTCACTTCACCTGTCAGTACTCATAATGCATACACACGCCTGGTTGCATTTCTGAATGTACCATGTGATACCATGTGAATGTTGACATGATGATCTGTGACTTATTTCTCTTGAGTAAGGTAACATTAGACCCCCATGTAGAGTGGTGATCTTACCATACATGCACACACTAACATGCCTGTGTAGTACACATGATTTACTATTATTAGATTAATAATTATTTTGACTTTAAAGCACAGAAACAGCAGTAAGAGTGCCTTTACTAATTGTAATGTGAAATGTAGAATGTGTGAGTGGGGTGCAGGTGTGATGGTGTAAATTTTAAATTGATCCCTCATAATAAATGTGGTTCACTGAGTCTGAGATCATAAATAATGATGATAATAACAATAATAATAATAAATTAGTCATGTGACTACTGTGTTCAGGCTGGACTTGTGTCTCTCTGTTGTGACCCTTGGTGTTCCTGGAGAGCACCACAGGCCTCACGGTCCACAGCCTGACCAAAACCCAGCTGTCACCCACCCACACCCTGGGCACACACAGCAAGGGGCTGGTGACTTGGTATAGCTGAGGGTCCTGATAGATAAAAATAGCCAAGACGGGAGAGACAGCGGGGGTTAAATGTTTATGGCTGCAGTTGTTATTCTACATGGAGGGAAGAGCAGTTGAGGAAGAGTAGGCAGAACTGGGCCTTGACTACACACAGCGCAGACACGCTAAGACAGAGCCAGTGGTGTCCGAGGCGGAGGAGTTCTGGCTGGGCAAAGGATCAGAGAGTACAGAGAGGGGATATAGTGGTAATAGAAAGAACCGAGGTTTGCCGTGATGTTAAGTAAATTTGGACCGCAGATATGCACCAGTTTAATGTATTGTGAGACTGTTTGATGCAGCCAGTCATCAGGAAAGTAGACACAAGGAAAGGACACACAGTAAGAAGGTAGAAAGGATTCGGTGGACTGTATGTACCCATGCAGTCCTAAAGTATGTGAAGACCAGGACGATCAGGTATAGCTGCAATTTTAAAATTTGATCTGGATTGTAACCATGGGAAATGCAGCAACATGTCAGGCCTGTGGATCAGATAAAGCTTTAAGGACCACTGGGAGTGACAATGACATAAACCAACAGACTGACTACTACCAGGCTGCTGACTCTGGATCTGATGATTTACTGGTAAGAGGTGGAAAAGATGTGGTTCTGCTGCTTTAATTACTGTGCTCTGATTTCTGCTGCACTGATGAAGTGTCAGTTTTAAGGGAAACATGTTAATCTCTCTGCTGGTGATGTGTTTGTGTGTGTGTGGTGACGTCTCCTGTGAGGGGTTTGACCTTTGACCCCACACAGGGGTGTGGCCTCATCCCTGACATGCTGTAGGGAGTCTGATTGTGCTGAACTCTCATGTTAATGCTCAGTGGTGTTCGAGTGACTTTAATGCCCCTAACCTCATTATCAAAAGGTCAAAACCTTGTCAACGCTCTCTCAAGTCAATGCAGCCGGCAGTAGTTTGCAGCTATTGTGATATTCAGTTACTCAGCACAGTGGAATTTTGTAAGCAAGTTATGTTAGTGTACATTTTCATTATTACCTAACCCCTGTGCAAATAGTAGGTCTCTGTAAGAAGGATTGTCCAACTTATTATATAATTCTAAATCTGTTCTGTTACTGGAGCTCAACATTTACTATAACATTATTAAGCGGTTGCTGTCAGCTTTGTTTATAAAGTCTATTTTCAGCTGCAAAAAATGATGTCATTGATTCTTTAAAACAATTTTTAAAAATGATCTGGGGATTTGCTGCGACCCAATACAGATATTTTCTTCAAATGTTTATATGATATTTTGACTCTTCACTCGCACTGTTTTGCAGAGGTATTTATGGCTACAATGAGTTATGTTACAGTGAAATGTTGAGGAGGGTCAGGTTGTCTCGAGGAATATTTACAGTTGATATTGAACCGAGTTCAGAGGAAAAGGCCATGTGGGTGATGTTGTTCTTCTGTTACATCCCTTAAAGAGAACCAGAAGTAGGTCAACATTTTTAAGGAATTCAATGTGAGAATTCAGCGGATAAGCATTTTGGGGTCTCCCCTCCCTTCTGGAGACTAAAAGCAAGTTCCCATAATGCAGATCAATATATGAAGATTTGGTTTTGGACTAATGGGGAGGGTGAGTCTCTAGGAAATTACTGTAATGTCAATGTGCATGTTTGTGCTGCAGCTGCTTTGTGCAGCCTTGATGTCTGATGGTTAAATTTAGAACAGCCTCCACCGACACTGATCCAAGAAAACGTCCATAAAACCAAAGAACATTTGTTAAACCCCTGTGTATTAGCTTTTTATTGAAGATATATTTTAATTGCCGACGTGTGTGTAAATAGAACTGAGACAAAACATGGGTAAAAAAAATCAACCAGTCAATAAAGAATGGGAAAGCACATTATGGCCTGTTAGTAAAAACTACCAAATTAAAGTAGACACTTTTTCTATGGTAAATGCAGCCTGACTTCAATTAATCATCTTTTACTTTTATTTTTATTAATTTGCCACATTTACCAGAATGATCAAAGATATCAAAGATAATTCTGGTAAATGTTTCAGTTTTTAGTGAAACTGAAATAACATGTCTGTTTTCTGTTTCTCATCTTATCCTAATTCCTGTCTTCATGTCTCTAGTCTGACAGTAACACCAGTTTCCTTCGGGCTGCCAGAGCGGGCAACATCGACAAAGTCCTGGAATTCCTGAAAAATGGAGTAGACATCAGCACCTGTAACCAGGTAAGGAAATGAATTACCAGCCTCAACACAAACCACATCCGGTTTCAAAAAGCAGTTTTATTGCTGCTGTCGTGTCTTGCATTGTTTTGATAGTTGTTTCTTTGTAAACTGATCTTCCGGATATGATACTGTTTCTTCTTTCTAACAGCAACTGATGCTACTTCACAGTGTCAGAGCAAAAACCTAGTGCTTCACGTCAATACTAATGTGAGATTTCAGTTTTTCACTAACGCTGATACAGGGAAAATCTGGAGCTTTATCTCAAGCTGTAACAAAACATGTTCCACCCATTTTAAAGAAGTAAATCAACAGACGTGCACACAGTTTTAAACAAATGCATGTCCAGTGGTAAAGGATCACTGGTTCTAGCACTGAAGTAATAAACAGACATGACAGAAAATGAATGGAATTAATTTAGATTGTTTAAAACTTTCTCCAGGTTTGTGACAGGAAACAGTTGTAGCCCATGTGTAAAGAGTAGACCAATTAATTCCCACTTTCACTGGAAAACTTGTCCCCTTCTGAGTCATTTGAACATCATAGATCACCAGGGTCTTGCCTTATGCAAATTTTCGCAGTCTAAGCACCAAAATATATTCAGGGATAATGTGGGGTCAACAGGTCACTGAAGGAATTAGTGTGAAGCTTTGTGACATAAGGGCTTTAGTTAATATTGTACTCATTGTTCATTCTTTATGTTGTCATCAGTTAGTTTAGATCTTTTAAAAGCTAAAGACTAAAAACATGCTGTTTTATAATCCGATAAGTCAAGTTTTTGGCTTCACTCTGTTTTAAGTTTTGAGTATTAATCACAACTATCAGCACTACTGGAATTGGCAGACTAAAAATGTTTTCTGAAATCTGCTGTTATATAATTAATCATGCACATATTCTCATCAACATACATGACATGCAGTACTGTCAGTGCAGTGGGTCAAAGCTATTAACTGGTCTGCCGGACAAACCGGCTCAAACCCACCTTCGCTCTGCTGTGTCATGGTGGCATCAGTCAACAGAGCCAGATCAGCGCATACCTGAACTCGCCAGGCCCCCATCCAACGTTATAACCAGCCTCACATATACAGTTACTCCCCTCCCCTGCTTTCTACCACACTCATTCCTCCCTCCAATCTCAGCTGCATTTGAAGTGTCCACATCCTGCTGACAGCTGCTCCTACCCCCCATATCCACCCTCACCCACATTCCACTGAGGAGGAGGGAGTGGAGAGGGTGAAATACTCCCCCCCACACAGCTCTGTCCACCCCTCTGCCCCATCCATGTCAGTATGATTTACAGCAGTCACAAGGTAGCTTAAAGGAGGATGGTGAGTGAGGTGATGTACATGAGCGTGTGTGTTGTGTTCGGGCTTGCATATCATATTTTCTACCTTCTCGTCGCTGTTGGCCTTTTATTATTATCCAGGAAATCAACAGCAACTATTTATACACTGGGCTATAATTGGTTGGCAGCCAGGAAGTGGCCACTGCCCACCAATAGCTCTACTGTTTGTTGTCATGGGCACCATGGCTTTTGTTTTGTGCAACATGAGGGAAGCCTGAGTGCACGGGGCTGTGATTGTGCACACACATATGCACACACACACACACACACACACACACATGCACACGCCTCCTGCCCTGCAACAGGAGAGTTCTGCCCTTCATAGTATTTAGTCAGATGACCAAATTTGAGACCTTGTCAGGTGACAAAAAATGTGAGTGACTTTTTTATATATATTCCAGTGATGCCCTCACTTTAAAATGTATGTGTGTGTGTTTTGGCACACACACACATACACTATACAGCAGATGTAATTTTGTTTATGACTAACAACAGATAAACACCTTCCAGTTTATATGACCATAAGCAGTTAACTCTAACTCGTTTCTATTTGTAATGGACATGCAGGACTGGTTAATGAAAGTAAACTTCTAAATATGTGAACACATTGCAAACCATTTTTTGATTGTAGTGATTTTGCTGATTCTTATTGACACAAATGTATATGAACGTGTGCATGTTGCCTGGTGTGCTTGTCTATACGTCTGTGTTTCCAACCACACATGTTTAAGAGCAGGCTCAAGATGACACACATACATGCACACATTCTTATAAGTCCAGCACTTTGACTCTCCCTCCAGGCATGTAGTTTGACAGTTTGTTTGACTGTGACAGATGGCAAAACTCAGCGTGATTCCCAGTCATCTAATACTCTTAATCGCATTCACGACTTGTGTCTTTTCCCAGGTGTGTGACATGGGATCAGCATATTTGTACTGGTATTAGCATGGAGATAGAGATAATGCCATTTGAATCCTCATGATATTTCAATCAGGAGCCAGTTTCCACAAACACCATAGTAATACAGAGTTACCTGTGATTCAGTGTGCCATGATGTTACCAGTACTGACAATGAACTTGATATTTAACCCTTTGAACCCCAAACACAGACATGTTATCTTTAAAAATTGCCAAAATTACGCCATTTATCAGATCCAGAAAGAATCACTTGATTTTCAACTTTCCGATGGTCCCTGAACTACTTGTCTGTGATGTGCTGGTCCATTGGAAAAGTAATTAAATTCTGCACAGTCATTTAAAATTTGACTAAATTACCGCAAGCCAGATTCTGAAAAAAAAACAAAAAAACCAAATCTGTACACACTGAAGCAACCATGATGCTATTAGTGACTCAACTGTGATTAAGAGTCTCTTGACAAAAAAACAACCTGGGTCTTTTTGGCTGAACTGGGCTGAACTGCAGGCTGTGTTTAGACAGAGTACATAGGACACAGGTATGGAAGCAAACATGTATCATTGTTTGTGTACATGAATTATCAACGACATTTAACATTTGTTATGATTCATGGCATTAATACTGTGTCATATTGCACAAAAGTATTTCTGAATGGTTATGCTGTTTCAATAAAGTTTCAGGACTTTATATTCCAGTGAAAAATGAGCTCAAAGTGAGTAAAAATGTGAAAGGAGTAACTTTGCCCAGAAACTGCTTGAGGTTCAGAGGGTTGAAAAAAAAGTATATATTGATATTATGTGGATTTTACACATATAATAATATCCTAAATAATCCAACACCAGGAACTGTCTGGTTGTCTTTTTGACACAGCAACATAAAAGCAACATACAGCACAGTTGTCATTACAAATCTTTTCTTAACTGATAGTTACCAGCCTTATTCATCAATAATCCATGGAACAACCTGAAATGAACCCACTTATATATGTCTGGCCATCCAGTACAGTTAATCAACAAGTAGCTCAAAGTTATGTTGAATTTTAGCTCTTCTACTCCCCAGTAATATAAAAGCTCTGGCCGATAGACATTTAGCATCACAGGATACTTTGTCATGGTTGTACTTTAACTAGATAAACTCCCACTATGCTGTCTGCTTGCCAACACAAGATTAATATTTATTTATTAACATTCCTTGGCAACCTCTATATACTCATATCTTGCCTTTACTTCATTTGTTAAAAAAGAAGCAACAAACACACAGTAAACAAAGTCAAAGATGAAATCGACTGACAGCATTTTTTTTCCAACTCCTCTCTAAATGTTTGGTAATATTGAATTGTTTTGGCCGCAGTGAGTCATGTGTGAAAATCTGAAGCACTCCACACAATTACAGAGCCATTATCTGTAATAATATTGTCAGGCAGTAGAGTCAGTGGTCTGGTGACAAGAGCATCAACATGAAATTGTATGGATCTAAAAAGTGCAGACTGGTGTTGTCATTCTTTTTCATAATGCAATCAAATAGACCCGAGGAAATGTCTGTTATGAAGTGTGTTGAATATCATTCGTGGTTTCTTTATTCAGTCTGTACATGTGCAAGTCACCGGGAGAAGCCGTAAAGTCACGCAGGAATTTTGAGCGTTGCTGTCGGCAGTGTGTTCATTAATAACTGAAGAGCCGAATCCTAGAAAGCAGCAACAGCGTGGCAAGGGCCAGAGTCAGGCGCCAAAGGCAGGAGTCCTTCCAAGTTAGTTAAAGAGAGCGAGGAAGGGATACACTTCTCTCCTGCCAAAGCCACAGTCAAACTGTGCTCCCCTATTGCACAGATTTTGTGAATAAGGCAAATGAATGAATAATTAATTTTCTTAAAGGTTAAGTTTCTCTCCAAGCTTTTAAGCAGCATGTCTTTGTGAATTTTAGATTTGCAAAGGGAAGGAGTGTATCCCATCTTGTTTTTAATACAGTAGACTTATCTGTTTGTGTATGTGTGTGTGTGTGAGTGAGTATGTATGAATGAGTTGTGTGTGTGTGTGTCGTGTGCATGTGCTGTTTTGTTTCATGTCCACACAATTAAAGGCCAGACTTCCCCTCTAATCTCCCCAAATGTTAATCCTGCGTAAGTGATATTACTCTTTAATCTGCTTGCATTTACATTGTATCCTCTTTTTCCCCCTACAATGCTCATCCCCTGTGACACCTGGATCCATAAAACAACACTAAATAAATGTGATCATTTATTACCATGTGTGATCATAGCATAGGTCAGTGGTCAGAGGAGTATTAGTCTGTGTTGGATGGAGCTCAACGGTTTCCCTCCTGCCAAAGGGAGCTCCAGACTGCCGGGGGTTCACTGTGTTGGACCGAATGTCCATTAGCTAAATGAAGCTTTCACTTACAGCTCAGCTCAGAGGAAAAGGAGCTTTAGATCAGTTTGTGTGACAGAGTGTGTACATATGTGTGCCTGTTGTTGGTTTCGCTTGTCCCTCCTGGAATGGTTGAAATGTGATTGAAACACTCTTAATAAGATTGCGTAATTTTTTTTTTTTTTGCTGTGTCAGTGAGTCCATCATTTCGGAGCCGATGCTTATCTCTGAAAGTCAACTTTGTGCTTGTACAAATGTCAGCAAAGTGCATCTAAGCCTCGCATTCGGAAGTCATTTCTTTTTATCTGTGAGCAAAGCAGTGGAAATGTCACCGCATGACTGACTACGTAATGATTTATAATTTACTGAAGCGATGACATTGGAAGCTTTGGCAGTGTGACCTGACAGACGTGATGAACATTTCTAGAAGCTCAGTGTAGCCACACCCAGTCGAAACCCTCAGGTAGTAAAAATAGAAACGTAGATGATTTACTTCTTCCATATTCTTCTGGTAAAACGAGAAAAAGCAGTAAAAAGTAATGAAAAAAAGTAATTGTTAGTCTATAATATTGGAGTAGGACTAGACTATTTTATCATGGTATGTGAAGGTGCCAAAGTTTTTTAATGATACAGTTTTTTTCAGAAATGTGATAAGGTATCAGTCCCTATAATCCATATTGTTGGTTCAAATGAATTATTAAACAACTGAAGATTTTGGAGTGTTGAAAAGTCACCGAAATGAAAGTAACCGAAGCTGAATGTAACGATTTCATTATGAATTCACTCTTCTAGTGTTTTCACGCTGCAGATCAGAGGGCCGGTGCACAGGGGCAGGGATAAGATGTGTTGCGATAGTTCTTCAAATTACTTCTGGCTGACTCGGATTTAATTAAGAAACATAAGAGAGACTCTGTTTGAGAGCCATTTGTGCTCCAGTAAAGTAGCTTTCTAATTGGAGGGCCATTATCGCTTTCAGCATGGGCAAGTTATGTTTTCTTTAATCCTCCACTAAGAGCTCATTAGGAACATCTTGCATGGAGACATCTATGCCTTTTAAAAATTTTTTTTTAGTTCTACTGTGGCATCGTTTTTACCTTTTAAAGTCAGATCATATATCACTCGACCAGACTCTCACTTACTCGCTTTGGCCTTTGAGGGATGCCCTCTTTTTTTCTCTTTTGGAAAGGTTGACATTTTCAGTAGCTTCTAAATATGTGTTTGTATGTGTTTGTGTCCTACATACCCTCTATGACTGTGCAGAAACATGACACCCCTTTGGCTATTTGGCATTTGGCGACTCAGAGAGCGAGAGACAGAGAGAGAGAAGGTCTACTTTTTATATGTGTGTGTATGCGCATGCTGTACATGCGCCGGGGAAGGAAGGGGGCAATGATAGAGGTGTTAGCAACGTAGCAGCTTCTCTTGCATATCAGTGCCAGGAGAGCCTCCAGAGCAGTTCCTCAACTGTAATCCATCTGACTGAGCCTGCAGACAGCAGACAGACCTAGAGAGCTGGTTCTAAACCAAAAGGAGGTAGTGGAGGCAGGAGGCGGAGGACTGGATGGAGCTCCATCACCTGTAAAATCCACTAAGAAGGCCAAAGAAAGAAAAGAGGAAAAGCTTTTTGAAGAAGGAGACCACACAGAGAGGACAGAGCATGTAGAGAGATAGATAGGTATTTAGTTTTTAAGAAGAAGCAGGGAATCTGAAGGATAAAAACAAGGACAAGATTTGAAATACTCTCTGTGTCTGAGGGACACAGCCCAGAATGGAGGAGAAGGAGGATGAGGTGAATCATTCTTTTTCCGCGTTTATATATATATATCTGTCTCAGAGGAGGTATACGTGCATGTGTGTGCTACATGAATAGATGAGTTGTGTTGTGAATGCTTGTCAGTGTGAAACCTGTAGCTCTGGTTGATGGGCACTTGATGTAATGCTCACTCTAAACTTGCCTGAAGAGAAAATCTGCCATTGTTTTTTTTCTCAGACTGATATTTTTTGTGTTGGATTTTCTGAATATTCTTCTCCCAAAACAAGTGTTCAGACTCTAATATTATTTTGGAAAAGGTTCACACAACACTGTTTTGATATATAACATTAAGAAGGGACCTAAATGTTCAGAGGATAGAAAGAAATATACAGACGTGTACAATAAAAGCTACTTGGACTATCAACAACGTGACTTCTCTGATGGTCTCAACAGTTTAAGAGATTACACAGACAGCATGCTGTGATTGCAGGAATATTATGTTTCAAAGCACTGGATTGTGCCGCTGTTAATGCGTCCATTCTCTGTATATACTGCCTCTTGTGATGTAATGCTAGCATGCATATTGACCAAGGTCTGTGATCAAGCTTAATGTTTGTAATGTAACGCCCTGAAATCTTATGGTAATGTTTTTCTCTGCAGAATGGTCTCAATGCATTACACCTGGCAGCTAAGGAGGGACACAAGGATTTAGTGGAGGAACTGCTGCAGAGAGGAGCCCCTGTTGACTCTTCCACAAAGGTACACACACAAATATTATAATGCTCTAACAACTTTCCAGATATGAACATAGCACAGTTTTACATGAGGGGAAAAGAACGATGGGGAGGCAGAGATGGGGGTGACAGTTGGGTGCACATGTAAGTCGTGCACAGTGGTGTCAGCTGTACAGTATCTTGTAAATTACTGCTTCACTCTTGAGCTTGAAATGTGATCCGCCGGGGTGATGATGGACACGAGCGTGATTTAAGATGGAGGAAGTCTTAAGAAAGGAGTTTAATTTTGTAACTTAACCTTCTGAACTCGATGCAGTTTTTTCCCACCTGTGGGTACAGTACTCTTGGAATAACTGTATGGCACCACTGGAAACAGCACAGCCCTGTGATCCGCCGGGGTGATGATGGACACGAGCGTGATTTAAGATGGAGGAAGTCTTAAGAAAGGAGTTTAATTTTGTAACTTAACCTTCTGAACTCGATGCAGTTTTTTCCCCCTGTGGGTTCATTTTTCACTGGAATAAAAAGTACGGCACCTTTATGGAAACAGCACAGCCCTGGGTAGAAGTAGAGAGAGCTCAGAAATGTCTTCTTTTCAGAATAACACTGTTACACCTCATAAAAAGGGACAAAAATAAAACCAAATTTGAATTTCTTTGATTATCTGTTTTTCTAAAACTGAAAATACCTAGAATGAACATGTATAATATTTTTCCAAGCGCCTACAGGTGTTGGTTACTAAACCCGGGAAAAAATGGTGCTTCTGCATACTGTAGATATTTACCTATTTATATCTTTTATTTGTTTCCATACGTGCCTCCTATCTGCTCTGTGTAAACACAGCCAAAGAATCCCTGGATTACTATCATGTGACTGTTAGTCATAGCTGAGTCAGTCCTGTCTCCACAGTTGCCCCGAGGAGTGCAGAATTTTGTTGTTTTTCGCATAAACTGGTTAGAGCAGATGATTTATTTTAGCCAAACTTTTAAATGACATATTTTTTTATTTTTTTATTTATCCTTTATTTAACCAGGAAGTCCCTTGAGATTAAAAATTTCTTTTCCGAGGGAGACCATGGCCAAGATAGCACGCCAATGCAAGGACCACACTGGTCACAGTATAAAAAAATAAAACATTCAAGGAACACTTATAGACAAGGAACATTAAGCTAAGAACAGAAATAATAATAATGATAAAAACATCAAGAACAGCAGTTGCACTCATGGATTACATTTTTCTTAATCAGATTTTTGAATTAATTCAGGGAGACAAGATCATTTAGCTTTAAGGTGATCTGGAGATTATTCCATGACCAAGATGCGTTATAAGAGAAAGCTGCTCTGCCGAGCTCAGAGTAAATCCTGGGTACCTGTAAGTGCAGCCATCTAGCAGAACGAGAATCATAAAATCATGTAGAATCATATAATCATGTAGAATAAAGTGATTTTAAGGAAATGTCACAATTTCTAAGCTCAGATTTGGTTACTTTACCTGATAGTATGATCACTTTAACTGTAAAAAAAACTTCTATTTTTACAGAGTCTGCCTTTGAAGGTAACATGTCCTTCCTTCCTGCCAGTGGATTTTGAGGTTCAGGTTATATGTGAAGTCCACAAGGATTTCTTTGATGGCTATCTTCTTAATTTATTGAGGTGATTTAAAAAAAACTGCTTATTTAAGATTCTTAAAGAGGTCACTGAGGGTTAATAGTTGCATCACACATGGGTATTCTGCCACCTTTAGTGGAATGAAAAGAGAGGAATGAGTGCGTAGTGTGCCGCTTGGCAAGCTGCTCGCTATACGACTCTGTGAATGTGTCATGCGTCACCCCGAACAGAGAGCAACAGTGAACAGCCGACATGGAATCTGTCGCCCTGCTGCTTGTGTCCTTGGACTGACATGAATATGCTCCTTGGTATTAATCACAACCTTCACATCCTATAAAACTGCGACGGAAACACTTGTGCAACATCCATTTGCATAATTTGGTTTTCAAGAAGGTTTTTTGTGTCCATTACAACTTTTATACTTGCATCAACCAGCTGGGATTTCTAAGGCGTTCATACCCACACAGGATACACACTTGGCTGGTGGTCTTAACCCTGTTGTTTCCCTATGCAGAAAGGAAACACTGCCCTTCATATTGCCTCACTGGCTGGACAAAAAGAGGTAGTCAGACTGTTGGTGAACAGAGGTGCAGATGTCAATTCTCAGTCACAGGTGAGAATGTTCAGAAAGTGTTAGATAATGCAGTAAAAATAAATGTTACACCAAGAGTAGAATGGAATCTGCATATTATATGTGTGAACTGTATGCTTTTGTCTCTATAGAATGGCTTCACTCCACTGTACATGGCAGCCCAGGAGAATCACTTGGAGGTGGTGCGATACCTGCTGGAAAATGAAGGGAACCAAAGCATTGCAACAGAAGTAGGTTTCTGTGTAAAATATTTATGTATGAGTTGACTTACTTTTTACTAGGTTTTCCAGCAGAACAGCACATAGTACCAATATGATCAGTGTTATTCACTTCACCTGTCAGTGGTCATGTGATTGTGGCTGATTGGTGTATGTTATGTACTAATTTCCATATTTTCCTCTTGCACACAATCACTCTCGTTTTTTCTCTTTCTGCTCCTCCAGGATGGCTTCACTCCGCTTGCTATCGCGCTCCAGCAGGGCCACAACTCGGTCGTGTCCCTGCTGTTGGAGCACGACACCAAGGGTAAAGTCCGCTTGCCGGCGCTGCACATCGCAGCCCGCAAAGACGACACCAAGAGTGCCGCTCTCCTGCTCCAGAACGACCACAACGCTGATGTCCAGTCTAAGGTGAGGAAGGAAACTGATGGAGAGGTGGAGAATAGAAACAGGGAGAAGGGTGTAATTGTGAAAGTGCGAAGGAGAAACTGAGGGAAGCATTAAGACATAACAGGAGGGCTGTCAGAATGTATCTGAACTAGCTGTTAATTTTCCGTGTTGACAGTTTTATTTTTTTACTTGCATGTCCACTAAGGAATCTAATAAAATGCCAGATCAGTCTTCTCCTCAGATGCTTTGTTGTGCTCTTCCTTGTCACTGCTTTTTGTTTTCTAACAGTGTGACCTTATAAACTTACCCTGTGTGTTTGTATGAATGTCGTGTTTAGTCCTTTCCCTAACAACCCTCCACCCTGTTCCCCCTTTCTCTCTCTATGCCTCCTAACCAGATGATGGTCAATAGAACCACAGAGGTATTCAGACTCATCACCTCCTCTTTTTTACTCACTGCTGACCATCTCTTTCAGCACTTTTGTCCAGACCCCTCCCTCACTTAACAGGGAGATATTGAAATCCTGCATGTCACAATTACGTACCATTAATATGAATGCTGACTATGCTGTACCACACACTGCATGGCTGACGGTAAAACACATCGACAGATCCCAGAGAATGTCAGTTTATTTGATTACAAATGATTTGGTTCATTTTTCTTTATTTATTTTTGAAGTGATTAATAATTATTTATGTATTAGTGTTACAAATGTGTATACTCAAGTAAAACACTGAAACCTTTTATATAATCTTTATTTGATGCTCTTTTAGTCTGCACAACCTACAGCACGTGTACTTTTGAGCATGTTGATGGCATTGTTTTTCTTCTCTGACACACGATCTTTAAGTTAACTCTGTTTCTTAATTAAATTGCACCATGACTATCAGAATGGGAAGGTAAGGAGTGAACCGACCTAAAAATATGTACTCTAGATATTTTTATATATAATGCTTATATAAATGTCCATTTGTCCATCCAAGCAGATACAAGTATTTGTGAGCCTACATGTAGTTGCTCTATGTATTTCAGTTCTGGTGTTTAATGTCCTTTATTTTTTTTGCATTTTTTGTATGTTTAAAACCAAACTGTTGAGATTTTTTTCACCTTTTTTTCTAGCAAGCATGGCAGAATTGCAGGGATTTTGCATGTATTATTCATTGCATGTGCTATTTTGGGATATGCTCATTTTTTAATGCTTCTTCTTACACCACCGTGTCTGTTTTCAGCATGCTGGCTCATCATAATACTGCTTCAGTAGAGTCAGGTTTCTGTCTTGTATCTACCGCAGAAAACTCTCTTTCTTTCTTTCTTTCTTTCTTTCTTTCTTTCTTTCTTTCTTTCTTTCTTTCTTTCTTTCTTTCTTTCTTTCCTTCTTTCTTTCCTTTCCTCACATGTAGCACTGTTTCCTTTCCCTCTCACTCTGTTCTTCCCTCCTCTCTCCTTGTCTTCTTAAACAGAGTGGGTTCACCCCTCTGCACATCGCAGCTCACTATGGTAACGTGAATGTCTCCACCCTGTTGCTGAACAGAGGAGCTGCTGTTGACTTCACGGCCAGGGTACAGCCTCAGTTCTACTTCTTAGCACATCAAGAGACCATCTATTTCACACTCTGTCTGCTTGTACAACAGCCTGTTTGTTTTTACCATTATACCTTTCCCTTTTCACCAGGTTTAATAACTACATTTATCGCTAATCTTTCAAAAGTTAAATTTCTTCCTGCATATTTTCAGCTAAATTGTCTTCTTGACACCAGCACATGAGCTTAGCTTTAGTCTCTTAGACTGCATTTTTTTAGTTAGTGATGTAAGATCCTATTTTGCCTTTCTCTCAACAGAATTAGAAAACTGAAAGTCATACAAAATATGAACAGTAATGTCTATCATGTCAACTTTGTCAACAATACACAACAATGCGTTATATTTTTGCCAATGTGGTTGGTACAGTGTAAGTGGCAAAGTTAGCTCTAATTTGTTTATCTGCCTTGACAGAATGGAATAACACCTCTTCACGTGGCCTCCAAGAGAGGCAACACCAACATGGTGGCCCTGTTGTTGGACCGAGGGGGTCAGATAGATGCTAAAACAAGGGTGAGACTCTTATTTAAAGTTTGGACATGAGCTTTGATTCAATAATTGCTGCTAAGCTGTAGTGATTGTAGTAGCCGATTCTTCTTTTGTGGATTAATGTGTAAATTTGTTTTTCCTTCATCTGTGCATGTGTGATTGTCCCTCAGGATGGTTTGACGCCGCTGCACTGTGCAGCCAGGAGTGGACATGACCCAGCTGTGGAAATTCTGCTGGAGAGAGGAGCTCCCATCTTAGCCAGAACCAAGGTAGTGTAGCTTTATTACTTGGTCAGCATACTTCAGATGGCTCCGTAGATTCTCAGCCATTCATTGTGATCCTCAGAGCACATCCTGGTTCTAGAGGATGTTTCAACTCTCATCCAGTAGGCTTCTCCAGTTCTGAGCATACTTCTGAATTTACACTACATTAACTTTAAAAAAAATGCTGTAGGATACAGTCAAAAAATCTCAAGATTCCACTTATATTTTTCCTTTCAAAGCCCACAACATGTTTTACCCGTGTTTTTTTTCACCTCCCTTTGCTTCTCATTTCTGCCACGGCTTCCTTCAATTTCTTGCTTTTTCTGATCTTTTGCATCCACCCCGTGCAGAACGGATTGTCCCCACTGCACATGTCAGCCCAGGGAGACCACATAGAGTGCGTGAAACTGCTGCTGCAACACAAAGCGCCTGTTGATGATGTCACACTCGACTACCTCACAGCGCTGCACGTCGCAGCTCACTGTGGCCACTACAGAGTCACCAAGCTGCTCCTGGACAAGAAGGCCAATCCCAATGCGAGAGCACTGGTAGGGATTCAAATAACAGCTACAGAAGCACTAAAACAGGCATCAACAAACTCATAAAGATATACACACACATTTACAGACTGGGAGAGTAACACTAATACTCATATACCTAATGATTTACCAGTAAACAGTTGATAAATGTAATTCATTATTCTTTTATATAAATGCTCTTAAGTGAAGTCAGACATCTATAAAAAAAAAAAGAATGTGCCAGCTGTAAAACAGAAGAAAATCTCCTCCCTTGCTGTAGTATTTACATGTTTTTTCTATTCTCTCTACCAGAATGGTTTTACTCCTCTCCACATCGCTTGTAAGAAGAACAGAGTGAAGGTGATGGAACTGCTTGTCAAATACGGCGCTTCAATCCAGGCAATTACTGAGGTGAGGGCGGCATGTGTAAACACAACACACGGTTCCTTTTCACACTGTTGTAGATTTGCATTTAAAGCTGATCATCCTGAATCTCTCTGTCTTCCCTCCTCTAGTCCGGTCTGACTCCCATCCACGTATCTGCTTTCATGGGTCACCTCAACATTGTTCTACTTCTGCTGCAGAATGGAGCCTCTCCGGATGTCCGCAACATCGTGAGTAGTAATTTGACCTGCACGGTGATCAGTGGTCAGAAAAACATATCTCCCTATCAGGTTTCTCCGTGCAAACACTCGCAGCTGTTATTGCGTACAGTTTTAATTCAGCACAGTGTCTTAATGCTCATAAAGATTCTGTGTCTGCATGTCAGCGTGGTGAGACAGCTCTCCACATGGCAGCACGGGCAGGTCAGATGGAAGTGGTTCGCTGTTTGCTGAGAAACGGAGCGTTGGTGGATGCCATGGCCAGGGTGAGTCAGCTGCCAGAATCATCAGCGCGAATCACTGTTTTCTCCTGTTTACAATAAATGATATCATTCACTGGTTCGCATACATACACATATTAATGGCTAATATCACATACCTCAGCTGTGGCTGCAGTATGTTTTGTTTTTTTTTTCGAACTCCACTGTTTCTACACAGCTATTTCATTGGAGGGTTTTTTTTCAACCACAGGAGGACCAGACTCCCCTCCACATTGCATCCCGTTTGGGGAAAACAGATATTGTCCAGCTACTGCTACAGCACATGGCCCACCCGGATGCTGCCACCACCAACGGCTACACTCCTCTCCACATTTCAGCCAGAGAGGGCCAAGTGGAGACGGCCGCCGTGCTTCTGGAGGCCGGAGCCTCACATTCGATGGCCACCAAGGTGAGCGGAGGGTAAAAAGTGATGCAAACAGACAGAGACAGAGAAAAAAATTCTTGGAAGCACAAATGGGTGCATTAAAAAATATATATTCCAGCTAAATGTAAAGTAAAATATCAATTGGGAAATGTATGTTTCAGTGCACATTTACCTTTTTATGCTTACAGAAAGGATTCACTCCATTACATGTAGCAGCAAAATATGGAAGCCTCGATGTAGCAAAACTTCTCCTTCAACGCAAAGCTCTTCCTGATGATGCTGGCAAGGTGAGTTGAAGATATTTAGAGGCAGATTCTCAAATACAAACTGAAATAGAACAAATTTTAAGCTGGAAGATAGATACAGTGCAAAACAGACACAATCTTAAAGGTATGTTGTGTTAACCCAAATTTATTCCATGGTAAATCAGTTTAGTGAAATCCTTCCTCTTTCAGAACGGCTTAACTCCTCTACACGTGGCAGCTCATTATGACAACCAAGAGGTGGCTCTGTTGCTGTTGGACAAAGGAGCATCACCTCACGTTACTGCAAAGGTTAGACAAATGATTTTAAAGAGGAAAAATACTTAAGACACGCTCACACTGTTGTTTGTATATACTGCTCTCTGTTATAATTTATTTAGCTTGCTGTGATTGTTTGATAAACAGCTTCCTTCCACCTATTCAGCCCTATATGCTGTCTTGCTAATGGTGTTATGTTACAATAGCGATGACAAAACAAAAGGCGAGAGTGATGTTAAGAAGCCCTTCACCATTGATTTTAGATCGCTAGCAGAGTCTTTAACTGCTAACCTTCCTCTCCGTCCAGAATGGCTACACTCCGCTGCACATTGCAGCCAAAAAGAACCAGACGAACATTGCTTTAGCGCTGCTGCAGTATGGAGCCGAGACCAACGTTCTGACCAAGCAGGGAGTCAGCCCTCTACACCTGGCAGCCCAGGAAGGACACGCTGAGATGGCCAGCCTGCTGATGGGCAAAGGAGCGCATGTCAACACTGCCACCAAGGTCACCCAGAAACACACAGTTTTAAATATGTTATTTATGTTAACATTTTAAACCAGTTGCACAGACACAGTGTGCTGCTTTGTAAGTAAGTTGACTGCAAATCAGCCATTTATAAGAAGAATTCAGCTGCATAAGCATGTTTACTTATATATACTGTTTATACATACACTCTAAATAAACATGAAATACATTTAATTAGTGTGTCAGAGAACAGTAACTGTGTGCACACTGTGAGATGACTCTGTGTTTTATGTGTTACAGACCGGACTGACTCCTCTGCATCTCACAGCCCAAGAGGACAGAGTCAATGCAGCAGAAGTGCTGGCCAAACACGATGCCAACTTGGACCAACAGACTAAAGTACAAACACATAACTGTACATGCACACACCAACACACCAACAAGCGGACAAAAATAGTAACTAGTAATGAGAAGCTTACAGTATGACACACACACAAGCTAATGAACAGGAATTTGCTAGGATGAATTATGTATCTAACTCTGTCTTCACTGCTGGAGTTTGTGTTTAACAGCTCATTTTAAATGTTACTTGCAAACTCAGCTTGTCTGCCACCTGCTGGCTTTTTGGAAGCATAACAATGTCTGCATCAGACATTCTTTATACATTTAAGGGGCTTTGCTGTTAACACGTTTATCAGTCACAGTTACATCAAGGCAGAGTTTACTTGGATGAGCCATTTTGAGACTATTTATTTGAAATCTAAACTTCCTCATAACTTTACTACAAACAAGTTAAACGGATCAGGCACTTGTGGAAATGTTTTTATTTTCTCTTTTCATCCTCTCTACTCTCAAGCTTGGATATACCCCTCTGATCGTGGCCTGTCATTATGGAAATGTCAAGATGGTTAACTTCCTGTTACAGCAAGGCGCCAGCGTCAACGCCAAAACCAAGGTAGGATTCGAATCTTAAATTTGAGGCATGCAAACACAATTATAATAAAATTACAATCAAAGTCACACTGATTTTAGTTTTTACAGTGACTGAACTATATTTTCTCCCTTCTTTTGTTTTACAGAACGGTTACACACCCCTTCACCAGGCAGCACAACAAGGCAATACACACATAATCAATGTTTTGCTGCAACATGGGGCCAAACCCAACGCTACTACTGTGGTAAGACAGAAAACAGCACAGGCATTTACTCATTATGTAAAATACTTTATGAACAACTAAGCATGAAATTTGATTCATTTATTTTTTGGCCTGTTACACAAATGTAATGTCCCTCTCTCTGTTAGAACGGAAACACTGCTCTGTCCATCGCCAGACGTCTGGGTTACATCTCTGTGGTGGACACTCTGAAAGTCGTCACTGAGGAGGTCATCACTACCACAACGGTAAGCTGGGGATATTTTTAGTCTCCAGATCTGCAGCCAGTAAGTTTTGTCCTACATTTCCTGGAAAATCCGGTTTAACTTTTCTCTTTTTCGGTGGTCTCTTTCCATGACTGTGAATGGCGTCAGACGGTGACGGAGAAACACAAGCTCAATGTTCCAGAGACCATGACTGAGATCCTTGATGTGTCTGATGAAGAAGGTGAGTTCCTTCAAACAGAGAAAGCAAACATATCTGCTACTGGTCCATATGAGGCTAAGTTTTGTTGTTTTACAGAGGAAAAAAACTGGGAAAATGTTCAGGCTACTTTAATCATCACACCTTAAAAATTCAAATTGACCTTGGATTAATAATGTTAGCTGTCTTCTCCTTTGTGCTGTAGTCTTAAAAACTGTTCACTGGACGGGGTGCAGTTTTATAGCAGTGGGTCTTTAAACTGTATGTTTTATAGCTCTGAGGCTGGAAGATGAGCCATTATCTGAGATGACTGTGGAGTTGGAAGGTACTGCAAAATGTCTGCTCTGCTCCTCCAGCTTGGCGTGCAGCACTACATGGAGTTTTTGCAGAACTAAAAGAGAGAATTAAGAGAATTTTGCCTTTGATATTCACTCTCAACTGTTAAACTCCATATTAACTACATTCAGAGTCAAAAGAGTTAATATGGTTGTTTGTTGGTGTGCACTATACAGCGGGGAAAATAAGTATTGAACACGTCAACATTTCTCTCAAAAAACATATTTCTAATCGAGCTATTGACATGAAATTTTCACCAGATGTCGGCATCAACCCAAGTAATGCACACATACAAAGAAATCCAAACATTTATGTCCATAAATTAAGTTATGTGTAATAAAGTGAAATGGCACAGGGAATAAGTATTGAACACATGAAGAAAAGGAGGGGTAAAAAGGTCTGGAAAGCCAAGAAAGCAGCTGGAGTTTGTCAGTATTTAGAAGGTTAACCTGTCCCCTATTAGTGCAAAGTAATATCAGCTGGTTTAGTCCTGATTAATGCCTTTTAAAAAGGTTTCTCACCAGCAAGGTGTTAGACAAGAAGCATTGCATGATGGGTAAAAGCAAAGAGCTGTCCAAAGACCTACGCAGCCTTATTGTTGCAAAACACACTGAAGGCATTGGTTACAGGCGCATTTCTAAACTTCTGAAAGTTCCAGTGAGTACCATTGGGGCCATCATCCGGAAGTGGAAAGAACACGGCATTACCATAAACCAGCCACGGCCAGGTGCTCCTCGCAAGATTTCAGACAGAGGAGTCAAAACAATCATCAGAAGGGTTCTCCAACAGCCCAGGACCACTCGTGGAGAGCTTCAGAAAGACCTGGAATCAGCAGGTACCGTTGTTTCAAAGAAAACAATAAGTAATGCACTCAACCGCCATGGCCTCCATGCACGCACACCACGCAAGACTCCATTTTTGAAGAGGAAGCATGTTGAAGCTCGTTTGGAGTTTGCGACACAACATTTGGATAAACCCATGACATTCTGGGAGAACATACTCTGGTCAGATGAGACCAAAATTGAACTCTTCGGATGTCATAAGACACAACATGTTTGGAGGAAAAATGGCACTGCACATCACCCCCAAAACACCATACCAACAGTCAAGTTTGGAGGTGGGAGCATCATGGCGTGGGGCTGTTTTTCAGCATGTGGTACTGGTAGACTTCATATCATTGAAGGAATAATGACTGGAGAAAAGTATCGAGACATTCTTGATCAGAATCTGCTGTCATCTGCCAGGCTGCTGAAGATGAAAAGAGGGTGGATCTTTCAGCAAGACAACGATCCCAAGCACACAGCCAAGGTAACACTCAACTGGTTGAAGAAAAAGAAAATAAAGCTGCTAGAATGGCCCAGTCAATCACCAGACTTGAATCCAATTGAAAATCTTTGGAAAGAACTGAAGATCCGGGTTCACAGAAGAGACCCCCGGAACCTTGAAGATTTGAAGGCAGTTTGTGTGGATGAATGGGCCAAAATCACACCTGAGCAATGTATTCGACTGGTTTCTCCATACAGGAGGCGTCTTGAGGCTGTAATCACCAACAAAGGTTTTTGCACTAAGTATTAAATAAATTTCAGTACGCGTGTTCAATACTTATTCCCTGTGCCATTTCACTTTATTACACATAACTTAATTTATGGACATAAATGTTTGGATTTCTTTGTATGTGTGCATTACTTGGGTTGATGCCGACATCTGGTGAAAATTTCATGTCAATAGCTCGATTAGAAATATGTTTTTTGAGAGAAATGTTGACGTGTTCAATACTTATTTTCCCCGCTGTATACTAGTTGTCTATGTTATATAAGCACCTTCTGTCATCCGACACTGTACAGTTTACATGTAATAATCAGAATTCAGTGGAATGTGTGTTAATGGCACTAATTGGCGGAAACTAACTGCATGAACATTTTGGAGCACGTGGGACTGTGGATGAGATCATGGCAGTAATGATGATTAAGTTGTTACTTTAAATGGAAGGATGCACTAATTTAATGACGTGACCAGAGATTCTAAGTAGGTTTAACAAGCTGAGGTAGAAATAAAAAGTATCAAGTAAATCTGGAAGTATTTGAATGCATACAGGCAATAAAGATTCAGTATTTCCCCGAAAAGCTGACATACAGTAATTTTAATTGTTGATAGGAGTCATTGGTATTTTTGTATACTATCCTAAATGTTGCGACTCTTCCCCAGGTGAGGACACTATGACGGGTGACGGAGGAGAGTATCTGAGAGCAGAGGATCTCCGAGAGCTGGGAGATGACTCTCTGCCAGGACACTACCTGGACAGCTTCAGCTATATGAGCCACAACCTGGACAGGTCACAAACAACACACACATACTTACACAAACTCAACAAACAGGCTAGTTTTAGATCTAACATCTTCTTACACGGTCATCCACTGCTGTTGACATCATGCAGATGCAAACACACAGTTAGTCAGATGCGTACAAAGACACTCAGAAAACTGCCTTGGTTTTTCCAACAGGCCCCAGCACACTCCCATTCACCAAAGTTTCCATCAGAGAGACGGGGTCCTCATTGAAGACATGTTCACAAGCCACCAGGTGAGGGACAAAGCATGGAAAGCATGTATGGTGTCACTTTGCTGAAGGTATTTTTAGACTTTTGTGGCCAACCTGCTGCTGTTTGATGGTCTGTAGGTGTCAGCGCTGTCTAGAGAGCATGAAAAGGACTCGTACCGTCTCAGCTGGGGCGCCGAACACCTTGATAATGTTATGCTGTCTTCCAGTCTGCTACACTCTGGGTATACAAACACACACACATTCACACACACACACTCACATACGAACTCTCACTGTTTCTTTGTGCAAAAGTGAATCCAAATGTCCTGATTTCATACACTTGCAGACTAAAGAGGCGCAATCAAAGTTGTCCACAAGTCAACAAGAGGCCTCAAATGGATTTTCATTTGCAGACTTGACATGGTGGCAGTGAACATGTCACAGTGTTGTACAGAAGTCTATGAGGATTGTCTGCAGGTCTTGAGGGTGGACATTTGGATTCAGGCTCTAAAGGCCCTCTTTCAGTGTGCAAAGCTGTGCGTCTTGTGCGTACAGATCCTGTTGCTGCCTCCAAGTGCATCTGCTATTCTTCTTCATATATGTGCAGCAACACAACATGCCAAAGAAGTGGCTGGAGTTGAATATAAACTGAAGGATGGTGATGGTTAATATATATTTACTCTCACATCACTGGTCTCATCAGTCTAAAATAGCTGCATATGCTGGTTTAAATGGCAAATAATTAATATTGTGTATCTATGTGTTCAGCATTATTCTGTCATTGCTGAACATTTGCTCTGAGGATTGAGTTTCCTTGTTGATCAAGTCAGAAAAGTGGCAGCAGATTGACGCTAAACCAAAGACACCAAAAACAACAACAGCGTGCTTTCCACTGCCTCATTTGTGTGAACCTCCGACCTGATTTCACTTCTCCTCACATCTGTGCACCGTGTGTCCTGCACTAGGCAAAAGGCAAATTTCAGGGTTAGGAAATGTCCAAACAGTCGGCACACTGCTTGCCCACTGCACTGCCACAAAAACAGGGCCCTTAGGATGTTGACGATGTCTCGAAATGGAAATTCATCTTTCACGTGCTTTTGTTTATATTTAAGGTCATTTTTTCTTACATTACTTTTCAGTACTTTATGTCCGTTTTCTACTCTCCTTCCTTGTCTTACCTTTGCTGCTGTGGGTTTCTTCTGTCTGATCACATTTTTCTCACTTTTACTCTTTATTCTTTATTCTCTCTTTCTCTTTGTGGTTATTCTCTTGTTGGCTTCTGTGTGCACCCTCTTGTCTTTGCTGTGTTTGTGATTGTTTGTGTGTGTCTGTGTGCGTGTGTTTGTGTTGTATTCTGCTTCTAGCCGTTCCTCTCCATGCCTAGACCATGACAACAGCAGGTGATACTCTTTATTTCGGCTCCTTTGTCTTCTCTGCTTCTTGTCTTTACCTTTTTTTTCTAAAATTTCCCATCCGATTTATCTGCATGGTCTCATAATGCACGACTTTGCATAACCTGGGCTCAGGTTTTGCTTACCAGAAATGAGATCTAACCAAATTTCTTATCCTTTAAAATGTGACTATTACTTTTCGCACCTGCTTTCCTAAAGACATGTAATGTCAAGAGAGAACCTTGTTCACAGTCCTCCTGTTTGCTTGCCTGTCCTGCACCTTAAATAGTGGAAGTGGAATAAATCTGACAATGACTGAAAACAATGAACCAGGATTAAATCTTACTTATTGAGACCTACTAATTGTTGATACTCTGCTCATGTCATAAAAGTTGCCCTTTGCTGTTTGGCCTCAACTGCTTCAGTTACTTTGTCTGCATGAAGGTTTATTCACAAACTAAAATCTGTGTCGGAGATATTGCATTTATCATGTGATAAAGTAACCAATGTACCTTTTCTTTAGCTTCCTGGTCAGCTTTATGGTAGATGCCAGAGGCGGAGCTATGCGTGGATGTCGTCACAATGGCCTTCGAATTATTGTGCCACCAAGAAAGTGTTCTGCACCCACTCGGGTGACATGCAGGCTCGTTAAGAGACATCGCTTGGCCTCTATGCCTCCCATGGTGGAGGGTGAAGGGCTGGCTGGTCGCATCATAGAAGTGGGACCCACCGGAGCTCAGTTCCTGGGGTAAGAGTGTGAACGAATGTGTGTCGTGTACTAACTGTGTGTTTGACTTTGTGTGTGCGTCTTTGCTTGTGTGAGTGTGCTTACACAGTTGTGTGGTGTGTTCATACTTTCTTCTTCGCTCCCCCTCTTTGCTGCGTATGGATCAGTAAGCTCCACCTTCCTACAGCTCCACCCCCTCTGAATGAGGGTGAGAGCCTGGTCAGTCGCATCCTGCAGCTGGGTCCTCCAGGAACCAAGTTCCTCGGGTAGGACCATTGGAGGGGGGACACCCTGCCACCCTGGAGTCTGGGTTATAGAACCACCCATATTTTCCACTTTGTCCACCTTAGACTACATTCTTTTTGAGTTTTTCATGATTTTTAAGTGACTTTTGTTTTTTGTTACTTCCTTGGTACTATAAAAATGCCAAAACTCTTAATCTGAAGCCGTCTGTTTTGTTGCTGTATGTTAAGTTATCTCCATGCTTCCTCAATCTCCAGCACTTATTCCCTGTCATGTTTCTAGTTGGATTCTACTCTCTTGATGTGGATCTTTACTTTTATATTTTTTTCAAATTACTTCTCATGACTGCTTGTTTGACTTGGCATGAAATGCTCAAATTTGAGCCATGTTCTTTTTTGTTATGTTTTGTTTGTAGGGTCATGCATATGTCTTATGATCTCTTATTATTTTTCAAGTCAGCTCAGACAGACAGTTACTGCTAAGTCCAATTTGTATTTAGTTTTACTTTTTCACCCCTTTTAGACCTGTGATTGTAGAAATCCCCCATTTTGCCGCTCTGAGGGGCACAGAGAGAGAGTTGGTGATCCTGAGGAGTGAAACAGGGGAGAGCTGGAAGGAACATCATTGTGACTTCACTGAAGAAGAACTAAATCAGATACTAAATGGCATGGATGAAAGTAAGGGATCCTAACTGTTGAACTGATTTCTTATCACACAGCATTTTGATATAGACAACACATGGAAATACACAGGCTACAGTACAGTAGTTAAACGGGAAAGAGTTATCTCCTAGATGTTAAAATGCTCGGATAATAGTGTGAAGCAGGAAGTACTGGAAGTAAATAATTAGTGAAATCGTGAAGCAGTGTATTTATACTGTACATTTCTAATCTTCACAGAACTTGACTCACCTGAGGAGCTTGAGAAGAAAAGAATATGCCGCATCATCACCAGAGACTTCCCACAGTATTTTGCTGTGGTGTCCAGGATAAAGCAGGACAGTCATCTGATTGGTCCAGAGGGTGGAGTCCTCAGTAGTACTCTAGTACCCCAGGTCCAGGCTGTCTTCCCTGAAGGAGCCCTGACAAAGAAGATTAGAGTTGGACTACAGGTATTACTTGACCAGCACACAATAGTAGTAGTAGACAAATAGAATATTCCAAATTATGGCTACGACAAAATGTTATACGTGTTGTTCCTTGTCTTAGGCTCAGCCCATCGACGTTGAGGTGGTGAGAAAGATTCTTGGCAACAAAGCCACATTCAGTCCAATCGTCACACTGGAGCCAAGAAGGAGGAAGTTCCACAAACCAATCACAATGACAATCCCTATTCCCAAGAGCTCCAACAGTGACGGGCCAACTGCAGTGTTCAGTGGGGAGACCCCCACTTTGCGTTTGCTTTGCAGTATTACAGGTAAGTATGGGGAATAATCAATCAAGTCAGCAAATAATATTTCAGTGAAAACATCTCAGACAAGCTACCACAAATGTGAAATAATACCAGGTGGTCCAAAAAGATACCTGAAACGTACTGCCATTTCAATTACTGGTGGTACTTTATTTTCTTTGTGCTGTAATTTCAGTAAAATACATAGGTTTTATTAATTTTCTCATATCCCCTCATTGATGCTTATGTGATCACTGTTTAGAACCTTTCTTTAAAGCACTTTGATCAGCATTTGTTGTTTTGAAATGTGTTCTATGAATAAACTGACTTGACTAATTTATTGTGATACACCTGTCTTGTTGGTGGGATGCATTTCTTGGCTTATTTCTCTCATATCTTTTTCCTTTTTAAAAACACAGAAAAATTGGGGGAACCATTTTAACAGGTTTGGTAATAAATCATGGGCCTGTGTTTCAGGTGGAACCACTCCTGCCCAATGGGAGGACATCACCGGCTCCACACCGCTCACCTTTGTTAACCAATGTGTCTCCTTCACCACAAATGTGTCAGCAAGGTAAATCCTTCAATTGTTTTTAAATGTGGAGGCTAACACTGTGGTCTTCTCTTAAGTTTAATATTCTTCCTGGTGATCTCCATCGGTTACCATCTAAAAGTCTCGTTCATATTTGTAGGTTTTGGCTTATAGACTGCAGACAGGTCCAGGAGTCTGTTAGTTTTGGCTCTCAGCTGTACAGAGAAATCATCTGTGTCCCGTACATGGCGAAGTTTGTCATTTTTGCCAAGACACTGGACCCCATCGAGGCCCGTCTGCGCTGTTTCTGCATGACAGACGACAAAATGGACAAAACACTAGAGCAGCAGGAGAACTTCACTGAAGTCGCCCGCAGCCGAGATGTGGAGGTGAGAAATAATGCTAAATTAGTCCATAGTTACAGTGCAGAGAGAGAATGTGTGATGAAATGTAAATGGGAATTAAACTGGTGGAGTGGTTCTTGTTCACGACCTAAAAAAATCTGGAAATAATGTTTACAGACATTGGATGTAGGCCACATTGGTTTGTTTGAGCCATGAAAACAACTGTCATTTCCACACAGGTGCTGGAGGGAAAGCCTATATATGCTGACTGCTTTGGAAACCTGGTGCCCCTTACGAAGAGTGGACAGCACCACGTGTTCAGTTTCTTTGCCTTCAAAGAGAACAGACTGGCCCTCTTTATTAAAGTATGACTCTACAATCGATAAACGTTTCAAAAAATTTCACCCTCCTCCTCAGAGATTTAGAAATCCAAATATATGCAGTTCATTAAGAGATTTATTTCCACATTGAACAGATTCGAGACACAGCACAGGAGCCATGTGGTCGCTTGTCCTTCACAAAGGAACCCCGCACATACCGCAGTCTTAACCACAATGCTATCTGCAACCTTAACATCACCCTGCCAACATACTCAAAGGTCAGTCTGAATCTATGTCACTTTTATATTTCTGTAATCATAGTGTATTGTTTTTATGTGTGGTGACTGCATCATTGCGTTCTCTGTGTTTTATTTCTCCTCTTTAGGAGTCTGATTCAGACCAAGATGTGGATGAAGAGGTAAATGAAGTTTACTTGACTGCAACAAAGAAAGAATGATTTTATAATCAGGTTGTAACTAACTATGCCTCGTTGATCTTTTATTTTGCAGAGCGAAAAGAGTGACAAGAAATGTAAGTTATTTTAAGATATTTTTGTCTCGTTGTTGAGTGTAACAAGTCAACTTAGTTTAAATGGTTTAAGCATTTGAACAAGCAGACTGCAGGACTTGAATGCATGATATGGATTCATGCCACAGTACAAGACAGTGTAAACTGAAGACACAACACTTGGTTAACATTGGTCATAAAGGTTGTGAAGTATCTGCTTAGAAGAGTTACAAACTGTATTTGCTAAGAAATGCACTGATTGATACATGTTACCTTCCATTTAGATTAACCCTGCTCTCTTATTTTGCTCTACTAACACTGTGTGTAGTTATGTATTTGTTACTGGCAGCTATGCTATGGCTGATGTACTCTGTGTTCCCCTCACTCCAGACTCCACTACCTTCTCCTCTCCTTAGCATTTTAATTTTTCAACATTTGCTATGATCTGCTTTTTTAACTTATCATAAATTGAGGTCAAAATAATACTTTTTTAATTCAAATCCACTCAATATTATTTAGATTTCCATGGTATCTGTGCTTGAAGTTTGTGTTAACTGAAAAATATTTGCCTTTTGTGGTAGTATAATGTAAAAAAGTATTCATTTTGACCATGCTAACAGTTTTACTAGTGGCATGTTGAAAATTATGATTTGTTCGGAACAGAAATAATTGACAAACAACATCATGTTGTTTGCTCTTACCTCAGGAGTTTACATGTATTGCTGGTGTTTTCTTCTTATCATAGTTCATTTTGTATAATTTTGGTGACTCCTATTTCTTTTGAAGTATTCACTTCAAGTATACATTTCATATTCATTTACAACATTTCCGTAGTTGCTTTCATTCATTCAGTCATTCATTCATTCATTTGCAGTATAAACCAGTTCTACATTTCTTTCCATTATCATTACTTTGTTTTTGTATTTGAGCTAATTGTGCTATAAGGTCACAAAACAGCAACATTTACTAATTTTAACCTGTAATTATATTTGATAGCCATGAACCAGCACACACCTCGAATAAAACATTAATGCTAATTTCCATAGTCATTATCTAGTCTTTTACTGCAATATATAATGTCATTTTTCAAGTATGGCTGTACTTTACATTGGTTAAGTTTAAAACTAAAAGTTTAAAAAATCAGTAGCTTTGAGCCCATTACTTGACAATGATTGCTCACCTTATACCTCTTCTGAATAAAATATCATATTATGTTTTTTTATTCAAAGTTTATTGTGTTCTATAATTTCAGTTTTTAAGTAGACTTAACTCTTTTTAACAGCAACAATCTTGAGAGGTTTTGTTTGTCTGTTATCCTTCGTTCTTGTCCTTTTGTTCCATACGTATGTTTCTCTGTTCCATTCAGTGCTTTTGTATATGTTGAATTTCTAAATATGTAGTTCAACAAATTAGATTAATAATATTCTTATCCACATTCTACCTGTTTTGTTACTCCTCCTGGCTTTGCTTATGCTGTTGCTGCTCTACTCCCTTTCAAACTCTTTTGGACTACTTTGTCATCTTCTTTTTGGTCTTGTTTTCAAGACTCCCTTATTCTCTGTCCAGTCAGTCTTCTTCTTACTCTGTGAACTGAAGATGGATTTTTGATGGCATTGTCTTGATGACAGTTTTCTGATGTCTCTCTTTCCCGATTCATTTGTCCCTTATGTTATGCACCCTTTTTGGTTCTGAAACTTTTTTCCATTGAAGATGATGAGTCTGAATCAACTGAGACATTCTCCCTGAGAACTAATCAACCTCTTGACCCTGCAACCCTTGCAAGCCCAGACATCCTGTCAGACATGTCGGACATCAAAATATGTGCAGTTTTTACTGCAGATATGTATGATGAGAGAGCTGGAGCTAGAGGACTGGAGGATAAAGAGTCTTTTATCATTGTGGAACAGATCAAAGACAGACTAGGAAGGGTTGGAGAAATTCAGAAAGATGAGGTGAACAACACTAGACAGAATGTCCAACAAGATGATGCTAAAAAATCTTGTCTACGTGAAGCAAAGTCTTTTGAAGAACAAATCTTACATGAGACTTGTAGTGAGACAAAGAACTTAAGTAGCTCATGCACAGAAGTCAGAAGCATGACAAGCTTGGCCTCACAGTGCAGCATGGACATGGATGAATACCTGGAACAGAGACCTGCTGTGACATTTGCTTCTCAAGAAGATCTTGTCCAAGATAGATCTGAACAGGGAATTTTAAAGCGTGATGGAAAGCGTCGCCCGCCTGATATCAAGAAACCTATTAGGAAGAAACTCAGAGACAGAGAGCGTTCTGCGTGTAGCAGCTCTGAGGGAGAGCTGGAAAGGATGAGTTCTGTGGAGTCTTTAGATGGTGATGCTATTCTTAATGAGAGTGGCCTTATGCCCACTCCAGTTATGGATCCTCCAGCTTCTCCTTTAGTGGTTGAGACGCCTATAGGATCTATAAAGGACAAAGTTAAAGCTTTACAGAGCAAAGTTGAGGAAGAGGAGATGGAAAAAAATACTCAAGTTCTAACATCTGACACAAAATGTTCTGTCACGACAAAGAAGACAGAGGAAGTCATGCCAGAACTCCCTAGGCTTCCCAAGTCCCCCAAGTCTCCCAGATCTCAGACGGAAAGATTGGAAGAGACGATGTCCGTGAAGGAGCTGATGAAAGCATTCCAAACTGGGCAGGACCCATCAAAAAATAAATCTGGGCTTTTTGAGCACAAAGCAGTGCCTTCTCCTTGTATTTCAACATTGACATCAATAGATTCTGAAAAGATACAGACGATGGAACAAAGTCCTATGGAGGAGCCAAAATCACAAATCCAAACTCAGAGCGTCCAACTGGACCAAGCAGACATAAAGGATGAACCAGTAAACTTAATCAGAGTTAACTCTAAGGAATCACAATTGATTTCAGACAGTGCTTATACTGCAAAGACAGTAACATTTGCTGATACAGTTCAATGTTACGAGGGCAGTGTTAGCCCACAGATGGAGGAGCCAGAGTTGTCAGAGAAGGAGACTGTATCTGTGAAGGAGCTGATGAAAACATTCCAAACTGGACAGGATGACCCAAAAAATAAAGTCGGGCTTTTTGAACACAAACCCGTGGCTTCTTGTATTTCAACATCAATATCTGAATCTAAAGATTCTGAAGAGATACAGACAACTAAACAAAGTCCCGCACAGGGGCCAAAGTTGCAAAGCCAACCTCAGAGCCTTGCAATTTTCTCTTCACAGAGTGATTCTAACATTCATGACAACATGGCAGAGCAATCAGTAAGTTTAATCAGAAGTAACTCTGTGATTTCAGACAGTACTCTGGTGACAAAGACAGTAACATTTGCTGAGACAGTTCAGTGTGATGCTGGACGTATCAGCCCACATAGAGAGATGCCAGAGTTGTTAAAGAAGCAGACAGTGTCTGTTAAGGAGCTGATGAAAACATTCCAGACTGGGCAGGATCCCTCAAAGTCTACAGTGGAACTTTTTGACCACAAAGCTCTGCCTTCCTCTATTTCAAGATTAATATCTTATTCGGGAGATTCTCAAGAGATCAAGACCACCGAACACAATACTATACAAGAGCCAAATTTACAAATCGAAACTCACAGCCATTCTAGGCAGGACTCTTTGAAAAGTAAAGCTGGATTGTTTGAATCAGTTGTTCCAGAAGAGACTCAGAGGACTGAGAACCCCATGCAGGAGCCAAAGTTGAAAACTGAAATGGAAAATATCACAATTTTCCAATCCCAGGGTGGAAAACTGGATTTAGAGGCTCAAACAGTAGGCTTAATGGTAGATGATTCTGAGGAATCACAACAAATTTCAGGTATCGCCGATTTTGGAGAAACTCCACAGAGAAGAACTCAGTTTGATGATGGAAAGTTTAGCCCTCAAATAGAAGAGGGACAGTTGTCTGTGAGGGGTCTATGCAGGGTGCAGTTAGAAGAGCCAGTCACAGGCATTGTTAGGAGTTTATCTGAAGAAACACAGATCAGCCCTGATCGCAGACCTTCAGAGGACTTCAGTGCAGACATAAAGGCTGAGCTGGAGGAAAGTCCTGAGTATCAGTTGTTCAAGCAGTCATCAGCAGCTGCAGATGTCAGGTATCAGCTGGAGGCAGCTGAGGAGGAAAACTTGACTGAGGATTCAAACGCAAATCCAGCATCTGTCCGCAGTCCATGTTCGAAAACATATTTTGGGGAAGATGAAAGTCCTGAGAGTCCTGAGAGTCCAAAGCATGAGGGCATGGCTGAATCCTCAGACACGGATGTTGATATGAGGGCTTCTCATTCGGTTTCAGAAGAGAGAGAGATTCCTGAAGATCTCACAGTGACCCACCAAATGACCAATGAAATGTTTACTTCATCTACTGGAAGAAAGGAGAAGTACATCATACATTCACCCGAAGAGAAAGTTCATGAAGCAAGTAAGGAAATTACAACAATTGATCATGGACGCAGACAACACCTTACACAAACTGACACTGAAGTAACACAGAGCAAAATCAATGAGCCACTACTTCAAGAAATCCATGTACCAGAGAAAGCTTCTAGCAAGGCATCCACATCAGAAAAAGATATGTCAGGAATGTTGCTCTTGATGAACAGGGACTTGGATCAGTATCTGAAAGCTAGACCTGTGGAAAGGCAGAGATCAGGAGAAGATATTGTTCAGGAAAGGTTTGAACAAGTTATTCTAAAAAAGGACATCAATGAAGAAATGTACACATTTGTCATCAATGAAAATGAAGTAACAATAGTGGATGGGACAACACAAGGAATAAATGAAGTCACAAGGGTAGGTGAAGAAGTGGTGAGTAATTTTACAGGAATCCAAGAAACTGTGACTAAAGAACAACCAATGAAGGAAGAGTGGATAGGGAAGAAGACATCATTGGAACCATCTACAAAAGCAAAGGAGATGTCAGGTATGCAATCGCTGCTGAACAGTGACTTAGACCAATACCTGAAGGACAGGCCAGTGAAAAGTGGACATCAAGAGGAAGACATCGTCCAAGAGAACTTTGAGCAGGTTATCCACACCAAAATCCGCAAATCCTCAAGTGCCGATATGCAGGATGAGATTAATTCAGAGACAAATGGACGGACAGTGACAAATGTGGTTGAAGTCAAAGAACAAACACCAAGTCATGTCTCTGAGATTCCATTCCAGGAAGTTCTCATTGAGCAAAAAGAACACAAACAACAGTCTACAATTGAGAAGGATATTTCTGGCATGTTGTCACTCCTCAGTGGTGACTTGGATCAATATCTTAAGGAAAGGCCAGTGAAACTAGAACACCAACCAGAGGAGGATCTAGTCCATGAGAGCTGCAAAGAAATTAAACTGACAAGTGATCATTCAGAGAGCAAGACCGAGGGAGAGGCAAATATAGATCTGCAGACTGATGTAATTGGAGTCACAGAACTAACATCAAGTAGGGTATTGGAGACTCCATTCCAAGAAGTCCACATCGAGCGAAAAGAACACCAACAACAGTCTACAACTGAGAAGGATATGTCAGGCATGTTGTCACTTCTCAGTGGTGACTTAGATCAACATCTGAAGGAAAGACCAGTGACAAAACAATGCATCACAGAGGAGGATCTAGTCGATGAGAGCTGTGAAGAAATTAAACTGACAAGTGATCATTCAGAGGACAAGATAGAGGAAGAAACAAATGATGACCTGCAGACTGATACATTTGAAGTCAAACAGCAAACACCCTGTGCTGTATTGGAGACTCCATTCCAAGAAATTTGCATCGAGAGAAACATACAACAGCAATCTACAACTGAGAAGAATATGTCCGGCATGTTGACACTTCTCAGTAGTGACTTGGATCAGCATCTTAAGGAAAGACTGGTGACAGTGCAACACCACTCAGAAGAGGATCTAGTCAATGAAAGCTGCAAAGAAATTAAACTGACAAGTGATCATTCAGAGGACAAGATGGGTGGAGAAGCAACTAATGACATGCAGACCAATGTAGGTGGAGTCAAGGAAGTAACGTCAAGTATGGAGTTGGAGACTCCATTCCAAGAAGTTCGCATCGAGAGAGACGAACAACAACAAAAGACTACAACTGAGAAGAATATGTCCGGCATGTTGACACTTCTCAGTAGTGACTTGGATCAGCATCTTAAGGAAAGACTGGTGACAGTGCAACACCACTCAGAAGAGGATCTAGTCAATGAAAGCTGCAAAGAAATCAAACTGACAAGTGATCATTCAGAGGACAAGATGTATGGAGAAGCAACTGATGACATGCAGACCAATGTAGGTGGAGTCAAGGAAGTAACGTCAAGTATGGAGTTGGAGACTCCATTCCAAGAAGTTCGCATCGAGAGAGACGAACAACAACAAAAGACTACAACTGAGAAGAATATGTCCGGCATGTTGACACTTCTCAGTGGTGACTTAGATCAGCATCTTAAGGAAATGGTGACAGTGCAACACCACTCAGAAGATGATCTAGTCTGTGAAAGCTGTGAAGAAATCAAACTGACAAGTGATCATTCAGAGGACAAGGTGGATGGAGAAGCAACTGATAACATGCAGACCAATGTAGGTGAAGTCAACGAACTAACGTCAAGCCTTGTGTTGGAGACTCCATTCCAAGAAGTTTACATTGAGAGAAACATACAGCAGCAATCTACAACTGAGAAGAATATGTCCGGCATGTTGACACTTCTCAGTAGTGACTTAGATCAGCATCTTAAGGAAAGACTGGTGACAGTGCAACACCACTCAGAAGAGGATCTAGTCAATGAAAGCTGCAAAGAAATTAAACTGACAAGTGATCATTCAGAGGACAAGATGGGTGGAGAAGCAACTGATGACATGCAGACCAATGTAGGTGAAGTCAAGGAACTAACGTCAAGCATTGTGTTGGAGACTCCATTCCAAGAACTTCGCATCGAGAGAGACGAACAACAACAGTATACAACTGAGAAGAATATGTCCGGCATGTTGACACTTCTCGGTAGTGACTTGGATCAGCATCTTAAGGAAAGACTGGTGACAGTGCAACACCACTCAGAAGAGGATCTAGTCAATGAAAGCTGTGAAGAAATTAAACTGACAAGTGATCGTTCAGAGGACAAGGCGGAGAGAGAAACAACTGATCACCTACATGGTGAAACCTCACCAAGTGCAGAAAAACATTATATTGACTCTGCTGAAGGGACGGTCAGGTCATCTGCAACAATGGATGACTGTAAAATCGATCCTAAAGATGCTGATGTGTTTTCTTCTCATTCAGTTCTCAAAACACACGATTTTTTGGAACTGACAAGTAGTTATAGCATACCACAACGAGCATCTGATTGGGAGAACCTAAGCACTTTTGAGTTTGAAAATCCAGCTGAAGAGCCATGTCAACGAGATTCACTAGAGTCAAGTCCTCTCTTGGAGGATAGATCTTCAAATAAATCTCCTGATTCAATTGAGCCAAGCCCTACCAAAGAATCTCCTTGTCCAGACTCTCTTGAGGGAAGTCCTACTCAATCAAAGAACACAGAACTTCAGATGCCAGCCAAGGCAGCTGTGTATGAGGATTATGCCTCCCAGCTTGAAGCATGTTTTGCTTATGACAAAAATATTTACACAAATGAATGTGAGCATGATGAGCAAGAACACAATATTGAGATACTCGAAATGCAAGACTCTCTCGATAGAGACGATAATGGTGACGAATCCACCAACAAGCAGTTTACCCCAGAAGAGGAAATGTTCAAAATGGCTGTAAAGATCAAAACATTCGAGGAAATGGAACAGGAATCGAAAATGAAGAGAGATACAACTGCATTGTCAGAGATAGGGGATCTTGAAGATGAAGAATTAGATCTCAGATTTGGACCAGGTATACAGTCTTCCTCTCGAGATACACTGCAGAGGGATTATGAAAAACGTGTGACAGACAGCACGCAGGCACTTGATGAGGCAGCAGATACCAGCTTGTGCATTAAGGAGGCGGCAGAGAATCCAAAACTTCAAACTACCCATTTGGTAGATGATTCATTGTGTCTAGCTGCAACTCAGAAAGAGGAGCCTGATCGAGAAGGAAAGAACTCCATGTCACCGTTTGCGGAAGGAGAAGCAGAAATACACAAGGATAAAGACACCATAAAAGGTGAGCCTTCACCAGTCACTGACGCACATTTTTCCAGCTCTGTGAAAGAAGACCGCTCAGATGAAGACAAAGAAGTGGAATCGCCACCAGCAGATGATTCGGGTTCTGTCAGCAAACCTGAGGCTATATCATATACTAATGAACTAGAGTATGTTTTAGGATGTGAGGGTGACAACGCACAGGTTAAAGCTGAAGAACAGATTAATTATAGTCCTGCAGAGGACAGAAAAACACCTGATAAAACACTTGTTCAAACACCAGGTGATGAGAGATCTCCTGATCCATTTCAGTTTCAAGAGGGGAAGCTTTTTGAAATGACCAGAGGCGGAGCTATTGATATGACAAGGAGAAGCTTTGATGAAGAAGCGAACGGATATGCCTTTTTTCATATTGGGGAACATCCAGTTGATGAAGTTGTTCAAGAAGACGCTGAAGAAGCCCACAGAAAATCTTTAAGCTTACAGAGCAGGGTTTCAGATTCAGACACAACTCTTGAAGAGAGCCCAAAATCACATCTGAAAGAGGATATCAGTGACAAAATCCCTCAGCCCAAACCCAGAACTCTCATCAAACGATCAAGTGACAAGTCAGAGCCTGAGAAGCCACTGGCTAATCTTGGCAGCTCCACAGAGGTTCAGCTTGGTGCTACCAGTGCTTTGGAGAGTCTAACAAATGTTGAAGTTGAAAGCCTTGAAAGCCTTGGACTAGACTATCTAGACTCTACCATAGCTGACCTTCAGTCAGACACATCCACATTTGTTCATTCTGCATACACAGAGCAGAGCCATGATTTCTCAGACTCCTCTCCTGACGATGATGATGATGTGGAGGAAGATGAAGAAGACCAGTGTTCAGTCATAGAGATGACCGTTTCAGCTGTACAGCCTGACATTCCAGCAAGTCATCAGGAATCATCCCCACCTTTGCCAATCAAACCAGCCACCACAATAAAAGAGACCAGCGATTTCAAATTGGAAAATTATGTGAAAGGGTCACAGATAACTGAGCTTGATCAGGCAGAAAAAAGCACAACTTTGGTTCGTAGGACTAGATCTGAGGCTAGTACCACAAATAAAGCCTCTAATAAAGACAGTAGGAGTTATTCAGACAGTAGCGAACCCACTAATAAATCCAACTCGCTGTCCAAACTTGGTGATTTGATGCAACAAAAACCTCCAGCTCATATGATCTCCTCGAGCTCTTCCCCAAGGGAAGACATCCAACTGTCCAGGACTATAAAAACATCCGTTAGGTCCTCCTTGGATACTGATGATGCAAGCAGCTCTAGTCACAAGAGTCCAGATTCTGTTATCTTCACATATGAAGCTCCAGCCTCACACAGTTCAGATTCTGATAGTAATCTGTTGCCAGTTGTGCATCCGTCTGGTGGGACAGAGGATGTGTTTGAATCCAGGCCTGCCTGGGATGACACAGTGGAAACTCAGATGCAGAGAATCATCGATGACCAAACTCCAGAGCGTACGCCAGGTATGGCTAGACCTACAATGGGCTTTTGCTTTTTTATCTCTGCTCTTCAACAACAAGACCTTTTTCCTCCTCGTAAGAAAAATGTCACCATTACTCATTTTGTGGTGTTTTCATATGCTGTGATTTGTCTTGTCCCATCTTGCACTGTTGTCCACATGTTTGTCTGTTCATGTGAGTGTGTGTGTGTGTGTGTGTGTGTGTGTGTGTGTGTGTGTGTGTGTGTGTGTGTGTGGGTGTGTGTGTGTGTGTGGGTGTGGGTGTGTGTGTGTAAGTTATGGTGTTTTGCATGTTGGTCAGTTACTTCTCCATCTGTGTTTGTGTATTTGCAATCTCAAGATTGAATGGCAATGTTGGTTAAAGAAGTAGCTTTAACTATTTTGATGCAGAGTTCGACTATTGCATTGGTGTTATTTATACTAATACTGACTAATACTAATATTACCTTCTACATTGCTTAATCAGCACATCAATGACATGGCTCACTCTAATTATTAAAAAGCATGATGTGCTAATTGTGACCAAATAGTCATTATCCAAAAGCAAGTCAACTCCTCTTGAATCCAACCTTTATGTTATCATCCTTGTCAACATTACAGATCCACATTTAGTTTAAAGCCCGTTTTACATCTACACTTAAAAGCTTTTTTCACATGGCAGCTACCTGCAGTATGAAAAAGAGTTGTTTTTTTTACAAGATATATGTTAAAGGTATGTGACGCCTTGAACAGTTGCCCATGATTCTAAAACTGAATGTTTGGATATGGTGGCATTTTTTAGTTGATTGGCAGGATGATGCTGACAGGAAAGAGGAGACACTGGCTATCATTGCAGATCTTCTTGGCTTCAGCTGGACTGGTAAGTTGTCTAATAATGCAATTATTTTATGTTTCAAATTTAAATTTGAAACAATGTATACTGCTTAAAAAAAAAAACAAACTAATGCATTTTTTTGCAAGATGTTCTAGCATCGAAGCAATGAACATATGATTCAAGTTTGCTTTTTTACCTATTTATCTGTTCCTTTGCTATCCATCACCCTAGAACTGGCAAGAGAACTTGAATTCAGTGAGGATGATATTCAGCTAGTAAGAAAAGAGAATCCCAATTCTCTCCAAGAGCAGAGCCATGCCTTGCTGCAGCGCTGGGTTGAGCGGGAAGGCAAACATGCCACAGGTACATGGTGTTGTGGTTTGACAGGTTTCACTTGACATTTTATCAGTATTTGTCAGTATATTACTTCAAATCCTTTGGACATTGTTAATTTATTTGAAGATGGTGAATGCATTTATCATTTATCAAGTGACTTATGTTTTTAGTGGACCTATATTTACGCTGAAGATTAAATGCAATCTTTTGTCTCCAAATTTCTCATTGTGTTATTTTGGGTTGCGTAAATTAATGTTTTGTCTTTTAATAACGATTGTTAAATCTTTCCACAGAGGACTGTCTGATTAAGAGACTAACCAAGATCAACCGCATGGATATTGTCCATCTTATTGAAACCCAGATGAACAAGTCAATTCAAGAGCAGACATCAAGGACCTATGCAGAAATAGAAAAGACACTGGATCACAGTGAAGGTAGTAACAGATCCAAACACTTTACACAAGGTTCTATTTATAGTTTGTTTGCACTCTTATTTATCACATGTGTATGTTTTTCAGTGTCAGTGGCCCTATCTTCAGTGCAAGAAGATGTAGACAGCCCCAGAATCGTGAGAAGAGTGGAATCAGACCGCAGACCACCCCCAGCCGTTTCTGAAGAAGACCTCTCTGTTGCTTCCCTACTGGATATTCCTTCATGGGCAGAACCTGTTGGACAGACACCCTCAGAGAGCATGCATGGTGACCTATTGGAGGAGCTTGAGATCCCACAGTAAATTATTTACTTGAAATAATTTCCGTCTCTGCAACAAACATTGGCAGTGTAACACAGTACCACATTGTTGCACTTCATTTAACACCCACAGCTCATACCAGGCAAATAGAGGTAAAGCAATCAAAGGGTATTTAAAACTGCTGTTTCTCTGGAGTCCAGTATCTCTCAATATGTTGATGCTAGCAAATAAAACAGTGCCATATCCTGATAGCAGTGGTGCACTGTGACATATAGTGGGTACAAGTGTTTGTCTCATGTCCACTGTTTGTGGGCGTTGCTCTCTTTTTTGTTGTTATATTCAGGCTCTGACATCAATCACATTCATCATCAAAGTTGCACTATGTGACCTGTCCTTTTTGTTTGACAGTGAATTGAACCCTAACCTGTGGAACTCTGAGGATGTAATTACACAAGAACCTGCAATTCATGACAACTCAGATGAGCAAGTAAGTACGCTACGCTCTTCAAAAGAAGCAGACCAGCAAGTATGCTGCAGTGTTGAAGCTCATTTCATCAGGTCTTTCCAAGGTGGCACTCAAGTCAAAGCTGACTGCAGCCGAACCTTATCATTGAAGCAGTGTGGTTGTGAAGATGACCAAGGCCTATTACCTGAAATTCTGAGGTTACATTCATCTGTATATATCAGAGACTTTAGTCTGAGCCTGTCAGAGTCAGACAAAGCTGAGACTGACTTCAGTGAGCTTTGTGATGAGCTAAGCTGTACACCCCAGCACGGCAATACAGATGCAGGTAAAAGCATTGCAAGAAGAAACTATGATCCCAGCCTGTTAGTCTTGACACCAGAGGACCACCATCACACTCTGGCCATGACTGAAGATGACGCAGGTTTAGCCCAAAAAAGCAGGCTCTCTCAGAAGTGTACTGATGAGGTACCAGCCCAATTCTACAAAGTACTGTATGATCATGAAAAAATTCCACACGTTTCAGGTGTGGGGACAGGATTCAAACCCTTCAAGTCCAGCAAAGAAGAAAATACAAAACCCAAAGTATACAGTGATGGGTATCCAGAAAACATGACATTCATTGATGATAATGATGATATCCAGTCAACAGAGCCCATTGTTGCTACTACTAAGTACAGCATTGTGAAACCAATGAAAGTATCGAAGACCAATTTGCCACACGGTCTGATTACAAGTGGGCCTACTCACACGGCTTGTGACTCACTTGACAGATACTACAATTTGTGTTCTCTTAAGCCAGATAGTGACCATTTCACAGTTCAGGCAAAACCATCCTACATTTCTCAGTCAAAGACTGGCTCTTCTAGCTTTTTCCTGCCTATTACTCATCTCACACCACAATCCCCTGAACAAGATGTGACATTACCTTCCACTTCTATCGCATACAGTCCTTTGACCCCGGATTCTTTGGTGTCCAATGAGCAATGTGGCTCATTTTCACCTATTAATCAAAGTGGTATTTTCACTGCAGATGAATGTATATCAAATGACTTTATACCAAGACTGTCATCCCCAGAATCTGTCATGTCAATTGGTGACTATAGGGCAATGTCACCTGACTCTCCTCAGGGGGAAAGAAGAGTATTACCTGCAGACTTTTTCAGTGTATTCGATGACAGGCAGGCATTCTCTCCATTGTCTGATACATGTAGTTCACCAGAAGTTATGATTAACCCTTATCAGTCTCATACATATGACCATGAACCACGGTTTGATTCTAAACATTTTACCTTTCCTGTGATTGAATCCTGTGAGTCTTGGGATAAGTATCGGCCACTGTCCCCTGACTCCAAAGTACATAAATATAGCCAATCATTACCTGAAGGTGCACATAAAAACAAAGTGCATAGAGCATTCTCACCTGTGACATCAGATATTGAATTATTGCTTGAAAATGTTTCTTCTGATAGAGGAGCGTGTTCACCTCACTCAGTACCTATTCATGGGATTCAATCTTCAGACAGAGATTGCCGACCATTTTCTCCAGAATCTCAGACCTCTCAGTGCAGTTTCTCATTTCTTGAACTCTTGCTCTCTGAACCAACCCGTACACAACTCAGGAGTCAGTATTGTGATTATTACTTGCTATATTCAGGAGAAAATCCAGCCTCACCCTTAGTGATGTCAGCTCCATACACTGAAGTCTGTGGTAAGGAAGTAGGTCCAGTTAGTACCTTGACACAAGAAACCCTAACTGCAGATAATGTTCCTCCTCTCCCTCAAAAATTTGTCACATCAAATTCTTATCTGTTGCCAGATGCAGACATCAAAAGTATCCACAGTGAAGACTATGGCTGTTCAAGTCAAACAGAAAAGTCAGCTTCCTTAAGGCCAATTACAACACAAATTCGCAAACCAGAAAAGGGAAATAGCCAGTCTTACCTTGGTTACTGGCTTTCTACGTTAGAACCACCACCTTGTCAAGACACAGCATCACCAGGTGTAGAAGAAAATGATTTAACGAATGAAGAACAAAACATCTCGGAAGAAAAGACGGCATGTTTGCACAGGAGAAAGGAAAGATCTAAGAGTAATTCTTGCTCAGATCACAAAGAATATGGAAAACTTGATGACATTTCTAAGACCTTCAAGGAATTGCAAACACAAAAACCAATGGTATTTAACTTTGTAGAAAGATTGAGGTACAATTTAGAGTTTCCAAGTGCAATAAATCAAGTGTCTAGCACACCACCACCCTTGCTTAATAATGTAAAGAGACAGTGTAATTCTTCACTGCAGTCTAGTGCAAAGCCTCCTACATATGCAGATGTTGTGCAGGGCTTGGCATACAAAAAACAAGCAAATGCTTTGTTAAATGACAAAACAAATGATTTGAGAGTTGTTTGGCCACAATCTGTGTCATCAGAGGAGAAATGTACCCTTCCCTTAATAGATGAATGGATGGCCGATTTAAGAGCACAGTCTCCCGAGTCAGTAGAGTCTCAAAGTGAACTTAGACCCCTCTCTCCGGACTCACCTGTTCCTCAGTTCAGATCTACCCATATTGATTGCAATGTGGATTTGTCAGGGCACAGGTCTTACACACCAGAGTCAACTTTATCAGACTGGGAAGGCAATGATTTGTGTCTGGAATTTCTGTTTGATGAGGCCAGGCCAGACTCTCCCCAGTCAGTTTTATCAGACTTTGAGCTTGATAAGTTATTTAGTAGCAGAGCATTGTCCCCACAATCGGACCTTTCTGATTATGACTTTTCGCTCTTGCACGAATGGCTGTTGGATTTCAGAGCATCCTCCCCAGAATCTGTGGCCTCAGTTGACGGGCATTCTTCTTCTCCTCTCATGACATTTGGGCAAATGAAGGGTCAACACTGTAACTACTACTTAAAATATTCAGAAACCAGAGCAATGTCACCTCTTTCAACAATGTCAGATGTTGAGGACTTTGAATTTTATCTCGAGGAAATGTTTGATGAAAACAGAGCAGATTCTCCAGATTCACTTCCGTCATGTGATGAAGCCAAACACACGGTGACTTCATCCTCACTCATGTCTGCTGTCAGACCTTTAACATATGCAGATGTTGTGAGGGGGATTACGTACGACAGACAAGGAGATGCTTACGTAGGAAACCGACCATGCCAGTGGAGAACTGTGTGGCCTTCAGCCATGTCATCAGAGGAGAAATGTACCCTTCCCTTAATAGAGGAATGGGTGGCTGAGTTAAGGCCGCAGTCTCCCGAGTCAGTAGAGTCTGAGAGTGAACTTAGACCCCTCTCTCCGGACTCACCTGTTCCTCAGTTCAGATCTACCCATATTGATTGCAATGTGGATTTGTCAGGGCACAGGTCTTACACACCAGAGTCAACTTTATCAGACTGGGAAGGCAATGATTTGTGTCTGGAATTTCTGTTTGATGAGGCCAGGCCAGACTCTCCCCAGTCAGTTTTATCAGACTTTGAGCTTGATAAGTTATTTAGTAGCAGAGCATTGTCCCCACAATCGGACCTTTCTGATTATGACTTTTCGCTCTTGCACGAATGGCTGTTGGATTTCAGAGCATCCTCCCCAGAATCTGTGGCCTCAGTTGACGGGCATTCTTCTTCTCCTCTCATGACATTTGGGCAAATGAAGGGTCAACACTGTAACTACTACTTAAAATATTCAGAAACCAGAGCAATGTCACCTCTTTCAACAATGTCAGATGTTGAGGACTTTGAATTTTATCTGGAAGAGATGTTTGATGAAAACAGAGCAGATTCTCCAGATTCACTTCCGTCATGTGTTGAAGCCAGACACACGGTGACTTCATCTTCACTCATGTCTGCTGTCAGACCTTTAACATATGCAGATGTTGTGAAGGGGATTACGTACGACAGACAAGGAGATGCTTACGTAGGAAACCGACCATGCCAGTGGAGAACTGTGTGGCCTTCAGCCATGTCATCAGAGGAGAAATGTACCCTTCCCTTAATAGAGGAATGGGTGGCTGAGTTAAGGCCGCAGTCTCCCGAGTCAGTAGAGTCTCAAAGTGAACTTAGACCCCTCTCTCCGGACTCACCTGTTCCTCAGTTCAGATCTACCCATATTGATTGCAATGTGGATTTGTCAGGGCACAGGTCTTACACACCAGAGTCAACTTTATCAGACTGGGAAGGCAATGATTTGTGTCTGGAATTTCTGTTTGATGAGGCCAGGCCAGACTCTCCCCAGTCAGTTTTATCAGACTTTGAGCTTGATAAGTTATTTAGTAGCAGAGCATTGTCCCCACAATCTGACCTTTCTGATTATGACTTTTCGCTCTTGCACGAATGGCTGTTGGATTTCAGAGCATCCTCCCCAGAATCTGTGGCCTCAGTTGACGGGCATTCTTCTTCTCCTCTCATGACATTTGGGCAAATGAAGGGTCAACACTGTAACTACTACTTAAAATATTCAGAAACCAGAGCAATGTCACCTCTTTCAACAATGTCAGATGTTGAGGACTTTGAATTTTATCTGGAAGAGATGTTTGATGAAAACAGAGCAGATTCTCCAGATTCACTTCCGTCATGTGATGAAGCCAGACACACGGTGACTTCATCCTCACTCATGTCTGCTGTCAGACCTTTAACATATGCAGATGTTGTGAGGGGGATTACGTACGACAGACAAGGAGATGCTTACGTAGGAAACCGACTATGCCAGTGGAGAACCGTGTGGCCTTCAGCCATGTCATCAGAGGAGAAATGTACCCTTCCCTTAATAGAGGAATGGGTGGCTGAGTTAAGGCCGCAGTCTCCCGAGTCAGTAGAGTCTCAAAGTGAACTTAGACCCCTCTCTCCGGACTCACCTGTTCCTCAGTTCAGATCTACCCATATTGATTGCAATGTGGATTTGTCAGGGCACAGGTCTTACACACCAGAGTCAACTTTATCAGACTGGGAAGGCAATGATTTGTGTCTGGAATTTCTGTTTGATGAGGCCAGGCCAGACTCTCCCCAGTCAGTTTTATCAGACTTTGAGCTTGATAAGTTATTTAGTAGCAGAGCATTGTCCCCACAATCTGACCTTTCTGATTATGACTTTTCGCTCTTGCACGAATGGCTGTTGGATTTCAGAGCATCCTCCCCAGAATCTGTGGCCTCAGTTGACGGGCATTCTTCTTCTCCTCTCATGACATTTGGGCAAATGAAGGGTCAACACTGTAACTACTACTTAAAATATTCAGAAACCAGAGCAATGTCACCTCTTTCAACAATGTCAGATGTTGAGGACTTTGAATTTTATCTTGAGGAAATGTTTGATGAAAACAGAGCAGATTCTCCAGATTCACTTCCGTCATGTGTTGAAGCCAGACACACGGTGACTTCATCTTCACTCATGTCTGCTGTCAGACCTTTAACATATGCAGATGTTGTGAGGGGGATTACGTACGACAGACAAGGAGATGCTTACGTAGGAAACCGACCATGCCAGTGGAGAACTGTGTGGCCTTCAGCCATGTCATCAGAGGAGAAATGTACCCTTCCCTTAATAGAGGAATGGGTGGCTGAGTTAAGGCCGCAGTCTCCCGAGTCAGTAGAGTCTCAAAGTGAACTTAGACCCCTCTCTCCGGACTCACCTGTTCCTCAGTTCAGATCTACCCATATTGATTGCAATGTGGATTTGTCAGGGCACAGGTCTTACACACCAGAGTCAACTTTATCAGACTGGGAAGGCAATGATTTGTGTCTGGAATTTCTGTTTGATGAGGCCAGGCCAGACTCTCCCCAGTCAGTTTTATCAGACTTTGAGCTTGATAAGTTATTTAGTAGCAGAGCATTGTCCCCACAATCTGACCTTTCTGATTATGACTTTTCGCTCTTGCACGAATGGCTGTTGGATTTCAGAGCATCCTCCCCAGAATCTGTGGCCTCAGTTGACGGGCATTCTTCTTCTCCTCTCATGACATTTGGGCAAATGAAGGGTCAACACTGTAACTACTACTTAAAATATTCAGAAACCAGAGCAATGTCACCTCTTTCAACAATGTCGGATGTTGAGGACTTTGAATTTTATCTTGGAAGAGATGTTTGATGAAAACAGAGCAGATTCTCCAGATTCACTTCCGTCATGTGATGAAGCCAAACACACGGTGACTTCATCCTCACTCATGTCTGCTGTCAGACCTTTAACATATGCAGATGTTGTGAGGGGGATTACGTACGACAGACAAGGAGATGCTTACGTAGGAAACCGACTATGCCAGTGGAGAACCGTGTGGCCTTCAGCCATGTCATCAGAGGAGAAATGTACCCTTCCCTTAATAGAGGAATGGGTGGCTGAGTTAAGGCCGCAGTCTCCCGAGTCAGTAGAGTCTGAGAGTGAACTTAGACCCCTCTCTCCGGACTCACCTGTTCCTCAGTTCAGATCTACCCATATTGATTGCAATGTGGATTTGTCAGGGCACAGGTCTTACACACCAGAGTCAACTTTATCAGACTGGGAAGGCAATGATTTGTGTCTGGAATTTCTGTTTGATGAGGCCAGGCCAGACTCTCCCCAGTCAGTTTTATCAGACTTTGAGCTTGATAAGTTATTTAGTAGCAGAGCATTGTCCCCACAATCTGACCTTTCTGATTATGACTTTTCGCTCTTGCACGAATGGCTGTTGGATTTCAGAGCATCCTCCCCAGAATCTGTGGCCTCAGTTGACGGGCATTCTTCTTCTCCTCTCATGACATTTGGGCAAATGAAGGGTCAACACTGTAACTACTACTTAAAATATTCAGAAACCAGAGCAATGTCTCCTCTTTCAACAATGTCAGATGTTGAGGACTTTGAATTTTATCTTGAGGAAATGTTTGATGAAAACAGAGCAGATTCTCCAGATTCACTTCCGTCATGTGTTGAAGCCAGACACACGGTGACTTCATCTTCACTCATGTCTGCTGTCAGACCTTTAACATATGCAGATGTTGTGAGGGGGATTACGTACGACAGACAAGGAGATGCTTACGTAGGAAACCGACTATGCCAGTGGAGAACCGTGTGGCCTTCAGCCATGTCATCAGAGGAGAAATGTACCCTTCCCTTAATAGAGGAATGGGTGGCTGAGTTAAGGCCGCAGTCTCCCGAGTCAGTAGAGTCTCAAAGTGAACTTAGACCCCTCTCTCCGGACTCACCTGTTCCTCAGTTCAGATCTACCCATATTGATTGCAATGTGGATTTGTCAGGGCACAGGTCTTACACACCAGAGTCAACTTTATCAGACTGGGAAGGCAATGATTTGTGTCTGGAATTTCTGTTTGATGAGGCCAGGCCAGACTCTCCCCAGTCAGTTTTATCAGACTTTGAGCTTGATAAGTTATTTAGTAGCAGAGCATTGTCCCCACAATCGGACCTTTCTGATTATGACTTTTCGCTCTTGCACGAATGGCTGTTGGATTTCAGAGCATCCTCCCCAGAATCTGTGGCCTCAGTTGACGGGCATTCTTCTTCTCCTCTCATGACATTTGGGCAAATGAAGGGTCAACACTGTAACTACTACTTAAAATATTCAGAAACCAGAGCAATGTCACCTCTTTCAACAATGTCAGATGTTGAGGACTTTGAATTTTATCTGGAAGAGATGTTTGATGAAAACAGAGCAGATTCTCCAGATTCACTTCCGTCATGTGTTGAAGCCAGACACACGGTGACTTCATCCTCACTCATGTCTGCTGTCAGACCTTTAACATATGCAGATGTTGTGAGGGGGATTACGTACGACAGACAAGGAGATGCTTACGTAGGAAACCGACCATGCCAGTGGAGAACTGTGTGGCCTTCAGCCATGTCATCAGAGGAGAAATGTACCCTTCCCTTAATAGAGGAATGGGTGGCTGAGTTAAGGCCGCAGTCTCCCGAGTCAGTAGAGTCTGAGAGTGAACTTAGACCCCTCTCTCCGGACTCACCTGTTCCTCAGTTCAGATCTACCCATATTGATTGCAATGTGGATTTGTCAGGGCACAGGTCTTACACACCAGAGTCAACTTTATCAGACTGGGAAGGCAATGATTTGTGTCTGGAATTTCTGTTTGATGAGGCCAGGCCAGACTCTCCCCAGTCAGTTTTATCAGACTTTGAGCTTGATAAGTTATTTAGTAGCAGAGCATTGTCCCCACAATCTGACCTTTCTGATTATGACTTTTCGCTCTTGCACGAATGGCTGTTGGATTTCAGAGCATCCTCCCCAGAATCTGTGGCCTCAGTTGACGGGCATTCTTCTTCTCCTCTCATGACATTTGGGCAAATGAAGGGTCAACACTGTAACTACTACTTAAAATATTCAGAAACCAGAGCAATGTCACCTCTTTCAACAATGTCAGATGTTGAGGACTTTGAATTTTATCTGGAAGAGATGTTTGATGAAAACAGAGCAGATTCTCCAGATTCACTTCCGTCATGTGTTGAAGCCAGACACACGGTGACTTCATCCTCACTCATGTCTGCTGTCAGACCTTTAACATATGCAGATGTTGTGAGGGGGATTACGTACGACAGACAAGGAGATGCTTACGTAGGAAACCGACCATGCCAGTGGAGAACTGTGTGGCCTTCAGCCATGTCATCAGAGGAGAAATGTACCCTTCCCTTAATAGAGGAATGGGTGGCTGAGTTAAGGCCGCAGTCTCTCCCGAGTCAGTAGAGTCTCAAAGTGAACTTAGACCCCTCTCTCCGGACTCACCTGTTCCTCAGTTCAGATCTACCCATATTGATTGCAATGTGGATTTGTCAGGGCACAGGTCTTACACACCAGAGTCAACTTTATCAGACTGGGAAGGCAATGATTTGTGTCTGGAATTTCTGTTTGATGAGGCCAGGCCAGACTCTCCCCAGTCAGTTTTATCAGACTTTGAGCTTGATAAGTTATTTAGTAGCAGAGCATTGTCCCCACAATCTGACCTTTCTGATTATGACTTTTCGCTCTTGCACGAATGGCTGTTGGATTTCAGAGCATCCTCCCCAGAATCTGTGGCCTCAGTTGACGGGCATTCTTCTTCTCCTCTCATGACATTTGGGCAAATGAAGGGTCAACACTGTAACTACTACTTAAAATATTCAGAAACCAGAGCAATGTCACCTCTTTCAACAATGTCAGATGTTGAGGACTTTGAATTTTATCTCGAGGAAATGTTTGATGAAAACAGAGCAGATTCTCCAGATTCACTTCCGTCATGTGTTGAAGCCAGACACACGGTGACTTCATCCTCACTCATGTCTGCTGTCAGACCTTTAACATATGCAGATGTTGTGAGGGGGATTACGTACGACAGACAAGGAGATGCTTACGTAGGAAACCGACTATGCCAGTGGAGAACCGTGTGGCCTTCAGCCATGTCATCAGAGGAGAAATGTACCCTTCCCTTAATAGAGGAATGGGTGGCTGAGTTAAGGCCGCAGTCTCCCGAGTCAGTAGAGTCTCAAAGTGAACTTAGACCCCTCTCTCCGGACTCACCTGTTCCTCAGTTCAGATCTACCCATATTGATTGCAATGTGGATTTGTCAGGGCACAGGTCTTACACACCAGAGTCAACTTTATCAGACTGGGAAGGCAATGATTTGTGTCTGGAATTTCTGTTTGATGAGGCCAGGCCAGACTCTCCCCAGTCAGTTTTATCAGACTTTGAGCTTGATAAGTTATTTAGTAGCAGAGCATTGTCCCCACAATCTGACCTTTCTGATTATGACTTTTCGCTCTTGCACGAATGGCTGTTGGATTTCAGAGCATCCTCCCCAGAATCTGTGGCCTCAGTTGACGGGCATTCTTCTTCTCCTCTCATGACATTTGGGCAAATGAAGGGTCAACACTGTAACTACTACTTAAAATATTCAGAAACCAGAGCAATGTCACCTCTTTCAACAATGTCAGATGTTGAGGACTTTGAATTTTATCTGGAAGAGATGTTTGATGAAAACAGAGCAGATTCTCCAGATTCACTTCCGTCATGTGTTGAAGCCAGACACACGGTGACTTCATCCTCACTCATGTCTGCTGTCAGGCCTTTAACATATGTAGAGGTTGTAAAGGGAGTCATGTTTGACAAACAAGAAGAAATATTTAATGACAACAGAGCAGATTCTTCAGATTCCATTCCAACAGATTCTGATTCATTTCCAACTAATTGCACAGATTTGTTTGGCACAACGTCGCCCGTTGTCTGCTCTACAAGACCTCTTAGACATGCAGATGGAATCCTGGCCAGTCCACCTGAATCCCAATCAACATCATATTCCAAGAAACATGCTTCACTCCACGTATCTCAGACAAATTCTACACAGATCAAGATTATTTCGTCGGATTCATTTTCTGCAAAATTACGTGACAAAGTTGTCATGACATACAGAGTCAGAGACAAGCCTTTTCTTAACAGGCTAATGTCACATTCGTTTGATACAGCTTATAGGGGAAAATGTTCATGTTGTGATCCGCAATTTGCTGATTGCAACCAAGAAATTTAGTCAAGCATCATCAACCCAGTATAACAACAATATTTGACGTTACTTCAAAGATCAATGCAAAATTTCAAGTACTTGTCATAGTTTTCACAGCTTATCATATTTGAAAAAGAAGATGAGTTTCTGTCTTCAAATATGCAATAACTGTTGTTTTTTCACCAGTAGTTGCATACCATGTCACTGTTTAAAAGGTTATCACTCGACCGACAATTCTTATATCGATAATTCAACCCTTCTCTCATGATTTTAATTTCGTGAGCATACTTCACTGTCAGAGTCCACACCACCTTAGATATTACATCTTGTTGCTAGATTCATCTGCCTTTCTTTAATTGACAAAAAGTCATTTACTGCCGGGCTCAAAAAAACATTGAGAAATCACAGAACCTATCTGTTTCGCTTGCTGGAGAGATTCTAATTACCTCCGCCAAGGAGGTTATGTGATGGCTGGTGTTGGTTTGTTTGTTTGTTTATTTGTTGTTTCTTTGTTTTTGTGCAAAATAACTTGAAAAGTTATTGACGGATTTGGATGAAATTTTCAGGAAATGTGTGAAATGGGATAAGGAAGAAATTCTGAAATTTTGGGACTGATCCAGATCACCGTGTCGATGCAGGAATGTTTTTTTAATCAAAGTGTAACCGGGTGGACAATTAAGTGGTTAAGCGGTTGTCTAAGACGCTGGGAGGCTGTTAGGAGCTGCCACGCTTGACGCCGTGCCTGTTTATTAGGTCAAATGGGGTGAACGCCGCATTGTCTGTGGGAAATTTGAACTGTATGTAATTACATTTGTATCTGTAATGTTCCATACAAAATATGTGAATTGGGAGATTGTGTTGGAGTGGACTGAAGTTCCTTGGCGGAGGTATGCGCTCTCTGAGTGCTTTTCTAGTTATTTATGTTTTGATGCCTTACTTGATGAGATCAAACTAGATTTCTAATTGTGTTTGATAGTTAATTTCACTCGTCCTTCAGAAATTTCCTCCAGATCATAAGTATTCACAGTAATTTCTCAACCATTAGCTGCCTGGATTTAGATCACCTATCTCTCAAATTTCTGAATCAGTTTGAGAATTTGAATATTTTTTTAACCAAATAGGACTCTTAGCTTGTGTAAATGAGATTCTGGGAATGCCACACAAAAATGATACAGTCTATTAGGATTTTGAATATGTAGTTGATAAATGGTCTGAGAAGACAATGAGAAGACTTATTTTGTCAGGTGTCAGCCTTGGACACCAAAGAATCAGGTCAAACCATACATCATTAGCCTATGTTGTAGAGTTGAGTCACACGCCATCTGTGAAAAAAAATGGATTTCGTCACGCTGTCTGACTGGAGGAGGCTTTCTGTAACCAAACCCAAAGAATCGGTGAAATGAAGACCACTTGTGAATGAATATAAATGGACAGATCCTGAATCACAATTAAAGATGACACACACCCAAGATTTGTTTTCCAAGAACATGAAAAGAAAATCCATGAGCAAGGACAAGAGAAAAAGTCCCTTGGCGTCGGTAAGACAGCACAAGCTATTGCATATCAGTGAATGCGGTGTTGGCTTAAAAAGTAATGAATATGGCAATACATAAGATGTAAATTAGTAGAATTATTCCTCAAGCTTCCACTAATAACAAACAGGCTTTACGGTGTTGCTGTGGCATGTATGCATTTGAGCAGACAAACTGATCTTTAAGTAAAGTAAAACTAATGTAAATTACCATGATCCTATCTTGGTAAAATGAGCCTTTTTATATAGATTTTTTAAATTATAATATACTCTAAGTTGCATAGCACTATTTGCATCTTCACGGAACAACCATAAAAGTCTAAACTTGTCACAGCTATAGGCATGTACGGTTTGCTATGTTTGTCGTCCTGTTTGTAAGGCACATGCTACCACTGCTTCATAACAAACCTAAAAAAGGATCACAGACATACCACCCCACTGGCACCTGTAATGTTCAATGACTGTGTCCAGGGGCAGAGATAAGATCCATTTATAATTGCCTTCATCTGATAAATTCAGTGTGATGGAAATGCATGAATATAGCAAGATACTGCTTCCTGCTGCTGCCCTCCTCCAATATTCTGCCTTTAATTAGGATAGTGAAGCTGTCGGTCAGTAATTGTTTTTTGCTGTAATAGCAATATTATTTACCTTTTGGTTGGAGGGAGCACAAATGCAGGAAATGGTATTGGTAGACTGTGACAATACTATAACCTGCTGAAGCTTGCATTTTCCTGGGAAGTGAAATGTTTTCTGGCTTTACAGTTAGACAGGCAACAACCATTTACTTAAAATGAGTTTAAACCTTCATGTTACACCACATCCTGATTTTCACTCACGTTCATTTGTGACCCACTGTACTGCTTATTGTAAATTATATGTTGTTTTCTATACTGATGTTATTAACATAAACATTAATATGTTAATAATTATGACCTACATGCATGTGGGTTACAAGTGAATTTCTTCATTAGAGATACTGCTCTCATAATTAGAACAACAGCCTGTCCTTGAAAAATGCATGTTTCATTTGAATCTTCCTTTTATGAACAAAGAAACCACAAATAATATTCATTTGTAATTTGTTTCCCCACTCCATTGTATCATTTCTTTCAGGTATCAACTGCATCTTCCAAGACAAATATTTCACAATCTCCTGAACAAAACAATGTTGATTTAGGACAGAGTCAGGTCATTCTACCCAAGACACCAACCTTGGCACATGATTCAAACACACTTTCTTCTGAAAAACTAGAGTTATCGATTTCAGGTTCCTCTGATGTAGGTAAAACACAATATCACAGTAAGTCATCCCAGGAAAAAGATAAACAGCTCTCATTCCCTAAACAAAGTGATGATTCTGTCTTACCTAAACCAAGCTCAGTGTCCCAAGACTCACTCTGTCAAACTGCTCAGGACAGTCCAGATGTTCCCACCATCATGTCCTCAGAGTCCACGCCAACACCATCAGAGTCTGGGTCCCCTCAGCTTGACCAGCTTCTGTCAGATCTGGAGGAGATGAAACTTAAGTTTAGACCAGAGACACTAGACCCACCACTATCAGAATTTACTGATGGAAGTGCTGAAACTAATCAAATTTATGAATTAGAAGATTCTGCATTTGAAGATCAGTGCCCTACAGAAAATCATGAATCTTTAAGAGGCAGCGTGTCATCTGTTGTACAGCTTGCAGAAGGTACCCACACAGATGTAGCAGCCACACTGCCAGCACATTCCCATCAAGTTGAACCTGAAGTGGTCACAGCCAGTTTTGATATAACTTCTGAGACAAGTTCAGACTTTGGTATTTATAAAGACAGTTCTGTATCGCCAGCTGAGTCCTCTTCAACCCCAGAATCTCCCCAAAGACTATGTGAAGAAATGAAACCATCAGTGGACCCAGCTATTCATGAGGATACATTCCAGCCAAGCAAAAATGCTGGAAATGCTACTAAAATACTTCCTTCAGGAGCTGCAAAGAGTCAGTCTGACATACCAGATAAAAATCTAACTAATCTTTGTCGGGAGGACTCTCCAACTGAAATTCCTCAAAGTCAAGAAGGATACGAATCTTCTAATGATTTGAGGAGTCTGACAGAAGAAACACCATCACAGAATGTCCCAGATCAGCTCCCACTTTTATGGAAAGCAGCCTCTGTTGACACCACTCAGAGTGAAGATATTTCTTCTCAGTCTCTTTCCGATTTGACTCCCGAGACCGTTACATGTGCAAGACAATTTAGCTTTGAGGAACTGATGCCATACCCCTCCTCAGGAAACTTGGAGACATCATCAGAGGAGGATCGGTCGAGGACCAGTGGACAGCAGTCAGAAGACTCTCTGACTCCAATAGACTATGAATGTTTGAACTCTCAGTCCACTTTAGACAAGCCTAAAACTGAGATGACTTCATCAACCTCTGATGAGGAGTACAGCATCCCGCCTGTGTACGCAGAGGCAGTGCATAGTGGTGCATACAGCCCCACCTGTGAATATTCTGACCCAGAGCCTTACTTTGACTGCAAACAAGGTGCATCTGATTTCTCAGAGCCTGAGCTTGATGAACCTGAGTCAAAGGCTGGGCCAGGTGGAGGCCAGCCCCAGGACCAGCTCAGTCATCCTGGAGTGCCAGAAAAGGTGGATCGTAAAGTGCTGTTGTCTTCTGGAAGTGAAGACTATGAAGATGCTCCTTTTGTTCACGAGCCTCTACATCATGTACAAGAAGAGAGCGAGGAGTTACTACAACATTCAGAAGCATCCGATGAAGAATTCACCTTGTGTGAATCTTCACAACCACCTCCTCTCCGTGACACTGGAGCATATGATGATACTGTTAAATCTCTGGCAAGGGTAAGATGAGATTTGGTAACAACCCGCAAGTTTTCCCAGAGCTGAGCCTAACCGAATTTTATATTTGCTTCAGAGAGGAATGACTGCTAACCCTGTGGCCACATGAATGGGATCTAAAACCCTTTATCTTCCTCATTTTGTTTTGATTTCAGATTTAACAAATCCTAACTTAGCATGTCACTTTGCTGCCTGTAACTAGCAGGGTCACTCACAACAATAAATAGGCTAAATGTTTGGTTTTTTTAATCACCAATAAGCACATTTTTTATTTAGTTAGATAAAAGCATGGTATCTTTATCAAATGTTTTTGGAGTTACAGACTGCCATGTTGTACTTTCCAATGTAAGACCTGAAAATTCAACATCCAACACATTGGATAGTGCAGCATATCACTCTGCCTATCGCTTGCTTTGCTGCAGTTGGCGTTCATACTGTCATTCATTTAATCTCAGTGGATTTGTGTTGCTTGGTCAGGAGATCACCGCAGAGCTTGGATCAATGTCAGAAAGTTCAGATGATGAATTTGTGACCACCAGAATAGTACGAAGGAGAGTTGTCATCCAGGTATCTGATTTAGCATGATGAGTGTTGTTGTAAATGAGCATGGAGACTAGGTCCTAACCAGGCTAGGTTAAAAAACTGTCTAACAAGGTTTAGTCTTAACCGAATGGGTGAAAATGTGTGTTTGAAGATTAATCAAGCTGCCACTTGATTTGCGTAGATGGCTGAACCCCATTGAAGGTGTTTTCTGCTGCTGTGGGCTCTTCTTTGTTGGTTTATTTGACAAACATAAGCCTGAAAATGCAAGTTTGTGTCCTGTTTCCCAAAGATCCCCTCCTCTTGTGAACTAAACTTTGGTATTCTGTTTTCTCTCTAACATGCATTGCCATTAAGTGGAGAATGAAACTCGTGAGCTTCAGCCTGACCCAAGTTTGCATTTCTGATCGTTGTTTGTCTTGTTTCCCTTACAGGCTGATGAAATGCCGGACCTGCCCACTCAGTCAGTGACAGAAGAAAAGTACAGGGATGAAAATGGGCACATAGTTGTCAAAAAGGTAAAGCAAGATTCTATATAAGCTTTCATGCGCATAATACACAGCAGTTCTCGGTCCGGCAGCCAGTAAATTAGTGATTAAGCAGCAATACCAATGTGTCTTTGTTGCATTGTTGCTTCTTCAGACACTGACAGGACTGTGTTTTTATGTTTGCAGCAAAATTTGTAGATAATTATCTAATTGTCTTCAAACACGTTACATTGCTCAGGTTACCCGTAAAGTTATTCGCAAGTGTGTGTCCGCGGATGGTGTGGAGCATGAGGAGATGTCATTGGAAGGAGCTTGTCAGGGGTCCATCACTCTGCCGGAGGGAGACGGTTACTCCAAGGTGGTGAAGCGGACTGTACTGAAGAGTGAGGGCGACAACACAGAGGTGAGTGCTCTGAATATTACATGACACAGTGACATTACTATTGATAGTAAAGCACAATTTAATGGACTAAGAACTTTTCATTTCGATACAGGTAACATTTGCTGAATTCGAGGGTCTCTCATCATCAAGGCAGGAGACAGCTGATGATTGTAAGGTCAGTCACGTAGAAAGGACAACAGTGGTGGAGGGCGAAAGGACAATGACACAGCGAGGTGATCCGTCTCTGGCCTCTGACCTCCCCTCAGCCCGAGATGACTTCAAACAGGTTTGTTAATAAGCTTGTCGCCATTTTTTTTCCCCTAAAACCAGATTTAGCAGATTATACATCTATTTATGTGCTTTTAAAACACAATATGAATGCTTAAATATCCATCAACATACTGCAGCGTAACTACAATCCTAGTGGAGAAAATCGTATAGAGACTTACCACGTCTCTGATTTCTGTTTACATCATTCCAAATGAAGTGAACGCTATTTTCTCCTCTTCATGCCACCAGGCACTTGGTTATTTCAGTGGTTTGAGCAGAACAGAGCTCCCTCATGTGGTAGAAAGAGAGACTGTCAGAGAGGATGGAACTGTGGTCAGGAGGTGTGTGTGTGTGTGTGTGTGTGTGTGTATATGTAAGAGACTACTTGTATTTTGAGTGTTTTTTGTTTTTTTTTACAATAATCCTTGTGTTTATTAAACTTACTAATACTGATTAATGTTCACTAATACTGCTCTTGCTAGCGTACCGTAACGTGTTTGTATTCTTAGTCGGTCATAATGGTTTAACATTCAATTTACCAATGAGTTTTGAGTTTGTAATGTAGTTAATTGGGTGACAACATTGTCCAAATCTAATGTCTTCTTTACAATTTATTGTGTGAGAAGATAAAACTGGTTAATTGTTGTCCATGTGCATTCATTTGGAATTATTACTGTCATATTGCTGTTTAGTTGATTTAATAAATCATAGCCTTTATTAATTACATTATGTTATTTCTGTTGCATAGCATGGTGCACTGAGAGATTTGCAGTCAAAGCAGACAACATTGTCAGTGTCAGATAGTCTCGAGTATTCCATGTTATTAAGAAACTACACAGAAGAGAAATGACATAAAATTAGTATGTTAGGAGTAAAACTCAGTGATGGTGTCTTGCAGACAACTAATTTAGTAAAAGAAATGGGAAATCAAAGAAAATTTGTGAATAAATAAGTGGAGAAACATAAATACTTTGCAAACCCCAGTTTTATGACATAATCTTTTGGTTTCTGCAACTAAAAAGCAGTTTTATTTATTTTATTTTTTATTTAATAGGGACAATGCAATTAGCATATTTTCAGTACAAGACATGAATCTGATGTATTGCATATCGAGTTTTAGCTCCAGCTAATTCTCAACTCTTGTCCCTAGTTGGGCTTTTACACAAATAAAACACACAAGACCACAATCCCTTAAAAAAACATAAGATACAAGCAACCTGCACGAGAATAAATACAACCCAGCTCACAGAACCAAGTTCAAAATCATCACAAATCTATATAACAATAACTAGAAGGGAAAGAAAAAGAAAAATCTTCCAAACCAATTCGCTGTTGCTGTGAAGTTGCTGTGCCATTGAATGCAAGATTTACAAAGCATGATATAACTTGTGTGATTTGTTTCTTTCTTTCGTCCTTTAGTTAGTTTCCACAGAGCTATATGTGCATTTTTTGAGGATAATGAACCATTTTCCTCTATTTGAATCCCATCCGTAGGGCCCACATGCATAAAGGTCGCACCCACAGACGAACAGTGGTGAAGGGAGCTGGGCAGCACGAACGGGTCCTTCTAGGGCAAGTGGACAACCCTGGTAAAGGGTCCAAACCTCGTGATCTCCAGCAGCATCTCCACCAGCTCTTTCACCGCTACTACCAAGAAGAAAAGGGGGACAGTGATGAGGACGAAGAGGAGGAGGAGGAGGAGGAAGAGTAGAGGAATGAGTGACACTCTCCCCCCCACACTCCCTGGCTCTGCCCATGTTAAAGCCCCTGCTAATCCTATGCATTAGCCACATGCAATCCCAGTGTGCACCACGGCACCTCAAAGCTACAACGGTCTTCCTATTTAGGTCCTGGAAGATGACTTTTTGTTCACAATTTAGAGTTTTCTTCCCTGGCTGGTTATTATGTATTCATGATTTTCTTTTCATGTTCTGATGTTGTTTTGCCTTTTTTGTGACCAAAGAAAGCCTTCTGTTGTTTTCCTGATTCACTTTACTTTCCATGTCTGATACTTTTGTCTTGATCCTGCGGTAGAGCAACAACAACAAAAGAAAACAGAGGAACACTATTCACATCAACAAACTCACAAACCTCCTGAAGGTAAAGAACACTTTACCTTTACAAAAATAACTGGTACTGCTCTCCGAGTAGGTGCTTGGACTGAAAAGACAATATTTCACATTGCACTGCCTCTCACAGCTAGAGCTTCTCAGATATTCCTTTCTGAAAAAAAAACAAACTCTCTCACAGTCACTGTACTAGCCTCTCTGCTTTTTGGATTCAGGTGGTCAAGATGTCACACACAGAAAAATCAGACTGTATCGACACTGAATTTAACTGCTGCTGTTGTGTTTCGTGTAGACTATGTGTAATCTGTCTTTGGAAATGATATATTATCTATAATCTAAACATTACTGACATCTGTAGCCTAGGAATTAATAATCACTCATGTGAAGTAGAACAGGCATGACTAATCAACATCTGTCAGTTTGATCCTAGCTTTGACTGCTTCGTTGTTCTATGGATTGTCCTTCTGCCTTTCTTTCTCCTATATGTGTCTTTCTTTCTTTCTTCTTTTGTTTAACTGTTATTTTTTTGGCGTTTTCTCTCAAATTGTTGATCTTGACTCATGTTGTGTGGATGGTGACTGCGTGAGTGAGGCTAGACTGTAGGTACTGTATGTCTGAGCATGTGTTGATACTGCATCGGTTTGAAGGGAGTACTGAGTGATTTTAAATTCTGTTGTTTGAAGATGTCTTGTTTTAGAGTTTATTTTTGATTTGATGTTAGTATATAGAACTTATTTAAGCTTTGATTTAATGGGAAATCCCTCAGAATTTGCCAGTGGGGCACAAAATCATCACAGCTGTTCTAGAGACATATTTCTGAGACTGCATTTGTGGTTATTAGCTGTTTTAATTTAATGTAAAACTTAATGGGTTTATCTTTTTGAACCAGGTGTTGTGTGAGATGTTGGTGAATGAATGAGTCTGTGCGCGTGCCAGTTTCTGTCAGCAAAGAAAAAGAAATGTTTATTTTACACAAACTGCATTTGCACTCCTGAATGTCAGGAGGGGGGCGCCTCCATGCTTTTTGTGCACAGGTACAGAGGTACAGTAGGTCTTAGCCACGGGGGTCGTCTCATTTCGGAGGAACCGGTGATAAATACAAGATAATGATACACGGACACATGAGGCAGGTTGAGAGCTTAAACATATGATTATCCACAGCTCTGAGCATCGCTACTGTATGTATCTACAACATGTAATGTATTTATTTCACTACCACTGTTTTACTTTGTGATTTAGAAACATGTAAAATGCAAATTTAGTGAAAGTTCACTGTGACAGGTATGCTTTTAATTTGAAGAATCAGCATCCCTTTTCTGTGATGATGACAGTTATATACATATACAGTGCATATATAAATATCTTAAGGGCATGTATTACTGTATCAAAATTCAAAAAGACAAAAACAAAATGGCTGCAGTGTATCTATGGCTGATAAAGAATAAAAGTCTACAAATGTACAGCGTTGCATCTGGTTGGGTGTTGTGGAGTTGCAGATTTGTCATTTTCCGCACTGGTTTACAATACCATCACTGCTATACTGTATCTAGAAACACCTACATAAAGCATGAAGCAAATGCTTGTAATCTTTCATTAACTAACTTTGGGCTCTGACTGCTGAACATCGGCATGCCTTTCCTTCCTGTACCAAACAGACCTTGTGCTGCCCCCTGCTGGGCATCAGGGGTAGAGCAGCAGATTCCTGTTACACCCAGTATGAAAATGTGAGTATATAAAATATGACTAAACATATAATTGAGTAATTCTGTTTACATTTGTAGTTCACAGCTCCAAATTAAAATTAAGGTAAGATTATAGTACTCTTTTGTGACTTAGAGAAAAAGTTGAAATTTTCATTTCTATTGTTCTCATTAGAAAAGTGTTAAATTTATCTAAGTGCGCGGGAGAAAAAAGCTTTTGATCTGTGACAAACTGTCAGCTACTGAGATAACACACACCCCAGTCCGGTGTGGCTTTGAAGGACAATGATCAGACAGTGTGACGAGCACACAGACACTCCTTTGACCATCCACTGGAAAAGGTGACCTTAATATGCAGCTTTATTAAAATGACACGTTGCCACAGATGAAGATAGAAGGACATGAACAGACTGCTGGCCTGCTGGATTCTGACATGTCAGGTGGAGTTGTTGCCAGACGCTACAATGTCCACAGCTCCACCATTTGTTGCCATTTGTTGAGACAGCATGGCGATCCTGTCTCTCAAAATGTCTGTCAACTTCACCAAGGCCTTCAGGAGGAGTGGGACAACAATGCAAAAGTCCGAATCGACATTCTTATTATTCTATGTGTCACAAATATGTAGTATGTCACTGGCTTGTGAATTCTGTCTCTCACCCATTTCTAGTATAGTACATACTTGGTTGTTTTTATTCTGTGTAGAGATGCTGTGTGTTGGAACACCAAATACTTTCTCCGCTATTTTAAAAAGAATGAATAGAATTTAATGAAATATTTCAGCTGCATTATATTTTTCCTTTGTATACATTTAATGCCAAGCCTCATGTTTCACTGTTCATCTTACTGCCACCAAAAAACCAGGTCAATGGAAGAACCTCCCAACGGCCAGTCCGGTGGGAACAGAACAAGTCTTCATGGAGGGTTATTTAATCTTGACCTGCTTGTTTAGCACTCTGGACCTCCAGAGAAGTAGAATGTGACTTTATTTACTCTACTTAGACACTTACATGGTCGTAAACAGATGTAGTTGCCATGTAATCTGTCATTACGTTAACTATTTTAACAGGTAGGTATATTCTACATTCTGTAGGTTCTACTGATGTCCACCAGATGTCCCCACTTATTCAGAAAATTAAACTGAAAGGTAAGCATCAACTGAGATCAATGACTAACCAGTCCTTGTGTGTAACTCTTTAAATTTATTTGTATACACCAGAAACTTTAGTCTCAAGATCATAATTACTGTAATTATCTGTCCAACAGAGAACAATAAGTTACTGAAAGTACAACCCAACTAGTTTACTCACGAGTCCAACTGGTGTTTCCAAATAGTCAGTTGCATTTACATGACAGCACTTCCCCTTAAACCGTTTATCCGATGAGTGTATTAAACTAGAAAAGAGATGACAAGGAAATGTTTTCAATGATTCATGTCTTACGTAATCAACAGCAGTTCCCCTCCATCTAAGCACAGCATAGGGGACAAACTGCCATTGAGGAACACAAAACAACTTAAAAGCCATTCATTATCACACCTTTTAGCTGATTTATTTATTTCTTAAACATGTTAAGCCATCCATTGCCATGCTGGCAACAGGTACACACCATATAAGGAGTGGTGCATTGCATTGACATCATACGTTTCGTCGAAAGAAATGTTTATCATATTTTCCCCCTTAAAAAAAAGAAGAGACAGACCAATTGAAAGGAGCAAGCGGTGTCGATGATGAAGACGCTGTCATGGTCGTGCAGCGGTGAGACCACTGGCCGGCAGAAGCACTGATCGTCGAGGAAGACATCCCAACATTTCTCACAGTCCAGCTCTCATCTGACTCTACCTCTGTTTGTCACCAGCCTGTCATCTGACTGCAGCATTTCTTCAATCCACTGCTTTCGCAACACTTCCAGACCTATTAGTCCAACCATCAGGTTAACACTTGACCTGACTGAAGGTGGAGATTCTAGTGCCTTTGCTCCATCTTCATCATCTGCACCTTCCTCGATACAATTGGCAAAATAACACACTGGTATGACAAGAATAAAATGACAACAGAAACCCTACATACAGTCATACAATACGAGTACAAACATTATGAAAAATGAGCTTGTTTTCTTCTCATTTTTATACAAAATGTAAGGGGTGCTTCGGCAACCAGGAGTTTATTTTCCCTCCTTTCAGATATGAGATTTTGATCATTGCGCTGGATGTCGACTGTAACAGTGTTATTGTTTTTACAACAGTTCCATGATACTGGAGGACAGCAGAAACATTTGGGACAGGACTGATGCACAACATTAACAAATGCAAACAAACAAGTCAGTGATCGACAAATCAAACAGAAGATATTATAGCTTCATATGATCTTACTCACAATAACGCCCCCCTCCCCCCACCATGCACTACACAATAGTCTTGGATTTTCTTATATTACATATATGCTACATTCTCTTATTTCTTATTTCACTGATATAAAGGCAAACATATCTCAATGCAAAGTGTAAGCTGCTCTGCTTTTTCTTTACATTTAAATTAGTACTATAGGTTGAAATCTGACAATTTAAACAGTATGACTTAGCTCATAGCAAACATAAATTGTAGCTCATAAACTGGATTTTTACGTAAACTCTTAAGTCCTCTGATAGCAAGAATAGCAATTTCAATGTTTTGTTTTTTTTAATCAACAATCACAATGTATATACATCACCAGAACTAAAGCAAGCTCAATTTTAACATTCTGATCTTCCAAATGTTTTTGAATTGCACACACATAAATACACATAAAAATACAGAACTAATTTTTGGGAGAGGTTACAGTAGTAGATTTTTAAACATCTCTATTTTATATTTAAAATGCATACCAAAACATCTTAAAAAACAAACAAAAAAAATGTTCTCAATATGCTTCGTTTCATAATGTCCAAATACAGTGTGCAGCCACCCGGTGGTGGTTTCGAATGATGTCCATTAATAAAATGCCATAACAGTAAAATGTAATAATACTTGTGTCCTGTGCGATGTCGTATCCTTACAGAAGGGTCAAAGGGCAGTCATGGGTTGGCTAGTTGACTGCACCACTAGGTTTGCTGATGGGATTTCTTTTTTTTTTTCTTTTTTTGACCACAGGTTGATATTCCATTAACTGAAAAAAGAGAGAGAGAGAAAGAGAGAGAGAGAGAGAGAGAGAGAGAGAGAGAACAGAAATGTGAATCTGCACCAAGCATGAAGATGTTTATCAGACCCCTATGACAGTTTGTCATAGAAGGTATGAAGACATGTTATATTATGAAAGGCCCAAGTGTGATTAATGTCTGTGAATGTACCATTATGCAAACAGCCGGTTCAATGGCATGATTTACTGATAACGGCTCTTACACACCTACTGCTCACGCACACAGGTGTTTTGAAATGTGGCTTTTAAACTGTTTTTTAACATTTCTACACCAGCAGCACTGTATCATACATCCACTTCCCAGACCACTTCCCAGGCTCTTGTTTAATTTAAAATGTGTCACCAGGACAGAGTTTTTCACCCAACTCACAAGTTTTTATGTTAGTACTAGCTTTCACTAACTACAGCTGATAAAATCTACCATCAACAGTTTTAGCTGAGCTGGCCGCAAGGTATTTGGGCGGTACATGTGTTGCGTACAGTGGAGAGCTTCCTTTTCCGTTAGAGTAACCACAATAAAATGCAGGACTTCCCTGGTTCCGAGGCCATTGTACCTTTAATCATTCACTGATAGTGAGGCGTTCCCACAAAAATTGGTAGCAGGTTATCTTCTTACCCGGGTGTGGCTACAGGGACAGCATTGTTGTCAGGCTTGTTGCACTCATTTTGACTCCAATTATAAAAGAGCGTCACATTTACTCACCAACCGTACCAGGAAAGAAAATTCGTTATATCTAACAGCTCAGCCACGCTACCGATACTGTCTCATCGAGCAGAAGGATCAGTTGAAATTCAACATAAATACTGAATGCACATTCTTTCCTGTTTTAAATACTAATAAAACACTGCGGTGACTTGGTTGTCACATTCTGCTCAATAATTCAAGCCTTACTGCTTCTGAGATATTTCAAATGCAATAGTGCACATAAAAAGTGGCAGCAGCCTACAGTTCAACCTAGCAGCCATCTTGCCACCCTTTTGTGTCACGTTGTCACCTCGGCAACACTGGACCAGTGGAGCTGTCGGAGGCTAATAATAGCACTACACGTTAACATTAAGAAGTTGGAGCTTAAAGTCTCTCTCGTATTAAAAACATATATATCAAACTTAATATAACACCTTATTTCTTAAAACAGTGAAATAGTGTGCCTTGAAATGAAAAACTAATTCATTTGCACATTTTAAATAGTTAATGATAATTATTAACTGAATTAAGCTCTGTGGCTGGCGGCGCACAGCACGTGTGCCATCTGCTGAATGCCACTGCCCAGAAATGTACTCTGTTGCATCTGTAACCACACCCAACAGTAATGACACACTAGACTCATCTTATTTGACTATTTTAAGCCTCCCTCGTCCTCTGTCCTCCTGCCTGCGACCTGGAAATCAATCTTAGCACGCCATCTTGAAGGGTTTCTCAATTCCTGAAATGCATCTTGAGGAAAGAGGAGGCTTACAGGAGTAGCTGTGTGCAATCGCTGTGTCATTTTCGTAAATATATAAAAGAAGTGTCTGTCTGTCTGTCTGTCTATCTATCTATCTATGTAGTTCTTTCATTTATGTATCATCTCTCTTTTGTACTTTACAGCATGTGTGTGTTAAATTTAAAAAAAAAAAAAACTTATGGCATCTGTATATTCTTGTCACATTCTGCCACATTGTAATTTGAATTATAAGTACATATATACTGGAAGTTGTAATGAACACTGCTCTGAGATCATAAAATACTACTAATGCTCCAAGACAAGAATGTCTCGTTCTGCTAAATGCTTGTTGCCTCGACTCCTCTTTTAGCCTCTTTCTCATCTCCTCTGCTCACATCTCAGGTGGACGGGACTCGAGGAGAGTAGGCGAGCATGCACAACCTGGAGAATGAGATTTTGGGGAGTGTTCGGACCACACCTGAATGAATCATGGTTTCTGCTGTGTATTTCTTACTGCCTCTTACTGGGATGGGATGCTGGGCGAGCCGGAGCGATGGAAGTGAATGTTCTGCCACTTTCCATCACGGCGGTGCCACACACGGGTCTCCTCAGACTGCATGGTGCGAGGCATGCCACTACCATCCATGTACTGGGTCAGCCGTATATAAGCGATGCACGCCGCATTTTCCCCAATAAGGTGCACATGTGGGTTCAAGAGGATGGTGTGCACCGGCTTATTCCCTTTGGACAGTGCTGCAAATGAGACAGACCACAGAAAGTGAACGTCACATACTGAATAAATATTGTGGATGATATTTTCTTACTCCCTGCACTGGGTTGGGTAAAATGATTGCTTGTTATGTTAATCTAATACAGTAATACAGCTGCATGGCTGTTCAAAAACAAAACACTGCTTCTTCCTTGGAATACTAATTGATATGAAAACAGGGGAGCTGCAGTCACCATATGTTGATGTTGGAAGGTGGACAAGCACAGGCCGGCCAAGTGATTGAGGTTTCTGGGACATCTCTGGTTTGTCTGAACTATTTTTACCCAGACTGAGGACATTCTGCCATTTATAGCAGTCATTATTCATTAGTGATTTTTTGCTCCAAGGTTATTCCATGCCCTTGTAGTATATTGGCAAACACCAACTGTAAACCGATAACAATACATATTGATACAGAATAAACACTCCAGCACATATTTACTAATGCCCTCATTAGAATCTTAACAACATTTGCAAGATTCCATTTTTTATTGTGACGACAGGCCTTCGTGCATCAAGCAGTTCATGTATTAGGTTCTTCATCACATCATGTACATGTAAGCAAGCATGTCTAGAACAAGTCTTAGCGGCTGAGCAGAGCAGCTGGAAAACGTTCAACAAACTGATGTGCACAATACACAACCCTTAATCCTTTTCGGTATCCTTTTCAATGTTTAATTTGGGAGCAGGGCCAACTGGCTCTTGTTGCTCCTTTTGGAGCAAAGTCAGACTGATGGTTTGACCAGCTCTAGATAACAGTGGTATGAGCAAGAAATTTATTTTGTGACAAATTCTCACTCTGGAATCATGTTGACTCTGTTGCTCTAATTGGTAATTTGCTTTTTTTGTTGAAAAAAATGCGGATTTGAATGTTTAATATAGTGTGTCATAATGATACTGACAGTCAGTAATTATAATAAAGTCATAATTAACAGTCTGGAACTCACCATTCTCAAAGTAAAAGCGATGGAAGTCATGTCCTTCTACCAAGTTGCCCAGAGCTTCAGGCTCAAAGGAAGTCAGACCGGGATCACAAATCTTCCTGTTACACCGAAAAAGAAGAAAACCCAGCAAAATCAGCAAAAGGAGTAAACAAATCCTGACTGCCAGTTAGATGTTGTTGTACAAACCTAGGGAGAAAGACACTTACGCATAGGCCTCAAAGTCTCCATTGTTGATAGACTCAATCAACTGCTCAGTGACTTTAATAATTTCCTGTTTGCGGGCTACAACACAAGATCACAGAACATCATCAACTGAACTGATGTAAAGATTGCTTTGGCACTTTTTTTTCAGGCAAATGCTGGTCTGAGTGCAGGTAAAGAAAATCTGACATCAAATCAGCTTCAGATGGGTTTTCTAGTCTACGAATTTGCAGGACTTCAAAGTTATTAGAAATGGAAGGCGCTCAAAAGAGAATTTCACCAAGTTTTTGGTATATTTCACGTCTGAGTAACAAAACAAGAAGAAAGCCTCCCATGACTAATAGTGGTATCAGGCAGGAAAATGCAGGATGACACGATTTCTTTCACCCAACAAAGCTCAAAATGAACAAAGACAAACCAATGCTCAGATGCAAGTATTTGCTACAAAAGCAGTTTTAACTAAGTAATATTGACAGTTACCTTTATTGTTATTGGTGCAGGCTGGGGGATATTAAAAAAATTACTTAATTTGTGCAACAACAGACATGTGAAAAAAATGAAAAATACTGTATGTGAATTAGCCCTTCACCAACATTTCTTCCACAGACAGAAAATGTATAACACTGAGTGTGTGTACGAGTGAGTATATGAGTCAACTCTTCACTGTGTCAGAACACAAGGTAAATCGAGGAGTAGCAGGAGCATCTGTATTTACAAAACACAAATATGCAGGACAGCATCTTCTACAAATACAGAGGGATAAATCAAATGGAAGAAGCAAACATTTGAGGGGCATAAACAAAGAAGTCATTTCACTGGAAACGGGCGAGTAAGTGCAGTAGAACGACCAATTATCTCACACTACATCAAACACCCAGTCGTCTAAGCCAAGGAGATGATCTGAACGTCAGGAACACAGGATTTGAGACACAGAGAGATCGCTATCCTACGGTGATGGCGGGGTAACATGAGGTAAACAAAACAGGGCATCTCCCCCATTGTGGAGGGACTTACTCTGAAATGAGGAGGTGGGAGTCTGTCTTGAGTCAGACATCTGTGAGGAACGGCTCTTAGAACTCAAGATACCGCTCACTAAGCTGCCCAGACGAAGGGCTGACAGAGGTTGCATGGGTGGGTGTGTGATTGGGTGTCAAGTGTGTAACAAAGATAAGCATATATGGCAGGGAATTATGGAAGAGAAAAAGATGATATTCTCAACAAAGCACAAGAAGGGGAAGAAAAAAGTAGAGAGGGGAAACGTTTAATTACACTGAAAACATAAGATGGCATGCATAAAAAGAGTGGTCTTCACCAATTTCGGTATTAACCTCAAATGGGAGGGAGATGATGCAGTCGAGGGTAAGATAGAAAAAAAGAACAGGGCGGGCAGCATTTTACTAGAGGAACTGACAGCTGAAGGGGAGCTGCAGTAGTTAACTTGCTATTAACTGCATGGCAAAACAGAATGTAGGAAAAAAAATACACACACACACACACACACAAAAGAGTGATCAGTCTGACTGGAAACGATGAGGAGTGGCTGTTGTAACCATTTAGTGTAGGTGAGAACTGTGAGCAGATAACACAGACAGAAACACAGGGTTTACCTACCTTTTACATCTTCATCCTCGATGGTGGTGTTGGCACTCTCGATGGACTCCTGACAGAGAACGACATATAGATTCTGTATATGTAACACATGTATCCACAATGATGTAGTGGTGCAATACATATCTTTAGTACCAATGTGTGGCAAAATAAAACATTTAAAACCTCAAATGCTCTTGCAAATTCAGATTTAATGGCATTTTTGCCGTTATTGTTCAATTGCAATACAGCCAAGAGGAAAAAAGAGGAGCGAGAGGAGGAATGACACACTACAAGGTCATTGGTTGTGCTGAGTGTTAAAACCCTGAAGCCACCAGGATGCCCCAAGAGCATCGTATATTAACAAGTGATTATATAACAGCACACAGTAAGGACAGTGAAAGGGCCCACAGTGCAGGAGCAAACAGTTTTGATGTCACGTACAGCTAAAATATGGTGATTTTGATGTCGTACCTTGTTTCCATCCACAGGGTTGTGGATCACAGTTGTCTGTGGTTCCTAAAGAGAACAAAATGATGGAGAACTTGTGGGAGCAAATAACGACAGCACGCCACAAAAGGTATGACGGCACAGACACTGTTCAAGCAGATGTGTTTGGGTGTATTTTCAAAATGTGAAGGTTAAGAAGATTTTAATCTATTTATCTATCTATCTATCTATCTATAGATCTATACATCTATCTATGCATCAATCCATCCATTTATACATCTATACATCTATCTATGCACCTATCTATCCATTTATACATCTATCTAGCTATGCATCTATCTATCCATTTATACATCTATACATCTATTTATCACAGTGTATTTGACAACGAATAAAAAATAAAGCCTTCTTCAATGGCCTGTGCTCCCTTGCTTTTCCTTCTTTTGCTTTAATCTCTCCTCCAGCATGTCATTGTTGTCTTTCCTCTGTCTACTTTTCTCTCATCAGCCCTCACCACTGCCCTGCCTCGGTAATCAGATGTCTGAGCTTTTGTGGAATCGATCTTGATGACATGCTCAGTCCTTCTAATCACTCACCCAGATTACACTAGATTATAACATCAGCAGCCTTGTGTGTGTGCGTGTGCATGTGTGTGAGTGTGCATGATGATGGAGAGAGAAAGGAGGATATAAAGAGAGAGAGTGCTAAAGAGACAGATGTCATGTGCCTGTGTTCATGCGTAATCGACTTGACAGCAAATGGGGGGACGGAAAGTCTTTGACATCATGCAGAGCAGCAGTCATGTGGCCTGACGTCGGCAGCCAGTCAGCAGACACCATGCACAAGCAAATGAGTGACGGCCAAGGAGCCAGTGTCCTCACACCCCTCACAGCCATGCACAGACAAACTATGTCTGTCACAAACCCGAAATAATGCCTGTGCAGAATTCTAGTCTCTGATTTTACTCTCATAAGCAAAACTGGTAAAGTACATTTAATGACATGTAGGAAAGTCATGCATGGTACATCAGTGTAAAGAAGGAAGGAGGGAGGAGGGGAGTCTTGAAGAAAACAAGGGGACAAAGAGGTTGAGGTAGAGGTTGCCCTAACCGCAGATTACACTCCTCAAAGCCCAATCCAAACACGTGTGTAAAGGCTTATTGCTTCAGCCCAACATTAACATCGCACGAATCCAGCAAATCCAAACTAGCCAAGCTGTAAATATATGTATACCCCATGCATACTCTACTAATTCAGATGAATGAATGAAAACATCCAAGTGAATTTTAAATATCTTAAGCTGTATCCAAACTATCTAGAGCTGGGACATGCTGCGCAGTCACAAAAGCTTTTACACACTATTTCATTCAGGGATAGCCTAGACATCTGTTTCACTTCATATTACTGCCCTTGATTTTTTTTCTTCAATATCCTTACGCACCTGGTTAAGAATTTAAATCTTATCAAGCAAGACTGAGATCAAACAGAAAATGATCTGACCCTGTGGAAAGGGTGAACCTGTACCTCCTCCACAGCGGGATGTGAGGGAGGGAGGCAACGATGCTTGGTGAATGACGGTGTGGGTGTGGATGAGGCTGTGTGTGTATACCAGTGCAGGGGCAGGGCCAGTGTCTTTAGGACTGGTCACTGTGTTGGCTTTGTTGTTGACCTGCAGGGGGCAGTGTAGAGGGGACATGACACACACTTTTCAAACACACACACACTTTCTCGCACTGTCTCTCTCTCTCCGTCTGGCTACCATCAGTTCCAAAATGATCATCCCAACTCATGTGTCCCAAAGATCTGATGTTAGTATTACACACTGAGACCAAATTATAGAATCTATGCATCTTACAAAGCACACTATGTTATGTGTAAGACACTCTTTATTAGATATAAAGAAGGTCCACATGAAGGAACGTGCCAGAACATTAAACTGAGCTGTGTCGAAGGTTTTTAGAAAGAAACTAGTTCCTAAAAGCAATTTTCTTCAAAGATAGCCAATTTTGATGTAACTCTAAGCTGCTGTATTTGGGAGAAGATAACAGACGGTGTAATAACGTGGTGATAAGGAGCAGTTTCAATTTATTTTTGACCACCTTCCCTGTCAGATAAGAAAAAAATATCATCAATAGCCAACCAATTAAGAAACAGGCTCTCCTCCAGTTTACACATGTAAAAATGAATTTCTTCATCCATCAAAGCAGTCTATGAAAAGTTTTCCTAGCATGACCCTTGTACACCGATCAGGCATAATATTGTGTTGGTCTCCCTTGTGTGTCCAAAATTCTCTGAACCATTGGGCATGGACAAGAGGATCTCTCAGGGTGTCCTATGGGGTCTGCAACCAGGATGTTACCACTGGATCCTTTGGGTACTCTGGCTTGTGCAGTGGGGCCTCTGTCAATCAAACTTGTTCCACTGCATCCTGTTGATGCTTGATCACAATGAGGTGTAGGAAGTTTGGAGGTCAAATCAACATGTTCCTGATTGTCATGTTCCTCAACATGTTCCTGATTGTTTGATGTTTTTTCTATGTGGTGGGGTGCATTTTACTGCAGGGGTAGACCAGTGACATTTGGGATTTCCATTTGCATTAGGGAGTGTGCTTGTTGTCGGACAGTGTTTATTTGGGTGTCTAAGCCTCATCAACATGGATGTTAAAATCCAAGGTTTTCCATCAGAACACCACATAGTAGCAATATGATCAATGTTATTCACTTCACATGTCAGTGGTCATAATGTTGTGGCTGATCGGTATATATATGTGCTGGTCCAGATATTTATTGAGGGATGAAAAGGTCGATTATTTTCACCAAATTAGTGCAACAGTGTATGTAATGAAGAAAATCCACACAACATAATGTGTTTGATATGGAATCAGAAATTCAGAGGGAAAATATGCGCTGTGAATTTTTACCTTCAGCATCTTTATCCTTGATCTTCACAAAACCTACTATGCAGCCAATTTCTCACAACAGACATCGCTCTTCTGTTTTTTTTTTAACTATAATATCCTACATTCTCATCAGATGGGGTCACATGGTGAGGGATAAACTGCCTGGAATTGATCTTGTAGCATGATATTCTCAAGGCCCGAGTGAGACCGAAACACAGTGACACAGATTCAAAACAATGTATGCAGGGGTCCAATCTCAAATCAGCACTCACTTGTAGGAATATCAGGCACATAGAATTAGTGAGTCACACTGAAACCTCTTAACAAGGTGACCAAACATTCACACATGCGCCTCTGCGTCAGGTGTTAGATATCAGACTGGGCCTCAAACAAAGAAACTCGGGTAGAGCACAACAGGGCCTCTGCAGTAAAAGATTAAATGATCATGGGAAATATGAGACATGGTAAATTCGGGAAATACAGACAGGAAGAGAAACTAAAACAGACCAGTAATTTAAAAAGGATGATGAAACCAGAAATGTAACAGAAATAATCCACGTGAGATCAAGCTAAGAAAATAACAACCATTTCCCACAGCTTGGAGTGACTGTCCCTGAATGATGATGCTGTTAAGTGCACAATGCATAATAATAATAATAATCAATGAGGCTCCTCAGACGCCCAACGTTCCAACATCATAATGCAAGAAACAAAGCATGTTCTTCAGTGTGCAAAGCAGCTCACCTTAACGCCGTCTGCCTTCTTGTTGAGCAAACTCTTGGCTGCTGCAGAAGCAAAGAAAGAGACAACACTTCAGCATGAGAGTCCACAAACAGGGTCCTGTGCCTGAGGCTACACTAACATGCAGCAAGCATATCAATCAACTGTGCTTATCTTCAAACTCCAGGTGCAAAATCCAACTGCAAGGTCAATAATGCAATGCAGCAGATGCTACGAGTAACATCATCATTTATGCAAGTTTGTGCTATCGTACTACATGCTAATTCACATGTGTGAGGCTGAACTGTGGGTGGTTAATTGGGTGTATACATAGCAGGTGATGAAAAGGATAATCTACCCATCTCCATTCTTAAATTGGCATTTGCACACATACACATGCACTTAACTGCTAGCACGCTCACATACAACCCAACCACTCTTCATTCTCACTTCGTGTTCTAATGGTGTAAAGAATCCAAACTGTAAACTGCTTTTCAAACTCATGCTGTATCCTTGTTTAAATCTCATTCTGATATTATATTGGCACTTTTGCAAGCGTGATGTTTAAAATTGCTCCCTCAAATAGCAAACGCCTCATCGTCATGCATACGTGATTGGCTATTAGAAGAACAGGAAATCTTAAATATCACAACGTATTTGTTATATATTTCCCTGTCATTCCAAAAATCTTACCTCAAATGGATACCACAATCCAAACCAAAAAAAGGAAAGAAAATTGAAAAAGGAAGAAAATGATGAATAATAAAGAGACACAAAAGCACTAATGCATTGCACTGTAGAATGAAGAGAGAAAGTGGAGTAGAACAAGCCTGAGAAATTAGAGACAGGTGAAAGGAAAAACATGCAAAAAAGTATGGCAAAGTGCAAAAATAGAGAAAGAGTGGTAGAACAACACTTAGAGAGATAAAGGGAGGTGACTGTGTTTAACAATGGCATCTTTAGATCACCTCTCAGAAACAGATGGAATATATTCTGAAATAGTGCTTTTCTTAGTTTCTATTTTAACTACTTTGTGTTGCCTCAGTATAAGAAGATGCCCTTCTGGTAGTGCACCTAACCAAACTACCTTCAGTATTAAAGGTTCTAAATGTTCCTAGTGTAGAACATATGTTTGGGAAACCAGGTCTGGGTCATCAAGCTGAGAATGACATACCTGAGAAGTTTCTCGTGACCAGCAAAGTGGTCAATATTGCTCCCTGCAGTGACAGAAAAGAAGGAAAGAAGGAGGAAATGATGATGGACGAAAGGAAGGAAGAGACACAAAGGAAGATTGATTATAAGTTTTCCAGCAAGAAAAGAGAGGCACAGTAAAAGGGCAACTTGCAGGCTTTACAGAACGAGCCGTCATTTCTAAGTTAGTCTGAGAAGTCTTGAGTGAAGTAGGCAGAGAGGGGGAGAGAAAGATGGCGGGATGGATTGTTCTATATAAATAGAAACATGAAGGATTGCCAGAAGTCTCACCTTGAGTTTCCTCCTGGCATTGAATTTCTTCAGGCACTCCACAGTCTCCTGCCTGTGCATCATGGAAGCTACAGTGGACCGTTGCTGCAGGAGGAAGATGAGAGGATTTGAGGATTAGGAGGGAATGGAAACAATGGGTGGGAGGAATGTATAGATGTGTGTGTGTGTGTGTGGGCAAAGAAACTGGGTGTTCATGGAAGTTAGGTAATGTAGCGTTTACGTAATCCGTTACCACTGATCGTTAACGATCATCGATACATGAGTCTTTATTTCTGTATCGGACTCTGTGGATATATTTATGCATCTCTGTTTTCTGTGTTTGTGCCACATACGCAGATCCAGGGGTGTTTGAGGGCCTCGGCGGCAGTGATGCGTTTGCTGGGGTTGATGGTTAACATCTTGTTGATCAGATCTTTGGCCTCAGGAGTTACAGTGTCCCACTCTGGGGATGGAAACTGTGGAGAGTGTGTCAAGCGCTCATTACACGGACAAAGTCGGACATAATAATAAAACATCTTGGGTATTTTTTTTACTGGCAAGGAGAAGAGGAAACACGAAAAGAGACATAAGTGAACCGGCAGAAAATGAATACAACAATACTTCTCTAAAGGAAGGAGGAAACCACAAATGGTATGCATGCTATTAGGACCGGAACATTTTAAGTGGAGCATCATTTCCACTGAAGTGATACAAGCAGTGGAAGAAATTAGTAGGCAAGAACAAAATCCAGGTAATCTTTTAGATTCAAAGTTATGATTAGAATTTATTTCCCTGCCTTTTAGCAATAAACTGATTCAGATGGGGTGAACTTGTTTAGTTCTTTAAGGCTATGTAGAAATCCATTTTCATATTACTAGAGGGAAAACTTTTGCAATGATTCATCCAGATTCAATAATCACAAATGTACAAATAATTTGCATGAACACAAGATTTAGACTTAGACTTGGTTTACTGTCATTTAACAGACACACCGTTAGTGCACATATCAAACGAAATCAAACGACAACTGGCTCTGCCTCTGTACTTTCCCTTGTCCTATTGGTATATTAGCTAATTGATGGATAATATAAACAGCCTAGTTATGACATCAAACATCTGAGAAGTAATGTGTAGAGGTGTATTTTAAGTTTGGGCACTTTGAAGCCTGTGTAAATGAAGTCAAACAATTTGCAAGTCATTTTTTGAGTTACAGTTCTATGTATTATATGTATGTCCACACTTACATCGTAGGCCCCAGCCTTGATTTGTTGGTACAGACGGTGTTGATCCTCGTCCCAAAAGGGAGGGTAGCCCACCAGCAGGATGTACAAAATCACACCTGGAAATAAAAAGTATCATGTGAAGTTAGGCCATATTTGCAGCAAATACCACTATAATGTCATACTTTATGCTGGCATAGACCATTTTATTCACCAACAATGTGAAGTTCACTCATAATACTGCACACAAAACAACATGAAGCTGCAGTGCTGGGACAGGCAACTCTATTTCACACACTTGACCAGGTCAGACAAAGCCACAGATGGAAGGAGTGGTAGAATTCCAGTGAGAGAATTTGAATGGTATTTACCACAGGCCCACATGTCCACTGGTTTCCCATATGGATCTTTCCTCAGAACTTCTGGAGACAAGTAGCCCGGAGTGCCGGCAAAACCTGAAGGAGTAACATGGAGGGAGGGAGGAGATGTGGAATGGCAGGCGGGAGTGGGCAATTCAGTGACTGAGGCTGTTTTTCAACTACCTAAATGAGTGATTGACTGACTGACTGGTTGCTGGATTGACCAGCTGTTTCAGCTTGTAAATATGAATGGATGAATACTCACCAAACCATGCCTGCTGGTCCCCCTGTACCTCGATAGCCAGCCCAAAGTCAGCCAACTTGACCGCCGCCCCCTTCAGCTTACTGGCCAATAGAAGGTTCTCAGGCTGGGGGGGGCGGAGTCAAACAGGTTAGAGGTGAGAGGTCACACGCTCTGGGAACAGGTTGCCCACAGACACAGATCTAAGATCAGATTAGCCAAACCAAATCCTAATCAACACCATTAGGGGTCAACGACACTAAACTGCTCTTAAATCAGTGTCCGAGGCAACTCCCTTTCTGCCACACAAAATGACAGAGAAACAAAAATGTGCACGGGACCAAATCTCTACGTGACCACGGACATTGTTCACGCTGGAGTTGTGGACTTGCTCCCTCAGCCTCATGGATTCAGAGGGGAGTGTCTTGGTAGTAGACGTGAGCTGCTTGTCCACAGTAACACCAATCCACTGTTAAAATCCATGAGTGGGAACAAAGTGCACACTGCAGGGAGAAGGATACAGGGGGAAGGTGTGGTGTAACAGGAGACGTGGGTGTAAAAACAAGTGACTCAGCCACATATGTGTAACAACAAAACACACACTTGCACACTAACACAGTTTAGCACGATCGTAAATATATGCGAGTCCACCGCGTGCACGCTCTCGGGCACACGCACACAGACACAGGTGCAGAAAGGTCTTTGCTAACCTGAGGCCAGTTAGACAGTGCACTCTAATGAATAAAACATTTCCTAACATTTAGGGAGTCTAAACACAGACAGCCTGTGAGCAGTCAGTTTATGGCAGACGTGTGACTCAGGACACAGACACTAACTGACAACTGGACACATCTACATAATGATTTACATAATGATGAATAAATCGTGCTTATTATGAAGCACGTTGAAAACTTTAAATCACTTCAGCAAAGGACATCTACCATAACGAAGTCGACAGATTGAACCATTTTATTTTCCATTTTTTCCCAGTTACAATCCATTTGACCACATTCAGGAGAGCCTCTGTTGCATTCTCTTCCCTCTTTCCTCCACATTCCCCCTCATGGGAAGTTATGAGAATACAGACAACCATTGGAATATTCATGATCTTAGAAAATCTTTCATATCTCAACATAATTTTTACATAATTATGCAAATGGTGATCGTTCCTGAGCTTCTGGTTCGTGATTGCTCCTATTTCTATCAACACTGCGCCACACAACCTCACACACTCGCAAGAATACAAGCACGCTCACGGCAACACCAGGGTCAAATTATTGAGAGGATCCTTGTTCTTGACACTGACAGGAAGAGTACTGAACCACGAATGCTAGGGACAAGCTCAACAAGGATCTGCTATAACAGTAGAGAAGAAGAGGAAGAAGCAGCAGAGAAGTAGGAGCAATTTGATGGCTTTCAATCACACTTCTGCAAACCAGAACTGCAGCAAGTTTCGAAGTCGAGGTCAAGGCCACGTGAGCTTTCATAAATATCTGAAGCTTTTATTTCCTCGACAAGGAGGAACGAGAGAATGTGACGAATTAAGAACCTTTATAATGGTACGATGTTTCCCAACAGATGAGAAAACAAGGAAAACTTCCATTTCAAAGTGCAAAGGTCAAGACATATAGGTCTTTCTGAATGCTGTCCTCTGTGGTGCAGACTCAGGACTGGGATTGTGTTTTTTGTTTTCGGGCTGCAGCGATTGGCTGTGGTCATACAAACCTTCAGATCCCTGTGAACGATCCCATTAACATGGCAGTGATGGACACTCTCCAGGATCTGCTGTATGCAGTGGCTGAGGGCAGGACAGCAATGGACAAGTGAAGGATTGTGATGGAGCAAGTGGAGGAAAGAAAACAGAAAAGGAAAGAAAAAAGCAGATGAGGGGAAATAATTGAGGAAGAGAGAAGAAGAAACAATTTCATATCAATATATTATAACTTCTCACTATTAAACTTCTTATGATGTTTTCTTAATGGATATTATGTCACATGAAGTCATTTTTTCTGAAGATTTATTTGTATTAAACCACACAGATCCACAACAGAAACACACAGAAAAACACTCTCTTTTTCTGTGTGTGTCTCAGGGGAGGCAGTATTTCTGCATAAAGCTGGCAGCATAAGGTAGGCCGTGTATGATTAATACCGCAGGCTATATGTCATTAATCACCTTTATAAATAACTCCATGAGATGCCTCAGAGACAAGGCAGCTGTATCACACCTCTGAGACAACCATATGTGAAACACACAAATATAAACGCACACACACAGAGAGGCACATGCAGTTCTCTCCGGTGGCAGAGATGCATAATGGGTGCTGTGCTCAGCAGAGTGAGTGTGTGTGGGTGTATGTTACCTGGCATCAGCCTCACTGTAGTACTCCCTGGCTACTATATCCTCAAACAGCTCTCCTCCTGTCACCCTGCGGGGAGACAGAGACGGCGTTAGTTGGTACACGATTCTGTCTCTCTGTATTGACACATACTCAGTTATCGCTGCATAAATGTAATCACACTCATAACTCATGTTTTTATAGTATATAGTTAGAATACATGACTATAAATGCAGCTAAAGCCATGTATTGTGTATGTATTCATGTTACGTGCACATGTATACTTGCATGTGCAAGCAGGTGTGAAAATGGTTGTGCTTGTTTCTCACAGTTTTGTGTACGTCTGTGTGTGTAAATGTGAGTGCACACCTCATAAGCTACAAGTACACACATGCAGGAGAGGGAATAGATTTGAAACCGCTATCACCAGGTCCTCATAAACTTTAATTTGCCACTCAGAGCATAATGCATCACTAAATTAAAATGGGCTAGCCCCACAAAGCACGTCTTTATTTTCTGCCAGTAACTGCCAGGTGTAACTGTTGTGTAGTTACATGAATCAACAGCTCGCTACCATACGACCTGTTGAGCAGTAAAAGAGTTCATATGAATTATGCGTGACATGTCCTAATCGACAAATCAAAATGCAGTTGAACAGCGGTCTTAACGATGATTACATTTCATAAAAATTGCGCAATACATGTCAAATTACAAAACATTACGCTACCTAACATCAGACCGAATAGCATCAGTTGGTTTAATTTAACCGGATATATCGCTCCGATCAGCACGAATAAAAACACAAAAATTTTGAAAAATCCTGTTGCAATTATTTTGACCGATACCGCTAGAGCAATACGAGTCATGCTTTTTACATTGAACGGCAAAATTTGCACTGTTTTTCACTGAAACAAAAGGAATGATGTGATTTTTGATGTTCTCTTCTGTTGAGAGGATATGATTTGTAAGCATCTCTGTAGGACCACAATGCTTCATTTCAAATTGTGAATTAATTTCCATGCATTTTCTCCATGCATGCAAACAATACAAAAATAATAATGATGAGGTACAAGTAATACCCACATTTACAAAGGACTAGCTTTGACACTACAGTGACGTTATGTCTACACAGTTGATTACTTATGACTGGAAGGTGCTACAAATGTCTCCTAAAAGGCAGTTTACACATAACCAGTCAACACATTACTTTTGGCTTGATGATGTAAAGTGCTCGTCTGAAACTAGTTACTAGGAACCTCGCAGTCTTACAAAAGCCAGGTGCAATCCAATGCAGCTCCAAAAGAAATAACTATATTTATGTACATGATGTTATCCTCATGGTATCATACAAGTTCGAAGGGAAAGCAAAACAAGAGAAAACGTGTGTGTTACTCACAGATCAAACACCAGATAGTGGAAACTCTCTTCTGATATGCTGTCATGAAGTCTTACTGCGGAGTAGATTTAACACAAACAGAAGAGGAAACAGGAGCAGAAGAAAGAAACGCTAATTAAAGAAGAATCAGTCAATACTCCACGATTAAAGGCAAACATTCAGTCTTTACATCCTCTGCCGTGTCTCGGCTTTTACTGCACGTCAAAACAAGGCAGTAATATGCAAAGTATACAGGCATGTGAAGCACTAAGCGTATGTCACGTAGCAGAATGAGCTTATAATGTGAAATACATTCCACCCTCTCTTGATGTGATGATTTATTTGAACAGTGGAGGGTTTCTGGAAAGTTTCTAGCGAAGCTGTTACTGATGATGACTGCAGCTGGGTCTTTTAGAGCAACTGATGTTATAATTCAATTCAGATTATAGTGTAAATACCTACAGATGATAAAAGCTTGATGATAAATTACATAAGTTTGCTTCTTGGAATGGGCTGTTGCTTCGAGCATTAATTTGATTAATCTTGATAACACCAGTAACACACTCACACTGACGCATTCAAACAAGGGATTTGCGCATCACTTTTTTTCGCACCTACATTTAAATCCAGGGAAACAAACTTTCTGACCTGGTTTCAATTTAATTTTCACAGTTTTTTCTGAAAATTGCTGCTGTTGTTCCTGAAGCGTTAACATACACAGGACTGTGTTTCGAGAATATGAAGTCAGTGATGTCCACAAAGAGCACTGAGGAGTTTGGGAATTTATTGAAAGGATGTACACACACACACAAAACAAGCATACATTTGGCTTCTGACAGAAAAAATGACCTTAATACGGTTTTGTTATACTATCATTAAACTGGGTCATGAGATTTTGAAGCCAAGGAGTTAAAAAAAACAGTCATAGTTGTTCCCAAACTTGACAAAAAAGCAGACTTATCTTGGAAAACTGAACAGAGGCTGTTTGAGTAATCTGAAAGTGCAACAGTGAAGAAAATAAAAGAGCGTGTGTGGATGAGTGTGAAAACAAAAGAGGAGCGACAGCTTCTATCAGAGGCATAATGAGGAGGAACGAGTGTACAGGGTCAGTGGTTTAGAGGGAGGGTGGAGGAATCCTGTGTCTTTTTGATGACTCAGCTGGGAGAGCACACAGGTACATCATCATTAGATGCTTGCACACACACACACACATATATATATCCACATGCTTGGTGCTCTCCCTCGTTCTCTTTCTCTCATAACTGTGTCTAGAAGATGAATAGCCACAGTAGAAATCACAAGAGACCTAAACAAAATGTGTGTGTGTGTTTTCATTTGTATCGGAGTGCATTTTTGCGTGTGTGCGTATTTCGGAGATCGAGGACACTCAGCTCACCGATGTTGGGGTGCTTCAGTAAACGACAAATCCTCGCCTCTCTCTCCAGCTTTTGATGATCTAAAAGAAATAACAGCAGAGACACAAACACAGAGGCACAAACAGAGATGAGTTATTTTAATGCTCTTCATTACTCCCTGCCACAGTTGGCTTTCTACATCATCTGACATGAAGTTGGCTGTAAGTTGGTCCCGACTCGCTCAGAGGACACATTGCAGTGTTTGGGCATCGTTGTCGGCGTCAGGGTGTGTGTTTGTGCTGTGTCGGTGTGTGTGTGTGTGTGTGTGTGTGTGTGTGTGCGCGCTGCCTTCGCGTCAGCCTGCTCTTTTCGTTATCAGAACTGAAATGCTTGACAAAAATAATGTGACCTGATATGTGCTTGGTTATGTGCCACAAACAGGCAGGCGACATCGAACAACAAACAGAGCGAGCAGCCACAGCGGATTCACATTGACCTCCGGTGCCAGGCTCAACATAAACTCCTGCAACGCACATGGAGTTTCCATTTGCTGCCCTGAGGACAAAATAAATGTAATTAAAAGCAAATATCACATATTTTTAAAGCTTTACCTAAATTAAACGCAAGGATCAAGAGGCTCTTCCTGCTATTAACTTCTTCACTTATATAAAAATACAGATTAAGAAGCTGGACTGGGCATTACAGCTGAAATCAATATCTCCAAATGAATACAAATAGGCTGTGGTTCATTACGCATATATTAGAGTAAGCCCTTCGAATGCATAAAGAAAAGCCTTAATGTAAGGTTTTTGCTTTTAGTTTGTGTGGGATTATTTATCTGGACAGAAAATGAATCTGAATATAAATCCATGGCATGAAAAAGTCCATCCATCCTTCCACTGACGAGCACCACGTGCTTCTCTGTAGAGTTTTGCTGGAGCCTCTCCCAGCTGATATGATAAATTGATAAACGACAAATTATTTTATTATCGCTTAGCCTTACGCGAGACAAAAGATACTGTAAAGTAAGCGGGGAGACTATAATGTTATCACGTATGCCAGGGCAGCCAGCTCATTTAGTATCACATCCTTTCTGGCAACATTGGAAATTAATCAGCAGCTTTATGGAAATATTGGGACTGGATTTCTGCATCAGTGTGATGAAGCACCTTGAGTGGTCGGATAATGAATGGACTTTACCTGCCAAAAAAAGACTCATCTTTAAATAGTTTTCAGCATGACAATAAATTGTGTGCTGCTGCATGTATACTGCAGTCCATGCTTCATTTTCCTAACTGGAGCCTAAACTGCAATTACTTTTTCTTTAGTACATTTTCACCTAAATGCAATATTTACCTGAAATATTGCAAATCCAATCTTGTTTCTAGCATATGCCAGTTATCTAGCAAAATTTCTAAGGAGCGAATAACAACATATACATGCCCGCTAACAGGAAAAAACACCCCATTTCAGTAAGAGAGCACGGTGCTGCCGTCAGGGAGAGACAGAGAAGTGACAGCAAGTGCTACTGTATTCGAACTGTACTGCAACAGAGCCCCAGACAGCATCAGACAGCAATATTTCAGTCTGGTCTCGTCTGTGAGAGCAGACTGATTCGGTCTGACTTTGTGAACATGAAGTGATGCTCAAATGTCCAGTGACTCTGATACAGAACAACTGAGTCAGAACAGCAGTCGTTATAATGAGTAATGGAGTACGGTGTTGAGGCGACCCATTTCAACTTTGCCTGAGGACACATGGGGAGAGAGAGGGAGAGAGAGAGAGAGAGAGAGAGAGAGAGAGAGAGAAGAGCAGCGAGTTCAGCTTTTTTTCCAAATAAAATAGGACGCCTATTTTTCACTCTCATCTGTGTCTCCTTCCTCGGCTCTTCTTGATGCTATGAAACTGTGGGCTCAGTGCAGCACAGAAGCAACAAGACCAACAAAGACACACCAGGCAGCTTGTTCTCATTATGGGCCCAGGTATCTGTTTGCTTGGTGTCAGCATACTGCACCTATAGGAAGCAACAGGCAGACGCCCAGACAAATTTAGGGCTCCGTATGCTTCAGAACCAAGTGGAACTTGGCGTGCTTTCAAATGTGCGGTAAAAAATGCCAGCACAATATGTTCATTGTGTCTGAGAGACTGTTCATCTACACCAACAGGTGAAGATTATCGGTCACGGTGACCGAGAGGAATGCAGAATAGGATTCCGACTGTGAAATGCAAAACAAAAAGAACACGAGTTGTGGTTGCATTGCTGTTAAAGCTAAAAAATACATGAGGAAGAACTGGATTTTGAACCTGGCAAGTAGAGTTGGTACCAAGTACAAACATGATGGCCAGTCGGCTTGTTGATCTTCCAGAACTTTTCATTAAAAAATCTGAAATGCAAATCATCCAGTCATCGGGAAAACACAGCCAAAAACAGCCAAATTAACTTTCAGAAATGTTTTCTTTAGTCACAACAGTAGCTGCAGGGGTGGTGAAGAAAACCATGTGGAAACTTCACATGATGCCTGCATCCAGAACCTAATGCAGCCTTTTCCATGTGTCTGCCATATTGCCTGTGAGAACACGGCAGTTTTGATTTCGTTGAAGAACGCCGCCAGCTTTGCAGACGAGCACAGCAGCACAGAGGCACACAAGCGTTCTGACAGGCAGCGCCAGAAAAAAATGGCAGCCCGGCCATTATTGCATGATTAGCAGGACCCCCTGAGCAAGGTCACTAATCTCTCCATCTCTGCCTCCGTTTTATGGTACTGAATGGCACATAATCCTTTTCTGTCTGTCTCAGTTTAAAACACAAACTCGATTTTTGCTTTTCTAATTTAATAGACTCATCGCAGTAACCCCATCTTACACTTTTCTCAACCAGACATTCTGTTTGGTTATACATCCATATTTGATTTAGTCTGACAGCATAATGTTACATGTTACACTGGCAACAAGTTTAAATAACTACTTATTATTGCATTTTAGTGATGCAAGGTTTTTCATATAAATAACAGTATACATAATAGATTCATGATATTTTAGAAGAACACAAAAAACAATGGTGCATTATTGTATGCACACTGAACAATAAGATACCATGTGTTCATTTAAAACACCCTCGCTGGCAGTAAGTTCACTACATATTTCATCATGACAGCATTCTACAGTAGACAGATTACTAGAGAGCGTACAATACTCTGCTAAAGTTAGACTGGTCCACGTTTTTAGCTCCCAACCTCTCTGCGGCACACTGTAAAATACATCCGACCTGCCAAACTCATATTGTACTTATCGCGATTTATTGGAAGGTATGAAAACTATTATTTCTTCCAGAATGGCTCACTTATAGGCATTCATTCACAGCAGGAAAACTGACTTCTCCATTAACATACGGATGCAATGTCCATTTTGAAGCTCCTCAAAAGAGCAGTTTACCACAATAAAAGCACAAAATTGGTAGTGAACTTTACTTATTTTTTATTATTTAAATACAATCTTTTGGTCACATGACGTAGAAATCCTAGTTTGAGGCTTTAATACTCAAGAAACATAAGAATAACCTCTTGGAAACTTCACAGTACTAAATAAAACATGTCAAAATCAACTTGGATGCTTCATGGGAAAGCAGTTACTCCTAGAATCGCCATTCAATGGTACACGTAAAGCTGGCCATGTTAGGTTAGTTGTCTTTCTCTGTGCTGTACTAACTGACTGTACGCCGTGAAGTCATACGACAGGCTTCTCTCCATCATTTTCCACCTCCACTTTTTCTTTCACGCCGTCTTCCTCCTTTCTCTCTCTCTCTCTCTCTCCCTCCTCCACAGGTAGTCTACCTTCTAGCCGGCTGGACATCTGTTGTCTAGCAACTCCTGCACCAATCAGAGCGTCAGGCCTCTCCTCTCCTCTGCAGTGGAACCAGCCTTGCATGCAAATGGCAGACACCGAGAGTTCACACACAACTATCAAACTCTACAGAACTACAGACAGGAGAGCACAAGTATATAATTCTGCAGAAGCGTATGGAGTCATAACTTTAATGAGAACACACCTGCTCTTGTGCAACGTAAAACCAGTTTACCTGTCATGCTTGGAACACAGGATGTGAACTTGAATAAGGAAGGAAAGTAGGGAGGAGAGTATTGCACATACTATACTGTAATGCAACAGTTAAGTGCAATTATGCTAATGCACAACAGTAACAGAAGAGCCGAGAGTGCTAGGATGAATACGCATTTGTTTGCATGATGAGATTTGAGCTATAGTCACTGTGGAAGATAGGAAGCTGCTAAAAGCTCTGTCAAACTTGGAAAAATGTGTTAATAGGATGGTTTGCTATTGATTTCAGGGAGGAACTATAACTATGCTGTGAATACTTCCAGGATAAGTTGGCATATAGTGAATAAACTCATGAATTAAAGAATTTGCATGACATTTAGTCTACACTGTTTATGAAAATACTTGTTTTACCAAGAGAATCCAGTCCACAAGATTCCAACAGCTTCATGAATGTAGGAACAGGTTCCAGGTTTGTATGGTTTCCCTGAGCTATGTGGTTTTCCTTTGAGACGTCCATTATTTTTGGAAGCTTCAAAGACATGCGAGATAACTGGATTGGAACACAAAAGTGCATGAGTGAAGGTGTGACAGTCCGTATGTTCGCCTAACGGAGCATTTTTATTTCTTAATACGACGAGTAAATCGCATTTTACACCTTCTCTTAACACAATTTCGCAGCAGGCGACTCTGAAATCTGCCTGACTGTCAAAAACTCTCCGACTGACAACAATGAGTTGTGACTGGCTGACAAAAAAGCTTTACAATATTTAAATGTATCTGTGTGTGTGTGTGTGTGTGTGTGTGTGTGTGTGTGTGTGTGTGTGTGTGTGTGTGTGTGTAAGCTTGAGCCTTGTTGCCACAGACATTAGTGAGAGGCTTTCTGCTTACGTGGTTAAAACTGACAGCAGCATTTCTACATAATGTGAGGCAAATGCAATTGTGCGGACAAATGTGAAGCAACTCCAGTCAGCTTTTATCATTCAGGACTGTCTGCACCTTTTTGGCCCAATCATAGCTGTCTTTCTGTCTGTCTGTCTGCTACTCTGTCTAGCAGAATTCTTATTCATATATAAAGTTAAACCGGTTGGTAGCTTCATTTGAAATATGCAGTGGTCTTTGCGTGTCAATGAAAGGTTTCCCCATTCATCTTGTAATGACACATAAACATGCTGGAAGTTGTCTTTTAATCTGCTGTCCTGACTAAAAAAAGACAACATTTACTCTGTCTGTAACGGCTGAGGAGCAACCGTCTTCCACTTTAATGCCAAATAATCTATCTGTGCCATAAAACAATCCATAAGATCTGTAGGGAAATCTTACTTTGAGAAACACAGTGATGCAGTGCAGTAGCCACAAGAACCATGAAATGTTTTAGTAATGGACTTTTTCATGCTTACAATAATCACAACACTATGGAAAAAGCTCCTGTGGTCAAGATAAACTCCAACATTAGAGATGCAACAGATTTTTTTTTTTTTTTTAAATGAACACACACGTCTCATTTATCTAAATGTGGAATCAACAGTGATGCAGGGAGTCCAGCTTGCTATTAAGCTGCTTTGTTGTCTGCAGGACACTGGCCTCTTGCATTTGTCACATCATAAACCATCTCGTCTAAAACAATCTACTATATTGGCATCAGCATTCCAAGTGTGTAGCCTTTGTGCTGCCCAGATTAGGATTTCACACTTTGTACTGTATTTAGGACAGTCCAGTTGTCACATACGTCTAAGTTACTTTGTCAACAGCAAGAACAAAGTGAGTAGGGCTTCTGATGTGTTGTTACTGTAAAGATGGAGCCCTACAATTTTGCAATAACTTCAATAAATTCTAAGAACTTCAGTAAAAAGCAACTGGACTTCTCTTTTGGGTTCTTGAAGATGTTTCACTTCTCATCCAAGAGGCTTCTTCATTCCTGGAATCGGAGAACCGAAGAAGTCTAGTTGTTTTCTACTAAAGCTCCCAGGATTACTATGAACCAGATGAAACAAGTTAAACACTCATATATTACTAAGTTGACAGCCATTTACACAAGAGTTACTCAAGCACTGCTTTCTAATTATACCTCTTACTTTGGTTTTGGTCTCTTTCATGAGTGATGAAACATTATTGTTGCAATGGTGACTTGATATCTCATGTACCTGCCTTGTTACAACATTAATGGCAGACACATCATGAGGTGTAAACGATTTTATGCAGTCATAAATTACTTAGAAAAAGCTGGAAGCAACAACAGGGATCGGTTTTACTTAGAAGAGCAATAAACTATGTGTTGAAATCAAAACGTGAATGATACAAAGCACGTCATTTAAGTCTTCTACTGAAGAATATTAGTTTGTTTTAAGGATGATAAGGTCTGTCTCATCCTAATAAAAAAAATGACTGTGTGACTCAAAAGGCCTGAGAAGCACAGATATGTATGTTCACATGAACATTTCACCCGACCCTTATATATTATTATATTTCCATGTTTTTTTTTAATCCTAAAACTTGAATCATCTTTCCATCTTGGCTTTTCTTGCTGCAATACCCCTTTTCTATCTGCAAGTGTAAAACCTAAATCGCAGTTGGATTTGTTGTTATCAGGGGAAGCATTATCCGCATGACAACTTGTTGTTGTATCTGTCATTTTTGTGCTCTGGTTCTCTTTTTCAAAGCACTTTAATGTGCACAGTTAGGAAGACAGCTTGTCTTAACTCTGAAAAGAAACATATTCCAGATCCAAAGACCTGTTTGCTTGCAAAGTTCCACTTTAGAGAGTTGCATTGAGGAGTCACTGACAAATTGTCCACCGCGAATCACAGCATCACAAGACCAATTCCAGAATCGCCACAGCAGACCCCGACAGCCCCCACCCCACCCCCCACCCCCGTATTCCCCTCCGTCTCCCTACACTGCCGCTTCTTTCTCTTTCAGTCAGTTTCTGACGCGTCGCGTCTGCAACCGCACTGCAGCAGTACAGAGCTGTGTGTTTGTATGTGTTTTCTTTTGCCTCCTGTAGTTTGAAATCCTGTAGGTCTGAGATTACCAAATTTAGGGACAGACACAGAGGACACAAGCAGACATAGAAAGCAAGCAGCAAACAAACGAGAGGTGGGGACAGAAATAGAGACGGAACAAAAACCTGACAGAGGAAGGTAGTCCGATATACAAAAAGAAGATCCGAACAAAGAGACCAGAGTGCGGCTACCTGGAGCAGATCCAGACTGATAAACTGGACATGCTGGTGCTGAAACAAGCAAATTCAATAATTTTGTGACCATTGTTATTACTGTTAGGCCTTTTAGTTTTCATTAGAGGTTTTACATTCATTGAATGGTCTGTATGTGATTAACGCAAGATAAAATCAGGAACATGATGGAGAAAATGTAAAGAATAAGGGGAGGTAGGACAGACAGAGGAGCTTCTAAATGCAGACGATTAACCGAGTTGCTTGGTGGCAGCAGAATTAGTACCAGCAGAGGCAGCAGTAAAGAGGACCAAGGGAAGGCAGGCGGCAGGAGAGCAATACAGCCCATGTGAAACACAGCATCAAATTGACTTAGGCTTGTATTGTTCTGTTGATAACGTTAGAGTATTGAGACAGTCCAGTTAGGTACTGTGCTGTGTCCCTGTGCTGGTTATATTGGACTGCAGCCCTGAGAGAAAATCCAGGGCTGCTTTTAAATCTGAGTCCATCCCCACATTAACATCAAACATCCTATTTCTGCTTTGTATCTTCGCTCTGGTTTACCAAGTTATTGCAGCAATCAGATATCTGTCTTCTTGCATCAGTCAGATCCGCATAATATTGTCAAGTGCTCATTTTACTGTAACCTGAAATACACTCAAATGCACACTAGGAAAAGATGACTAAAGGTTGCTGTGGTCCCATACTGATGTCAACTGTTTCTATTTCTAATGAAAAATATTACTGTTGATATGCCATATAAACATAAGTATATGTAAGTATTAAGTATATGTTGATTTTACAGTGGCTCAAATTTATGGACAAAAATACCACTGGGACACATACCTGGACTTCATCTGAGTTATTCCAGGAAAGAACATGAAGACCTGCTATAAATGTCTTTACCATTGACTTCAGTGTTAAGTGTTAACTTAATTAACTGGATAGTAATGACAGTGTGACCTGTATGCTACAGTATGACTTTACAGACCAGAACACTACATTTAATGTGAAGAGGGTGAGGGTTAGTTACTGCAGGAAGAATGTACAGAGAGGACATATTGTGATTTTGCTCTATTAATGTGATGAGGTATTGAACTGGTGCTGCAAGGTTGTGTGATTCTTTGTTTGAAGAAATACTTAAAGTGTGAATGTGTAAGAATGCAAGCTGGAAAAGTGGATAGGCTCCATGTAAAATGTATTTTCCTAACTTTAGCACACAATTTTTTTTTGATATTTTATATTTTTACAGGTGATTTAAACATATGTGTATGAAAATGGCTTTGCTGCTCAAACCTATGTTGCATGCTTCTCTTTGAATTGGAAGGTCAGCTAAAGGTCCAATATGGAAGATTTAGTGGCATCAAAGCATTTAAGACAACTTAAGTAGATGCAAATAAACACAAAAGGCCTTCTGTAAAGCCAGAGTTCGGTTTGTCCATTCTGGGCTACTGTGAAAACATGGTAGTGTAAGTGTAACAGGACTTACTCCCTAAATAGACAAACTAATTCTTATTTCCATGTGGTTTTACACTAATTAAAACAGAATTATGAACACTATTTCTGCCAATAGACCCCACTAAATCTGACACATTGGACCTTTAAGCTGAGTACTGCGGTCCCCCGAGAACCGAGACAAAATAGCCAAGACCCTGACCCAAGTTTCGTTTGTTGACCCTCCAACTGTGTCAGCAGTTCATGTGCCAAGTATGAAAAGCGGAGCACTGGCTGACCTGCTCTTTTCCACAGCGAATAGATTGCCAGTCATCAGGGGAGCTAATGTCAAAATATTTTTGGAAGTGGGTTGAATTGAAAATGACTCCTACGCTAAAGAGAAGTAACATCGGCTAACGTTAACTTATTACCATCAGAGACGTAGCAATCCATGATAGATAAAAGTGGCTATTGTCCCTTTAGGTTATATTTCTCGGTGGAAAAAGTCGAAACAAAGGGCAGTGAACCACACACTGGTTCTGCAACAGTCATTCATACAGAAATGTTCTGGGTTTTCTCTACTGCCGTAAGATATTGCAGATGCCAGTGCAGATGTTAAGTGTACATACCCACAGGAAACTCTCGTGACATTTCTGATAATCATTTAAAAGCATCCCCTGGGTGCTTGTGATGATTATAATCGAATAACCCTTTTAAACAGTCAATAGTTGAATCAATGAAAGTAAACGTTATCTGTAGTTATGATGCTGATACACATACAGACACACCAACCACACACACACACACAAACACACACACACACTACAGCAGGGTGCTGGAATTGCTCCGCTCCAATTTAATTAAGAGTTTTAATTAAAAAGATGTAGTGGGGTGAATGTAACATCCTCTGTGGCCAGCGGCTAAGTAGTCCTCCTCCATAAGGTTCCATTCCACCCCTTGCAGAACCCAGGGATCTAATGAAACCATCCAGGACAGCGAGACACCGTCACCCTCTGCTGGTTCCCAATAAAGGCAGAATTATGAAACTGATAACTCCCTTGCTTTCTCTTCTGAGGACAAACAAATGTGGCTGGTGTCTGAGATAAAACTGCCCCAAGAGTATGGCTGGGAGTCTAATAATGTGCGGTAATGTCTGCCTCTATCTTACCCAGTGTAATGCAGACACACACATGAGACTAATATGTAAAAGTGGTTTAATCTGAGGGTGATGGTCTGAAGACATCCTGACAAGGAGACACTTACCAACACAAAGACAAAATCATGCTTAAAATCACGTACACAGACCACAGGTTTAAATTCAATGCTGAAGCCCTGTGATGAAAGGCACTCTGTATTTTGGTGATGGCTACAGCACTGACATAACACTCTGGTGTCGCAGTATAAAAGATTCATCTTGAGAATGTCATCTCTGCTAAACAGCAGTAATAAAATGTCCCCTGACTTAATAAATACAATAAACTCTGTAGCTCCCTGGTTACCACAAGACCTGGCATAATATCCAGCAAAGGTTGATCATAAAGAAACAAAATTAACTGTTTAATATACAGTAACTACCTGAACAAGAGTACTGTATGCACAAGGACGTGTGCAACCTTTGAACAGCCGACTCTCCACATTTTCAGCACCTGCCAGAGCTAAATTCTTTCTGGGTTTACCTGCAGTGCCTCCAAACAAGCCCCTCGAGAACATGAACTTTCCACCCAGCTTTTTCTTTTATATAGAGGTGAGGAAAGAAACAGATTTTAACAAAATAAAAGTCTGATATTACATATTGCAGCAACTTTTGTCAGAAAGAAAGTGGCATCTATCTTCTGCTATCAGTTAGAGGACGTCAGTGCAAAATACGACTTCTGGAACGAAATACTTCTGAGGCAGTAGTGACACCCAATCTGACATTTACTTTTACTTTTTTTTAAATGTAAAATGTGTCTGCGGTTTTATGGCAGCAGTGCTGATCCATCTAATCTCCATCTGTTTAAGTTGCAAGGCACGTGGTTTCTAAGTGTTTTAATGTGGATTTTACTTTCGTGACTCGACTCGAAGGTGCTCATACTCCAGTGTTGGTATGACTCTGCTGGAAAAACAAGACAGGGAACATACTGTGCATTAAAAAAATGCATATTATAGCAAATAATTTGATCTTTTTCTCATTTGTCATTGTTGAAGTCTTTGGATATGAGGCCTTAGACTGAATGCCCACCAGTATGTTTTCTGCAGAAGGAGACCAGACTAAAGATTTAACTCTAAAACACTGTAGTTTACTGTCCAACTGAACAGTGCAATGCCAGGGAGCCAGAAAAGGAGACAAAACAGAGATATACAATAAGCAGGTGAGAGAGGTAGGAGAAGACAGAGGCAGAGTCTGTAATTAAGAACGCCCTTGCTTTCTGCACAGTCCATTAAACTCCTTAGTCATACTGTAGCTTTTGTCTGGGCTGGACGATCAATCGTTTTCATCGAAATCCTGACACTTTATAAATGCAAGGGACGCAACTCTGATTATAGCTTACATTATTAACCACGTTTTAAGAGGGGACATTTTTATCTGGTGATTGCTGATTTCGCCTGCAGAAACTGTCACCGGAGATGTTTACAGCAGAATTAACTACAAATGGAACTGTAGGCTGTAATCTGTTTAGTGTGGTCTTTGCATCTCTCTGCAGTTTATTTGTATAAACTGTATTTTTCTGGCCACAGTTGGTTTTGTTGAGAAAAAAACTCCACTATAATCATTAAGACCCTGAGGTGAGTTTCTAAATTATCAATCTAGCATCATTTTCAGATACTGCAGGTAATTATGAAGAGCAATTTGTAAGCAGTTGGCAGAAACTTTTCATCATATTAGTGTTTCAGCTGTGAAGTTGCTTGTCCTGTCAGTTTATTAGGCCTAAGTACCTAGTTTCAGATAATTAGCCTGGTGTCATCAAGCCGCCTCTGTGGTTGAGCTTCAACATTCATTCTTGACCTTTAAAAATAGCAGTCTGACAAAAAAAAAACTAGATCTAGATTTATTCCAGAGCTTTTAGTCGCATCTGATGGCCTTTATCAGTGGGGAAGGTTTGCTCTGTTGTCATGGCGATGATTCAGTTGCCATTATGTATAAACAAACTCTATCTGCTTATAAAGGCCATGAGAAGCTGAAAGCTTTGGAAGAAATCTAGCACCAGTAGGATTTATGTACAATTTCTAATTAGTTTTTAACAATGTCTGATATAGTACCACACCAAATGTGAGACGATTTGATGCATGTTTTTACACAGAAACCGAACACTAAGACACTTCTCCGGTTGACTGGTTTTGAAAAGAGAATGGGTGTCAAGCCCAAAAGTCAATTTAGCAACTATGTAATTATATAAAGAAACCAAATAAGTTTGCAATTTAACTTGGAGTAGATTCAAAATCTCAATAAGATATCTTCCTCTCATTTAAAGCCCAATCTTTACACTGAAATATCTACATTACACACATACACAGTGAACACAGAGACAATAGGAGGACTCCTCCTTGTGTCCGCCGGCAGTCTGGTTTGCCACACAGGTGAGCATCGACTGAAACCAAAAACCTGGCTCCCTTCAAAAGGTGGAATATTTTCAATTCTGTGTGTATGTGACTATGAGTGTATGTGTATGTGTGTGTGTGTGTATGCGTGTGTGTGATAGAGACACACAGAAAAGCACGACCAGCATTTATTTTTAGCCTTCAAGTACCCAGTGAGTCATGTGATCCCCCGTCTTCCCACTGATCCCTCCTTCCTTTCCTCCCCTCCTGTTTGTCTATCTCCCTATCTTTCTCTCTCCCACAACCACATCCCCTCTATCTCTCCTTCCCTTCACTTCAAAGTGAGGCGAAACAGAGCCACAGTGACAAAGGAGACACACAGGAATAAAGACCAAAAAGCAAAAAAAAAAAAAAAGAGAAGGGAAATCAGGATGAGTCTTTATCTTGCCTAATGAGGGAAAACTACACAAGGGGTATGATACACAAAAAGAAAAACATACAAAGATATATCTACAGACGTATATAGTATCTATTCGTCGAAAGAAGACTGGCTTATATCGCAGCAACAGCTATCATCTCTGTTACCATGACGCCTCCACATAACAAAAATAACAACAGCACAACCCAATTACCACAGAAACTGTCCACTCTGAAGGAGGGTCAGTTACGGATCAGTGGACTGGAACGACATCAAGCCAGGAACAACTGTAATTCAGTCTCGGCAAAGTAAAAGGACTTTACCAACATGGTGCACTTCTGATACATTAAGAGTAAGAAATCAGACAAGATAAAATGCGAAAAAAGGAGGAAGAAAAGCACCAGAAAACCCTGCGTCAAAACACACATTTCTAAATCTTTGTTTTGATTCATTCCTCCTTGTAAATGCAGCCTCTTTCTTTTTCACCCTATCTCCTTATCAGCGTCGCTCTGCAATATTTACACAGCGGGCGGGATGAGCAAGCCTGCTTCTTTTTTTTTCGAATTCTACAATATCTTGTATATTGCAATAGATCTGACAGCGCAATCCTTCCCTACTGCTATGGCAAGCTGAAGGGGCCACACAGTCAGGCAATGAGGGTAGTGCACAGATTCACAAACAAGGACATTCACATACACAAACACACAAACAGATGAGGGATTACAGACACATACACAAGCACCTGCATAGCTGCGCACACACACACACACACACACACACACACATGCGGGCAGCACATCACAAGCAAATACAAAGTGACAAAAGATACTAGACAGAGTCATTGTGACAGGACACTGACGCATGCATGAAGGGGGAGGACAAATATTCAACTGCTGTGAGGAAGATGCATGCACACACACACACACTCTTAAGCACTGCCTTGCCATCCTCTCTATCTCTCTCTGATTATCTGTCTCTCTCCCTCTGCTTCCTATCCTTTTCTTCTCCTCTGTCTCTCCACTGCTTCCTCTCATTCACTGGCTCATCTGCTGCTCTTAATGAAATGCTGCATAATCAGGATTGCAGATTGCAGGACTGTGACTGGTCCTATAGGCCCGACACACGTGTGCCTGCATAACCAGAAACACATCAAACACGCATACACACACACACACACACAGTGCCTTGATCTGCCTGCATTCCAGCCACCAAGCCTACCCTAAACCCCTTTCAATTATATATACTCACACACGCGCCTGCGCTTGCATATGCAAACACACACAGTGTCAGAGAGGGGTTGCGTGACGGGGGTGGGGGGAGGTCATGATCCTGCCAGAGAGAAGGGAATCCGAGTTGCAATTCTAGGGCTTATCGCGGAAAGACGGTAAGACCATATCTGACACGCCAGCATGCCCTGTATGAAAACCTCTACACACACACACACATAGAAGAAAGAGAGAGAGAGTGTGTGTCGGCACACGCAGCCCCACATGCGTAAGTGGTAAGATAATTCTTAGCAGTATTTTTGGAAAATCTGTCCATGCGAGTGGTGAGACACTGATCCGTCTGCCAAGGTGTCTATTACCAACACTGCACTCAGCAGGCGGGAGGGTCAACATGGGCAGAAGAGAGACAAGAAGAGGGAGAGAGCAAAGCAGTGTTGAGAGGAGAGAGAGAGAGGGGAAAGCAGGAAGAAAAAAAAAGAGGCACAAGCGTGAAAGGAGCGATAAGAAACAAGAGGATGCAGGAAAGGAGGCAGGGATAGATGGGAAGGTATTAGTGGGGGAAATGTGCAGGATGGAGAGGATGGGTGCCACGTGAAAATCACCCAAAGAAAAGATGACAGATATTTTAAAAAAAGGGAGGGAAAGTAAATGCAGAAGAACATGGAGAGAGAGGACGCTGAGGAGGAAACTGCTGGAATGGATTGAAAGGTAAAATACTGCAAACACAGGGAGGGGCAACAGCACTAGGACAAACCGCCAATTTGCATCATTAGAATAAAACTACGACTTATACATGCACAAGCTAATTTACAGAGGAGAATTTAGTTGGAAGGCTCTGCTCACATCTACAGAAACCTGGCATCAGTCGCTGGTTATCACAGGGACAAAAGCCGCCACTGGCTGAAGACAAGGAGAAACCGTAAAGGTCCAACACACCATTGGTTAGTAATCACAAATAGGCTGCTAGTGGCTCCTGGGTCATGTGTGTGCTTGCACGTGCACATGTTTGTGAGTGTGTGTGTGTTTAGGAGCTACTGTGTGAGTATATATATATGTGTGTGTGTGTGTGTGCGTCCCAGGCCTGAGGCAACCAGGCCAGCGGCTACAATTACAGTGACGGATGTGAAAGAACTGGGTCGGCTTCGCAAGAGATCTGCCCCTGGGACGACAAGACCAGCCAGAGCCCTGAATCAATACGGAACACATGCACACACACAGAAGCGCGCACACACAGAAGCGCACATACACACACACACACATGCACACAAGGTTGTATGTGACAGACATTTACATAGAAACCAAAGGACAACTATGAATAACACAAAAAGGAGTGAGAAACACACAACACAGAAAGTGCAAGTGAGCAAATACTGTGTGGCATATTACTTGACATAGTCGCTATTTTCTTCTGCACACACAGAAAATGTAATCAACCAAAATCCAAATGAGTCTCTTCCCCTCTGTGTGTGTCTGTGTCTCACTCAGTGTCTTTAACTCTCACACACAAACACACATAAACTTGTTCTCGTGGAGCCCTGAAGCCTGTTTCAGGGGCATCAGTGTTGACAGCTCATCCACATGTAACTCGGTGACACTCGGGGAAAGATTTTCTGGTCACGTGTAGCGTGTCTTTCTGTCTGTGCTTGTGTGTGGTGTGTTTTATGTGTGTGCTTGTGCGTTTCCCACCTCTGGCAGAAAGCTTCTTGGTGTTGATGATTTTGGCAGCGTACTCCTGTCCAGAGGAGATCTTCACGCACCTCCTGACCACAGAGAATGCTCCCCTGAAATGAACACAGGCATAGAATTATTTATTGGTGTATCGCGAAAAGGTCAAAGCAGCAAAATAATTTATAATGTATGCCATTCAATATAGAAACAGAGGGGCGCTTTATAACAGGCTCAGAAAAGCTGGACTCAGTTTGAAAAGCCTGGCTTAAATGAGCTTATGAAAGTGAACTAGATAATTCAAATTGAAAAAGGTCTAAGCTCCTCTTTTTTAATTAGGTGATATTGGCAGCATGTGTCAAACTAAAACTGACATTAAGTACAGTTTGAATCTGACTCGACTTCTGAGGAGAAACGCTGTGTTTCCATTTGACTGGTAGATACAGTGATGAAGCCTGAACATTAGGCCAACCATGCAAGCCTTATTTAAACCTACTGCATTAAACAGGGTTTCCTTATTTGCCGAAATAAACCTGGCTTAACACCGCATCAGATGTTACCAGAGCTAAATTCATCTTCTCCCCTGTAATTTTGAGCTCAGAAGTTTAGATGCAGTACAGCTCCACCACACCTACAGTACAGTACACAATGTCCAAATCACTACACTCCACCATTAAGACCTAAAAAAACGTGCCAGCCAGCCCTCTATTGTTTCAGCCATGTGCTGTTCTGGTGTTTCAGGCACATGTATGAATATCAAAAAACTAGGTCAGCTATATTTGAGGGGAGGAGAGGAACAGAGTGCTGCATCTCTAAATGCAGCCATGGAGTGGTCCACCTGCCTCAGTTCTGCTCAGCTCTGCAGCCACTCAGGCGGCTTCGCTATTCAACCTCCTTCTCTGCCTGTGCTCGCCTTTCCTTTCAAATAAAATCAGCTCTCCTTTACAGAAAAAGCCTTGTCTTCTTCCCGACAACAGCAGACACATCAGGAACAGTTAGAACCACAAATGAGAAGAGACAAAGCCGAGCATATTTATTACCTCAAATGAACCCTGGTATTTACTGTACCTCGTGTCTCACAGCTGTGCTTTGTGTCATTTGATTAAATCAGAGTAACAATAGGAGAAATAGCTGATGCTTTTAGTGACTTGCTGCTGAACATACAGCGATATGTAGCATGAACATGTTATCTAACATCCTCTGGACTGAGCAGCTTGCCACTAAAGCTTACCTCTAATTTATAGGGGATTTGTTAAAGGAAATGATCATAGCATAACATGTTACATAAGAATTTTAGTTGACTGTCGGGTCTGGAAGCATGGCACTGTGGAGTGCATATGGTAAGTGTGTGAGCACAATCCTACAGGACAGAAGAAACACAGTGAAATGCTTGTGCTCTCAAACTGAAAGCAAATTAAGGCCAAAAGCTGAAACATGGTTCCAGGTTACCAACTGAGCCACTGGTTTATTCATGTTCTTTAACATTCATGACTCCAAAATTAAATGGAATAACTGCTGAGGATCTGCCTGAACCATCTGATTGTGTAACAACATAAAAAAATGCCTTACTAAGATAAGAAAATAGCTTTGTGTAGATATGCAGAAAAAGGGTTTCTCAGCAAACAAAAATCAAATAAGCACACAAGCTGGTATGAGATCAATTTCAAGAGAGCGTTTCTAACATTCTGATAGAGCTCAGATGCTGTATTTCCCTGATACATGTATTAGTCTTGTCACGCAAACCAGAGCTCACCTTTTTGCAAACCATGCTGTCAAGTCTAACTAGAATGACTTCTTTCTTTAACTAAATGCCACTTGAAATCATTTCTATACACTGTTGGATCTATTGGCAGACTCACTTATGTAATATTCTTCCATTCTTTCGTCGGTTACAGTACATCAAATCAATCTCTGCACAAACTGCACAACCACTCAACAGTATGTGGACTTAATTGATTCTGTGGTGGTTTACACAACAGGTTTCAAAAATCTGTTTTGTATAGAATGAAACAAAGATAAACCAAAAGGTGCCTGGACTGGTAGCATGTAGCAGGCATTTATAAACCTGCAAGAATGTAAACCAGACACTGATGCAGAGCGCTGCTAGTGTCGCTAAAACCAACAATGGTAGTGGAAGAGAATAGTGATAATAAGGCGCAGAAGAATTACAGCCAAAAGAAATGCCATTTAAAATGCAGATCCAGGCACCCAAGACTACAGGTGTCTTCCTCAGTGTTTATATTCCACTCATATAAAGGCTGTTTACTTTCAAATTCACCTTGAGTGTCTGGACGTGGATTTTATGTGCCATTTTGTTTGGTTGTATTTCTTCTTCCACCCTCATTTACACATCGATGTAGTTCTGGAGGTGTGTTTCTCCCCAACAGCTGAATTTAATGGTCTATCTTTGTCATCTTAACTTTAATAAGTTTCTCAACATTACAGTCTATGTATTGATCTGATTTTTTCCTCATTATTTTAGTATTATTTGGGAGAAACACATTGCGATCTCTATTTTCCCACTACCAGCTACTCTACTGTACATCCATGTGGGGAAAATGGTGCTGTGCTAAAGGGATCAGGTGAGTTAAAAGGTACTATAAAAGCAATATGGATGCATTATTGATGAGAAGTGGTGTAAGATGAACGCTGCATAGGATCATAAAGTCAGGGGCGCTGGGGCTTGGGATAAAACACAGGCCTCCATCAGGTGGGCGAAAGGAGATGAATGCCTCCAGTTTAGAACTGTGGAGTGACTGGGAGTGTATTCTTCTATGTTTTTTCTGCTTTGGCTGAAAGTCAACACAGGCTGCAGACATCTGGGACTGTGTACAGTGACCACAGGGTGCTGGGCAGACTGCAGGTCAGGAAATGCCTCCACTTACACACACACATGCATAAACATACATTTGCATCACCCAGAGAACAGACATGGGAAAGAGCGCACACACACGCACACACACACACACACACACATGCAGGTGCACTGATCTGTTTCTCTCTCAGGGGGTGAGGAATTCCCTGCCCGGGTCTCATAATTGACCGCAGCTCGGTGCTCCAAAGGGGGAGTGTGTCATCTTCAACTACATGGTCTGCTGTCGCATTACCGAGTGTGTATTTCTGTCACGCGGGAGGAGGATTTGGGTAGGTGGGAGGGTGGGGAGAGAGGGGGGAGAGAGAGGGATGGAGGGATGGGTTACCGAATCTCACCCTTTCACACACACACCCCGATGCATTTTTATTTTTTTTACCCCGGTGGAGCTTTTAACAACAGTGCGCTTTGGCACGTCTAAGGTGGAAAATCAGGCGGACGCATGGGGATGGATGGATTCGAATGACGACACGTTGGATGTGACATCTTCTCTCACAAGGCAGGGCTTCAAATGTGGGATTAAAAAAAAACAAAACAGATAGGATGCAACAGCACAGGCCCGCGCGATATACATGATATTATTTACCCCCCTTTGCATCACAGGTTTCACCGCTACAGAGCCAGCAGAGCGCACACTCCATAGCCACAAATCCGCGTCCCTAAACCGAGGCGGCCTATTACATAACAGGCTGACATTTCATAGAGGGATGATGCCACATGATTTTTAAAAAAAAAAGAAAGAAAGAAAAACATGCTTCCTTACTTCCCCAGCTCCTCGAACAGCTGATATTCGTCGGTAAATCTCGTGCAGATCGTCAACGCCATCCTGAAGGAGTCGCCGACGGAGGAGGGGGGGGGAGCTGTGCGGAGATAAGGTGCGCTCACAAACTGTATCCGCCACACACGGTCGTCAACACCGCCCGGTTTTGTCCTGAACCTGCAAACCAAACGGAGGGACTCATGCACAGCTAAAAGCGCATCGGCGGGGAGCTCCGGTGGAATGATTTCTGCGGCAAAAAAAAAGGAACACACACACACACACACACTGAGCTGAGCGGGTTGCTTCGATCTGGACCGGAGAGCCTCGTGGGTTTTGTTGCTTGTTTTTTTTTATTTTTCTTCACATCCAGCAGCTTGTCACAGCTCGTGGACGCAGCATTTTGTGCGCGTTTCGCTGTCTCCGGTGCGTGTCCGTCCGGCGCCGTGCGTGTTGTCTTTCTGCGCGCATCAGACGCCGCACTACCGCACCTACCCCCGGCTGTGCGCTCAGTCCCGCCCCTCCGCCTGCATCCTCACGCAGGCCAATGGCAAAGAGTAACAACAAGGATATTAAATAGTGTTGGAGTTAATATTAACAGCAGCGCCACAGATAGATGTGCACCTTAATGCAGCTTTAATGCAACACTGGAGAGAAATGGACCAAACTGTTGATTTGAAGGGAAATTTAACAAACAGCCACACAGGTGAGGGCAGAAAAGTACATGTGCAATAAACAGAGTCTGAGAATATACTAAAAAAGCACCTCAAAATGAAGCTGATGATTGATTATCATACAAAAGGTTCAATCAAGCATATTGTAGAAACCTAATTTTACTTTAATCTTCCCTATTATTCTCATTATTATAGCAGGAGAAGCTAAACATTAGTAGCTCTTTTAATCTTTGGATGTAGCTTTCTGTTGATCAGCTAATCCACTGCTGATAAATCATTTTAGAGTTCCCACATGACATGTTTTAATTCTAAAAACACAAGTTCTAGTCATGTTCTTAATTAGTTGCCAGACTATTCTCCTTAATAATAAGACCATTCTACAAATGCATGTTAGACAATCACGCGCAAACATTCTTGAAAGGTTTTCTGAATGTTACATTGAGAGTGTTGTTTGTTTGTCATCATGTAACATCATGGAACTTTTTGTGGGTGTTTTGTAAAAGAACGGTCTGTAATGTGTGTCCCTGAACAACATCCCCAAAGCCGTTCTCCATATATTGCACGGATAACGCTTTGCCTTTGTAAAATGTTATATTACAGGAACATTTTATGATCTGAGGCTTCAGTAACATCTTGGAAACATTTTTTGAATGTTGGTTTGAGGATGTCCTTCAGTTGTTATCTGTGGCCCTGAGAACAACTCCAAACATCCTCTGATTGTTGTGGCCAAAGTGTTGCATCTTAGTTACATTTCAACCTGTAGGAGCTTAATGATAAAATATCATTCAAACCTGTAAGTGATGTTAGCCAGCATTGTGGGAATGTTCCCTGCTAACTGGGTTAAAGACTTGTGTTGACACACAGGTGCACAGAGCAGAAAATGTCTCTTATGAGTCCCCCAACTTCATAGAGCTGCAACATTAAACTGTTGGGTCCAAGTCAGGTCTTATTTTTGAAGCTAAAATATAGCTTCGAAAATATAATCTAAAAAAATATTTGTCTTGTTGTAGCATCAAGATGGGATCACAGCAGTTGAGGCGCATTATAACCTATAAGGGCACTGTAAAAAAATAGTTCTATAAAAAATGATGAAAACCTGGCAGCAAGGGTGTCAGAAAAATACGTAAAAAACTGTGAAATACTGTAGCGTTCAAAAACCCTGTAAACATGGTGAAAATACCAGCAGCTATCAGGAAAACAATGACTTTTTAAAGCTAATTTAAATACTGATTTAAATAACACTGTCATTTTAAAGTCAAATATTGTAAAAGAACAAATTATTTTTTGTAAAAAAAAATATACAGATTTTTGATGGGGATATTATTTACAGTTTTGCGTTGCTTTTGTTTGTCTGTTTTTGCAGTTGACTAACATGTAAATTCATATTTTTTTTATTGTGCTTTTGCTCTGTATGATCTGTATTTTAGCAAAACAGTGAGAACAAATATTTACTATTTCTCAGTCTTTAGTATGCCTATTTTTTGTTTTTAAAAAATGACAAATATCTGTAAAATAATGACACTTTTAGCTGATTTAAATACAGTAAAAACAGTGACATTTTACAGTCAAACAAAGAATGGACATTATAGTTTTTCCTGTTTTCGTATTGTTGATATGTAAATTAATACTTTTTCTTTTATTCTCTTTCTTTTTTCTTCTTTTACTAGTTAATATCTGTAATGTATAGGTAAAATCTGTCAAATAACAGGAAACTGGTTTTAAAAAGAACATTTATTTCTTACTATCTACTCACTATTTGTCATTACTACATAATTATATGACTACTTTGTAGCTACTCATGAGGGGAATTACTTGTCACACAGGGCAAGATGGGTTGGACAGCATTTTTCCTTCAAAAAATAAAAAAAATAATTCTAAAAAACTGCATTTTGTGTTTTTCTTGAATCATCTTTGTCTTACATTAAAATTAGTTTGATGATTTGAAACATTTACGTGCAACAAACATGCAAAAATAGAGATAAAGATTTCTGTGGGGGGTGGGGGCGGGGAGATACTTTTTCACGTCACTGTATGTGTTGACAAAGAAATGCATTGATCGGTCACAACATTAAAACCACCTGCCTCATATTATGTCGGCCGACCCATCAGGACATGGAGACGGAACCTCTGTGGGTATCCTGTGGTATCTGACATCGGGATGTCAGCAGCTGACCGTGGGGGTTGGGGTCATGCCTCCATGAAGGTTGTTCAGGCGAGATGTGGGGAGGTTGGAGGCCGGGTCAAAGCTTTGGACTCGTTGTGTCAAGCTGTTCCTGAGCAGTTTTTTTGTTGTGTCGAATTGCTGGGAGAGATTGCTGCTGTGCTGTTGAAATGGAGGGGTGATGTTTAAGTGGGTGGCTCGTGTCAAAGTAACATCCACATGAATGCAGGAATCGAGGTTTTTCCAGCAGAACGTTGTGTTGTCGGTCAATGATATTTACTTCACCTGTCAGCTGAGATAAAGTGGCTGATCAGTGTATAAACACCTGTAACAGTATTAGAAATTGATTTTGTGGTAGCTCTGGCTACAGTTAGTGTCTCCGGGACCACATTTTGCCATGATGAGATACACACACAGACACATAAGGTAAAAACATTGTGACTGAGTCAACTGAATGCATTTTTATGAGGCTTGGGATTCAAACCATGAATACCCTGTAGTTACTGCTACATTCATAGATCCTTACCCTCTTTTCCTTTCCCCCCTAGATGTCCCAGAAAGGAATCACTACCAAAGTACCCAAACCCACCTTGTAGTACTTCCCAGTTTCCAGTAGATGTAGACGTCTTCAGCAATAAACACACAAACCCCAAATGTAAACACAATGCCAGTTATCCTGCCACTTACGATGCAAACAGACCAAATCTCTGCTGCTACACTACAAAACATCTTACAGGAAATCAGTGGAATCAACAAATCTGCTCTGGTTTATCTTAACTAAATACAAACCTATAAGCTATTATGTTTTAGATAATTTAGGGACGTATAAATATGAGACTTGAAGTATGAGTTGAATAATTGTGCTGCTGAGGGATCATCCAAACTAAAGTTTTGGGGAAAAAAATGTTAAAAATAAAAACCAGTTCAGCATATTAACACATAATCGACTTCCCAGCATGCATTGTGAATTGTGTTAAACCACTCCAGACGATCTTCTCTTTCATAGTTTGAACAAAACATATAAAGTATAATGGAAACGTGCTGTATGTCCTCGATACTTAACGTGGCATGTCAAGGCAAGTCATGGCAGTTTCTTTTAATACCACTACAAAAACAACGCTACCAGAGATGAAGGTTAAAATCAGATTCCCTTCTCCTGTAATCTTATCATTTAAAAAAGTCCCTGAGGACAGACACAGCTGTCATCTTTGTAACTGGGATACAAAGAGGCTCCAACAGGAGTAACTGCAGCTGCATTGTCCTCATGTCAAATGAAGAGGTGAGAAAATGTCAAGAGTAATCAAATGTGCCAGTAACAATCATCAGTGTGACTAAACATTTACAACTTAATGTCTCAGGTTTTATTGCGTTTGTTTTCTCCCAGTTGGATATGTTGTTTTTGCATTTTCAGAACTCACGTGACAACTTAATTAGTTAACTGAAGTTTGTTTAACTCACATTTTTACAGCAGCAGAGGGACTCACATGTTTCTAAGTTGAATCAGTGTAAAACGATGCACTGTAAGTTTATTATCAGTGTTGGAATAAACTGAATATTACGCTCTGCAGTGAGGACAGTGCACCAGGAGCATCATGTGGTGTCGCTATGTACTGCTGACAGCAGTGACTGAGTAAGTATGTGACAAGAAGGAACTAGAATACAAATGATCCAGGACACAGTCCAAGAACCTGTGCAATAAGATTAATTCCAGATGGTGAACTTGTCTTGCAGTCAGGGCCACAAAACAAAAAAAAAGACCACAAGTAAAAAAAAACAAAACAAATGTTCAAGAGTATAAATACACAAAACAGTCTCTGAAATGCTTAGATCGCACACGAAGGGTCATTGCACAGGAAACAAAGGAGTTCACTTGTATTAGAGTGTGTGCTCTAAAAACTCTGACCTGAGTGAAGAGGGAGGTTTGAGCAGTCTAACATTTTGATTATTGCATTTATTATTTTTGTGCTATCATTTTGTTTTTCTGGAGGGGGTTGTTTGTTTTTCACTTAATGTCCATGTAATTTGTTAAATATGATTATCACTGAGTGTAAAATTAAAGATTCTGCATAATGTGATATACTTCCTCCACCAAAGTGGTTTAATTAAGGATTTATAGTTAGCTATTTATGAACAATACACTCACTCTGTCTTTCTTTCTTAATGAGAAATGCATGGCCTTTGAACATGTACAAAGCCTTAACTTGTTGATAATGTCTTCTACTTCTCCCTTTCATGTGCACTGAAAGGTGTCAGGTTCCCACACAGCACTAGTGCCACAAAATCATGCTGGGACTTGCATTAGGAAACATTCCCCCTTTTTAAAAAACAATCTGAGAACAGCAGAGCCAAACTCTGCTTAAACATCCAAGCAAAGTAACAATAAACAAAACATTCAGTTGAGGAGAGGAGGGAGACTTTAGGGATATTCTAAAATTAACAGAAACACTGTATTTGCAGGTTACCTGAATTTTTTTATTTTCAGCTACTTTATTCTTCTTCTCTACTACGTTTATTCGGCAGCTTTAGTTTAGAGATTTTACATTAAAAGGAAACATGTGATAATCCTACAACATGCAATGCATAAACCAGTGAAGAATTGTGTTTTGTCCTATTTTCAACAAATTGTTTGTGTGTCATCAGGCAAAAAATTCCACAAAGACATTTTTCTGCATGTTGTAATTCAAGCGGTCTGAGGAGAAACTAGACTTCTGCACTCCCTTGGCTCTGCTTTCAGGTTTTAGAAAATGACTTTCACCAATCACACAAACGCAGGTCTTTTCAGAAAGAGTGCGTTTATATTGGCTGTTCTGCAAAGGCAGACGAGTGGGAGGCCGGATTCACAGAAAATTCTGCAGAAACGATCATAGCATTGGCAACAATTGGAAAACAAACTTATCACAAATGAGACACGGCCGTGGGAGCTGAAGTTAGCTTCATAAAAAGCTGGATGATACCATTAACTGCCTTTGGTGAAATCCACTGATAAACCATTAGACTCAAGTATCAAACAGATCAAGTTGTGCTGTGACCAACAGCACAAAAAAACACTTATACACTGATTCATCAGTAGTGACTATATAATAATAATCAATTTTAGTAATAGTAATAACATTATAATAATCATAGATAGCACTATATCAGTCAAAGGGGGCATTTCTATGCAAAAAGAGTACCTTTAACTTTAAGTACACTTACGTTTTGTAGTTTTACTCAAGTAAATAATTTGATAATTCAACCTCTCATAAGATATATCAGTTACAAGACATTGGCTCTTTTAATACTGAAAATTCCATGACTACATCCTTGCAAGGGTCATACAGCACAAAGAGCTCATTAATAATATATAAGAAAGACAAAACAAAGCAAATCCATTTTCAGTTTAAAGACAATATTTTAATCAGTGAACAAGATATCACCCAAAACACACAACTACATATATATCCAGATACAGCCTGTTGATCATAAATACATAAATATAAAAATACATAAATATGTTAAGCGAGACAAGAGAAGCGCTGTGCAGTTTTTACAAACTCCACAAGCAGCAAAGAGTTGCTGGCTGCAACATTTATATGTGATATAGAAACAAGAAAAGACATAAATAAATAGCATGTTTGATACAAACAAGTTGATTGGATAAATTCTGCTGTCATTTTCAACAGCTGACCGGGACAGTGGTTCCTTGATATAAAAAAAAAAAACAAAAACCAAATGAGTGTAACGACTTGGCTTGATCATCTGATCAAAAAATAGTCTTCTGTACTTTTCAGTTGACGATAAACAGTTCGGTCATGAAGTACGCCTCTCACATCTCTTCAGCGTCTTTTGCTGCGGAGAAAAGAAACAGGAAATAATTATTATTTTGTGTGTCAAAAGTGGACTTAAACATTGTATGATACATTATTCATCGGATCTATCACTAGAATCACAGACCGTTCATTATTTAGCAAGAGACTAATGTGTCTGAGTGTATTTGTGACTGAATCTTACCTGGACATGATTCTCTGGATCACTTTCTTCACCCAGGGAGCCTCAGGGTCGAGGCAAACCTCTTGGCCTGTCTTTTTCAGTGTGGCACTGCAGCACAAAGCAATAAAAAGAGACGTAAGTTTCAATGAAGGCCTCTTGCCAGAGCCAAGAAGTGACAATGACATTATTTCAAAGTGGCAACATTATCGCTATCGAGATGGGATGAATGCTTTGTCTCTTACATGATCTCAGTTTCCTGGCAGTTGGAGTTGGCAGGAATCAGCTCCACCTTCTCAATGTAGCGGCCGATGGGTTTGGCCTCTGTCATGATGCAGCGACAGTGCAGCTCCACTCCCAGGCTTCTCAGACTCATCCCTGTGAAGAGGCAGGAGTTGAATATAATGTCATAAAGTGATCGAGTCTGAGCTGATAACTCTTGATGCATTGAAGAGGACAGCAGAAACTGAATAGGTAATTGCTGTTACATTCAATTATTAAATGGCAAAAAAAAACTTACCTTCACTGATGGCCAGGAAGGCCAAGAGCACCATGATGGAGGTAATGATGATTCTGCTGCTTGCCATTTCGATCCAAAAAATTCTGCAATAATTAGCGATGAAAGAATGTTCTTCAGGATGCCGTCTGAGCGCTATACAAGAGTAGAGAAGGTATATTTTATTCTACAGTATTTTTCTTTTTCTTCAGTTCACTTTCTCCTCTACTGTTCCTCTTCTGGGTTCAGCTGCTTTCTCTCTCTCAGCTGTTTGCTGTTTGAATCTAGCGCTGAAGAGGCCCGCCTTTTAAAGCCATCTCCCGGAAATGAGTCATTTCTCTGGCTGTGGAAGTTTGCGCAATCTGGGACTGTCTGCAGCTGAGTGGGAATTTACACCGTCAGGTTTACGTTTCTCTTTTTTTCCTTATCTCTGATTTTTTAAGAGAGTTCATGGGTCAACATTTGTCACTCATACAGAGTTATGATTTGGAAAAACACTGTGACTAAAACTCTGTAATCAAATTACAGATGCGGCAGGAATGTTTAAGAAGTCTTTTGTAACGTTACTTATATGTCTGTATAACATGGCTCATGCCGAGCTCACGGATGCGACTGACAGCTGATTCACAGATGACATGTGGTAAAATGAATAGTTGAATGCAATCTCAGAATGAGTGGCTGATGAATGTTACCGTCCGGTTTTGTTGTGTGAAATTTCACCTTCAGGAAGTGCAGTCTATTGTGCCAAGAGTCATTTGTGAACTTGCCCTTGGCAGATCTCTCACATACTCAGACATCTACTTATTAAGACAGCGTCCAAACTCTACCCCGAATGCACTGCCAGGTTTATTGCTTGTTCAATAATAGCAAATCAGTGTCACACACCTGTCGCTCTCAGGAGCAAGAGCTACACAACTGCTGGATTTTATTACTGTGTACATGTGCGTCTCTGTGTGTGTGTGTGTGTGTATATATATATATATATATGTATATGTATATATATATGTGTGTGTGTGTGTGTGTGTGTGTGTGCATATGTATATGTATATATGTGTAGCCTATATATAAGTATATATATTGTATTGTAAAGAACATTGTACATAACATTCATACACTGAGTACCGTTCATTTTCTTTAAATATACATACAGTAATCTTCCTCATATTAGCATTTTTATCCTTTTTTTTTACATTGTTCTAAGTTTCTATTGCATTTGCAGAGTCTTATAGTTATATAACACATGTAATGTTGTAGGTGCTGAATAAATAAATCTTGAATTTTGAACCTTTGAAATTTATGCACCCTATAATATGAGCGCGTCATTGCCAGGCAATTATGACAGTCATGATAAAGTGCATACATTGCTAGTTCATGCGTTTGACATTCCTGAAGCAACGTCAGGCGACGTGCCAAAAACCTTCATGAGAGGAACGCCTGATGTAACCTCAACAAGCTCGAACAGATCATCTGGTATTCATCACGTCACGACAGACACTCTCACAAAGCAGAAGGATGTATTGAGAAACTTTTGAACAACGGGCCAAATGTTGTGGTTTTGACACAACAGACACAATTTATACCTCACATAAATCATGCTGAGCTGATTGACACTTTTGGACAAAAGCCAAAATTCTGTCTGTTTGCAGTCTAACCATTTTCAGTATAGTTGTAGTTATTTCACGGTTGAACAGGAACTAAAATAAATGTCAGGCAGACCGGAAGCTGTGACCAGGTCTTGTCTAAAATCATACTTGACCTTGTATGGTCAACTCTGTGTAGAGCTTGTGATGAACTTCAGTGGAAATTTTCTAATTTACCATTTCACTGCAGTTACATGTCTTGTGAGATAAATGAAAATGGAATGACAGGCAACATGCGACAGTCATGTGCTTGGAACCAAATGACCATTTCCATTTATTGGTCTTTCCCCAAAATTTTATTTGTTGCTGTGGGCAGATTATTCATAACGGATCAACCCAAAAAAAAAAAAAGAAAAAAGAAAAGTTTTGCATTCTAAGTTTTTAACAGAGCCAATTTCAAATTGTGAAATATTTTATGATTGGTAATGACATGCAAGTATCATCAATATGAAAATAAAATTTCCTTTTACAGAAGTAGGATCAATTTCACACACACAATAGAGGAAACAGATGCTGGAGCCTCATTTGACCACACAGGAAATATGCTAATTTTTTTTCTAATAACCAAACATCTATGTTTGGTTATAGATGTTAATAACATAACATCTATGTTATGTTATTAACATAATAGCATGATGTTATCTTATCTATCTTAAGATAAATAAGATGTTAACATCTTATCTATGTTAATAAGATGTTAACATCTTATTAACATAGATGTTAATAACATAACATCTATGTTAATAAGATGTTAACATAGATGTTAATAACCAAACATAGATGTTTGGTTATTAACATCTATGTTATTAACATAGATGTTAATAACCAAACATCTATGTTTGGTTATTGGAAAACTTTCCACTGACCATTGCTTAAACTTTTATTATTGCAAAGAGGAAAAGCACTCAGATCAAACTTGGTTAGCCTTGCATCACCCTGTATCTAAGTGCAATGTAGTAAGATTTATTGCCATGACATTTAATGTACATTTTCAAGGTCTTGGGAGGATGAATTCAAATGAATGTTCAGGAGGTCCAGTTTTTTTTTTTTTTTTTTTTTTTGCAAGCATGTGAAATATCTTAAAATCTACTGGATGGATTGCACACAGAGTTGATCAGTTCCCAAGGAATTACGCTTAATGACTTTGATGATCCGATAATCTTTCACCTTGCCCCAACAGGTTCACTTGATTTTGTTTATTAAGATGTTCCAACAATGATTGCATGAAGTCACATGAAATACTGCACGTACAATGAAGTCCCGCTCAGAATAAAGATCAATTTGTGGAATACTTTCATTTATGAGCAAATACCTGTAAAACTGATCATATTCTCGCCATGCATATAAGCATGCAAAAAATCCTCTCAACATCAGCTGCACCACTCCAGTGGGACTAGAACTAGGAAAATACTAATCTAGTGCAAGAAGTGCAGTAAGGTTTCCATGGTATTCCATGACATGGCATATGTATGTAATGCTGTACGTTTAGATGGTGGTTTCGTCTGAGATGGCAATCTGCCCGATAACACTCACTATATCCACCTGCACACAAAACACCACACACTGATACTACTTACAAACAGCCGAGATAATGAGGATGAATAGAGGAGCTGGGAAAACCAGGAATGAATCATGACTGTGTCATGAGCAAGTCTTCCTTGTGGTTTGTGTTTTTTGGTCTTTGTGTAAAGCTGATAGGTATGCTCGAGCATTAGTGTGTCACTCAGCATAAGCATGTATGATTTACTTTGTGTACAGTAGCAAACAAGTGCTGAACTTTTGAATGACATGATGGTGAATGATTTTCAACACGAGGAAGTAAAAACCTTCCAAAATGAGACTTTAATGCAGTTAGCCTCTGGGGGATTTGGATAATGTCAGGGAGTTTCCGATTTACAGATAGGTGGTTGAAGACTGAACCCCACCACCTACTCACACAAAACTTTGAGCTGGGGTATCGATCTGGGGGTGGGTGGCCATACCGTTTACTGATTTGTAATAGCATTCCTTTGATGATCATGCCAGGAAAAGCTCGCTGGTTTGTCGTAACTCACCCCATATGACAATTATAGACAATATTCTTAAACCTTCAAATTTATATTTCCTCTTTTGCAATAGCTTTTCTTCAGCTTTATTTTGTAAACCAAATAAATTCATGCTGTCATTATTCCCACTATCTTATCTGAGTTTACACACAATTTTTTTCCACATATTTGTGGTTGTTTTGTTGCTTTTGGAGTTGTTTGTCGATGTTGCAAGGCTTTTTGTCTTTATAATCAAAACAAAGATGTTGAAATATAACAGAATGGGAAAGATAGGATAAATAGTGGTAACTGGTTTTGGCACAGAAAGCCAGGCTCCAGACAACTCACTGCTGATTGAAATCGGCTGTCTGAGTTTTCATGGGAAAGTGATTTTCTCATAAGAATTAAATCCCTCTAATGACAAGTTTTAGATGTTCCAGTTGTTTCCTGCTAACTCACCTCTGCTGCAGCTATGGCATGGTCTCAAATATAGAATAGAATAGAATAATAGAATAGAATAGAAATACTTTAATAATCCCAGGTCTGGGAAATTATTTTGTCACAGCAAGACACATAGCACTAAACAGAGGACATAAAATAGCAATAGAAATATAAAGTGAACAGAATATAAAATATACAAGTACAAGAATAAAAGTGAACAGAGTGGACTGTGCAAAATATAGGTATAGACAAGAAAACAGAATCACCGCTGTGACTCGAAGCAAAAACAAAGAATGTACATCATCTAGTTTCTCATACATTTTTTATAGTTTTATAGTCAAGTTCTCAGAAATCTAAACAATGACCATTAAATGGAAATTACTGCCTGGGATTATTATCAGAAGCATTTTTAAAATACTTTTAAAAAAACTGAGTTCCTTGGAATAAGTAGGAGGGAGAGAGCAGACTTGCATCACTCTTTGCAGCTGCAAAGGGATGGGCCAAGCTCCGTATAAATGTTTGCAGGCTAGTAACAGACAATTTAGACGGTATCTCTGAGATCTCTGAATTCAGATTTAAAGCAGATATGTCTACCATCACCACTGTGGCACTCTTGGTTTTCCTGATCATCCATGAAAGTGAGTGTAATCTCTCAAAATATAAAATAAATATAGATAATTGTTGAAATATTCTTTTACAATTAATGCCTGTTGCCAGCATCAGTGCTGAGATTTGCGTCACGTGGCTTGTTTCTGTCCAGATATTGAAATCCTTACCTCATCTCTATGTTCTCAGGTATCAGTGTGGGAGATCCAGGCATGCCTCTGCGATGTCAGTGCATCACGAAGGAAAAAAGGAGGATCGGCCGTCTCATCGGAGAGGTGGAAGTGAGGCCTGCAAGCTCACATTGCACTGAAAAAGAGATCATGTAAGTACGAAGGATCAAAGTTGCTCTGTTAATTTGTGCTCATCAAACACTTGAAGAATGCATCAGCTGTGTTTTAATGGGTCTGAGGTAATACAAAGTTTTACACTGTGTCTGATGTCTTGGATCTGATCCTGCAGTGCCACTCTTAAAAATGATGGACGAAAGATTTGTCTGGACCCTGATGCTCCATGGGTCCAAAAAGTGCTTGCAAATATACCGGCTGTGTAAGTCTATTTTATTCTATCTGTCTATGTGCTGTGTTTTTGTGAAGGTGTTAATAGATTAACCTGAGAATAAAATCTCATATGAATAAGAAGAATTTTTAAATTTGCTGACCGAAGGAATTTATAGCAATATGATTGCACAGTCTGATTTCTACACAAGGGCATTTTGTTATGCGTCAACTGAAAGGCAATTCTGGCAACTTTATGCTGGCAATAGCAGTTATTTATTGCCTTTACACTCTTAGTCACAGATCTGAGAAAGAGGAGGATGTTTGCAGAAGAAAACTGAAGTTATTACTTCAGCATTCCAGGAAGCTAGTTAGCCATTAACTCACTACAGGCAAATTCATAGATTACAGTTGATGATATTTACTTTCAAGTCATGGTATTAAATTTCAAAGCTGTCATTCAGTTATTTTAATCATATCCGGAAACTCATACTTTGAATTCATTTTATAGTGATCACAAAGTGGGCGAATATCATGTCACCGATTTTCTGTTCAGTGTGTGCATGTGAAGTGCGATAGCCTTCACTCTGAAATGAATAAATAATGATAATAAATAATAAATAAATTAATTTTCTTCTCTGTAGGCAGACAACTTGAAGAACAAACCTTCCCAGATTTGGCTCAGATGGAAAGAAGGACAGATTTTCAGCATCACTGATGATGAAATGGGAGGATGGCTTGCACTGACGGAGCATAAAGTCTGGCTGTGGTATTTCAGAGGTGGTGTTGACATCATCTATGCCCAGATTTTCTGTTTCCTGAGCAAGAAAGGAAGGCATTTTGACACAAAGTTGTATTCTGAGCAGTATGTTAAGCATCATATGTCTACTAACTTAATAGGATGGTATTTCTATAAGAAATGACAATGATTGTATTTCCAGTGTGAAGCAGGATAAATGTAAAGATTTCTAAATCACTGAAATGTAACTGTGCATATCCTCTTTAGTTCCTCTTTTAGTAATACACATTGAAAAAATGACGGCTTGCACTGAAAGTAAACGCAGGCTACAGGATAGAATGAAATCCAAATATAAAATTAGGTTTCCAGCCTTGTGTTTGTTTTACTTATCAGCTTTGCTCCTGTATTTTCAATGGTAGAGATTGGAGATATTTCATGTCGTTGAACCCATGTCCATGAATATGTTTATATAAAACATACATATATGTTGTCATGTAAAATGTCAAGACAATGATCATGAATAAACTGTGATTTTATGAACAAACCACAAATCTGCTCATATCCACTTTTTTGAGGTTATTTTTTGTCTTTTCGCCTTTTTTTCACTAGGCAGAAGTGGCAAAGGGTGATTTAGCAACAAGTCACGAAAAAGGTTCATCCGTGATTTCAACAGAAGAGTTAGATCATTCTTTGCACTTCTGTGTAAAAATGAGCAATAACAAGGTCACTTTCCAAATATCTAAAAAATATCAGCCCTCACGGATTGTATTTCAAACTGCTGGCGGGCGTCACATTTTCTGCCTGCATATCTCAAAACACGACAAGAGTCTAGTTTATGAATTTGGTGACACTAGCCATAATAATGAAAATGTGGATTGAAACAGCAACATGGAATCACCGTATGTTTCATCTGATACTGTCTCTAAAATTAAACCTGACATTTTCACGTTGGACACCTTATTATTCTCCCCCAGAGGTCACACAAGATCTCTGTATTTTGACTTTTGAAAGGCCACACAGAATAATTCACTAAAGTCTGTTTTTAAACAGCACATTCTGAAAAACAAGTTTCTCTGGGAAAGCACTCTGTCTCACTAAACATTTCGCTGTCTCTTCATATTTTGTATTTCCCTCATGTTAGAGACATAAACATTGTGTGATTCATTCTTCTTTGTTAAATATTATCATCATCATCATCATATATTTTGCTCTTTGTCATTTAGAAACACAACTGGAATTCATAAAAATACATTTCAAAACACAACATTTTAACCAGAGTTTCTTGGTTTGTGTCATTTGGGACCTTGGTTCTTGCACAGTCAAATTAAACTGTCGGTGGATGGACATTGCCACCTGTTGGACAAAGACAGGCACAATCAGTACTGTCTCAGTTCGTGGGACTGCAAAATATACTCCTCAAATAGCAGCTGACATTGCTGACATTTAATTACTTTAGTGAAACATAATGCCAAAATTCAACTGTTTTTCTTTGCACAGTTTTAAAGAAAAACATTTGGCTGCTGTGCAACTGTAGTCCATCAAGTGATTAAGACAAAAGCCAACAACAACACGATATTGCTGTTCCTGAGCCAGCTGCAGAGCAATCCAACCCTGAAAGCAGTGATTAAAACTGACTGTGAAAAACTCTTCATACATAGGACTGTTACTTCTCAAAAAATGTAAAGGCCACTTGTTTTTGTTGAATGCTGCATTTGCAGAAAAAAACAGGAAGAGCTGTTTTGAAATTCCAGGAGTGAAACTTTTCAATAAAACACCACAGTAACCAGTTCTCTGTTTTATTTCCGCTTTTTGTCCTCATCCGGCACTAGCTCTTCCATCATTTCAGATCCAGCCACTCCTCTGAGTCCTTCAGTAACCCTGCTGTTCCCGCAATTCCTTATCACCAGACTTTTACACGCCCACCTGCACACCTGCCCCTCATTACATCACCGGCCCATTTCCTTTCATTCCTTGCCAGACTGTATCGTGTCTCCTTGTCCGTCTGCCAGTGTTTGTCTGTTCTGAACCTCAGGTTTTTCTCCATGTGCCTTTGCAGCTTTTGCATGACTAAGGCTGTTACTGACTCTTGATTGCATTTTCTTTTATCTCACGGTTATGTCTGTGAGTTGTTGTTGTTTTGGTAAAAATTTTGTTTACTGAGCTCTTACACTACGGCTGTGAAAACAGAATCAAAAAGTAAAATGCATTTATTCAAATACTCGTGCAACTTTTCAGTACTTCACTGAAGTATTTTCATTCATACTTCTTCTCCACTTCATCTGTAATACTTTTTACTGCACTACAATTAAACTGACCGTTGTCGTTACCTTTCAGACTCAGATTTTACATTACAAAAAAACACACAATATGCAACAGCATCAGTGAGTCATTGGTTAAAAGGCGTTTTTTTTACTCACCAACTCAGTTTTTCACTCCAGTCCATTTCTTCAATTTCAAACTTCTCACAAGTGTCTCTTTTATATAATGCAAGGGTGTTTGTTTGACCTTAAAGTTATGGAGCTGTAATGACTGAATCTTTGCTCAGAAACTTGTTTTTTAAAATAGCAAAGGGCTGCAACGGTTAATCATGTCATGATCTTGAGATCTTTCCTACAACCGTTGGACTAAACCAACTCAGTGTATGCAAAGTACAACAACTAGCTCCACCTTCACCAACTACAACTGTGAACACTGCTGGCACATCAATATTAACAATCTTGCACTGTCATAAGTAGTTTCTGAGTCACAGAGGACATTTTTTCTGCACATTCTCTTAAGCACATTAACAGGTAACACCATTGTACTTAATAAGATTATGCATAATGCTAACTTGTAACTGAGTGTTTTTACATTCTTGCATTGTTACTTTTATCTGAGTAAAAGATCTGAATACTTCTTACATTGCTGCTGTCTGGTCTTGATCACTTAAACACATGTTATTGTCATTTTGCAATAAAAATTCCACCGCTTTACCCATGAAGCCCTCCCAAATGTCTATCTAATCTAAAAAATACTCTAAAGCTAGTCTTGGTGGACATGTGAACAGAATGGACACCCCTTGGTTGCAAGAGCCTCGACCAGTGAGCTGATTGTGGGGTTGGAGATAGAGGTTGGCATTGTTATCTTTCTATGACACCATTACAAAGGTGTCATTTTTCTCAGCTTAAAAAGTAGGCATACTGTGTCTGGTTGTTTAAAATTGCATTTATGTTATAAACGTGTGGGATAAACTTGGATAAGACTCCCTTTTTAAGTACAAATAAAATATATACATTTCTTGAATGTCAGTATAATAGCAGTAAGTGAAGAAAACTAGAGGGTAATTCAATCTTTGTTATTATAAAACTGAATGTAAAATCTTGGAAAGGGGCATCCTCCCCTACAACCTGAGGAAGAAGCCCCTGTGCGTAATCTTACCTCACAAGTCATTTTAATCAACTTGTTAGTCAAGCATAGGATTACTTTTTTTAAAATTATTTTTGATGTGCTCTTAGTTTAGCTGAAACATAAATGTCAGATAGAAGAAGTTACAAGCTTCAGCAGTTGAGAGTGGAGAGACTGTGCATGCAACAACTGGTTCACTAGTTGAAGCTTTATGGGAGAGTGACAAAGAGAAAGCCACTGTTAAAAAAAATCTTAAATTAAACTTAGACTAGAGCTCACCAGAAAGCATATAGGAGATTCTTGAAGTCAACTGTAAAAAGGTTATTTGGTTAGATGAGACCAAAATAAAGCTTTCTAGCCATCAGACAGGAAGCTACGTTTGGCAAACACTAAACACTACACATCGTTACAAATGCACCATCCCCACTGTGAAGCATGGTGGTGGCAGCATCATTACGTGGGGATGCTTCAGTGCAGCAGGCCTTGGAAAGCTTGTAAAGGTTAAAGATAAAATGAACGCAGCAAAGTTTTGGGAAATCTTTCAGGACAACCTGATGCAGTCACTGTAATTGCTGCCAAAGGGTAGCAACTAAATACTGGCTTGAATACTTATGAAATCGCTTATTTTATCTTTTATATTTTTAAAAAAAATTGACTCTGCTTTGTAGAAATCTGTTTTCACTTTGGCACGAAAGAATATTTTGTTGTTCTTTATTTTGAGAAGCAATAAAAGGGTAACCTTCCATGGGTGTGATGTGAATACTCTTTATAGGGACTCTATTTAAAGATCAGCAAGGCCACTATCATGTAAAAAAAATTAAACTCACCACTTCTAGTGACCAGGCCTGCATGTGGTAAAAGTTTGTCTCGCCTCTGTATATATTACCAGCCTTCCCTAACATAGCAGCTAAGATCAGGCCACCTCCCCACAGCTCTGGATGCATTAAGGAGCACATAAGGTAAACGCCCACCTTTGGTAAGCGGAAGATGGAGATCTCTTCGTGGTCTCTTGCCGTAAACTGGACGCAGCCGTCTGAACTCCATTTCGGTGGCACATCTGCAGGCATCATGGATTGTTTTGAACTCTGCAGGCTGTGAGGACGAAGTCTCAGACATGTAACCATCTGTAAATAGCAGCTCCAAACATCGAGCCGACATGTGTTGATTCGTTGAAGCATGGACAACTGGTAATAAACAGAGAAGGTAAAGCTTTAATTGATCGTGATGTTGTAGCTAACGGTAGTCACGAGAGGTTTGCCAGTAACTAGCGCTGCCTTGCTAGCTAACCGACATTTATCGTAGCAAACTTTTAGCTAAATATTTCAGACCTGGCGTGGAATTAGCAGTAAGATAACAGAAATGTGTGTTATTTCCCTGCTAGCGAGTTGTAGCTAGTTGCCGTACATGCTGGAAGAATTGTTTAATAACACGCGCAGTGGTGTGTATTTGTTATTGTTGTGTAACGGTTAACGCTAGCTACCTGACTGACTGTCTCCAGGCTCGGTGCTCCCCAGCCGGCGTCTCCGCTGCCATGGAGGTGGGCAGCCTCCCCGTGGAGCTATGGAGGGTTATCTTGGCCTATCTTCCTCTTCCTGACCTGGGCCGCTGCTGCCAGGTGTGCCGTGCCTGGAGGGAGCTCGTCCTCTCCTTGGATAACACCCGCTGGAGGCAGCTGTGCCTCGGGTGCTCGGAGTGCAGACACCCAAACTGGCCCAGTCAGCCCCACCTGGAGCCTCCGTCCTGGAGAGAGGCCCTGAAGCAGCATGCCCTCGCCACCCGCACCTGGACTCAGAATGGGCCAGAGCTGCAGTCCTCCGCCTGCCTGCTCTTTTTCCGGCGTAGAAAAGACCGCAGAGTTTGGCATGTGGGCCCCGGGTGTGAGTTTGAGACCCTCCGCGGGGCCCTTGGGGTGGCGGGGCCATATGACCGCGTGGTGCTCCATCCAGGGGTGTATGAGGAGCAGGCTGAAGTGGCGCTGAAGGTGCCTGTGGAGCTGGTTGGGCTGGGCCGGCTGGGGGAGGTTGCCCTCCTGGTGTGTATGGAGCAGCAGTGCCCGACTGCCAGGCTGTGTAATCTGGTGTTCATGCCGCCCTGGTTCTCCACTGTTGTGTACAAGGTGAAGTTACAGCTTGTTATTATGGTTTCCTAAAGACCTTTTCAGACATGGGATAGAAAACATCACTGGCTTCATCAATCAGACACAGTTCACTTCTTCATTAATGTTTCTCAGCTTCATTTAGACATGCCCTTCATGTGAGATGTGTGTCATGTATAAAACATAATAATGCAAAAACAAACAAAAGACCGAATCTAAAGTAATAGCAAGCTTATCAAACTGCCCAAATAACCAAAAACTTGGTCTATTTATGATTTCTTTAACCACCAAATATTCAGTCTATTTGTGATGATAATCCAACTAGTACTTTACAAACAGTAAAATAAAAAAAAATCACAACAGATGGAGCTCAGTGCTCAGGTTGAGGACAGCAATAACAAACTATTCAACTGGAGCTTATAAAATGTGACTCAACGTGGCAACTCACCTGTCTGTGGTGACAAAAAGTCAACATTGTGATTCTCTATTAGATTCTCACCAATTCTGTGTTCACGTTGGAGCTTATTTTCATTTGTAAGTAATTAATGAAGTTACTTTTGCTGTTCCAATTGGGTAAATGTGCTTAATGCTCTCACTTTTTAGACCCCTATATGGACCCTGCTGCTGTCTGATGTAGCAGCAAAAAAAGACTCCTACAAAGAGCCAGAAGCAACAGACTAAAATTCAGTTTCAGTGTTTTCAGTACATTTATTATTAGGGAATCTCATTAATGCGAGCTGTTAGTGTTTTTTATTGCAGTAAAGCTTTATTTTTATGGGCTTCAGTTTGTACCCCAATAGATATGAAACTGTAGAGCAACATGAATGAAAAAGGTGTTTTAGGATTTTGACATGGAAACTGTCATTTAGCTCTGTGATGTTTTTGGGATAATACTGGTGCTAAAATGTGAAAAAAGCCTTCCCTAAATGATTTCACACAACTTGAAGTACCATCACTTGTGTGTGCTTGGACATTAATGTGACAACATATTTTGGAAAAGTGAGCAGGCCGCTCATTCAGACATGAAGTCAGATTACCAAAAACAGGTGTATTTCTTTAAGGGGTTTAAGAGAGCAATGTCTCATTAGAGATTTAGGGTTTAAAGTGGCCTAATCTGTATCCACTAATATATTAACCAAATAAGGTCTAATTGTATTTCTTTCTTGCTCAATCTGTCTGATTCCACTGACATTTTGTCTCCCTGCTCCTTTCCAGACATCGTGGGGTCACGTCCAACTAGATAACTGCAACTTTGAAGGAGCTCAGCTGCAAATCCGGGGCCCAGGAACCTGCCAGGCTCGGTTTTGCTCCTTCTCACAGGGCAGCTCTGCGCACTTGCTGGGTGTCGTCCTCAGTTTGTTGGACAGCTGCGACTTCTCTGGAAGTGACACAGCTTCAGTGACTGTTGAAGGTCCCCCAGTGTCAGAAAGGAACTGGGCCTGTAAACATTTGGCTGCCCTGGCCAGGACGTTCCCATCATGTGGCATGTCTGGATATAATAGCTCTCTCAAAGGCCCTGAGGCCGGCTCCACTGGTCGACCTCAACCTCCAGCTGCTAATGTTAAAAAGGAACACGTGAGCATCGAGGACTGGAAGAAAAGGACAGGGATAGATGCCGTGTGTCAGGGCACAGTGATTGAAGATGGCTGGAGTGACGGTGAACACAGTGAGGCAGAGGAGGAGAATCGCGATGGAGGAGGAATTAACAACACCAAAAAACAATTTACACTGGATTATAAAATCCCATGTAACCATCATGGCCTATCCCATTTGGTCAAGCCTCGGCCAGATGGCTCTCTGCCACTTGCCTCTTCCCCTGATCCCCCATCCATGGCCCCTGAACCCCTCACCCTTCAGCAGGAATTAGACAGGGACCCAGAGGCTCACATGTTGGCAGCATCTACCCATGGCTGCATTCTCCGACGCTGTCTTTTCAGGGACGGGAAGGGTGGTGTACATTTGTCTAATTATGGACAAGCTCGCCTGGAGGAGAATGTTTTCCGAGGGCTGAACTACGCTGTCCGCTGCATCCAGAATTCCACAGTAAATGGCACCATAACAATTTTTGTTTCAGATAAACAACATGTTTCGACTAAATGCATCTTAACATATTTAGACTTTCCATGTTTAGTTACTTTTATAAACATGCCATTAGAGTAGCATATCAAGTTAAGGAAGTAGCTCGGATCATTAGTAATTTAACAGTAGTTTCCTATTAAAGCAGTTACTTGAGCTCCCTCCTTCTCTCTCACCTCCTTCAGATAGTGATGCTGAGAAACGAGGTCTGTGAGTGCCGTGCATCAGGTGTGTTTCTGCGCCTCTCTGCTCAGGGCCTCATTGCCGAAAACAACATCCATTCGAATGGGGAGGCGGGGCTGGACATCCGAAAAGGGGCTAACCCCACCATTGTGGTAACTGCTGCACCACTGTCTGTTTTTTTTTAAAAGATATAAATACCATCTTTGGACAAATTAGCTTGTCCCAAAACTTTCAACAGCATCTCATGGCCAGTTGTGATAAATAAGATGATTTTCATAAGTGCTTCACTGTCTTATCTGCAACTCCAGAGCTTGTTGACTCTCAAATATGAAGTGAAAATGCCGTTTCAAATGCATAATCAACTAGATGCATCTTGCATGTAAACTGTTATCAAACACAGTCAAAAAGATCGATTGCAACTAGCATTTTCTTAACATGTTTGTGATAACAGCAGGTATATTTCCTGAATTAATTGATGTTAGCTTTGTTTTTGCTTCTCTGTTTTTACTCTGACCCTCTGTCTTTTATTCCACAGTGCAACAGAATACACAGTGGTTTGCGTTCTGGGGTTGTTGTCCTTGGCAATGGCAAAGGTTCAATTCGGAGCAACCAGATCTATAACAACAAGGAAGCGGGAGTGTATATTCTCTTCAGCGGGAATCCTGTGGTGAGGTACGCTGGACTTCACAAACATCAAACACTTCCAGAGATGTGTATTCCCTGCCTTTCCCAATACATGGATATTACTTAGATTGTTGATACAGATTGTAGGTGGTTTTATCACCATTTTACAGCTTTGCTATTTGTTTTTGTAACACATCAAATGAAAGCAGTATTGTTTAGAAGAAAAAAAAACACCTTTTTTTTCCCCACAGCGGATATTTCAATGTGTCATAGAATTGCATATTGATTTTATGACACATTGAATTTAATTATTAGTAAAAGATTAGTGACATCTTTTACTAATAATGTTAAAGATGCCTCCATTCCATGAATTTGTGTGACTGTAAGCCAGTCATCTTAATAATTTTGTCTTTTACATCTGCACTATATTTTACAAAAGGGTTTGCACCGTTTATGCAGAGTTCCATACAAACCTTAAAGTGCCTCTGCAGTTATTGAATAAACTCCTAAAAAGTCAATTCCATGCATCAGAATCACATATTTATATTTTTTCCTATGAAAATGATCCCTCTTTGTCAAGGAATTGAAGATATTCAGTCATATGTGTTTGAACCAGAAACTGATTCTGAAGGAGAATGATGATACAGAAAGCCCCACCATGCACATTGACAGGATTGTTCCCTAGGTTTGTTACCAGTGAAACAATGGAAGTCTGAATGTCTGATTTTGAGCCGCTCATTTCTATACTGCAGTTAGAAGGTAAAAATGCAAATTTGAATGTGTGGTATAAGCAGTGTTACACAATGTTGTAAGATGTGATGCTGGGGTTGCAGGTGCTCACAGAAACAAGCAAGTCAAGCCCAGCGTGGCTGCAGAGACAAAGTCAGAACTTGTTTCGGCATTTGCTCCATGTCTGTATTCTTTCTGCACTTTCTCTCCTAGTGGGAATCACATCTTCCAGGGTCAGGCAGCAGGGATTGCTATAAACGAGAATGGAAGAGGGATGATAACAGGTGTGTGTCCAAGTCTGCAGCAAATCCTTGTCTACATTATACATCAGCTTAACTTCCATTTAACATTTGTAACATTTAACTTACAGAAAGTTAAAGCACCATTTGTGGTTGTGATCTTTTCATGTTTTCTACTTATAATTACATTGTAATTCTATAATTCCAGAGAATGTGATTAGAGAGAACCAATGGGGAGGTGTGGACATCCGCAGAGGAGGCGACCCCATCTTGAGGAACAACTACATCTGTTATGGCTATTCAGACGGCGTGGTAGTGGGAGAGAGAGGGCGTGGACTTATTGAAGGAAACCATGTCTATTGTATGTAATTTTAGCCTCATAATGATAGCGTCATACACAGAATATATATCGACGTAACGGCTCATTTTTAACAACTTTGGCACAGACATTTCATGCCCTTTCTTTTGATGTCTTTAGGTAACAAAGGCTGCGGTGTGTGGGTTATGTCGTCCAGTCTCCCACAGCTCCTAGGAAACTACATCATCCATAACTGTATGTATGGACTGGCAGTGTTCTGCAGGAAGGACCCGGAGAACATCAGGGAGGGGAACTGGCCTGGGCAGGAAGGGATTGGTGGAGATGGAGGCAGTGGGGAGAGGAGGGGAGTAGAAGGAGAAGGAAGAGAAGGACAAGAGAACTTCAATGAAGAAGGAGAATTGTTTGCTTGGGAAAGCGATCTGGACAGCGAGGATGAGCGCCACTCTGCTCGTCGTTCCATCAGCGTGGCCCTGGTGGAGAGCAACTGCATGAGCTACAATGGAGGTATTAAACTGATCTGTTGCATCAAATACAGATCGTCACTCACTCTCCATCTCTAATGCACTCGCCATCTTTCTGTCTCTTTCTGTAGCAGTTGGCCTGTATGTGAAGAGCAGTGAGGCCCTGAATGTCTTTGCTAACCTCGTAAACAATAACCGAGGCCCTGGCATTGCTGTGCTGCAGAGCAGTCAGCTGACTCGACTTGTTACAAACTGCATTCTCGAAAATGGTCGAGGTGGTGTTACAGTGGAGAAAGACTGCAGAGTGGAGCTTCGTGGTAATGGCGTCTATGAAAACAGCGGCCATGGTGTCAGTTTCAGTGGAAATGGGCAGATTGTGGAGAATGATATGGTTGGAAACCGTGGCTATGGGATCCAGGTGTCTGGTGGTGCTGATATCAAGGTAAGATGGAATGAAACATAGATACAGGTGAACTTAGTTGTTAGACTTGTTTCAGATACACTTACTTTTGTACCTTTTATGTGTGTTTTATGATTTTTAACTTTAGGTAGTGCGCAACCGTGTCCAACCAACACAGAGCTGTGGCATCGCTGTGCTGGGGGCAGTAAAGGGTGTTGTCCATGACAATATCCTGTTCCAGGGTCACCCCGGAAACAAAAAAACACTGCTACATATGAATCCTTGCAATGAGAGCTGTGTATTGCGCAACAACAGTATTCTAAGGCATAATAACAGGTAACTAGGCAACCCACAAAAAGTAGCAGCCATTCAGAGACCATCAGTGCCTTTGCTGTCTGCACTTTTTCTCCTCAGTCCACACATTTGTTATAATCATTAGTGATGAACCTGTAGAATTGTCACACAGAACTGCAGCCCTTCCTCTGTTTTATAGTGATGGAAATTACTCAATGTCAAAGCTCCAGGTCATTTTGACTGGAAGAGCTCTAAAAATCCACCATATACTGTTTGCTTGGCACCATACAGCACACAAAATACTACTATACTATATAGTATGCCAGAAAAAGATTTAGTATCTTTCAATTCATAGTATGTCAAATGTAGAATGCCAAAAATACCAGGATGTCTAATTACACCTGTTGGATTTTGCAGTATGCAAGCCAGCTTGCTTGTTTGGCCATTCTTACCCACAATCCTCTGCACAGTACTTCACATATGCTATGGTGTCTTGGAGCATACAAAACTTTAACTGCTGTAAGAGCACAAACAGGTGAAACTGTAAAAGTCTAGTCGCATTATTATGACAATACTGTATGTCTCATTGTACACATCCAGTACAGTATGTATTATGTAACAGCAGCTGTGGTATTAACTAAAAATAAAAAGGCAAAGTATGTCATTCGAGATGTAGCCTGGATTTGCCAGGTAGACGAGTTAGCCACAGCTAACAGGCACAGAAAATTAACTTACAGGGGGATCTTCTAATAATTAAGTACACTTATTTTTTGTCTCTTTCTATTTTATAGCTGTACATCTTCTCCACCATGGGTCTTCGAAAACCCTTCCCCTCGCCCACTGGCCAGCTCCCCTGCAGGCCTCTCCACATCCCAGTATCCTTCCCGACTTGGAATTTCCATGACTACCAGGATCAGTGCAACTGTGGAAAGTGGTTGCCACAGTGGCAGCATGTTCTGCTCCATCCTGTGAATACTGGCAAGCACTTAAGAAACCCTTTTGAAAGCCAAGTCAAGAGGCCTACACTGGCATACAGGCCTCTTGACTACCTGTGGAGTACGCTCTCAGAGAAGATCCTCCAAAATGACGCCCTCCTGGTTACAACTGTCCAAAAAGTAGGAGACTGCACAAAAGCACTAAAGGGACCAGTATACAAGGGTGACGCACAACATTCTGTAAATCAGACTTTTGTAATTTTATGACAAAAATGCTAGTGCACCTACAGAATGTGGACTGATGAAGTGAAGCTTGAGTAAAACACATTCAAGCATCGTCATCATCTTCGATATCCATTTCACCACTAAAGCTTTACCTTAGTCATGTTTTCTTTTACTGTAGACTATGTTGGTTTTGTCAGTTTGCTTCTGGGACTCGCTGGTTAGGAAGTGCACATTTATAAATCCTAGCAGGAGTCAGATTATAGAGATGCCAGCTTCAACCATGGTACAAAGTAAAGCTGTGCCTTGTTTGACCTTTTATTCAATCAATGATTGTAGCTAGGAAAGGAGCGTTTATAGTGTGAGGTGTATATGCAAAAAAAACAAAGCCAAAAGTAAGCTTCTGCCTCGCACAGAGTGGTTTCCTGGTGAGTCTGTGTTATTGTACGATGTCCTCCATGTTGTTTTGAAAATATGACACACCTCAGCTTTTTGACTTCAAAATTTAGACATGTTATAAATATTATTCCCAACACTATCAACATGCTGTACAGTGACACAACCACACAGATTCACTTGGTAATAGCCAGTCAGAGAGGGAAAAAGATGTTTAGTGTGCAATACGTGACGTCTACAAATGTGCCTATACGTTTTGAAAGTCCACGCTAGATGTTCTGTCATCTAGAATTTGTTTACAGCTTGTTAGTCTGCTTTTTGTATATTGAAGTGTAAGCATTAAGTAATGATATCATGTATAACTCAAAAGTTCACCACTTTATTTGTCTACAAAATACAATAATAAAGTTTTGTTTGTGGTATTTTAAATTCTTACGGTTCCTTTTTTACAGTCCACTTCTTATCTTTTTTATAGTCTTCAGCGCATTTTCTTGCGCTTCCGTCTCTCATTGAACTGATCATATTTGACCAGAGGCAGAAGAAGAGAGGCCTGCGTGTGTTTATCTTGCAGTCCAGCTTCATCAGCCTTGGCCCGGGCTGGTCTAATCAGGGTCAGTCCCATTGACTTTGCAACTTCAATCATCCTGAAGGGAAATATATAAATCAGTTACACTGGTGGAGTTCAATCACCCATCATATTGACAATGCCTCATGGTGTGTGATCATCATTTGTATTCAAAAAGATTGGTACATTTCATAGCTTGAAATGTGTGGAGTTCACACTACAATGGTCATCCAGTGCTGTTTTAACAACAACCTTTAAAGGGATGCACACACTTTGGCACAATGTTTCACATATCTGAGACCTTTTCTACCTACCTGGGCTCTGTGATTCTCAGGTCACGGTGCAGTAATGTGAGGTCAGCAGTCATGTGACCCAAATGCAACAGCAGAGCCAGGCAGTATGCTGCTATTTTGGCACGCATTGATGCAGACACTGTGTTTTGAAGCCTAAAAGGAAAAGGTATAGTTAAAAGTTAAATATTTGTGTGTTTATATGGAAGACCACATGAGAAAGAAAACACTTTTGACAGAATCACTTCAACAAAAAAAAATCATGAATAAGGTCTGGGTGGTGTAAAAGTCCACAAGAGAAACAGTCACTTTGCTCATGAAATGAAACCTGGCAAGCAAAGTAAAAAGCATTTTACATTGATTTTTCATATCAACATGCAAACTGCATGTGGTCATGAATGAAGGGGCACACAGTACGTGTCGCTGCAAATGTTTTACTTAATAATCCACCTGAATAGAAGTTCCCAGCTCGACCATCGTCATACCTGCCGTTGTTGAAAGTCTCCACGCTGAACGTTTTGAAGAGTTTGTTCTGAATGATGCGAGGGCAGTCTTCCTCCTCCCCAACTGTGCTCATGAACATGGATTAATATTATTAGTCAGTGTGTGATCAGCTAGTTTGTAGAGCACTTTACATACATATATGATGAAGGAGAACAACTTTACTCACATTTACGGGTGATGCTCCTCTGCCGTACCAGTTTAAGGAGCAGAGAAAGGTAAAAGGCGCAGCGAGCAGTTTTCACTCTGTCCTCATCTACAGTTGGCAGGTTCTCTAGGTGCCTCACAACACTCAGGCACCTTAAAAAAGTGAAAACAAAAATTAGAATGCAAGGAGACACTTGGCCAATACAGTATCTCAGCAAACGTGAGCCCTTTGTTGCCCTACCCTCCGTCATCTCTCATCTTCTGCAGCTCTTCAGGGCTCAGTGCTGCCATCTTGGAACCAGCCTGTTCCAAAGCTTCAAACTCCACTGGACTCAGGACTACAGATACTGTTTAAGGATGGAAACCTGAACAAATTCTGTGGTGGTCCTAAACATGAAATCATGTTATCTGCATTCTCCTAATGACGCGCACACACATACACTGACACAGAGCGAATAAAAGATACGATCATCAAATGGATAGACGTTCTCTGCTATGTCTGCATCTGCATTGTAGGGTGGCAGGTAGAGAGTCAGCTCTCCCTGCAACTCAGTCTCAGCCACCTCCTGTTGCAGAGCTGAAGAGAGAGTTGAAAAAAATGATATACTGACACACGAACATGGTGAGAAAGATGACACCTCATGGAGCCATATGTTTAGGGTGAGCTTATGTTTGATTTTGCCAGCACGAGGCATCAGAAAACAGACACCCACACGCGTCTTTAGCAAAGCGACTGTAGCTTACCTTCCAGACCCTTCTTATCAATCACAGTATTGGCAGCCTCAGCCACTGCATGCTGCAGAGTATCACTGCCCACCTGATTGAGCCTACGGGAGCTCAGAGCTCTCTTCTGTTTATTGGTGCCAAAGGCCTCAATCAATGAGTCAACCTAAAGAGAAAATGTCAGATAAGACTGAGACATTAGGAGCAATTTCTTCCTTATTTGAGTACAGTCGTCTTCTACTCTAAGAATAACAGGACTAATCAGTGTACCTTGTCTCGGTAGGTCTGAGTAGTGTCCTGGGATTTTGCATTATCCGTTTCTCCTGGTGACAAAACATTGCAAAGTCAGATAAAGTGACCCTGACCAAATCTCAGGTCACACAAAGCTTTGTACATTTGTACAAAGCTGTCAGCGATTTTGGTTATGTACATTGCCTATTAAAAGTAGCTGCTACTACTCTACTGCTTTCATCGCTGTCAATCTAATTAGTTTTTTATGATGTGATTAGAACTTTTTTATAGGACTCTTTAATGTCAAAATGAAAACACATTTCTACAAAGTAATGTCAATGAATTACACACATAAAAGTTATGTAAATGACTGCATCCTACCCCATCATTTTAATCAATATAAAATTGTTCATAATCCATCCATCCATCCATTATGCATGCACAGCTTAATCCTCTGTAGGGTTGCGGCAGGACTGGAGCCTATCCCAGCCAACTAAGGGCCACATAGCAGTCTATCACAGGACTACACATAGAGACAGAAAACCAAGCACACTGTCATTCACACCTACTGACAATTTAGAATAATCAATTAACAGCTGATTGTTAACAATAATAAGCATGTTTTTGGCCCGGGGGAGGAAGCCGGAGTACCCGGTGAAAACCCACACATGCACAGAGAAAGCATGCAAACTCCACACAGAAGGATCCCAGGCATCCTAACTGGGACGCAAACCAGGGATCTTCTAGCTGTGAAGCAACGGTACTAACAACCGAGCCACCATGCAGCCCTCCTTATTCATAAAAGTAACTTTCTTTTTTTTATTTTTGATATTGCACTTTCACTGCAGCATAAATAGAAGAAGTTGCAAATGGGAGAGACTGTGCATACAGCAACTTTTGGCTGGTTCACCAGTGAAAGCTTCAGAGGAAACTAGAAAGGAGAAAGCCACTGCTGAAGAAAGTACAACTGGTAGAGGTCCTTTGGTCTGATGGGCACACTGGATGCTATGCTTGGTAGATATCCAACACTGCAAATCATCACAAACACACCATCCCCACTGTGAAGCATAGTGGTGGCATCATCATTATGCAGCACGCCCTGCAAGGTTTGTAAAAGTCGAATGAAGGTAGAATAACAAATGCAGCAAAGTTTTTTAAAGCAGTTTTTTAAAGATATAAACACCAACTTTGGACAAATTAGCTTGTCCCAAAACTTTCAACAGCATCTCATGGCCAGTTGTGATGGATAAGATGATTTTCGTAAGTGCTTCACTGTCTTATCTGTAACTCCAGAGCTTGTTGACCCTCAAATATGAAGTGAAGATGCCGTTTCGAATGCATAATCAACTAGATGCATCCTCCATGTAATCTGTTATCAAACACAGTCAAAAAGATCAATTGCAACTAGCATTTTCTTAACATGTTTGTGATATTAGCAGGTATATTTCCTAATTAACTGATGTTAGCTTTGTTTTTGCTTCTCTGTTTTTACCCTGGCCCTCTGAAGTCACAACTGTTTTGCAACAAAAATTAAGCTGTATATACAGCATATACTCCTGTCAAGCTGCTATTAAAATGGCACTTTAATGAAATATTACCTATTAGTTTTCTCAAAAATAGAACGCAAGGCCCAGTAAATGCAGAATTTAAAGGTTCAATTCGGAGCAACCAGATCTATAACAACAAGGAAGCGGGAGTGTATATTCTCTTCAGCGGAAATCCTGTGGTGAGTTACGCTGGACTTCACAAACATCAAACACTTCCAGAGATGTGTATTCCCTGCGTTTCCCAATACATGGATATTACTCAGATTGTTGATACAGATTGTAGGTGGTTTTATCACCATTTTAGAGCTTTGCTGTTTGTTTTTGTAACACATCAGATGAAAGCAGTATTGTTTAGGAGAAAAAAACACCTCTACAAAACACCTTTTTTCCCAGCAGATATTTTGATGTGTCATAGCAGAATTGCAGATGTTACTAATAATGTTAATGATGCCTCCATTCCATGAATATGTTCCAGTAAGCCAGTTATCTTATTAATTTTGTCTTTTACACCTGCACTATATTTTGCAAAAGGGTGTTTGCACCATTTATACAGATTTTGATACAAACCTTAAAGTGCCTCCATAGTTATTGAATAAAAGCATAGGGAAGTCCTAAAGGACAACCTGGTGTAGTCTATAAGAGAACTGCAACTTGGGAGAAGACTGGTTTTCCAGCAAGGCAATGACCCGACGCAAACAGCCAAAGCAACACAGAAACAGTTGGAAGACAGGAAGGTGAATGATTTTGGACCTGTGTGAGTCAGAGCCCAGACCTCAATTCAACTGAGACTGTGTAGCTTAACTTGAAATGGACTGTTCACTCACAGTCCATGTGCAACCTGGCAGAGCTGGAGCAGTTTTACAAAGATGAATGGGACAAAACTGCAGTGTCCAGATGTTCAAGGCTGATTGATATCCACATAGGCTCAAGGCTGTAGTTGTGGCCAAAGGTATATCTACTAAATACTAGTTTGAAGGGGTTAAATGCTCATGCAGTCACTTGTTTTATGTTTTATCCTTTTAAATACGTGACGTTACTTTGTAGAATTCTGTTTTCACTTTGACATAAGAGCGTTTTTGTAAATTCTTCTCAAAAACATCACATTAAAATGAACACAATTCAATGTTAAAAAGTAATCAAAATGGAAAACTTCCAAAGGGAGGTGAATACTTTCCATAGGTACTGTAAACTGTTGGTGATTGTTTTTCTTTTACCTGGTATAACCGGTTGCATGCTGAAGAGCTGAGCGTTGTGCACCTCCATTCGCATGGTCTGTTTGTTCAACACCCCAACATAATATCTAAATAGACAACAAGCATCACACTTATTAATCCTTGTCAAAGCGACAGCAGCCATAACATGTCAAACCAAGCTACATTCACCTACTTGCAGAGACTGTTGCACTTCAGTGATCCTGCTCCAAAGTTGTGTCCAACATAGGACATTCTGTCTGATTCAGCAACCTTGAGAGAGGAAAACACAAGAGACAAATCAATGAAAATACTGAGAGTGGAGCAACACAACTTAAACAGGTGTAAAGACAGTCCGACATCTTCCTCACCAGTAGCCGCCTGCTCTTTTTTCTTGGGTTAGTCTCATCTGTGTTCTTGTACATCGAGAAGTCCAGTCTGTCTGCATTTTTGACGCTGCCATTCGAAAAGCGGACTGTGTGAAAAGCAAACATGTCAACATACTTATGATGGTACACACCTGACCAGACGTAGCAAACACAATCATAACGGTAAAAGTCTCGTCGTGTGGACTCCAAAGCACAATAATAATACACGTGGGAGAAAGCCTGGACACTCAACGAAAAACTACAGCTAGCGCCCACGTGTGTAATTTACACGGATGTCTAAAACCAGCAGCTGAGCACAACCAAACATTACTTGTCATTTTTAGAACTAAACGTTTATTCAATAAAGTTCTGACATGCTACAAATGTGAGACAGTTACCTATAACTGCTTTGTCGGCATCTCTCTCCTCTTCACAGCACACGAACAAGCAGGAGGCAGCCATGACTGTTGTCGTCAGGCATCTTCTTCACTGACGTTTATTGTCGATTGGCAAAGCTGGTGCATTACCGCCACCACGAGGTAGAGAGGGTGAATTACCATGTCCGGTATTACCTTAAAATCATAGATTGCAAAAGAAATAATTAAATAGGAAACATTAAATAATATTATTTAATACAAGAAAATATTTAATGAATCACTATTCTAAAAATGATGTGGTCAGAATACATTACCATTCTCTAAGTGCAAGTAGTTTGTCGAAAATATGAGCTATGATTTGATTTTTTTCCCAGAATGTCTGTTGTTTATTCATAACGGTCTGAAATTTTTTCATAATTTTTCAGTCCTTATATACATATTTTTTTCTTTTAAAAAACAGTAAATATCTGAATATTTTCGACTGATTTAAATATACATTTAAATACAGTCAGGAAACACACTATTGCAGGGTAAATAGGGTTCATAATAACACTGTCTATAATTGACTGTACATAATATTCAATGAGCGGTTGTGAGGTCGCAGCAGCGCCGCCTTGTGGTGAAGCTGTGCCGCTGCAGCTCTTCACCTCGGCGGGGTCACGGACATGGAAGTGAAGCACAGCGCCACCCTGTGAGTCTGCTCGGAAAAACCGTCTGAGTGCGGGGAAATTATGAGATATTAGAGCACATGTATGTCGCTCCCGGATAATGCCTGGTAGCCAGTCGTTATTGTTGTCTGTGCCGGTTGCTTTATGTGCCTGTGGCTGGGCGGTGAGACGGACAGACGTGTCCGGCTGTTTGAGACCAACGGTCACCGTGACACCGCACAGCCACACGGGCAGCTTTCGGCCCAACAGCCGAACCGTCCGGTAACTGTCTAACGAGGTAGCGAGGGGCGTAGCAGCGGAAATGTTAGCTACTCATAGCGGCATTTGAGGGGACATTTTGTGGGGAAACGGTGTTTGGATATAAAGAAGCGGGTCTATCCTGGTGCCCGCATGCCGCTACTTGTGCTCTAGCTAGCAGGACATTTGCTGGGCTGTAGCCAGCTAACTTTAGCCTCTCTGATCAGGGCCCTGCTCTGCTTCTTGATACCTGCATTTTCGGAAAAAGTCAAGGTAATGTTAGATACTTCTAGCTCTCTGTTCTCACCAGTGTAATAGTAGAATGCTTTTTTATGCCACTAACATTAGCTAACTAGTCGTGTGTTAGCCAGACTAGACTTGTACAGAGAACACGACTCCGGAGCTTCTGTGTTATCAGTGCACTTGTAGTGTTTACTACTTGTCTTAAACATAAGTAAACAGTTCGAGCACCTTAAGTGCAAGCTTTTTCACAATAAGCGACTTTACAGCAAGGGCTTCAACCCACTGGAAGACACTGATCCCAGTGCACATTGGTTAATAATTTTATTAAACTTATTGTAGGCCCTCACCCTAGCACCACAGCATCCTGCTTTTCAGTCAGTGTTGACAGCACTGTGTCAACACAACATTATCAGCACCTCCTCAAACAAAACTAACTCATGTAAACCATCTTCATCTGTGTAAATCCTCACTAAAAACCCCACATTTACTTCCATCTATTCCACCCTCATCATCATACAACTGTCCTTGGAGCATCGCTTAATGTCTGGATCAGTCACCTGAACAATGCCCTGTTTGTGAAGTCAGTGAATCATCACAGTTTCCCTGAGCTCCAGGTGATATCGTAGAGTTGCTTGTTATGTCCAAGCAACAATTCAAAAATTCAGAGAAACACAACTTACAGTAACAAAACAGAGAAAAGCAGCACAATTTAGAAGCTGTAAAAATGCAGATGTTTGGTGTTGATTCATGTTCTGCTGATCGATTAATAATTTCAGCTCTTTAAAAGTCATTTGCCACATCTTCTGCTTGTTTACACCTGCAGGGCCATGGATTTCCCGGGCCACTTCGAGCAGATCTTCCAACAGCTTAACTATCAGCGTGTCCATGGGCAGCTGTGCGACTGTGTCATTGTGGTGGGCAGCCGACACTTTAAGGCCCACCGCTCAGTGCTGGCAGCTTGCAGCACCCACTTCAGAGCCCTGTTCACTGTTGCAGAGGGTGACGCTAGCATGAACATGATCCAGCTGGACAGCGAGGTTAATCCCTTATCAGTAACAGTGTCAAAAAAATTGATAATTGATATTGACAATGTTTTTATTGATTCTATTGATGCTGTGTTGCAGGTGGTGACAGCTGAAGCTTTCGCTGCTCTGGTGGACATGATGTACACGTCAACACTGATGCTGGGGGAGAGCAATGTCATGGACATTCTTCTTGCAGCCTCACATTTGCACCTTAACAATGTAGTCAAAGCCTGCAAACACTATCTGACCACCCGCACGCTGCCTATGTCCCCCTCATCCGACAGACCCACCCATCACCACCCTCAGCAGGAGCAGCAAAGACACAGGCAGCAGCAAGCAGCAGATTTAACGGTGAACCCGACTTTAGCAGCTAATGCTAACCTTGCAGCAAATGCTGCCACATCAAAGTTGCAGCGCTCCTTCTTGCTGCAGCAGCTGGGGCTTAGCTTGGTGAGCTCTGCTTTGGGTGGGATGGAGGAGGACGGGGTGGGAAATGTGGTCGGCAGCAGAGTGGTGGAACAGAGAGCCTCCTTCCCAATCCGACGTTTCCACAAACGTAAGCCCTCTCTTGCCCTGGGGCTTTCAGAGGAGCGACCCAGACAGAGGCAGCGCCCCTCTGCCCCTAACCTGGGGTTGTTAGGAGAAGAAGGGGTAAATGCAGAGCGAGAGGAGGGAGCGCTTCTGTCCCCGGACTCCCACAAGATGGGAGATGAATCAAAATTAGACACTGCAATCACTGGGTTAGTAGCAGTGTCTCAAGATGATCCTCAGATGCCCAGTCAGTCAGACAGTGGACACTGTGAGGGGGAGAACTTGGGGAGAATGCAAGGAGGGGTGAGCAAGGAAGAAGACATGGATGAGCAAGATCACCAAGACAACAGAGCAGGGGTGAAGATAAAATCAGGAACAGAGGAGGAGGCCGAAGAGGAGGAACAAAAGGTAAAGTAAACTTCTATTATTTGTGAGGAAAAACAGCTGCTGCCATTGACATGTCAAAAAGCATCACCGTACTATGACAGAAATAGAGAGGAAATTGCCTGTGATAAAGTTAGATGCTAGAAAAGCATCTTTCTAAGGCAAAGCAGTCCATCACTTAGATGGGGGGAAGTCAAGAGATTATTATAGAGTAGATGAGGTTGCTCTTGCAGAGAGACTAAGGCAAGTGTGAGAACTTTCCTAACTGCTCCTGAACTCTGTAAATCACTAGTCGTAAAAACAAAAACAAATCATGTTAAACTCCAGTAAATTGGTACCCTTAGTCGATTATGTGGTGAACAGATTATTAGTCCTCTGAACCCCAGGCAGTTTCTGCTACATTTTACTCACTAGATGCTCCTCTTTTTTGTTTTGTTTTGTTTTGCTGCAATGTGAATTCCTGCACCTCTATGGAAACAGCATAACCATGACTAAAAATAGAAATAACTCAGAAATCTCTTTGGTACAATACAGCACATTTATAGTGCCATAAATCATGAAAACATTGTGAAGTTGTATTTCTTTGATTTTTTATTTTACAAAAAATGAAAAACATTTTTAAAGTACGCACAGGTGCTATCAATGCTGAAAATAATGGTGGCTTTACTTAATTTAGATATTTACTACCTGTATTTTTAATCTTTTTTCATACTTGTCTCCTATATAAACACTCTTTGTAAACACAGCCAGCAGTTTAGCCCAGTTCAGCCAATAACTCTTCCAGAGTCCACAGTATCTCTGGCAATTTCTAAAATGAGACATGTAGAAAAAAAGTGTTTTTTGATAGTATATTGCGATTTTAAGCTTAGATTTGAATACTTTTTCTTGGTCATTTTTTAAAGATAACATGCTTTTCCAACCTGCTCGCAGATTTTTGGGTTCAGAAGGTTAATTTTGTGTTAACATAGGTATTGTTTAGTTTTATGGATTAAGGGAACATGTTTAAACTGCATATTCATTTTGAAATTGGCTTCTTAAAGACCAATATTTCAATTTTTTTGCTTTACACAGGTGGTAGTTAAACGAGAGCCCCTAAGTTCACCTGAGCCAGCTGATGAAGTCAGCGATGTGACATCTCAAGCAGAAGGCAGTGACCCAGCTGAGCCTGGGTGCCAGGAGGAGGAGGAGAAGGTGGAGCTGAGTCCAGAGAGCAGTGACCGCAGCTTCACCTCTGAACCCCAGCCCAGCTCAGACTCTCTGCTCCAGCCCAGCTCCCAGCTCCTCCTCAAGAGCGGCATGGGAGGCAGCAGTGGAGTTGGAGCAGGCTTTGCGTGTAACAGCGCACTGAGTGGGAAATCTGGTTTCAGTATTTCCAGCTTTCTCAGCCCAAAGGATTTTGCAAGTGGCACATCAGGGCTGGTTGCAGGAGAGGATGACCTTCCTAATACAACAACTGGAGATGCAGTAGCACATCATTTTCTGCTGAGACAGGAAGCTGCTGGGCCATCTGGCTCTGCTTCTTCTGCTCTTCTGCAGTCAGGTCCGCTCAGTGGTGAGAGTAGAAACAGCTTTGGAGATAACCTAAAGGCTGATTCTCTGTTCCTTCGCCCTATGCATGATAGTTTGGGAAACCCCAGAGGAAGTGCAAGTGGAGGACGTGGAGGAGTAGATCCTTTTGGTTTGGACTTCCAGCACTCTAGTCTGGGGCTTCACTCTCTCGGGCGACCTTCAAGAGGAGCGGGAGGAGCAGCTACTACAGCGCTGGGTTATCCAGGCTACAGGCGCATTGCTCCAAAAATGGCCACTGGCATGGGAGGAGAAGAAGGAGTAGGTGGAGTTCTTCAGGATGCTGCCTCTTCTTCCTCATGTCTGACAAGTCCCCTGCTTCTCAACGAGAGTGGAGGGTATGAAATGAACAGTGGCAGGCCTACCTCCCTCCCTCCACAGCTTACCAGAGCTTCAGCAGATGTTCTTTCCAAGTGTAAAAAGGCGCTCTCGGAGCACAATGTCCTGGTGGTTGAAGGAGCACGAAAATACGCCTGCAAAATCTGCTGCAAAACCTTCCTCACCCTGACTGACTGCAAGAAACACATCCGTGTCCACACAGGAGAGAAACCCTACGCATGTCTGAAGTGTGGGAAACGCTTCAGTCAGTCCTCACATCTATACAAGCATTCCAAGACCACCTGTCTGCGCTGGCAGAACAGCAACATGTCCAATGCCCTGCTGTAGGGCGGAAGTGGCTAGCGTGGGGCGATACGATAAATACGCTGGCAATCAGTGATAGGCTGAGGTTAAAGCCTCCAAAAATGCTGAAGATTTTCTGAAGCTCTGACAGAACAGCTAGACCTGACCATCTGTTCTGTCCCAACCAACCAGTCCTGATCACAGACCAAAGATAAGGATGATTATGTAATTAAACATTTTCTTTTCCAGGACGTACAATTACTATTGAGTTGCTGAAAGCTATCTGAAACACATTTTGACTGTAGAAAGATTATAGGGGTGCAGGACATGCAAAAATTTATTTCTGTGGAGAAGCACTGATAGTTCACCCTGTGTACTATTGACAGTGTTGTGTTTTGAAGAGAAAAAAAACAATCGTAGGACCTCTCCTCATTAAGTGAAATTTTGTTCTGTTGAGGTGATCCTTTAGTGCTGATTCAATCCTATTCAATTCAGTTCAGTTCAATTTTATTTACATAGTGCAAATCCACAACATATGACATCTCACAGCACTTAACAGTAAGGCACAGACCTTACAAATTATAAACATGATCTATGGTTTGTGGTGTGTGTAAGAGCAAATTTGAGTCAGTCTTTATAACACTCAGAGTGTTTGCAGATCAGAGGCAGCTCTGCCGAATCAGCACTAAGAACTGATATCATGTAAAATCTTGTACCTGGATATTCCATTGCACATTTGTAAAACATGTAGCAGCATCCCACATGAGTTATCCCAACCGTTCATATTGACTGTGCCTTGTTTTGTGCAAGGGCCGTCATATAGACTGCGGACATCTAATTCGTAGTTTGGGTGCCAGATACCTTTTATAAAATAACTGATGATTGTGTGCTCATGATGTTTAGAGATACTGTACAAAAAGGAGGGATACAGTCAGAGTCCAGCCTTTGGCACAGGCTGAGGTATAATGCTGAAATCTGAAGATGACAGAGAATCTAGTGTTGTATGAGCATTTTCATTCTTTTTTATGCAATGGAAGTGTCATGAACAGAGAAAGTATGATGACCTTTTTTCTCTTTTTACTGGAGTAATGACATTTGAAGTATTTGGCATTCGTTACCAGGAAATGAGCAACCAAAAAAACTCTTTCCACGTTCCTCAATAGCTGATTATGGATTTTCATATATATAAACATACTCAAATTAATGAGGGATATTTGTAGTTGCCTTTCAGTCCAAGCACCTTTGAATAACCATCACTGAGAACGCTTCTGCACTCAGTTAATGCTTAAAATATTTCTGATAGATGGCAAACAATTCAGTTTGTACTGATGGGGCCTTCACACTTCTTGTGACTATAAGAGCAACTGCCTCGCTGTGACACTGTTATATTTGTTGTTTGTCATGTCAGGTTTTGGGGAAATGGGAAACTGAAATACTCTAACCTTGCTCCAATTTGTGACTTAGCTGTTCACCTTCAGATTAAGTTGTATTGTTAAGGGGAGCAAGATATCTGAGCAATTAGGAGTTGGGAAAAGTGTTAGTTTGCACCAAAAATTCTGCATTTACTGGGCCTTGCGTTCTATTTTTGAGAAAACTAATAGGTAATATTTCATTAAAGTGCCATTTTAATAGCAGCTTGACAGGAGTATATGCTGTATATACAGCTTAATTTTTGTTGCAAAACAGTTGTGACTTCAGTTTTAAAAGATCTGGCACTGCACAACTTTCCCTACTTACTGGTTACTGAACTTAAATGTTTTAAAAAGTTCAGCTGTGGCCAACAAGCTAACCGACCGTCCACATATTGCAAAGTTTCCCTGGCAGCTGGGGTTCCTGTGTGTTTATTAAAAGGGCAGTGAAGTTGTGCTGAGGGGCAGGAGTTCAGCATGTGTTGAAAAAATGCTTTAGAAATGTAAATATTGCACATTTATGGTCAGTTTCATAATTTTTCTCTTGATAAGAGGCAAAAAAACTCATTAAGAAGTAAACATTGTGTAAAAGTTTGCTACTGTACTTGATATGAGTGCTTTATACATGTCTCTTTCTACATATAATGTTGCATCTGTTACAAAAGCACTTAGACAAATCAGTCTTTTTTATAACTAATATGTTTACTGGAATGTTGAACCTTGTAAAAACGTTGTTGTACTGCAGTTATCCTGCAAAGTCGAAGTTTCTTCCTTCTGTCATAAGTATGAAAGCCAAGAGTATAACATTTTTGTTCTTTAGCAAGCAGTCCATTATGCAGCATATCTACTTGTCTAAAAATGTATCGTTGAAGGAGTATTTCACAGAAGGATAACAGAAAAACAAAGATTTTTATGGGACATTTTGTCAGTTGGTTCTTATTAATTTCAGGAGTTTTAGCTGTTTTTTTAAATCTATGTAACTGTATTTTACCGTCTACATGTAAGTTGGCAAGTGCTGTCGTATACTGTAAGTTTGACAACTGTGTTTCAGTTAACGATTTGTGTAAGATTCAAGAATAACACGCTGAGAAGAAAACTAAATTTGCATCTCACAGAAAACACCACCATATCAAGGATTTTTACGTCAACCTGCCCGACTTAATGCAGGTTGCAAATAAGAGCAGCTTCATGGGTCGGCACTTTGTTGATTGAAAACCGTGTTCACGCAGTGTTGTAGGGTTCTGTTTTAGTGAACTGAGATGAAAAATGTAACACCTTAAATACATGTTTGCCTTTTTGTGTACTTTATTGCTTGATGTAAAGTGGCATCTACGCTGTCAGTGAGACATGGTCATTGCTTTCATTCCTAGTTGGCACCTTATCTTACTGCTGAGTCATTACACTGTTAGCCTGTACAAAATGACACTTTTATTTCACCTGTACGTTAATGGATAATCTTTGCATTTTGGTTCAGAAGGAAATTTGCCTCGTTGGTTGTTCTCCCTGCAAACATAAGCTACCCTACTGTTCGATCTGGAATTCCTGACATTATGGAATCAATAGTAAAGTCATTAAAGTGTGGCTACAGAGTTTAAAATGACCGCTGATGGTTGAATCTCAAATTTGACATCTGTTCCTCTGTTCCTTACTCATATGCAGTGTCATCTCTAGTCATGGAAATTGGTATCTTTGATGCCTTTTTAAGAAACGGAGTCTTTGAGGTGGTGAAGCAAAAGAGAGATGTCCACGAAAATGGCTTCCATGTCTCACACAAAGGCTTGTTAGGAATTATAATGGTGCTGTCTGCGAAAACTTGTATTAACAGTTGATGTGAATCTCTGAAAATTGCACTGACTGTATAACGCCCTGTATTAATATGCCAGATTTTTTTTTTTTAAATATGTAAAAGGCCTAAAATTATTATCAGAGTCACTGCCTTATGCCCTCTAGCTTGAAAAGCCGGGCTTTTGTTGATATGCCAAAACTGAAGGATTTCTGTGTTTTTTTTCTGTGTAACTCACGTAGTGTAACCATGAGATGACTGTTTGTCTCGTTACTGTTGAAGACTATGAAGATTGTATAGTATGTTCAGTTGTTGTATACTGAATAAAAACAAGATGAAATTCAGGTTGCTATTGACATTTTTATGAAATAGGAGCTGACAGAGGCTTTACAACAAATAATGAACGTGTTTGTACATATCTGACTGAAGCATCGAAAGTCACTCCCAATACTGAATGTAATGGATTTATCTCAGTCCTATAAAGAAAATTTAGATACGAGAGTAGAAGTAATTGTTCAATTTAATTTTTTGTTTAATTAGTTCCCAGAGTGGAACCAGGTTCTTCTTAAAGCTTGAGCTCTTTGATCATCGGCTGACCCCGCAGGCCGAGGAGGAGGTTGTTTGCTGCCAGACTGGACATGGCGTTACGGGTTGAATACGAGGCACTAGCAATATGTGGAAGAATCACTGTGAGGGGAGAGAATTAGACAAAAGTTAAGAGCAGAATGGCCCAACAGGAAACTACTTTACCAACTACTTCAAGGCAGCTGATGTCTGACAGACTTACCGCAGTTTTTGAGAGTAAACAGTGGATGGCTGGTGGGCAGGGGCTCAGGGACAGTCACATCTAATCCAGCTCCTGCTATCTGCCCAGTGGACAGAGCCTCATACAGGTCTTCCTGGTTCACCACTCCTCCTCTGATGCAACAGAAAGAACACAATTTCAAACACATGCAAGCACATGTGTATTTCTCCAGACACAAACTGAAATGATCAGTTGATCAAAGCAACAATTATTAATTAATTTATTTGGTCTTTTTTTAGCTTGTGTTCGGGGTTAGGGCAGTCGTACCTGCTTGTGTTGATAAAGATGGCGTTGTTTTTCATCTTGGAGAAGAGATTCTTGTTGCAAATCTCCTTTGTCTCCGGTGTTAAAGCACAGCACACAGCCAGGAAATCTGACTGCTTTGCCAGCTCATCAAAGGACACTAAAACAAGACAAAGGGTCACTGATGTTACTGCATTACATGAAAAGTCTGACTGTTGTCTATATGTATGGCTGCTATAATTTAGTTCCCTACTTGTTCCATTAACATGTCAACAGATGTGAAAGGTCAAAAGAGATAAAAATGACCTTTGCTTTTCAAAATCCAGTGCTTTAAGGTCCCCTTAAACCCGTCCCTCATCCTCCTCGTTGACAGAGAATCCATTGTGTATGGATCATAACATGCAGGCTGAGACCTTCTGAGTGACCGTGAGTCCATCACTTACCATATTCAGCATTGATGGCACTGGCCAGCTCAGGCCTGGGGTCCACGTCTGTGTAGATGAACTTCTTTACTTTGAAAGGTGCCAGACGCTCAGCGATAGCCACGCCTTCAAACCCGATAGAAAACATCAAATTTGTTTATATTAGATTCAACTTAATGAAAAAGAATGCAAAAGAATAGTGTCATTTGAAGTAAGTGTTTGTAAAAGAAAAGAATATCACAACATCAGTGATGCTATATTTTACTATATGTACAGTTTTAATGGCATTGGAGAGCAATATGTAAAGATAATATACACTGTTTACGGTATACTAATATTATATGAAGGGTACAGAGTTGGAAAGAGACTGATGATGTGAATTATATGCTTACCAATCCTCCCTAAACCAAGAATACCCACAGTGCTGTTGGCCAGCTCATGTCCACACAGCCACAGAGTTCTCCATGTGCCCCAGCCACCACTGACACAAGTGAGAGACAGAATAATGTATGTACACTCTGACAGAGAAAAAAAAGGGCTTGTGTTTGCAGAGTTTAAATTGCATTTGTGGGGCCCATGTGTGTGCGATTGTGTATAACATTACGTCTTGGCTTCATGTGTGGCTTCTATGAGCCTTCTGGAGGTTGTGAGCAGCAGAGCTACAGTCAGCTCAGCAACAGCATCTGTCAGAACGTCAGGGGTGTAACCTACACGGATTCCTCTGCAGGGAAACACACAGACATTGCACGCAATTTTAGACATAAGTTTCAAATGGTGTTTACATACTTGACACTGTTTTTAATGGGAAACCACTATAAGTAAGTTTAGGTACATGGGAACCGTATTGACTTGAATGTGTAGAATCACCTTTTCTTCAGCTCCCCCAAAGACAGATGATCAAAACCCACTGACATAGTACTAAGGACCTTCAGGTTTGGACCTACAGGAGTATGTCACACACACATTCAAGCAAACACATGCATAAACAGACCAGATTGTCATTGCATTTAGGTTCATCAACTGACTCAAAGACTACCCTCAGACCTGCAGCATCCAACAATTCTGCGTCGATCTTTTCAGTCAGGACACAGAGCAGAGCATCAACGCCTTTGACCTTCTGAAGCAGCTCCTTCCTGGGCACTGGGTCATCTGAGTCCCACTGCTCAAACTGCACCCTGGGGAGACAAGAAGCTATGAGTCCGCACCTAAATCAAATTTAAAATTTCACCCTCAAAGGGATATTGAGTGGACAGAGGTTCCAAAAACATACACAAGCAATACAAAAAATACAACCAAAATCAATAAAAACAGGCATCCCAGTAAAAGAAAAGCAACAATTGGAATATTTCAGGGATTCTTAATGCAGATAAATCCTAGATATGCAGCAATTCTAACTATATGACCTATATTCTAGGTCTCCATAGAAATACTGGGTCTTTAAGGCCCATTGGGACATTCGATCAGATCTTTTGTCGGGGAATACCCTTTAGGCTACCATTCTTATCTGACCAACCTAAAGGCAAACATGAGCAGGGCTGTTTACTCAAAGTAAATGATGAACTTTACAAAGCAGACAAACTACAGTAGATTATCCCTGTCAAATTAGCTGCAGCAGGCGATTATTGGTCTTAAAGATGTACTATATAAAAATCTATTATTTTAACTGACTTAACAAGACGCTACGACTCACTGTCCTGATTCCTTGAGGATCTTCAGGCCCTCGGGTGGGATCTGTCGGGTGACATACACCCGTGGCAGGGTTGACATCTCCCTCTGCACTTTGCTTGTTAGACCCCCAGTGACTTTCAAAGGAGCAACGGCGATCCCCTGGAGCCGACGCAGTGCCGTACGACTGCACCACATTGCAGAGAGAGAGTGTGTGTCAGCTGGATGAATGTGGTACTTTGGAGTTTAGAGACCGTTGTGGGCCTGTGTAGGATTCTGGCTGTAGTTCAGGGGGAGGTTCCTGTGGGAGTTCAACCAATATGATGAAAGGGTGGGAGTCTCTGAGGTCTGAAGGTGAGGGATACTTTTCCCAGACAAACTAAAAACAAAGTCACCGAGTCAAATCCTTGTCCAGGATTACATGAAAGTAGAGGCACGTTAAACTTCACATCAGATGAAATTCTAAACACACATGCATGGGCCTAACTAGACTCTCGCACAAATGTATTAAAGGCAGCACTAGACTTGTGTTTTCTTCACATCAGTGCACAAAATTGGAGTCAGAGGGATGTAAATGTTTCACTTGTCTGTTGACCTTTGTTTCTTTAAACAGGGGAGGACTCAAACTCTGTTTTGTAAGTTCTGTTCTGTTCCTCTGGCTGGGACTGGTTCAGCAGTCTCGCTTTAGTTTCCCAACTGGAGTTTATACAATGTTAGGAGATCAGTCACACAAGTGAGCAATGATATCCAAACACAGGCGCACATACTGCATTAAACAAAAACAAATGATACCAAAAAATCTACAATCAACAACTAAATGTTACCAAATGAGTAATGTTTACAACTTAAAAACACACTATTAAAAATAAAGGAAATCATAATTTTAATTATTTCAAATTGTTTATTATGAGTAAATTGAAATATGACCACAAATGTCTTTGTCTATGTGAAAACAGAAGTAAAAAACACAATACTGCTATATCATAAATTGTCATTGGAGGAAGTAATGCCACACCTCAAATTAAACTGATGAAGCAACTCGTCATCCAGAAAGTCAGAAATCAGGCAGTCTTTTCTGTCTTGCTTTCAACTGGACAGACTTCTACTAATGATAACAGTGTGTAAAATGTTGCCGTATTGTACACAACCGACCTTTCATAATTTGCCATTCTCTTTTGTTTTTCCTTAATATACTAGATAATGTAGTATATTATCTATACTATATTATACAGTATTCGCTGTTTACTTGACTTGCACCATTTGCTCTTCAATTTTTTTCTTCTTTAAAAATTTAAGTTTACTTTTATTTACCAACACCAAGTCAGTTTCTTCATATGTGAATACCTATTAAAAAATTTTTAAAAATTAAACGTTTTCTGATTCTGTTACTAATAATCGTTTTAAAAGTGTTTATGTATTAGACAAATGATTAAATTTGTAAATTCAGACGCTAAAATTTTTCCTTTGTAAATTTCCACCGTAACTGACTCCATAAGTGGGCTATTTTATATAACACTAAAATAAGTGAGATATGTTCTCAAACACGGTCCTGAGAGGTCCTGTGAAATGATTGGATGGCTTTGGTCATGTGATAGTGGTAACCCGGAACCACTCCTAGTTTTTAACCAGTCACAACCATAGACATATATACGTAGACGCCGCATTGACTGCTGCTGCCGATTGGAGCCGACGTGCCTACGCGGCGGCCATCTTGGTGCAGTACCACTCGCCCCTACAGTGCATTACGTCTATAGAGGAATGACATGTCTGCACTATAAAAGTGATCATAAATCGATCAGTTGTCAACATGTATTGTTTGCTACAAACGTCAGACATGGAGGACGGACAGGCAGACATAAATAGAACAAAATCAAGCCTGAAAATGTTTAGATCTTTATTCAGAGAATTGCTTGTAGGTATATATTGCATTTTATTATTATTATTGTTGTTGTTGTTGCTATTATAAGTATATTATTAGATCACTAATATTATAATGTTGCTATTATCATTATAATTTTATTATTAGATCACTATTATTATAATTAATATTGTTATTTCATGATCATTTTGTTATTATCACCATTATAATTATTATTGCTACTATCATAATCATGTTATTATTATTATCAATATTATTATAATTCTTATTGCTATTATCATTGTCATTTTATTTTTATATCACTATTATTATAATTAATATTGCTATTATCTTTGTCGTTTTATCATTATACTATAATAATAATATTAGCATTTTATTCTTATCATTTAATTATAATTAATATTTCTATTATTACCATCATTTAATTATCATTATTGTTATAATTAGTATGGCTATCATCATTATCATTTTATTATTATCGCTATTATTGTGATTAATATTGCTATTATCATTTTATTATTTGAGTTGGGGGATTGTATTGCACTTGTTTTTTTATGGCCATGGCATCCAGCATCAGTGTCCCCCATCCATATTTAGTCTGGTCTTCCTTGCATCTTCTTCCCATCAACCGAAGTCAGCCACCTTTGTAAAAATTTAAAAAAGAGTAATTTAACCACTTTAACCCTTATAGAAGAAACGAAAGAGAGAAAATAGCATATCTGAAAGCACAACATGTTTCAGAATGCGTTATATGATGTGATGATTGATGTGAGCTTTTAGATTGGTCATTTTCACTGTCACAAACATACTCTGCAGGACTAATGTGGTTAATGTATTTAACAATTAGGCAACATGAAGAATACCGTTGCAGTGTATGGGGATGCAGGAGAGGAAGATGTTTAAACTCTCTCCTTCACATTAAGGTTAAAGACACAATACATGTACGTATTAAATACATCCAATATCTATCATTAATCTTCTAACTGGTCAATCACTGCAGTCTAAGGTCTGTTTTTTCCAGACCAGGGACAGTTTATAGATGGAATAACATTGCATTTTAACCAAAATAAGGTCTCAAATTAGTTTTTTCACTAGTGAGCAGCTGTGCAATATGTGAGATAACGTAAAGTGAGCTGGTTATATTATGGGAGTGGAGAGATTCAGTCCGTCCTGTCGGGATTTATTTCACTATTTAACAACCTGCTCACTTAGTATTACTTCTTACGTACACCTTACCTGTGAAAAGTGATTCCACGGGATCTGGTTTGTGTGTTCTGCTCATTTGAACACCCATAAGCGACACAAAAGTCCGGCATATTTTCCAGTTATGCCGGAAAATATGCCGGCAGTTATGCCGGCATATTTTCATAGTTCTTCTGACATATCTTGTTGATATTTTTGACGCCTGGCGTCGGCATCACACTGATCACCAGGTCTCTGTCACTGCGGTGACAGTTGTTAGTCAGGTTGTTTATTGTCTCTCCTTCAACTACAGTTTCTACTGACATGTCTATGTCAGAAGATTGTCTGCTGACAACGTTAAGTAGAATTTATATTTGGGTAGTAAAACCGGCATTTCTAAAACATCAAAGCATCCTGTGTCAAAGCTACATGTGTGCCGTTTGTAACAAATCAAAGCGTTTGGAAATCGGTCAAAAATTCAGTGAATAATTCTACTTTAAGATTGTGGAGTACCTCTGACCTCCATAGACTCACATTCACTCCCCCCTCTGCTAGTCCTGCACCAAGATGGCGGAGCTTTAGGCACGTCCCTCCACAGTCAATGCGGCGTCTACGTATATATGTCTATGGTCACAACCATTCATTCGCTATAGCTCGTTGGGCACACAGGTAGCTGCGTATGATATTTTATTTTATTTTAACAGCAATAAAAACGTTTTTATTCATGTTGCTTGATAGAAATGATAACATCTAAAGCCACTGTCTACTCTAAGGAGTTATTTGTAGCCTAACGTATGTGTCATCACTTTTAACGAGTTTTAACGACATGTGTCCTCGCCACCGGCACCAGGCAGCAATGGCACTCAGTGCTAGCTAGCTGTAGCAGCTAACGTTGAGCTGTCTTCAGCAACCTCATAAATCAGCTAGCCGTATTCAGGTAGCTATGTTCTAATGTTTGACTTTTAGAGGACGTCGCTTGATTGTTTCAAGACTTCCCTTGTCGCGCTGCTGACGGTTGTCAGGTCAACAACACTGCTGACAACTAGAGTTAGCTGGCAGTAACAGTTAGTTAGCCGTATAGCTAACTTACAGCAGGGCGTTGGTTTTAGGTCATTACCGCTAACATCCAAGACGTTTTAAACGTTGGTAATCACTGTTTCTGTTTTTATATTATCAATAGGTGGAGTCGTTATCTTGGAGACACTGAACTCCCCCCCTTCCCCTCCCAGCATGGCTGCAGACTTGATGGAGATTGACGACTCGCTTTATAGGCAAGTCTACCTTTGGCTGCACATCATTTAGTCTAGTGGGGTACTTTCTAATAAATTAGTTTGAAACCACAGATAACATCGTATGGCAGGCAAGCACCACGCTGTGCTTTATACTGCAATCAGTGCAGTTATTGTACTTGGCGCTGCTGTCTTTCATGTTTGATCTCTCTCGCACCTTCTCACACACCGTCTCTTCCTTCCTTTTCTCTCCCTCCAGCCGCCAGCGATATGTACTTGGTGACAGTGCTATGCACCAGATGGCCCAGTCCTCAGTCTTTCTCAGTGGAATGGGAGGACTGGGAGTAGAGATAGGTAAGCAGAACTGCACATTTTTGCGCCACAGGACTGTATAGCCCTTTTCAGACATGCACTCAATTCTGTTACTCTTATGGCAACAAAATGTGTGAGCTTCATGACTGGATGGGCACCCTGGTTACTTTTCTGTAAATCTTTTGACTGTAATCATACTAGGTCGGACCTAGTAATATTTCTTTTCTTTCACGTTTAACTTGGCACAAGTCTGAACTGCATGCCATTACATTAAAGGATTGGCCCACACACTTAAGCTGTGTTACAGCAAATTAGAGAAGGATTTTTACACATTTCAGGACCAATATTAGTCCAAAAACATCACAGAAAGCACAAAGGACAGTTTGTGTGTCAAAATCACAACACACCTTTCTCATTTACTTTGCTCTACAATTTCACATCTGTTAGCCTAAAAACCTCTAATGTCCACAATAAAAGAACTACTGTAATAGAAACGGGCACCAATAGCTGAGGTTATTGAACCTCACCAAAAATATACATGATCTGTTTTTTTCCATAAGACATTAGTAGGAGCTGAAGTTTAGTTTGTTGCTGCCAGCTATTTGTTGGAGTAAAAACTACCTTCTCAAACAGCAGCAGAACCCATATAAGTATCTTGAAAGTGAGAGAGTTGCGCACATTTATGCACCTGGAACAACAGTGCTAGTGACTTCATTAAAAAAACTCTATTTATAAATTATCTCTAACATGAGAAAAGACCAGATCAGGTCAGGCTGTAATGGGAAGTCGCACTGTAGACGTAGACAGGGGAGCTGTCACACACCGAGTCATCATTATTTGTTACATAGCAGCCATCCGCAGGTTGAGTCTTGAGCTCCATCACAGCTGTAGGTATCTAGTGGCTCACACATGTTATTACTTTATTATGTATCATACATTACTTGGTAAACTGTCCAATCTTGTGTAAATGTCAATCTTGCGTGCGTACTGTGTCTAGTTCCCGGTGGGTATGTCTGATTGAAGCTGTGAGCGACATTAATGGAAAAGCGACTTAAGTCTGAATGACAGAATTAAAAGATTGATGAAGCCAGCAAGGTGTTTTTCCATGTCTGAAAAGGGCTTCAGAAGCTTTATGCCACAGTACTCATGTGATCTATCCAGCCAACTGTAATTTAACATGATGCAATTTTGTTTTCACAGCAAAGAACATTGTACTGGCTGGTGTAAAGGTAGGCACGCTCTCTAAATATTATGATTCTCAAACTCCAAAGTGTCGTTTCCAGCATGTTAAGAATCAAATTTCTCATAGCCATAATGTTTGTGTGTGCACATACAGTACTTGTGTATATGTGTGCTCTGTGCATGTGCAGGCAGTTACCCTTCATGACACAAAGCAGTGTGAGACGTGGGATCTTGGCTCCAACTTCTTTATCCGCAAAGAGGATGTTTTGAGCCAGAGGAGGAGGTAATATACACCACAAGGCTTGCCTCTTCCTCTTAACCTCTGACTTTACTCACACTCTGGAATATCGCCCACTCACTCCTGTCCTGTGATCCATCTATTTATGCCCACGTCCTGTCTCCTTTTCTGTGTTTTGTCTTACATGTGCTTATCCATCGTCTTATTTTGCTACAACAGGGTGGAGGCGGTGAGCCCTCGGGTCGCAGAGTTGAACCCTTATGTCCATGTTGACATGTGTTCCTCTGCTCTGGACGACAACACGGATCTAAGTTTTCTCAGAAAGTATCAGGTGAGTCATCGCTGTTCAGAATTTCAGTTGTAAACAAATCTATGGTTCATACATTTTGAAGGGTTTTCTTCCTGTCTGTCAGTAAAATAGTTGTTCAGCAGTCCCACTGGTGATTAAAAATCGTGAAAACACCCAACCCTTGCAGACTAGTAACATGACTGCATACGTTGCTGTTCATTTTTCTAGGGAGAGCAGTTGATGTGGTCAAGTTGAATTCATAGCAGTTCTTATAGTTTCCAATAGAAAATATATGTCATACCTTGAAAATGCCTATAAAAACTCATTAAACCACTCTTGCAGTATGATCCTCTTAACAGCTGTCACTCCAGATGTTCCCAACAGTTATATTTAAATAAGCGCTGGGTCTTCCTCACACCATAGGAATGTTATACTTAAAGGTCAAATTTTAAAAGGTCGTAATTGCCAAACCATCTGTTAGAATTTGATGATACTTCAAAGGGTGATGTATCTAGTGACTGACTGGCCCTTGGACTGTCGGCAGTACCTGTTTGCTTGTTCATTGGTGGAATAACTTAAATTTTGGGGCACTGACATTTGGCTTTAGATTGCATTTAGCATTGGGTCAAATCAGTATTGTTCTCTAATGTGGAATTTGCTCTAGACTGCTGGTAACATTTAGTGCTGTCCCCTGCAGTGTGTGATTTTAACTGAGGCCAGACTGAGCCTACAGAAGAGAGTAAATGAGTTCTGCCACTCACAACAACCCCCCATCAGAGTAAGTCTACAGTTCCTATAGTGGTTATACATTACAGAGCATCAGCTAAATCATGTCTTGCCCGTGGGGAACAGACAAATGGTCAAATATTAACAAAACTGTTGTCACTTTTGTCCTTGCCAGTTCATTGGCTGTGATGCATATGGCATCTGCGTGCGGGTGTTTTGTGATTTTGGAGAAGAGTTCGAGGTGTCCGATCCCACAGGAGAGGAGCCCAAAGAGATTTTCATCCAAAACATCACTCAGGTAACCTTCTAGCATTTAAAAGCTGTGCCCAAAAAGAACAGTTCCCACTTTCTGTAAGAAACACACTGTAACATACACTTTGCAGTAATGCTCACCTGTTTTCTGTGGTCAGCTGGATAGAATATGTTTCTTTCTATCAGCTGTTAAATGTAATGATGATCTAGATGTGTGTGTGTGCGTGTGCGTGTGTGTGTGTGTGTGTGCTGAAAGAGTAAGCTGGACTATCTAAAAACCATTTATCACTTTTTTCCTTTTTTCCTTCAGGATGATCCTGGGGTGGTAACCTGCATGGACAACCAACCCCATGGCCTGCAGACAGGCCAGAGTGTTGTTTTCAGAGAGGTCAGTGGTATGGTGGAGCTCAACAGCACTGCACGACAGGTCTCAGGTATTGTGTCTGCATTGTGGATAACAATTTCACTTCATTAGAGGTTTATTATAATGTTTGTATAACAGTGGCATGCCCAACAGGTCATGTAAGCAAACAATATTTAGTGCTATTTATATGAGGTACAACTCACTTTGAGTATGCCAGCACATGCCCAGCCTGTAACTTCAGTCGTATGTTTTACGAAAGAATCCAACAACTTTTCCAAGAGTATATTTAGTGAGATGTTTTTCTCTATGAGCTCACATAATGGTGTAGTAATCTAATCTAAGGCATGTTTGTACTTGTTTGTTTGTGCACATTTGTGTGTGTATGTGTGTGTTGTGTTTGAATGTGTGTGGCATTAGTTCTTTCCCCTCACAGTTTTGCAATAGGAGACACATCCCAACTACAACCATATGCACACGGAGGTTTCTTTGTCCTGGTGAAAACTCCTAAGACGTACAAATTTGTAAGTTGTCAAAAACTAGTTGTCATATCATCCAGAAATATCACAGTTGGACAAAGTAGATGCAGAAATGTTGTTTAAAAAAAAGGTCTTATTGTGTGTCCCTTTGCGTTTGTCCACTAATGTGTTTCAGGAAACAATAGAGCAACAGATGTGTGATCCTCAGGTTCTGACTCCAGACTTCAGTAAACCAGAGGTGAGAGTTTTAAAGAAATCTGTGAAGCTTGTATCTCAAAGAAAGAATAGTGGGTCAGCTAACCAGCTAACTTTGAGCTTAACACTGGTTTTACAGTGTCATTAGATTGGTTCACACACATTACCGTGGTGAACTATCCCGCATGATTTATGTGGCCAAGGTCACGTTGAATCTACAGCCTACCTCTGAGACATTCTGTCTGTACAGATTTTCCTGCATGCTCAAAACACTTCCTTCACATTTACAAATAATAATAATTGTACACGTGTGCAGAATAGCAGAATCACTTTTTTTTCTTGAGTTTGTCGCGTTGTTAAACAGGTTAGACTAGATCATTCAAAGATGCTTGGTTATTTTAGTTTGAGTTGACCAAACAGTTTCCTCACATTCCTGTTTTAAATCTACCCAACAGGCTCCACTGCAGATCCATGCAGCCATGATGGCACTGGACACCTTCCAGGAGCAGCACAGTAGACTTCCGAACATAGGGTAAATAACATTTCTGTGTCTTTGCTTCTTACTGTCACGTCCAGTCTACTGCTCTATTTTCTGATCTCTCTGCTTTGATGTTTTCAGGTGTTCACAGGATGCAGATGCTTTACTTAAGCTGACTGAAGAAGTGAATGCAACTCTGAAGAGCAAGGTGAGCGTTTTTCCCTTTTTTTTTAAATTCCTGATTTAATTTATTTATCTTGAAGCTGCAACGACGGTCATGCATGCTCTATAATTACACAGGTACAAATGTCATCACCCTGAGTGATCACCCTGTATTTGGCTTTCTCTTCTTTCTCCCAGACTCCCGTAAATACTGAATTGGTGCGCTGCCTGTCGAGGACGGCAAGGGGAACTCTTCCTCCATTAGCAGCAGCTGTAGGAGGTGTAGCCAGTCAGGAAGTTCTTAAGGCCATCACAGGGAAGTTTGCACCCCTGCAGCAATGGGTAGGTTGCTAAATTTGAATCGTCGACTTCTGTTTCAAAGGGGAAATGGTGCCTATTGGCTGTTATGTAGATCACTTTGTGTAATAAACTTAAATACTTTTTTTTCACTTTTCTCTCCCAGCTGTTAAGTTAACCGTATTCTCTCTTTCTTTTTTTAAGTTGTATCTTGATGCCATCGAGGTAGTCAGGCCATTTCAGTCTCTTTCTGCTGAGGAGTTTTTCCCCCGGGGCGATCGATACGATGGATTACGAGCTTGCATTGGTGAATCGATGTGTCTTGAACTACACAAGCTCAGGGTCTTTATGGTAAGATTTGGATTTTCTTAGCATATTGAAAGCAACTATTGAATTATGCTAAAGGTTACGTCTGAATAAACCCCACATTGTTTTCTCTTATAGGTTGGCTGTGGTGCCATAGGCTGTGAGATGCTAAAAAACTTTGCCCTGCTTGGGGTGGGATTGGCCAAGAGCTCAGGAGAAGTGGGAATTTTTCTATATTTGTTTTTTTCCCACTGTCAGACTGTATTTTCCTTGTGTATTTCTGCATTTGTCATTTCTTGCTGGTGTGAGTTTAGTGTAATTTACCATGCCACATATGTCATTTCTCAGGTGTGCATCACAGACCCAGACCTCATAGAAAAGTCTAACCTCAACAGACAGTTTCTCTTCAGACCACATCATATACAGGTGAATCAGTGCTCACTTCCTTATCCTCCTCTTCTCTTGCAATTGTGCACCCCTATGCACTACAGTGCAGATATGGTTTATGTATTAACCACAGTCAGCATACATACTCAGACACATTTCTTTTTGCCTTTTTCTCTTTCTCAGAAACCCAAAAGTACCACAGCAGCAGAAGCCACTCATGACATCAACCCAGACCTGCAGGTGGATGCTCACCTCAATAAGGTGTGTCCTGCTACTGAGAGCATCTACAGTGACTCCTTCTTCGAAAGCCTGAACCTCGTGGTCACTGCGCTAGACAATGTAGAGGCAAGGAGATACGTCGACAGGTTGGTAAAGATGTTCATTGTTCGAAAGACCCACAACAAGCCAGTGTCCATGTGTGATGAACCTAATTAGATTGAGCCCATCTCCTCATTATGCACTTGCTCATGATGGGAATCTAAAAGTTTTTAATTTGAATATTCATGTAAGTTAAAGGTATTTATGTAATTTCCAGCCGCTGTGTATCCAATCAGAGACCTCTGCTGGACTCTGGTACCATGGGAACTAAAGGACACACAGAGATCATTGTGCCAAACTTGACAGAGTCCTACAACAGCCATGTGAGTCTGGAACAGTCTTAAGTTCATGGCCGTGTTTTGTGTTGCCTTTTTTTGGCTCAAATATATTAATAAAAGATACTTGAATTATCGCCATCCCATCAGAATCCTAAAATAGCTTTCCCTTTGCCTCCCAGAGGGACCCTCCAGAAGAGGAGATCCCGTTCTGCACTCTCAAGTCTTTCCCTTCTGTTATAGAGCACACCATCCAGTGGGCCAGAGATAAGGTCTAACCCATTCAAGCGTATTCTTTTACTGCATTACATGCCATCATTTTTCTCATTTTAGAAATATCTGCCACTGCGCTTTCTAATTTTTTTTATTTCGGTTGTCTAGTTTGAGAATGCTTTTGTGCACAAGCCCTCCATGTACAGCTCCTTCTGGCAGACCCACTCCTCAGCTGAAGTAGTGCTACAGGTAACACTTTGTATATCATAAGTCTAGTTCTTAATCGTCAACATATCTGTTGTGTAAATCTGTCCCATCAATGCAGTAAGTCATTCACTGAAACACTGTTTTTAAACATAATTTGTGTGTGCTGATGTGTAGAGGATGCAGGCGGGAGAAAGTCTGGAAGGGTCATTCCAGGTCATTAAGCTGCTGAGCAGACGGCCAAGTCAGTGGGAACAGTGCATCACTATCGCTCGTCTGAAATTTGAAAAGTATTTCAAGAGAAAGGTAATGGGTCTCTTCTTAAAGTTACATATTCATGCCAGTCAGATTGTATACATGTAGGTGCTGCAAGCTCCACAGTTTGTTATGCATTGTTTACATGTTATTTATGGTGTTTGTTTTTTTATGTAGGCCCTACAACTGTTGCACTCTTTCCCCCTGGACACAAGGTTAAAAGATGGAAGTGAGTTTTTGCTAATTGTATGCAGACCTGTAAAGCTATCAAATAACATCATCCTAGTTTAATATGCATAACTACAGTATTAAATGTACCATATACATTTTCTTCCTTAGGTTTGTTTTGGCAGTCCCCAAAAAGACCTCCAACCCCTATTGATTTTGACTTGAAAGATTCTTTGTGAGTATGCTCCTTTATTACTGTTTAAGCCTTTCTCAGACTGGGTTTTTCACATCTAGCCTCACAAAATTCTCCTCTATTCCCATCAGGCACTTCACTTTCATTGTCAGCACTGCCCGGCTCTTCGCAGGGATTTATAACATCCCTTACTCAGAAATGGTAGGCCACATACCCTTAGGTATACGCTCTTTCAAACACACAATCTTAAATCACTGACTGACCGGGCTTCTCTATCTGTCAGGATCTTTCTGAAGAGGCAGTGACCAAGATTCTCTCAGAAATCAAGATTCCTGAGTACAGGCCCTTGGAGAAAGTATGCTTCTTAATTGATATGACCATTGTTTTCTGTCTGAGTCTGAAAACATATTCCTAATCTTGTTGTGGATCTGTCCTTGCCAGTGTATAGAGACAGATGAGACGGCAAAGAAGCCTGATCAGTTGAAGATGCCTGTAAGCAGTGAAGAGGAGAGGGAGGCCATCATACAGCTGGAACAGGCCATCGCTTCTGATAGGGTCACACCAGGTATACAACCAAACACAGGACTTTTAAACAGACATACAAGCTAAAATCTGCAACCGAAGGGGCAAGACTAATGGGGTAGCGAGGTGTGTTGAGCCTAAAGCCAGAGTCTTCAGAGTTGTAAAAGTGGCTTCCTTTAACTTGCAAAATCACCATGGTAACTTATGCTGCAAGGCCAACCTGCTGCAGAGGGGAATGTGTTCAGAGATTTTGAGTTAATCAGTTGAAGAGCTGCCACCTTTCTCACTGAATCTTTGTCTGATGATATCTTCTATGAGTAATATGGAATCTCAGCTGAAGAAATACTCTTACTATTTTTGCAAACCTGTTTAGCCGTACGTTAGTAATGCAACTGAACAAAACTGTGCAGTGACAGTAGTAGAATGTGTACTTGTCCCATTGTCACAGGAGCTGACGTGATGCAGAAAATGCATAAATATGTTTTTATGCCTAATTCTGATTTGCTGCCCAATCTGTTTTGCACTGCTGTACTGAAGGTAATAGAACACAGATTAGAAAACTGATTAGTCTATTGGTGCTCATCACAAAGAATACTCATGCTCCAATGCACATTGAGTGGTAAAACAAATAGATCAAGTCGCAGTATTAACAATTTAACATTCAGTAACAACCAGCATTCAGTTGATAACCACTGTTGTGATTATCTCTGATCATTTCTCTGCCAGCTAACACAAAGGAAACCTGGCTATGTCAAACCTGCTTTGTAGTACACCCCTCTGGAGTGTTTATTTTTAATACAACTGTGTAAATGATTAGAGAACTTTCGCTCTTTTTTCATTCCTGTTACTATCAAATGGATTGATCTATATCACAAACACTGTCAAACTGCTTGTAAAAGTTGTTAATAATGTGTGTTCTTTCACGTGCACTCTGTCAGAGGGCTTACAGATGAGTCCTCTTCAGTTTGAAAAGGACGACGACAGCAACGGTCACATGGATTTTGTCACATCAGCATCATCTCTCAGAGCCAGGATGTACTCCATCGAGCCCGCCGACAGACTTAAGACTAAACGCATTGCGGGCAAGATCATCCCTGCTATTGCCACGGCAACAGCTGCTGTTGCTGGACTGGTGAGAGCATCATTATTAGTCATGTCTACATACTGAGCTTGTTCTGCAAAGACAGTTTAATTTTAAACAATGTTGAACTTTCCATTTCTTTCAATTTCCTATGTATTGACAGTTTAACTTGATGCTAATGCTTCGAACCAGTGTCAGTTGTAACCTTATTTAGATACTCAGATTGGAAAATATTATTGCATGCAGTGAACAATGTGACATTCATTTATACTTTTTTGGTTGTTGATCTGAAAATAAACTGTGCTGTGTCATAAATAGTTGTCAGAAAATTAACATTTTTCTTTTCAAAAGACTTTACAAGTGTTTGATCTGTTAAAGTGAAGCTCATTGTTCAGTATCAAGCTGAATGGTAACTTTTTTGTATTATTTGAATGTACTCAGGTGGCCCTGGAGTTGATCAAGGTTGTTGGAGGCTACGGGTTTGAATCTTTCAAAAACTGCTTCTTTAACTTGGCCATCCCTGTAGTTGTGCTCACTGAGCCCGCTCCAGTTAAACGGACGCCCATCAGGTAGGTGTATATTTTCAGTTTCTCTATCACACAGTCTCAGCATTGCTGTTTTACCTTTGGTGCACTGCAAATGTCAAGTACCTTACCCTCATCACCACACCTTGCTATTAATGCACCATCACGGCACCAAATTCGATGTTTCACTATTATTACAATGCAACATAGTAACAGTTCCATGGTGTTTTTTCTCAGGAACAACATCTACTTCTCCATTTGGGACTGTTGGACTATATTCGGTCATGAGGACTTCACTCTCTCTGACTTCATGAATGCAGTCAGGGTGAGAAACATTTACGTGCATTTTTCAGTGTTTGTATTTAGGTGCAGTTGCCACATAGATTTCTATTGTTTGCTATATTTTTTGTCAAAGTAGATTTTGTTAATAATTTGTTGTGTCATTTTAGGAAAAGTATGGAATTGAACCCACTATGGTGGTCCATGGTGTGAAGATGCTCTATGTGCCTGTGATGCCTGGACACTCGAAGAGACTCAAACTGACGTAAGTGCTTTACTCTGAGCTCTTTCTCCTCATTCTCTTTTTTTGTGACACTAAGAAGTGCCTTCCTGAGTCAATAACGAGTCAGTGTGTGGCTCAAGACCACATCAACAGGGTGGATTAAACCAAATCAATTAGGTCAGCAAATGGTCTCCTATATCATCACACATGTATACGTGGTGCTTTAATGGATTAAAGCTACGCAAAGCACCTACATTTATTTCCATGAATTTGCTTATTTCTAAGATATTTTCCTTACATACTTAAACTAGAATGATTTATCCTTTACCTAAGCTGAAGAAATGGATATAATCTTGATTCTCTGATCTCCCCAGGATGCAGAAGCTGATCAAGCCATCGGTGGACCGGCGCTACGTTGACCTCACTGTATCATTCGCTCCAGAAGCAGACGGAGACGAGGACCTTCCTGGTCCTCCTGTCAGGTACTACTTCAGCCCCGATGGCGAGACGCCGTGACACCTTCCTAGATGTCATCCTCAAACCTCTTGTGTCCTTATTTCCCTTCTTTCATGTAAATTGTTATACCCCCAATAACTGAGGCCAGGGCCGAGAGTTTTCCCTCAGGATGCAATCTGACAAGGGCAAAGCTCTAGGCCCTAGCACAATCCCCCGCCTGTACATCATGGAGCAAGAAAGGCCAGTCATGGTCCCAGTTTTTCTTGCCTCAGATCTAGCCAGTGGAACACAAGGCTGCTTGAGTAGCACTTATAATTGTACCAGTGTACATATATTTTCTTTGTTCTGTTTTCTACTCTGGTGAAATACACAGCTCTGCCTGTGTCGATGCCTTAATTGATGAATAACCTTTTTCTGTTTGTGGCAGTGAGTCTGACTGAAAATATGTTTACAGAAACCTGCGTACTCCCAACACACAGCCCCATTTTTTTCTCATTTTTGTTTTAATTCTGTTAGTGTCTGAAAGGGGGTTTGAGGAGGACTGTTGGCGCAATAAAGATTTGCAGTTGGTAGACATCAGATCTTCTTCAGAGTCCTCTCGCTTTGATAATATTGCCATCTACAGAAGTTGCCAGTTGCAGGCCCTCTCCCCTCATAGCAACCGGTCATGCCAATATGTGTTGTGTAATTTAAAGGTGCAACAAGTCAGTGGACAATGACTAAACCACCAAAGATACTGATTATCACTATGTCTGCAGATGATTGCTCTATATCATGGGGGGATGGATCTTACCCAAACATTCAACAGCAACACATGCTGGCAGCGTCTTGTGATGCTTCATCACAGGTTGATGCACAACTGCTACAGTAAGGCAGCAGTTTTATCACATTGCTCCTGGTCAGTTGCATGAAGTGACACAGCCAATGTGTGTTGCACGTAACAATATGGGTAAAACTACCTAACTGTAGCTGCTAGTCTTACCTACCTTGTTAAATACTTCAGTAATGACTACACTGAAATCAGTCATCATGTTTGGGAAAACAATATGTTCATCATTGGATAAAGTACTGGCATGAGTTCAACGACTGTTTCACACAGAAAAGCCTTATTTTGACAGACATGAAACATCTGTACCAACATCTCGGATCACACTCCTACCATTTAAAATCATTTGTTTTAAAAGAAAGGAATCTTTTCTGTTCATGATTTATATGTTGTATTTGTTTATGGATGTGTGTCTGTGACATGTATTTATTTACTTGTTACTTCTTTTTTGTGTCAAACTGAGCCTGTGTTGATGAGCTCTGTTGAGTCATAGTGCACTGGTTAATTGTTAATCAATAATGAGCAAGTCATCCTAAAACTGTTCATCCAGGCATAGAAATCTCTAATACATTTAGTCCCAATTTAAGGGTGTGGAAAAGGGCCTTTGAAATAGCCTGTGCTGGCTTATATTGGCAATAATGTCAGTGTAGTTTTGAATTTAATCACTAAAATCAAGTTTTGTATTGAGTTTATTGAGGGCCATCTTAAGATAAGCAAGATTTGTCATCTGTCTTGAATAAACTTCTGATCTGAAGCCAAACAGTCAAAACATAGGTCACACAAAATGCTTTCCTGGCATTCTTTTATTTTTCTGCCCATACCAGAGGTGGTTTATTTTTCTTTGCACAGCAAATGTCTACCATATTGACAAGACTCCTTGTGCAGTAAACTTACATGTAAAACAAAACAGTGTTAATGAGTGACAATGAAAATGATGTATGTTCTTGTGACAGACAGCTCAACCAATGGTCCAATAAAATGTGAGATTTCAGGATGTCTTCAAAATTAAAACTGCTGAGTCTCTCTTTTAAAATCCTTAAACTTTCCAACTGGTGCAGACGGTACCTTTTCAGTGTATTACTTTGGATGTCATTGTCTATTTGGAAAATGCATCATTTGTGTTATTGTAAACTAGAAAATAGAGTTACAAATACATTCAGTAGTTCATTTAGTTCTCATAGCAAAACATAGACTGGATTTAAGTTACATTTAATTATTATGATTGAAAAATTAGTTTGTGTAAATGATAGCATCTATAGATCTTCAAGAACACTGAGGAAAAAAGTGCATTGTGTTCAATTTCAATATGACATAAAATTATTATATATCAATGTCCTGCAGGTTCCCCCAGCTGGGTCCCACTTTGACTTTGGCCTTAAGCTTCACATACAGTTTCACTGCTGACTCCATCTCCCTCTTGACTATCTGTGCAACCTGACAGAAAGAGAGTTTGGAATGAGAAAGTCAAATAATTTTTCCCCAAAACATGCCGAAAAAAATGCTGCATGAAATATGAATCCACCCAGTGTTTGAAGATACACTGTGTATCATTCAAACCAACATATTTACCAACCACCACTCATGAACTGACAACCCAAACAGTACGTCTCATACCTGTATGAGGTCTTCTTCTGTGGTTTCGTAGATGAGTTCATCATGCAACTGCAGAACGAAGTAGGCTCCTCTTAGCTGAGAAGTCCCGGCTTTGTGGTTATTATGAGCTGTCATGATGACAGACATGATTAATTGATTTGATGATACAGTGGTCATCCCTGCATGTTGCATTCATGTGAAATGGGAAAGGATCATGTTGAGGTCACCTGAGTGTGTGTGCTGGTGAGACAGTGGAGCTGCAGGATATGTTTTTCGTAGCCGCTTCTGGATGTTCGCAGTGGCAAGTTTAACAATGTCAGCTGCTGAACCCTGTACAGTTGTGTTCACTGCCTGCCGCTCTGCCTGAGTGAATGAAGGATGAAGAAATGGATGCAGACAGCATTAAACATGGAGTGAAACAAAACGTCATCACTTTTATTCACCGATCAGCCACAACGTGCTGACCACTGACAGGTGAAGTGAATAACATTGATCATATTGGTACTATGTGCTGTTCTGCTGGAAAACCTTGGGTTTTGACATCCATATTGATGAGACTTAGACACCCAAATAAATATTGTCCCACAACAAGCACACTCCCTCATGCAAATGAAAATCCCAAATGTCACTGACCTACCCCCACAGGAAAATGCACCCCACCACATGGTAACATCAAACCATCAGGAACATGTTGAGGAACATGATAATGGTCCAACATGTTGATTTGACCTCTAAACTTCCTACACCAAGCTGCTGCAAGCTCCAAGATGCTGATCAAGCATCTACAGAAGGCAGTGGAACAAGTTGGATTGACAGAGGCCCCACTGCACAAGTCAGAGTATCCAAAGGATCCACTGCCAACGTCCTGGTTCCAGATCCCATAGGACATCCTGAGATGTCCTCTTGTCCATGCCCAATGGTTCAAAACATTTTTTGAGCACATAAGGGGGCCCAACACAATATTAGGTAGGCGGTTATAATGTTATGCCTGATCGGTGTATAACTCACACTTTTCAGATAAATTCTGATGTTCAGACTTGCTTACATGAGCTTTGATGTGACCATTGGTGCTGGTGATTCCAGCCAGATATCTCCTACGGCCCATCAGCGTCTGAACGTAGCCATCCTTTATACAGTTCTTAACCGTCTGTTTAAGGAAAGCATTGATCCCTGAAACATAAGACAAGACATGGATATAAATGTAAGCAAGTAACCGTAACTGTGTTTAGAATGGGCCTTCTCAGTATTACAAGCTTTTTTATGTTTTACATATATACAAACAAAAAAAAATCTGAATCAAATACATTTCAAACAAGTACATATGTGTTTATGATTACCAACTCACATCTGCACACATTATACATATACAGTACTTTATATTCATACCTGAGCCCAGGCAGCAATGACTGGCATCAAACAGTGAGTCTGTCCAAAGGTAGCACTTCAGGTCCCGAGCACTTAAGTCCGTGTTCATGCACCATCAAGTAGTAGACAAGTGTGTGTCATGTTGAAATAATACCAGCACACTTCACCGACCTACTTAACCTGCACTTCAAGTGCACTTTTAACACCACTGTTTTAAACCTGTATTTAGAACCAAGTGTATTCCTAATTTCCCCATGTTCTACTGCACTACATTCACCCAGCTGTTGGCTTTAGTTTGCCAATAATGTGGTTTTGGGATCAATAGTGACTAACACATATTAAGAAGTTGGCATGTATGATTCTGTTCTTCTTCACAAGAGTGATAAGATCAATGTCCTTTTTTCAAATACTCTCAGAAATGTTACATATTGCAAAATTTTAGCAGAAACATTCAAAATATTATGTTATATCTCTTAATATATGTAAAGTACATGGAGATGCTTCAACCCATTTAATGTCTATCAAATGTATTACTCCTCTCATCTTTTAAAAGTGTTGTTTTTTTTTTACTGTCATCTAATTGTATCTTATATTTTTATACTTGATCCTACATATTTGCAGCAAATCATATCAGCTGGATTGTGCCATACAGTCTTTGTTGGTAACATGATGCTCTTATCAACCAATAGGCACTGATGAACCTCCAAAGGCTTGCTGTCTTAAAGGACAAGGATTGTGGCAATTACTGTGAATACTTCACCAAAGTAGGCACCTGACTTCTCACTAGTGCTGCAGGTGTGGGTGTTGTGTCAGACCCAGTGTATACCTTTGTATCTGGCTTTGAAACTCTCAATGTAGCAGGCTGCATCGTTCTCCTCCACTCCCATTTGCTCCCCCAAAGACTTTGCTCCCATCCCGTAGATAATGCCATAGCAAATCTGCAAACACAAATACATGTACACCCTGGTGAGGTCACGGGTAAGAATGTAAGCGTGCCCTTGTTATCTTTCTTTTCTGCCTGGTTGTACCTGTTTTGCCTGTTGTCTCAGGCCGTCCTGCACAGATTCTGGGTCGACACTTTTCCACTCAGCAGCGATGCAGCGAAACACATCCGCTCCTCCATTCAGCACCTTGTGAACACACAGAGTGTCAGCCACTTCAAGTTTGTTTACGGATGTTTGATGCATTATGTTTTCTTGCTATTCACTTTATATAAAAAGCCACTGACCTGCAGGAGGCGCTGGTCCTTTGAGAGGTGGGCTAACACTCTTAACTCCAGCTGGGAGTAATCAGCTGCTAATATCATTCCACCTACGGTTCAGTACAGATGGACACAACGGACACAACAGTCTGAGGAAAAAGCTGCTGACAGAAGAGGTAATTACCCATACAGACCAAGTGTATCATCATAGTAACCTGAAAAAGGAACGAAAGCATGTCTCATGCTGACGGAGAAGGCAGGGCCTCGTTCTGCAGGGTCAGCTGTAACTGTGGGCACCATAGAGCGTCTCTTCTTTCTGTAACACAGTAAGAAAATCATTCTAGCAGCCCACCTCAATATATATAAATCCCAGTCATTTTCATTGATTTTAACTCTTGACATGATCAACTCTAAACAAACCTTGTAGAGTTAAGTGTGTCCCCACCTATGTATATACAATGTTTTATTTTTTTTTAAAAATCCATTTTAAAATCTGTTTAAAGTGAAACACAGCCAGATGAAAGATTGGGCTCAATGCCACAAAAAATAAATGAGGTGCAAAAGTTGCCTCCTTATTCAGATAAATATTTATTTCGGATAAATACACTGCATATATTAAATTTGGATTTGACATGTTTAAGTGTTGTATCATAAAAATAATATCCATGTTTTTGACTAAACAACATACCAACAAGATAATACTGGAATGTGTACATACTCCTCTATGCACACACATTTCTAAAACAATTTAGCTCACTGTAAAATGTAGCAAAAATTTGCTCGTGCAAAAAAGCCGGTGTGCTTTAATGAGCCAGAGTGCCAACTGAATTTACTTACTCAGTTCCTAAAGAAAAACCCACAAGAGCTAAAAATAAGGTTCCACTAAAGACGCATGTAAATCATGAGCACTGAACTTTGACCCAAGGAAGTCTTGACCTACCCTGCTCTGCTGCTCATGTGGCAGCCGTCTTGTGAAGTCGGGCTCTCACCCACCACCGTCGGCATGTAGATCTCAAAGTCTTTGGGGACATTCTGTATGTTCGGCTCAGTGAAGCTCACTCTACCTAAAAACAGAATGAGCCTGGTCATTGTATGCTTCCTATTTAGCAAGATTTAACCAGTGATATTTAGGTATGTCTACATGACATTACTTATCTTTGTGTACTGGTGTGTGTTTTACCTGTGGCTGTGTGTGTCTGGGCTATGGGGTATATCCTGTCCATCTTCAGTGGGAGGTGATACTGCTTCTCCCTCTGCAGGGGGAACACCACTTTAGTCAAGGCATTAGTGATCCGCCTCCACTCGAGGATTACACCTGGCAGCGGGTGCAGAGGGCGAAGCTTCTCCAGGACATCCTGATGAGGGAAAAAAATCATCTTAGATCTAAGAAGTCAGTGTGTTGCTTTAGATATTTGTGATTTTTGGGAGTTTAAGTCATGAGGTAGTCAAATGAGAATCAGCCGAATCAACACTGATGTGCTGTTGTGTAGAGGAAGGCATTAGGCACTTCATAGCAGGAGACGTGAAGAAGACATGATATTAACACTTGATTGTGACCGACTGTAAGGAGTTCAGCAACTGATAGCCACTTGTGGTGTGGTGTGGCTCTGAAAGTCCCTCAGAAAACAACAAGCAACAATCCTTCTCTCCATTTTGCGTAAAATATGATTTGATTCATCACACCAAGTTTTTAATTATTCAGAGAATTTCCATCTCCCAAACACACGAAGAATATTTCCACGATGCTGACACCATCATTTCAATCCATTGTAAACACACTTAAATTATCACTTGCATGCTTTATAAAAGCTGAGTAACAGCTGGAATCATTTCGCTGCAAAATGGTTTCACCTTGGTAGTGCTGAACTGCTTTCCAAGTCGTACTCTGCCACCACCTCTCCTGGTGTAGCCCAGAGTCTTCTTACTTTTTGATGCAGTCACATCTCCATTTGGAGGCAGGTGAAGCTCCAAGAACAACACCTACAGCATGCATGGGAGCACATATAAGTTTGGAAATCCTCATCTAACATTGCTTCCACACGTACTCCACTGACCAAACAGCAGATGAATTCAGAAACATAGCTGGGATAGAGAACGTGTCGGACCTGTGCTATGTCGTCGACGCTGGTGAGGGAGAAGCTGTGACCGGCCAGACTGTAAGCTTCTGATTCCAGCGCCGACAGTTTGGCTTGCATCACATGTTTTTGTCTTTCACATTCTTCAACGCTGAAGCCAACTCCATTCAATTCCAACAGGGCCAAACAAACCTGGGAAGGCATCTCTATGTTCCTGAATACATCTGGAATAAACACACACATGTTAAAACAATGTCTGAATACCTCATTTTCACCATAAGTCTTACTGAGTGTGAGCTTTTTTTTACACCTAGTGTGCCATCTTTCTCCAGCATGGCAGTGAGATGGTTCATGACAGCGTGTATGAGCACACTCGTGGACGCTGCCCTGACTCGAGGACAGTATGAATGCGCATTCCCAAGTCCTTCCAGCAGAGATAATTCTTCAGGACAGTAGACAGTCACCATGTTGGGCAGAGTCCTCTCCTCACTGCCAGGGTCCAGCAGCCAGCATGCAACCTTCATTAGACATTTAAAACAAAGTCTGTTTCTGATGTTTTATAAATTAAGAGTCTAAACAAAGCATTTTATCCATAAGGCCACAATGTGCAGAGTGTGTATGTGATTACAGCTTCATTAACATTATTCTGATGGTAAAAGCTTTAGTAGAAATTTAGACAGTCCTGGTGAACATTGGAGCAGAGCTGTTTGTGACTTCATATATTTTTCAGGGTTGGAATGTCAGAAAGCAAAGAAACAAAGAATATTCCTGGCCTGAAAAAGCAAATATTGCTCCTTTTACCAGAAATAACTTCTTGTCGGTGTTTTGCATTACTGTCCACCAGTCTCTGACATTGGCTTGCTGAAATTTTGGACTTCGCTTCCGTGAAAAATTTGTTTGACTTGCAAGATGTCTGAGGGTTTTCTTGCATCTACTGCCTGTTTCAAATTCCCACACAACATTTCAATGAAATTCGAATCCAAACTTTGGGTGATTCCACAACCCTCCATTTCTTCTTATGAATGTTTTTGAACCATATCCTGTTGAAAGATCAGTTCCAATTCAGCTTCAACTTTCAGGCAGATGGCCTCACATTGCCATCAAGCATTCTTTAATATGATAAAGAATTCATACTTGAATCAATTACTGCAAGCTCTCTAGTTCTTAAGGCAGTGAAGCAACCGCAAAAATAACATCAATGCTTTACAGGTGGTTGGAGGTTCTTCTGAAAAACTGTCTACTGTTACTGTGGCCAAACAACTTAATCTGTGATTCACCTTTCCACTAACAAACTGTAGTTTTAATCTAATGTTCTTTTTGGACAGCCCAGACTTTTTCCTAACATGCCTCCCATGCTGGTCAAACTCATGTCTATTGCAGAAGCAGCACAGTTACCTGCAGATCCTGTAATTCATTTTTGGGGTCTGCTCTGGGGCTGAATTTGCTGTGGCGGGCAATTCTGCATAAACTGGTAGTCATTTGAAATGGACACCATTGTGGATAATTTTCCTTGCATTGGAAAGATTGTTTTCAAATAATTTGGAGGTGTATTTAAACCTCTTTCGAGACTCATAGGCGTTTACAACCTTATTTGTGAAGGCCTTTGAGAGCTTCTGTAGATCTTGATGACAACACACACTTCAAAACCAAAGAGAATACCAGACCCTCGGTGTCAGAGGTTAAATAAAATAAGGTACCATTCGTCACTCCCTAACGAGATTGTAATCATAATGTGGGGCCTTTGATTTGAATTTTGTGGTTTGAAGGTGTGTTAAATGATAAATGTATACTTAGTTTTTCCATGCGGCTAAGTTGTTTTATATCTGTTTAAACTATGACTACAAAGTCAGTTTTATGTTTGAGTATACCACCTTTTTCTATAGACACCTTTTCAGAAGATGAGGAGCAAATGCTTGTTCAAATATGTCAGAAAAACAGCTAACAACTTCCCTACGTATAGGGTGCACATGTGATTTCAGTTTTCTCACCTTTGGGTCTTCACAATCTCCCTCCAAGCTGATGCCACAGCTCAGAACCAGCGTCTTGTACACCTGGATGATGTCATATGCCACTGCCACATGCAATCCATGACCAGCTGACTGTCCGCTCAGACAGGACTTCACCTGCTGCAGCCGTTCACTTACTGGCAAATCCTCATCCAGTGGAGGAGGAGCCAGACTGGAGCTCAGACCTGAGGGGCAACAGACAGGCTGAGCTAAGGAGACACTTTCTAGGACTGAGTTTGTCCATCAAAAAGCATGTGTTTGTCTGTTAGTACCTCTGCTCTGCTCTTGCTGCAGGGATATATAGTACGCATCTCTTGCGCCCCAGCAGACAGACAGTCCGATTAACATGAGTCCTTCACTGTTTCTGACTGGGAAACCATTAGCTGTGTTCTGATGAGCTGCTGACACTGCACAGAAAACATGCATGAATGAGGAAACTGCATTCAGAACGGGCTACTTTGGTTGTGTGTTGTAGCTGACGATGCAAAACACAGGCTGAAAAACAAAAAAGACATCTCTGCACAAATACTTGTCAGATGATGTCAATTTAGCACTAAGTGCTTGGCAACCATTTTTATCCAATTTTACTGGAAGTCAATGTGACATTTGTTTAAGTGTTTCACTTACCTCTCTTGTGCTTCCCTCCTATTTCCCCCTCAGGCTGCTGTCTATGTTCCCTCTTTTCACAGGCCAAAGCCAGAGAGTAGCGCTCCTTTGTTTTCCACTCCTTAATGAAAGTGTCAAAGAGGCGTCTGTCACTTGCCACATCTATGACAGAGAAAGTTCCAGAGCTGCTGGAACAGAGCGATGCATCTTGGGAGAGCTGAAGAGTGAAGCCCTTATGGATCTCAGGTGATTCTGTATCAGACAGAGGCTTTGGCTTGGGGGAGGATGGAGCACAATCTCTGGGAGGGATGAGATTGTGGCCGATGGGTAGGGAGGTTTTGGTTTTCGAACTTGAGGGAAGAACAGATTTAAGCTCAGGTTTAGGTAACAGCTTTACTTCTGGTTGAAAATGATATTTAGGCTGGTGATCTGGTGCAGATTTCAGCTGTTTATTGTCAGAAACAGACACAACTGCTGTCAGATGATCGCTGTTTCCTGGGTGAGATTTAAGACATTTTGGTGACTTCCCTTGAAAAAGGCCTAAGGGAGTTGACTGGTTACGGGGCTGAGCGGTAAGAGGCGACTGGACAGATGACGTGGTCAGTTTTACTCTTGGTGTGACGGGTGGTGTTTCCTGAGTTGGGGGAATAAGGTCACCAGCAGAGCCTGGCCTCTCTGTTACGTTCACATTGTCATGTTTTGAGGTTTGTCCCTTTTCAGAGACTGAAGAAACAGACCTTCCGCTTGTTGTGCCCACTTCTGTCTGGGGTATCACTGGAACACTGGGGTGTGTTTGAGTGGCTGTGAGGCCTCCTGCATTGTTTTGCTGATCGGACATACTAGGCCAGCGGTCAAAGATCTCTTGTAAACCAGGGCTGCAATATAAAGGTGTGTTTTGGACATGTGGATGTTTAAAAACTGCATTATCTGACAATAAAACATCCACTTCTTCCTTGTCTTTCCCTCCATTTCTTTTCTTCCCTCCATGTTTTCCAATTTCATTCTCTTCATTATTCATTTCCTGTCTTCCACTTAGTTTAATGTCTTTTGGTGCATTATTATGCTGCTTCATTTCATTTCCATGGCCTTGGTTATTAATGGCTTTATCCCCATCATGCTCGTTTTGAGCTGTCGTCGAAAGTTGTGGCTTTGACTGCTGTTCTTCACACAGAACATTGTCAGTGTTTGGTGGTTGCACTCGTTGGTAGCTGGCCTCTTGCACTTTTTCAGTTCTCTCTGTGTGTTTCAACAACGTCTGCCTCTCCAGAAAATGTTCACCGACCAACAGCGAGTCACCCCACTCTGACAGGTTAAAGGAGGACTCGCCCCACTGGACTGCCTCCTGCTTTTCCGCTTCCTGGTTGGCAAGGAGCTCGCTGCGTCGTCTCTCCTGGGTAGATGGGAGAGGACACCGGTTTCTGACCTCCTGGCTGACAGGTTGGTCTTCGTCTGATTGGTCAGGGATCACACCTGCCAGGACAGGACTGTCATACAGGCTGTCGAACAGGAAGCTGCTGCTTCTGTTGAAACTCTCAGAAGCAGCCTGATTAGCTTCGGGGCTCTGATTGTCAAATGCACCTTCATCCTTATCCGTGTTTTCACCGCCACCTGGACCAGGGGAAATCTGTGAAAACACCACCACAGCTTTTGATTTTTAAACAGGTAAAATATTTGATCAAACAGTGTTCTCTATACCCGACTACTGCATTCTAGATGAGGCCAGTCACTCACCTGGTGGCTGGTGTTAAGGATGAGCTCCATCTGGCTATCTGTGAGAGAAATATTGAATCTTGGAGAGGCTTCATCAGGGCCTTCAAGCCCTGTTCTTCTCTCATCTGTGTTCTCAGCCAGGTCTACGGCTGCTTCTACCACATCCTCCTCTCTTGTCTTTTGTGTTGTTACCAACTGAGCCACCCCTCCATCACTCTCCCCTCTGTGTTGGTGTGTCTGCTGAACAATGATTCTTTCTGTCTGAGTGTCCAATTCAAAGCTGTCACCAAAACTCTCTTCTCCCATTTTAATGCCTCCTTCAGCCTCCTCATTTGTCTTGTCTCCTGTGTAGAGGTCGGGAGATGAAAACTTGTCTGCTTCTTCACCTTCCAGTCTTCTTCTCTTGGCTTCAGGAGAGACAGACAGGGGAGAGTCTAATATATCTGTGTTTGTAGGTGCAGAAACACCAGGAAGAGTTTCTTGCACCGAGTCAGGAGCAGGAATAGTTGTAGTCACCTGACCTGAAGGCACTACATTTTGGACTGAAGAAACTATTGTGGGTTTTGAGTGTGATGTCTGTGCAGCCTCTACATTTTCTTGTAGGCGTTTGTCAGTTTGTATGGACTGGAGGACCTTGCTTAAGGCTCTTGAGTGCTTCACTATACCTGACTGCATAGGAGAGAAAGTAAGCCCTGTGCTGCAGTCTCCTTTTGCTGTCCTTGTGGAAACACTTTGCTGTTGTTCTTGTCGGGATATTGGGGGTCTAAAACGGGGGAGAGGCATTGGAGAATGTGAGGGCTCTGGCTGTGGCTGTGGCAACAGCTGAGACAGGGGGCTGGACACAATCTCAGACAATTCCTGTGTCAGACTCCTTTCGGGAACAAGACAGTTGGCCTTATGATTTTCTGTTCTGGTTGAGGCAGTCTCCTTACTTGTCTCTCCCTTTTTGCATTCTGCTCCTTCTTGCTCTGACCCTGTATTCCCTTCTTTTCTTTTTTTCATTTCATCTGGATCTTCTGTGATATTTGAGTTAAATTTTTTCAACTCTGCTTTTATCGTTTCTTCGCCTCTTTCCACTGGAAGTTCATTGGCTGTTCGTCTGATTTCTGGTTCAGCCCTTTGTTCCTCTGTGGGATCCTCCAATATTCTCTGTAATTCCCTCACTTCAGGTTCACAGTTCCCCTGCTCCCTTGTGGCTTCTCCTTCTTGCTTACCTTTCCTTTTCTTTACTGTCCTCTCAGCCACCTTTTTCTTGGTTTGAAAACTTTCCTCCCTCTCCTCTCTGTGCTTGTCAGTAATTCTACTCTTGATCTTCTTTCCCTTTTGATCCTCCTCTGTGTTGTCTGTCTGGGCCTCATGTGAGCTGAGATGTGAGTCAGATGATGTGTCTGAGTCCCTGCTGTGAACGTCATCAGGGCTGTTTAAAGCAGGAGCCCCGGGAAGAAGCGTTGTCGGGTCCCACTGAACTCCTAACTGGGCCAGGTCTTCTTGAAGAAGGAGCCTTGCCTCAGACAGTATCTCAACCGCCGCTTCTTGTTCTGTCAGAGCTCGTCCACCGGTGACCCAGACACAGTGGAGGCTTCGTCTCTCAGCTGCCTCCATCTCACTCTCGTCCACCGCACGCTTTGAGCTGATGAGGGCAAACAGTACACAACAATGGCTTTAGATCTGGAGTCAGGTTTTCAGGAGAATTTAAGTCAAGTGGGGTGCTGGTCCTACATTTATACTTTTATTTGCAAGATTAGGGCTTAAGAGGGGTTTACATGGCTGTACCTGCTTCTATCTCCTTCACCTTTTCAAAATAAAAGAGGCTAATGCAGTTTACATGGCTGCACAGTCCATAACACAAATTTATTTAAATGTAAATCTTGATTCTAAGTGTCCTACTATTCACTGACTTCTGATTGAATTTTGAACTATTAAATGTTTTAACTCAAGATGGGTTTGATGGTTAACCACACATATGCATGGGGGGGTTACTTTATATATTTTGGTCTGGCAAGGATCTGACTGGTAAAAAAAAAGTTGTCAATTTAAACAAATTTATAGTTTCAAATCAATGTGCTCTTTTCATTAATGCTAATAGTCTTGGAGTGTGATGTGCATATAATTGTTGTCCAGCTGCAAATGTGAGTGCATCAGAATTCATCAGTTGCATCATCTTAAACGATTCAGGTCAATTAAGTTGATTCATTTTGCATTACAGCTCTTCTGTCCTTTGCATTTTGTATCATTTGCAAATAAAGTGCTGTTACTTAGGGGTTAAGTTATGCTCTAAAATTAAATGGTATTTTTTTAAACAAGGTCTTGTTGCCTTATTTAGTTTTTCTACCTTTAATTGGATTCTATTTATATCTCTAAATTTAATAATCATACATGAAACTTCTTGGTCACATTTTGGAATAAATGGGTTTGCATGAAAAGCCTGTCTTACCTTTATAGTACGGCAACTTTTTTTCTTACAGTTTAACTTAATAAATAGAGCTTTTATTCTTTGAAGTTTTGACATTAATGAACATAACCTGAACGGTGGGCACAGTGACAAATGATGCGTTTAATTTGTATTGTTTATTAGAAGAATCCAAACAGCATCGATTTGCTGTTTAATCCTTAAATCCTAGTTTGTGGGGTACAGAGTATGCTTGATGGAGAGGTTTAGCAGAGTCACTGCTCAAATAATAATAATATAAATGTCAGCATCTGCACTGACAGCACAGCTAAACTAAGTGCTATGCTGTGAGCCTATGTGTTCTCTTAGAACTAGAAAACAAATGTATATTCTGAAGATAAATGTATATCTCAATGAAAGTCACATACGCAAACACACACCTACCTCTTAAACGGTACGGCATTCCGCAAGGCTTTCTCTATGTCTGCTACGGTAGCCCTTGCTAGTTCTGCAACAGTACAGAGGCCTTGGGCATAGAGCGCTCTGGCTCGTGTTGCATTCAGAAGGGAGACCCTGACCAGGTCTACCAGCTCCCTCTGGACTCCAAAGCTCAGTCTGGTCTGGTACTGAGACAGCAGCAACTCCATGTTGTGCCATCCCAGACGCTTGCTGAACACAGTTACCATACCTGAGAGGACAGCAAAGAGGAATTTCTTTTAGCTGCAAAACCAAGTATGTGACTTTGACTTATTGAAATGAATTACTTTTTGTTTGGTATTTCTTAGGTTTCTTGGTCTGTTTACATATATCATGGATAATAAACAACATTTGGACAATATGGAGCAACACTGGGACTTCATAAAACCCCCTTACAGTAACTTGATGCAAGAGGCGTGAGCACTTATGAACGATGGATACATGATTCTAAATAAAATATGAGGAAATACCAGCTAATGCATTTAACTCTCCCGTCCATATCTATCACTCAAAAGTGTTCCTGCTTTTTTGTATTGAGTTTTTATACTTGTTACTGCTTTCCCTGTTTAACACAAAGTCTTGGGAAGAATTCAAAGGCAGTATATCCTGTAGAGTAAAATGCTGCGTTGTAACGTATTAGGCTGCAAACCTCAGAGATGCTGTACACTCTGCATTGAAATTCACAGGAGCAACTTGCCAACGCTCCCAAGAATGTACCTGCATATGTGGAAGCAGACTGCTGGAGAGACTGTAACTGCCCACGACTGCAGTTGTATTTGGATGCAACAGCTCCCAGAGGGACCTCATTCACCAGATCCTGTAGTACAAGAGTGGTGAAAAACCTGCGGAGATGAGAAAGAGGGGACGCGAATGACAAAGGATCCCATCTAATGAAAGAAATACAGCTTTTCGAAGGTACATCCTTCAATGGGATCTTTTCTTGTGTCAGCTTACATCCAAGAGCCTCGATGTTGGGAATCACTGTACAGACAATGAACGCATGAGTAATACAATGTAATCCAGAACCTAGCTCTAATCCATTAATGAACACTACAAGGTTTATTTGCGGTTTAATATATCAGTTAAGTCAACTACATAATGACAGGAAGTCGTCCAAAACATACCATTATAAGCTTCATGAAGGTAAATGCTTCTAAGCTACGTCATGTTCTTAGTTTATGATTAGAATCCATGCAATCTGGCCTGCTACTACTGTCAGTCATTTTTTTTTAAGCTGAACCAGAGAGATGTACATATAGCTTGTGTAATCAAAATAAATAAGTGCATTGCCTTTTATGAACAGCCATCTGTCTATGCTGCTTTTCTGTCTTGGCAACAAGTTTGCCGCTGACAGATCGTGCAAGAAAGCCTTCCTGGACGCCAACCAGCTCTGCCACTCTCTTCATCGATGACGACAGCTGCTCCCACAAACAGAAGAACTGATACCAATCTATGGTCGTCCACTCTGCGTACAGCGGCGTGATCTGAGAAGAATTCAGACACAGAATATAAAATATTACGCTTTGGAGAACTGATGTGGATTTTGTGAGTTTTAGGAGTGGATTTATGCAGATTTAGGGCTTCTATTAGTAAGATTAAGGGGAAGCATATAGTCAGGAGAGATTCTTTCAACAAGTTATAATATAAGTACCAGATATAGAATGTGCAAATCATTTTCTAGTACAAAGCCCTTCATGGCCCGCTGGAGATCTGCAAATATTCCAAGAGCCTCTGGAGGAGACAGGGAGGAAGAAAGGGTGGCAGCACCAAGCTGGGTTGGACAGTAGCGCTCATCTGGATATGCAGCGACATCAGAGGAGAAACAGCAATTAATGTAATTGAAAATGTCACAGAAACTCATACTTGTTCTCAAATTATATGAAAGCTATAGTCAAAGAAAAACAATGAATGAACTTTGGATATTTTTTCTTTCTTTTACAAGAAAGACAGTAAGAACAATGTTGCAAAATCCTAGTTGTTACCAGAGGGTCATTACATTACTGGAGGTCTATTCATCATGTAGCAGTGGTATTGAGTAAAGGATGAATATGACAGATAATAAGATAACACTCTGACGACTGTGGCATTACCATGTCCCTCTTTCTGGATACTAATGAATTCATTCTCCATCAGCCATTCAACACAGGCCTCAATGGCTCCTTTGTTGGCCTCTTCATTTGATCCTTCTTTTCTTTCACGTTTCATGCTGGCAGCTAGAAGCGAGCATGAAGCATACAATCTCACATCCTGTGGAGTGCTAGCTACACCTCCAACAATTATCTGTGAGTCAGAACGGTGTGAAGAAGGGACAGAAAACAATTACACACACCTTCATGTAGGTCATTGTTTGTGAGTTCATCTAAAATGATGCACTATCATATAAGGCGAAATTCATATAAACTATTGCCAGTATAAGGAATTTTCATTTTTGCCAGTTTAGGTTAGTGTTATTATACCTCCAGGATTGCTCGCAGCATGCTAGTGGTGACACCGTCTCCTTCTCTTCTCACAAGGCAGCTGCTGATTGGCTGAAGAGCACCTTTAAGGAGACTAATACCTTTCTGACGCTCTGCCTGCTTACACACCAGCACACTTTCCCCTGGAGTGGAAGAATAAAATGACATGATACAGAAGAGAAGATTTTCTTTTTCAATAACTTTTCAAGCTAAATAAGCTCAGTTATTCTAAAAGACTGCAGACACCCATATAACAATTAGGACTTGTCTTTTTTGTCGCTGACCTGTAGTGTCCACTCCTTTTCTCCCTGCTCGTCCTGCCATCTGTTTATACGTGAGCGAGTCCAACAAGTGTCCATTAAAAGTAGGTGTTCTAATGATAACCCTGCGAGCTGGCAGATTAACCCCTGAAGAAAGGGTGGAGGTGGCAGCCAGGACTCTGACCATGCCCTGACGAAAAGCTCCCTCCAGCACGTCACGCTCATCAAATGTCAAGCCTGCAGGGTCAAATGAAGTCAAAAATCTTATTTACACGCTCAGAAAAAATAGTTTTTTGTGATTAAAGGGTTATGTGAATGCCATTACCAGCATGGTGGAAGGCCACCCCCCACGGCACAGTGCGCTGCAGGATGGGGTCTAAGCCAGCTGGAGTGCGTCTCAACTGGGCTGTTACATCCACTAGTCCCTCCTGATCCAGACACACTGGCTGAGGCTCAGCTTCGACCTGACGATCTGAAAAAAAAAAAACACCAGAATCGAACATTTTAGATGCAGTACCACTCTAAATGAAAAAGTAAAATCATCTGCATCATACAAATCATCCTTTAAATTGGCTACAGTTTTATTTCCTCAGTATGAAGTGTATTTAAATTCCACATACCAGTGTGTCTGAGGTTATAGAACTCTCTAGCGATGGTATCTGCCAGTTTCTCACACCAGTTCTTTGAGGGGCAGAAGAGCAGCACAGAGCGGCCCTCTCTTACCGTCTCATAACACAAGCTCACGATGTGGTCATCATCACCCTTCAAGCAGTAAAGAGTACACGATCAAATTACTGTTTATGAGAAAGAAGGCATCCATCATGATAATACCGGATTATTTCTGGACTACTCAGTCTCAAATTACCTTAACGTGGAGAGCTGGGGTGAACTGTCGGACCACGGCGAGGCTCTTGTCATAGATGTTGCAGCCCACCTTGAGATGTTCCTGCAGGGGAACAGGTCTGTAATCTGTCTGGTAAAGCTCTGCAGCTAACCAGCCAGCCAGGAGGGAGAGGTTTGGCAAAGTGGCACTCATGCCTATTATCTGTACACCGTCAGAGAGAGACCTGTAGAAAAACAGACCAATTATTGTGTGTGGAAGAGGAATATGGCTTTAAAATACTACTAATTATGACAAATAAATAGACGAAATAATGGACACAGACCCTGTGGTGTTCTGTCTTTGTGCAATGTAGCGGATTTTGGTTAGGAGCAATTCTAGCAGGTATCCTCTTCCAGAGTCTCCAACCATATGTAACTCATCTACTACCACCATACCTAGCAGCACACAAGTAACACACTCAGTCCAGTTCTCAGTGATCTATGAGCATGAATACACACAATTAGTGCGGCAACTATTTTTATTAGTCTAATCTGTTGCTTTGTTCAATTTGTCAAATAGGCCTTTAATCTACAAAATGTCAGAAAATTGTGGTAAAATACAAGCTCAAGGAACAATCTTTAAATTACTCATTTTGTCCAACATAAAGTGCAAATCCCAGAAATAACTGATTTACAGCAACAGAGAAAACTAAAATCTCACACTTCAGAAACTGAAATTTGCAAATGTATTCTGACTAATTAATAAAATCAGCTGGTTGTTTCAGCTCTAATAACAGATGTATTACCTAGAAGATGCATACTATCCTCTTCGATGAGTCTGTTAATAAGAGAATTGGCTTTTTCTATGGTGCAAACAGCCACATCCAGTGCTGTGAAGCCTCCAGCAGCCGATGTGCTGCCCATGTATCCCTCCACACGAACCCCTGCCTCTTCAAATACATTCTACAAGGTAAGAGATACGGATAATTCAAGATACGCTGTATACAAAAACAAAACGCACATACTTTTCTGTCCACCTCTCCCTCACCTGAAGGTAGTGCATCTTCTCTTTGGCCACAGAGACAAATGGCAGAATGAAGAGAGCTTTTCTTTTGGTCTCCAACACCCGCTTCAACATCAGCAGCTCCGACACCAGAGTTTTCCCAGCGCTGGTGGGTGCTGAAAACGCAGTAATAGATGGTGAAAAAAAAGCCCTGCAGAGGATATTTAGAGGAGCTGAGAGGATCATCGGAGTTGCCCTCCCCTCTGTCCAGGAACTCTTCCAGAGTTTCTGCAGGAGCAGGACACTGACCATTGTCAAGGACCCTTCACACCCTCTCCACAATCACTTTGAACTGTTACCATCAGGCAAACGGTTCTGTAGCATCAAAGCTCGAACCACCAGACTGATCAACAGCTTCCTCCCACAAGCTGTTAGAATGCTGAATGGCTGGCTGGGAATCTGCACACGTTTAAGTTCACACCTTAGTTTAAGTTATAGTTTCAATTCTTAATTATTTATAATCATAAGTCACTTTAACTGGCAATTTAAACTCAAGTAGCTACTATGTACTACTTGGACACTTAAACAGAGTCAATTCCAATGTCCATTTCATTTCTTTGTCAATTTAGCTACAGACGTCTCAGGGATATGTGTGTATGTATGTAGAAGTGCGCGCGGTGTGTGTGGTTAAATGTGTGTTTTTATTTTTATTCTTCACTGGAATTCCTAGAGAAACACCCTCTTGTTTTGCCTTCACTGCATTTGCATGTACAGTTAAATGATAATAAAGCTTGATTTGATTTTGATTTGATTTGAAAATGAGCCAACAGCGACTGGCTCCATGAATCATTGTGTAGAGAGAAGCTCGGTTTCTCACCAGAGTATACCAGGTTACCTCCCTGCAGCACCTGGCCCACGGTGAGGCACTGAGCCTGCCACTCAAACATCTGAGTCACTCCATGTTTCTGGTAGCGCTCCAGGACAGGTTTTGGTAATCCCCAGCTGGATAACAGCAGCTTTTCAACTTGTTCCACAGGTGCACACAGGGCAATGCCTACGGTAGAGCAAAATGTAATCCCTTTACACATGGTATTAAATCACACTATTGACAGGAGTCTTAAGCACAAGTGAGAAAAAATGGACTTTATATGAGAAAGACAGACCAAACTCTACTGGAGACACAATCTAATGTGAGATACAAATGTTGTTCAGTGCAATTAAACAATCGCCAGACACTGGGACCAGAGAGTCATCTAAAAAAACTAAAAGACTGAATTAATAAGCACACAATACAGGCATCTGCTCCAAGGTCCTAAAAGCTCCAGGTTTACTGTGTTCACTGGTTTTTGCCACTGCTTTTATAAATAAATCAGAGGTTTTTCATTTTTGCATTTATTCTGTTTTACTACAGTTTAGCTTATTTTGATCTTCTATTTAATCTTAATCTTTGCATACTACCTTGTGTACATTTAATATATTGTCATAATACCTTATTGTGAAGCACTTTGAGTTGCCTGGTTGTTACGGCTGGGCTCTATTCAAATACACTTGCCTTACCTTAGGCTCATTTAATTGTTTTTTTATTGTTTTGTTTGGAAACAACGCTCATAAGAGCGTGAAGGTAGGTCTCCCTTTCTAACATGGACTTAAATCTATGTTGTGACAAGGGTCTGCATATCAAATCTGATTTCTAGAGCATCAGTATGTCTGTTTTGTACTTACAAGTTGCAAATTATGATATTAATGTATGGTAACAAAATAAATACTCCATATTATTTGCATGTCTGGGTAGAATTAACCCCCTACTGGCATGCAGGTGAAGAGATAAATAAGAACAAAGACACACACATCAACATAGAAGGAGATTTTGCAGCTGTGCTTAAAATACTTCACCTGGCTGAGGTAGCGTGTCGCTAAGAGTGCTGAGCTCGAGGCCACTGGGGACCGTGAGCACAGAGACAGACTGATTCTGTAATGACCGCTGGAGTTTGGCCCTCTTCATAGCTGCTGCCAGACGAGTGGGGCTGAACAAGATGTAGTCCCTGGATGCATCCAGAGGTGGGTCAGCATTGTTACGAGACCCATTTTTGTCCTTGCTGGGAGGAGAGCGCTTCCTTCTGGGCATAAGCTCCTGTCTACAAAAAAAAGTAAGAAGAAAAATGTTCAAAGGAGAGTACAGAAGCAGATAATCAGCATTAAACTAGACAATAATGCTTAAATTAAGACTTACTTGCTAGAAGTGCTTGCTTGCTGACTTTTTTGGGTTTCTTGACAAGGTAGATTGTTGATACAAGCAGAAGCAGGCTTTGAATTTTTGTTGCCTGCACTCTTCTGAGCATGATCCACTTCCTCAGAGTCCTCGCTGAAAAGAAGCTTCTGAGCAAGGTCTTTGCAGTCAGCTCTCCATCCTGGTCTCTTACAATTATTACCCTGCTCACAGACTCCCTCCTGAGGGCTAGAGCCTCTGTGGGGTCCTCGGTCTGTAGGCTCAAGAGGTGCCTCGCCCCTGATCTCCACCACGTCACTCTTCTTTTTATTGTGTGCCTTCGATGCAGGAGGCTGTGAAGTGGCACAAGCAGCTGATGATGCTGGCTCTTCCTGAGCAAGTCTGGTTACTGCCGAACCAACGTTGTTGATTACGGGCTTTACAGGGTCGACAGCATTCAGCACCTGCAGCATCTCTTCATCAAGAGCTAAAGTGGATTCCCCCAACAGAGACACAGCTCCTCCGCCCTTAGAGAGAAAATCACACATGTAATCTGTCCTCTCTAGAGACAGAACAAGAAAAACTCTCAAACTGTCACACTCACCATCCGGCTGTCTTTGCTAAAGTTCTGTGATTTGTTTGTGTTGTCTGACAGGTAGCAGGTTTTCTGTCTGTGTCCGTCTGGTGGCACATCGTTGGCTTGGAAACTGTGCTCAGGAATATGTACGTTTACTACGACTGACGATCATGTTTAGAAATGTTATTTCAAAGCATTGAAACACGTCTCCAAGCAACAAGAACAATCTAGTCCTACTTGATCTAAAATAGTTAGCAACATAAATAAAGTCAAACTGTTAGTTAACTTACCTTATTTTCTTTTTGATTTGGTGCTGTCCCATGTAGCTTTTCTTCTTCACAGGACCTGATGTGCTCATACTGACGAAGTTGTACAGATTCTAACAAACGCCTGAGTAAGTGGATATAAATTAACATGACATAAAGTTAAGTGTCGACACGAGCTAATAAACTGTCTTTACAAATGTTTGTCTAGACAAGCCAAAACATGTGACACCGTCTAATTGGTTATTTTGTGCTCAGTATAATGTTTTTGTTATGCAGTGCTAAACAAATCAAAAACGCCGCCGGAGCACCACTCCGGTGTTTCCCTAAAACAGTCCGACGGAATCAATGCTGCGACCTCCAAGGTTCCCATGTATCAGCACTGCTACTGCTGCTGCCACTATTACTAATAGTAATGGAAATACTAGTTTTAATAATACTAAATGGTAATTATTGTTCCTTAAATACCTGTTTTTAGTAAATAATAGCATGATATTGTGGGCTCTTAATGGGGGAAATGGTTTTACGTACTATCAAAAAAAAAACTATTTTACGTTATAATTACAAAATTGTTAAATCTAAAAATGTATACACATACGCTATTGTTTATGTATTAAGGCAGTTTTCTTAATAAAGAAAGAAAGAACGAAAGAAAGAAAAAAGAAAAATGTCGTACGAAATATATAAACACAATCGTGACATAAATCTTGAAATGAATAAATGAAGTGACAAACAAATGAATAGTGCATTTGAAAAATACAGATTTTTATTTTATTTTTAAAAGGGCATTTTTGAAAGGATGACTTTCATTTCAGGGGAATTTTATGTAATCATGCCATATTTATATAAAAATATTAATATTCCTCTGAAATACATAAAAATGTAGCCATGACATAAATAAAGGAGGCAATAAATAAATCAATGTATAAATAAATACATTTAAAATTGAAAAATGACTTTTTTTGCACTTATTTATTTCACAGGAGTTTTACTTCCCAGTGCCACATTTAGTTATATCAGGAGCCATGTGTTTCATCATGGCACATTTATTTATTAGGGGATTTTCTTTCATAAAGCATATTTACTTACTTTAGGTTTCCTATTTATTTCAAAGGAGCGTGTGTTGTTGTGAGGTTGGTGGACCCATCCAGGGCTGTCAGTAGTTCTTGTGTGTAGTTCTGAAGTGGACCTGGATGGGCGGGGCCTCGCTGTCTGTCTCGCGCTGTATGGCGTGAGCGAGCGGCTGGTGGGCGCGCCCGCTGCGACGTTGCGGAGGCTTCAAGATGGCGGAAGCCCTGACAACTCAGGAGCAGCTGGTAAGGGTCTCTTGACGTCTTTTTCCCTCACTTTCCCATCATGTTCACGGTGTACGCATGTCACCTTCAGTTTCTTCTCTCACCGGCGTATTTTTCCGTATATTTTGTCTCATAGTTGTTGCTGGGAGCGCTGTGGAGTAGTAAACAGCCCTGGCCCGTTCGCACCCTCCTGAGTCGACTGACTCCGGTGTGAATGACAGTAGTTAGCATGTGTGTTAGCATGGTGGCGTTTGCTAGTAGTAGAAGGGATCATTTAACCGGCTGTGCTTCACAAGTAATAGCTCCCTCGATAACCCAGATTTACATGAAGCACACAGATATGTTCATATTGCTAATGTCGACTAGCGTCACTTCAGTACCTATGATTAGCCCCATACATGTGGTTTCTTATGTCTTTAACGCTATCGTTAGCCATCCAGCTACCACATGTAACCTAGCCGCTAGCCGACTGCTATTGTTGACTTGCAGGGAATTTCCTCGACAGCTGTCTTGCTAGGCGTTAAAAGTAGCACTGGACTACATGCCAAGGTTAAAAATTAACAAGCAACGATTCCCTTAATTATTGCTTGTTCTTAAATACAGTGACACGGTGAATATCGAGCAAGATCAGGACTCTCGTCGTACAACGCCAGTGTTTGCTATGAACCCACTAACTACCAGCGTCCTGTCTGTCGGATTTACGATCGAGAATTCGCAGAAGTGATCCTCCGGTTCCTAGCATTGTTGTTGCCATCACTTTCTAGTAAAAGGGGTGGGCCTGACAATGATAGCTCATAGCAAATGTCACGCAGCGACTGTGATGACAACATTAATTTATAACTACTTGTTCAATCTTCCTCTAGCATTGACAACAGATCAGTAAATTAAATAACAGGACGGCTCCCCAGATTTGCAGATTTCTTTCTTGATGGCTAACATCACGTTCTCACATAGTAGGTTAACTATTTGCAATACGAAACATTTTGTAGATTTAGCTCGGTCCAGAAATCAAAGACTTGTTGCCGTCTTAAAGTGCTAATAATCAATTACTGTCCCTAACATACAGCCTATTAACCCTTTAACAGGATCTTAATGTGGCTGTGATGAAAATGTACCGTCTTTGACTCTGTTTTTGTACAGAATCAGAAACATTTCAACTTGCATCCTTACTTTATATACAATGTTAAACTATGGAAATATGTACTGTTACTTCTAGGCCAAGGTGAGGGGTGTCAAGAGTACTGAAATAGGCAGCGTACTATTTCTTGTAAATGCATAGGTCTAATTTAATACCTTGCTTCTTCTATGTCAAATAAAAAGCTGTGTATACTTTGTATGTCAGCATACTGTATGTGCAGTCACAGCATTGCACCTAACATATTCTTTGTTAATTAATGTGTCAGTGCCACAGATCTTTTGTGGTCCAGGTCTTGTCACTGGTCAAAAACAATATGAATTGGGTGCCACAATTTCCTAGTATATATCTGTTATGCAGTAAATTTTCATATTCAGGAAAAAAATGAAGCAGAAAATGCAGAATTTTACTCATCAAAAGCCCCATATTTAATGAGTGTGTCTCTTATCAAGGCATTTGTCTAATAAGCTGCATCATGAGCCAAGATCCTTCAGGATGTAGGTGGTTTGCTACATCTGCCAAAAAAATCTAGAGGAACCCTGTGCTTGGGTTGATATTTACATTTAATATCCACATCTTTGTTCTGATGGTTCAGAGAGCAGTTTAAGGTTTTTATGAAGCTGCTGAGTTCATCTGATGTACCCAATCACATAGTTGCAAAGTTTCAGATTTGGAGGACAGAAGCTGCTGGCTTGGGGGGATAACAAGCTAACTGTTGTCTCTTGGCGTATGAGTGCTCTCATCCAAAGCATCTTCCAGTGGCACAGCCTGCTGCTACCATCTGCATCACACGTTTTTGTAACTTTGGCAAGGAAAAAAATCTGCAAAGCTGAGGGGGCTGATGGATTTGTGTATTTTCCTTCTCATGTCAGTTATCATTCCAGTCATTTGTGTGTCTGTCTTAATATCACTCTGCTCCCTTAATGACAGGCTTTAATGAATTTTCTGCTTTTCTTCTTACCGCACACCCACAATCTCACCTTCTCCCTTACATCTATTCTCCTGTGTCTGTCTAGGCTGTGGAGGAGTTCCTGAGGGAGGTGCGTAGCAGGGAGCAGCCTCACAGTGCTGGGCTCGTCTCCCAACCTACAGCTGTTAAGTTTCTTATGGCCCGCAAGTTTGACGTCTCCAGAGCCATCGATCTTTTCCAAGCATACAAGGTAGAGCATTGTTTTGACTGAACTGAGACATCTGTTTACGTTCTATCTTGTTAACAGGATACCACTGGGCTTAATCAGTACTGTAAAATATCCACAAGATATTTAATTGCATTTTTTCTGACCAATATTGGCTATACAGAAACATGTTTGTAAAAAATCACCACAAACTTGGTTTTCATTATAAAAAATCAGATAAGTTAATGTAACTTATTTACATCCTTTAAGTGTGTATCTTTATTGCCAGATCAATTGAACTAACTTCTAAGTAACAGTGACTTTTCTTTAGAAAAACATCCAAGTTAGTTTACATGATATTACAGTAGTGATAGGCTACATCACTCAATTTTACGCAGTCTTATACACACTCATAATCTGTTAGTCAGTTCTGAATGTCCATGTTGTAGTTTAAAAATGAATGGAAACATGCTCTGCTGTAAGTGGCAAAGTCAGTCTGCTGAGGTTTCTATATAGATCTGTATGTTGTGGTGGACAAAATTAGATGAAAATTTACAAAATTTAATTTACATTTTAAAGATTTGATTGTAAAACCAATTGATAGTCTTAGCAACAAATACTAGCTTTGTGAAGCTATTTGTTTTTATATTTTGGTTATCGGTTTATAATGAAGTTGCAATTATTAGAGTTGCTGTATGTCTGTCATGGGAGAAATAGCATAAACCTTAAAGGCATAATTTGTGATCGGCGACAAACGGTAAAGGTACAATGCTGGAACTTGCTATTGGTTACAAATTGATTAGCAGGTCTTTTAATTTAGATCTTTAGATGCAAATTTGGCTGCATGCGAATGACTTTCCCCTTTCTGTCCTGTCTGTCCTGTATCAAAATCAGAACACAAGAATCAAAGAGGGCATCATCAATATCAACCCCGACGAGGAGCCGCTACGCTCTGAGCTGCTGAGTGGCAAATTTACAGTCTTGGCAAGTAGTGAAGCAAATATGAGCCTCTTAACTCAAAGGGACTGTAGTGTATCATTTTTGCAGTTTCTGCATTGCCTACACAAAAATGGTGCACATGCTGGTCATTAAAGAGTTTTGTGTGTGTGTGCATGTCACTGTGCATGTGCATGCTATAGTTGTGCCCTGCTATGAATAAAAGTGAGATGTATATATTGGTGCATCATGTGGTGACCTGTCGATTTTCCTACCAGCCTGGCCGTGATGCAAAGGGTGCTGCTCTGGCACTGTTTACTGCCCGCCTCCATCGGCCAGACGTCACCACCCACAAAGCTGTGCTGCAGGCCATCATCTATCAGTTGGACAAAGCCATAGAGAGGTAAAGCCTGAATCATTTATACATGCACCTTGTGTTTTCCTCTTACAGTTTACCTTGTTGTTAATTCTGTCATAAAAGAGTTTTCTTTTTCTGTTTACATTTTTCATTTTAGTCTGTCTTCTAATCTGATTTTAAACCGGTCTTGCCAGATAATACAGTGAACACCCTGACACTTTTACAATCGTTTTTCTACAAACATCTCAATGAAAATGAACACTTACTTAAAGAACCTAAAGAATCTTTCTTCAGCTGCCTTTTATTAAGTTTGATGTGTTTGTTAGTGCAAGTTTCTTTTTTGGGATTGATTGACATTTTTAAAAATATGTTATTGAAAGTAATTAAAACAGACATCAAAACATCTACAAAAAACTAAACAGAACAGCACAGACTGAACAAATTACATCGTCTCATTAGTCTTTGTAGATTAAATGAAATAAAAGTGCATCACTAAAGTAAACAAAGAAACCACATAACAAAAGAAAAATAATTCTCCTATCATGCAAAGACACAAAACTTGACTCATTCTGCTTTGATGTTAATTCATAAATAAAGAAGTATTCATGTACTATTAAATGAAGCACACACAAAAAAATCAGGAAAATTATACTGGAAGTGTTTGGGCATGGTTCTTTTCAGTCCTTCTGCGCCTTTAATCTTAAACTCTTGCTCATTTCCTTCCAGTGTACAAACTCAAAGAGACGGACTCATATTTATTTACGACATGACCAACTCCAGTTACGGAAATTTTGACTATGAGCTCTGTGTCAAGATTCTTAATTTGCTCAAGGTAAATATAACACACATTCTCTGTTGCTCTGTCATGTGCCTGCCTTCTTCTTTTTTGTGTTCTGTAAAATGAAAATTCTTTTCTTCATTTTGCTTGATGTTTGTATTTTGCAGGGGGCCTTTCCAGCTCGTCTAAAATGTGTCTTTATTGTGTCATCCCCTCTTTGGTTTCGAGCACCTTTCGCGGTTCTTCGCCTCTTCGTCCGCGAGAAGCTGAGAGAAAGGGTGTGACTGTCTATTTTCATCAAACATTTGCATCTTAATGTCTGCGATGCTCTTTTTTTTTTTAAACGTGTTTTCTCCATTCTCCATTTACCAGGTATGTACAGTGAAAGCTCATGAGTTGGCCAGTCACATCCCAGTCTCCTCCCTCCCTGAGCACCTGGGTGGAACATCCCAGTACAGCCATGTGGCTTGGATCCAGTCTTGTGTTAACGTGCACACAAACACTGTTCAGGGTGACACACAAGAGCATGACACTCATGACTGTGTGGGAAGCCTGTTGCGCTCTTACAGCTTAGAGAACAGCAACACAAGCGTTGGTACTACACTGTCCCACACCCACATAAATACACAATTAGGTACTGAGCTACCCATGGCTAACTCTAACTGCTACGATGATAGCAATGCTAACCCACACAACCACTGCGGAGTAGTGGAGGGCAGGACTCGAGGCCTTGGCCAGTACCAACAGAGCCCAAATTCTGCTGCAGACAGGCCGCAGGGGAACCACCAACACTGGAATGGCTCAGCAATGAGTGGAGCCAACATGGCTGTTAGTGGCTCCAGCCCCAATGCTAACATGAATGGTCGCGGTTGCCAAGCTCCTCCCCAGTCAGACACACCCCCTGACACACCGCTTTCACAGAAAGGCGATGGGGTTGCAGTGGATGGCAAGGCAGCGGACTCTGCCAGTAGGGCTCAGAATGAGGATGTAAAGGCAGAAGATGAGGAGGGTGAAGAGGAGGAAGGGGTGCCTCCGTTGCCTCAGAAGTCTCTGCCTCGTCCACCCCACCAGCCTTCCTCACAGTCACCGCCCCTGTCCTCGTCGTGGGGTCCTGAGGACGAGAACCGCTGCTTGGAAGTGTCTGTTCACATGCCAGAGCAGGGGGGCATGACAGTGCATGAGCTGGTGGAGCATGTGAAGAGGAAGAAGAAGAAGGGGATCTACCAGGAGTATGAGGAGATCCGTAAGGAGCCACCAGCAGGCACCTTCGACTACTCCAAGTAAGACCCTTATACTCGTTCTTCTGTGTGCTTCTGTCTCCACTGGTGACGGAAAACCGTGACAAAATGTGAGAAGCCCAGAATTCACAAGTCAATTCTGCCCTGCAGGAAATTATCCAATCAGATCAAGAACAGGTACAGCGATGTTCTCTGCCTGGACCAGTCACGAGTGCGACTCTGCCAGCTCTGTGATGATGAGGATGAGGTATTAATTCCCTTGTTTTTGTGGTCTCTAAATTTCATTCTCACTTTACTGATTTGCAAATGAAAGAAAATTTGTAAATGTTTGCCGCTGCTGTCTTTGCTGTCAAAATCAGTCACCCTTATTTTTTTCTATATTTTATCTTTTCATAACATTGATTACCTCTGAAACAATAATGTTGTTATTAGTTGCCTGGATTACATTTAGTAAAGTGTGGTTGACAATCAACAAGGACTCTGTCTAGATACTCTATGTGGAACATGAATGTTGTACTAGCAGATACTTTGGATATAATACGTTAGGATTGACTTTGGCAGCTAAAGCAATCTTGTTAACTAAAGAATCTGAAGATTGACTGAACCTGCTGTAGATTGATGTGTTGTTTGTGACTTTCCAAATTTCTGATTACTTACTGCAAATAAATTCTGGACCTCATTCTATTATTAGTTTATGGTGTTCAGTGTGACCTCCTATAGGAGGCAGTAGATCTTAAGTCCAAGCTGTAAACCCCACAACTCCTCTGCTGTGTGTTTTGCAGACATCAGATTACATAAATGCCAGTTTCATGGACGGGTACAAGAGGAGCAACGCCTACATCGCTACTCAGGGTGAGCACATAAACTCATGCTCTACTTGTTATTAATATTTTCATATATTATATGATGCAAACCTTTTCACTTTCTAAGATAATTTCACAAATAGTATTAATTTGTCAGTTAACTTGCAATAAACAGGAAAAAATCAACACCCCTGCCTCTAAAACAGCACCAGTTATCCTATGTACACTTTCACACATTTTTTTCAAGGTTTTGATTTTAGATCGCTCCGGGTTCCTCCCACAGTCCAGAGACATGCTGAGGTTAATTGGGTATTCTAAATTGTCCGTAGGTGTCAATATGAGTGTGCTTGGTTGTCTGTCTCTATATGTGGCCCTGCGATGGGTCCAGGGTGTCCCTTGCCTTTGCCCTAAGTCAGCTGGGATAGGCTCCAGCCCCCCGCGACCCTACAGACAAAAAAGCAGTGTATAGATAATGGATGGATGGATTTTGGATCATTGTGATGTACATGAGTTACTAACCTAATGGAACTGTGATGTGAAATGGATAAGGGTCTAAGCATTAAAAGCACATAAATCTTTTGCAAATTATTGTATTTTCACATGCAGTATTTATTTTTTTCTTCTCCAGGCCTTGTCTTTGTACTCAGTCATTTGAAGCATACAGTCTGGTGTAACTGTGATCTTACTGGTTTCTGTGTTTCTCAGGTCCTTTGCCAAAAACCTTTGGTGACTTCTGGCGCATGGTGTGGGAACAAATGGTACTTATAATTGTCATGACCACCAGGTAAGATCCCACTTTAGATATTTGAGGTTAACTTTATTGTCAAGTTTTTATGCATCCTGTTTGAACCCTGTAGTAGACTAAGGAACCATTTATGGGTTAAGAATGAGATGAAGAAGGTTTATCTCTGTGTATCCTAGGGTGGTGGAGCGTGGGCGTGTCAAATGTGGTCAGTACTGGCCTCTTGAGGAGGGCAGAACTGAGCAGCATGGATACTTCTTGGTCAGGAATACACACATCCAGGTGTTTCAGGACTTCAAACTCTCCCTTCTTGAACTTTACAACACGCAGGTGAATCACATCAGCCTTTGATTTATTCAAAGTTGTTTCTAACTTTTGTGAAAAATGACATGACACTGATTACTGTGGTTTGTTAGATTGCTTGTGTCAGTATAATCACTGTAAGACATCACCATCTAACATATTCTGATGAGATTACTCAGGCTCACGAATAATGTCAATCCAGAAAAAGGCTAATATCTTATATTCTAACATGAACTTGCCTGACCTTCTCTTAGTCTGGAGAGAGACGGGAAGTTTGCCACTACCTCTATGTCAGCTGGCCAGACTTTGGGGTGCCCAAGAGTGCTTCTGCTATGTTGGACTTCCGTGAGCATGTACTTCAAAGGAGGGAGGCTGCTGTCCAGAGCCTGGGATCCAGCTGGAGGGGGTCTCCAGGGGGCCCTCCTGTGGTTGTGCACTGCAGCGCTGGCATCGGCCGCACAGGTAAACACAAACCTTATGGGGTTCAAATATAGTTTTACTATAGATTTATTAGCCGTTTAATCACACACACCTCTTCAAGCAAAGACGTCTGTGAGCTGTATTGCTCTCTTCAGGCAAAGTCGTGACATGGTGCTGATGTTAAACAGTTGAGGCAGATGACACTAATAAAGATGATGACTTTAGTAGGGCTGTGCATCATTTTGCGTATCCATTTTTTCAGTAGTTTTCTATGCAAAACCAGATTTTTTTTCCCCACACAGAACTGGCTTTATCCAACATTTTGCACATTTTTTTGTTTAACAAAACCAGTGTTCCAAAATGTTAAGTGTTGTTTAAACACAAGCAGGAGTACAAGAATTCAACCAAAATTAGACACAGGGGCTCGTTTTCATTCCAGCACAAGCAGTGTTCTAAATGTTTAGTAATTTCCTGACCTTAAAACTTGTTTTGCACAGCTGTGTGGTTTTTTGGTGCAGAGTGCCCAGTGCACAGGTGGGAGAAGAGTTGCAAACAGGTTGAATTGAAGGAGTGCGAAGTGAGTTTTTGGTATTTCGATGGAAAATCTGTCTTATTCTTCAGGCTAAGTAAGGTCTCAGAGCTACTTGTCTTTCTTTCTGGCACAGTGTTAGTCTGCTACTCCTTTGGTGATTTTAAGCAAGAGCAAACTAAATACTCAAAACAAATGTGCAACAATAACCATTTTAAAACCAGTAAATGTCTTTTAACTGGCCATTAAAAATAGCCATTTGCTGCATTTAAAGCTGCAACATCAATAAAGGCAGTCTGCACTGATCTATAGATCAGTGCAAATTATTCTTACAGTATCTATTAAACTCAGGGCTAGGGTTACGGTGCCGTATATAATAGAAGAAACCACACATTCTGCCCCTGGCTACAGATTTAAGGTTGTGTGTGTTGAGGCCCTGTGAGTTTGCACCACCCAGAGAGTAACAACATGTATTTGAGCAGCCTCTTTTTATTTGTTAAACTGTTGTCGTCTTGTGTCACTGTGACTGGTGCAGCTATTTCAGAGCGATGAGACCAGTGATGTGACCACCACACCCTCTGGTTTATGTTCAGCTTCACACAGGCTTCTAGCACATTGCACTGCTGCACACACATGAACCAAAATAACAGGTGCACTTGGAGACACCGACACAGTTCATGTGCCCAAGGCCTCTTTGCACTTGTTGCCATACTTACATGGTTAAAATAGGCATCTGAAATTGCTGAAATAGTACTTTTACATCAGAACCTCTCCAAAAAGTAAAGATTTGTGTGAATATGGAATAAGTATTAGGCACCACATTTCAGTACACAGTTTTTGGAGACTCAGTACAGTTTTGAGTCATGCGGCTAAGAATTTAGGCCACTGTAAAGACAAATTGAGGTACTATGATCAAGTACCTGCTGCTTTCAGTCTCAGGTTTCCCTCTGTTGTTGAATCTTTTCTGTGACCTACTGAGAATCTGTTTGGTAATTCTTTTTTGTGTAACTGCTGTGTCTTGCTTTTCTTTCTTTCTTTTTGTAAGGCACATTCTGTACACTGGACATCTGCCTGTCCCGGCTAGAGGACATCGGCACAGTAGATGTCTGTCAGACGGTGCGGCGGATGCGTACGCAGAGGGCTTTCAGCATCCAGACCTGGGACCAGTATTACTTCTGCTACACAGCAGTCATCGAGTATGCCCAGCGAAATGGAAAGCTGACCCCAGTGCAGTGGTCTGACTCGGACCTAGAGACTGATAGCGAGTGAGAGACACAAGGAGGGATTAACCTGACGAATGGGATGGTCAACCTAAGCAGAAGTCATAGGAGCGAAAGAGTGAGGAGTGGTGGTTTCAGAGTAGAGGAGGGCGATGACTCTTCTGCCATAAGAGAGAAGAGACAAAAGATGGCAGACTCCCACAGTTGCTCTTCCTTCACATGAGTGGAGAGACAGAGGAGGTGAAGAGCTGGAGAAGAAAATACAGTGCAGTGGAGACTGTGCATTGCATCATCGATGAGCAAGCTGGCCTGCCAATTTCCGAGCCCCTTTTTATTTAGCAAACTACGGGGGTGGGGGGTGGACTTGGTCTGCCCCGAACCTGTCTTGTTGACAAAAGCGTTGTACGAGTTGTAGCATTTTTATACTGACTTGCACATGAGGAATGACAAACTTGAACTTTACCCCTTGAAGCCCTCCAAACCCCAGTCTTTGTTCCTTTTTGTATTTCTCGTTTCTTTTCAACTCTGAACAGGTCTGTGATCGCAGATAAAATGTGAGGGGTCTGAAAAGGTGAAACTTGAAAACATTTCTTTTTTGTTTTGTGTTTTTTGTTTTAGAGGAAATGGTTCTGGGTGAGAGAGTGGTTGTAAGTGACAGATCAGTGTGTGAGCCATTTAGTCCATTTCCATTTTTTTCTTTATTTTTCTTGTCCATTTTTTTCTATGGTGCATTTTCTATGTGTGTTTCATATTTGTGCATATGTACACTAACTTTTCAAAGCCAAAGTCCTCACCCTGAATGCTTGGATGTACTCCTTACTGAGATATTATAGACTGAAGCCCATGTATATTCTTGTAACATACATTTATACATTATTGTGCATAATAACAACCTCTGAAATAAGAGCAAAAAAGCCTTGTTTAATATAATTGACTTAACCTTGAGAAAAAATCCTATGTAGCGAGCCAAGCTATTACAAAACACAGAAAAAGAGTTCTGGTTTTAAACTGATATTGTATTGCAAATCTCTGATTTGTCAGGTCTAACATCATCTTTACTGTCAGAGCGTTCTGATTGGACGATCTTAAGTAATTTGGCCTTAACTTAATTCACTGCCTCGTCGTTGTCAGACCTGAACCATACCTTAAACTGTACACTTTTATTTCCCCTCTTGTTCCTTCCCCTTTTGAATCTTACTCCCTTGATACCACAACTGTTGTGTTAGATTCTCGAGGTATATTCTGCCTCTGATAATTGTGCCTTCACGTTTTCCGTAGCTCAATGTCTCACTAGTATAGTAACACCCAAACTAGTGCACTTGCATAGTACACATTAACTGTGTGTCACACAGGACACCCACAGTTTGCCTATTGTCCTGTACATAGCACACTACTTGCAAATAACAAGAAAGTAGTGAGTTATCTGGGAGTAAGCTCTGGTCTGAGATATGGCTATTCTTTTATCATTTTACCTCAGGGGGTAATTCTGGTGTTTTTTGCCTAGTGTCAAAGATCCGTTTCTGGGTATGCCTCTGGTAAATTATCATTTAAGAAAAAAAAACTATATCAACTTTATTTTGTATTTTTTACTGTATTGTATCCTACTGTATTTATGTCTTTGTACAACTTCTACAATATTGAAATCAGTGAATGTTGGTACGATGCTACAAAGAAAACAGACCAGTTATTGCATTTGATAAGCTGAACAAATCGGATGGGGAGTGAAGATATATTTTTTGTTGAAACTTAAGTGGGAAAAATGTCACTTGCCATAGTATTTTCAGAACTGACTTGGTGATTGTTCACTTTTAGGACAATATGGGGGGGTCGGGTTGTGGGGAGGGGGGTGAGCTAACAATTGTGTTTTTAGAGAGCTTTTTGTTAAACTCCTCAGTAACAATGACATTAACATCCGACTGTCTAGTCCCCTATGCCAAGGACAAAGCAAAAAAAAAAAGAGCTATCAAGTGAAAAAATAGCAAAAAATACAAATGGCTGCCATTTCTGTTCCTATAAATATGAAGATAGAATGGGTTTAAGTTTATCAGCATGGAAAGAGAGCCTTGAATGTTTTTGGGGTAATGGTGTCCGACCGATTTAGTCGAGACATAGATGGATATTTTTTGGTGAATGTGGACCCTGCATCCCTCAATGCCAAAGGCCCAGGCTCACCCTAAAGATCTTTTGTCCTATCACACATCCTCAACAGCCTACTAGCATGGACCTACCAATGCAGCCTTGCATCCACGGACACAGAGAGACTCCGGAGCACCTCGGGAACATTACTAATGAATATGTATAGCTACAAAGTGGGGGAGTGTGTATGTAAGAGAGTTTCGGTCCCCGTGCTACGTTTAATTTGTTTTATATGAAACAGAGAATGCGATGTGCTTTTGTCATTGGTGTTCATTTAATGTTTCTTTCTGTGCTTTACGTTCATGTGATTGAATTATGGCCTTTTACATGCTGTCAGCTCAGCTGTCCCATTAAAGCAATGGTCTTACTATCTTGAAAGAATACAAAGCCAGTGTGATCTCTTCTTGACTGGAAAAGTGTGCAGATCCGATGTGATGGGAGTCATTTCACACACAGGTTAAGTTTGACTATTCTTAGGCGTTTAATGAGATTTTTTTCAGGTAGATTTGACTGTTTTAGCCTGTTTTATGGAGAATAAACAAAAGCAGCCAGCTTGAGGCCTGCAGATAATGTCTCTATAGACTATGGCCTGTTCTTGGCACCAGTACAGAAATACCTATAACAGTAAATTTACTCAAGTACAAATATGATGTACTTTATTTGAGTATTTCTTGATTACTGCTGAATTTCAGAATACTTTTTTACTTTCCAATATCATTTACCAGCTGTTGGTTTGTATAGATGGCTCAGATAACTGTTACTGCATATAAATCATAAGCATTATATAGACTTATGACTTATATGCATTCAGATATTATACATTTTATTAATAAACAATATGTAAAAAAAATGTCCCAACTACTTACAGATTAATACATCAGTGATAACAACGTATAAACTAAAGTGTAACACTGGCAGTGGGGATTTCTTGTTTTTGTATTAAATACTTTTCCTCTCGCTTTTTTAAACATCTTGTGCTATGTTTTCCCTCCAAAACACATCTTCTACTTGAGAAACAGTAATTTTGCAGTGTTCTGTAACTTTTCAGAGAAGTATATGAATATTTCCTCTGTCACTAGTCGACGTACTTATAGCTTTTAACAAGTTGCTGCAGTGTGTTGCAATGTCTTATACATTACATTTTGTAAAGAAAACAATAGAAAGGAGAGAGCAATGGGAGCTTCAAACACTAACCAAAGTTTCCTTAGAGCTGCTAAAACAATTAAACTGGCCACATGGATGTGACAGCACATAAATAAGTGCAGTTGTAGACTTGAGACATATTTATTTTAGCAAACATTGAATCCTGATTTAAAACTGTGCCTGAAGGGGATTAAGGTGGTATGCTTAATACAACAATTGCAAACAATTGTTCTGTAATGTTCTGCTTTTAATCATGTACTTTACCAGTCAAACTATCTGTTCAAGTATCTCCATTTAATTAGAGGACATGAAACCACTGGTTCCTGAGACTGCAGCTGGTACAACTAGTTTGAATTAAACACATCCATCCATCCATGATCTATACACTGCTTAATCCTCTGTAGGGTCACGGGGGGACTGGAGTCTATCCCAGTTGACTCAGGGCGAAGGCAGGGGACACCCTGGACAGGATGCCAGTCTATCACAGGGCCACACATAGAGACAAATAAGCACACTCTCATTCACACCGATGGACAATTTTTAGAATACTCAATTAACCTCAGCATGTTTTTGGACTGTGGGAGGAAGCCGAAGTACCTGGTAAGAACCCACGCATGCACAGGGAGAACATGCAAACTCCACACAGAAAGATCCCAGGCGTCCTAAATGGGACGCGAACCAGGGATCTTCTAGCTGTGAGGCGACGCTGCTAACCACCGAGCTACTGTGCAGCCCTGAATTAAACACATTTGAAGGAACATAGATGTTTCATTATCATCGTTACTTTTATTTTTAAAAAATTAAAACTGAGTTATGGCGTTGTGAAGGTTGTAATTGGTGGAGGGTTGAGACAGCCAGTGACATGCAAACATCAAACAGTTAAATGCTTTCTGTAGCCACTAGTAAGACAGCAAAATACAGCAGAGTACCAGAAGTTATATAGGCTTTATTAAGAATAAATATAGAGGTACATCACCAAATGTGACCAGTCCAGTTTAAAGGTACAGTATTAATGAAGATGCAGATTTGAACATAGTGAAATTCCCATGAAAGTCTGTGTGGATGCATGTGTTGTCATGAGGTCAAGAAAGTTTCACACTATTTTTGGTGTCCGATGCACCAAGATCTTATTTGAATAACTGTATTTATTCTGTTATTAAACAGAAACAAGTAGCTGATTACCCGGTTTATTGGCTAAATATAAAATCACAGTCTACATTCTCACACTGAGACACCCTCCAAATAACACTAGCTGTTGTCATCACAGTAATGTTTTTTTCCCAGGAATGACCTGAAGTGACTGTAACCTGTATGGAACAGTATCACCTGCGGATGTAGTTTTTCTGAAATGAGTTGGGGTATGTTTTCTGGGCACGAGAGCAGGAGGCGCAGCAGACACCTCTGTAGTAGGGATAAATGCAGAGTCGGGCTTGAACCACCACCACACAGTTATGATACTGATCGCTGCATGATGGATCTGTGATAGGAAATAAGGTCAAGAAGTAAAAACAAAACAAAAATCAAGTTTCATTCTTCAAATTTCATCACACTCTTCTACTTGGAGTAAAGAGTAGGCCGGTTACATCAGGCCTCAGTGGAAGTGCTGATGCTAATTCTAGCATCCTACAAGTCCTAATCACATAAACCAAACTGAATTAGTCATGTAGTCTCAGACCTTGAGTCGGAATAAACATTTAAAACATCAGTCAAGAAGGAATTACATAAAGCTGCTCCTCCATTTAAACCCATTTAAGGCTTTAGGAGGATTTATTCACAGAACAGAAATGTCATCCACAAAATCTAATGGTGGTTCTGCTTCATTACATTATCACTAATACATGTCACAATACAGAGTGCTCATTTTCAAGGTATTTACTTACTGAAATAAAACCTTTATTATTGTAAACTCTGGTTTGAGTCTACACAATATGTTGCAGGTGAAAACACAGAGAAATGTCATTTTAAGTAATTCCTCCTGGGGGGACTTATTTTTAAATAACTGGTTGATATTGCAAATTTTCATCTGAAAAAAATGCTACATTATGGGCTGCCGTACAGCTCGCTGAGTTACAGAGTTACCATGTGGGCCTTCCCAGAATATATGAATGAAATGAAATGAATTAAACAAACAATGAAAACGTCTTTTTTGTTTTTTCACTTTATTTGAATTGGGATGTTTTACTTTAATCATATGTTTTGATTGTATTTTATTTTATTTTATTTGTTTGTCTGTTTACAGTGTTAATTATGTCAGTGCAGACTTCCAGGATTTTTTCAGATGCCATATTGGATTTTTTTTTAAAAAATCAGATATGTGTGGAAAGATTTGCCAGTGTGTGATCTCACACAAATGCATTTCATTCTTCATTACCATGTGATTACACAAGATCAATGAACTTCAGAAGTGTTTTTAACAGAGAATTAATCCAATATATTTTTAAATAATTTCAGTAGAACAATTCCTTTCCACTCAAATCTTCAAAAACTTGTGATATTTCCTCCCTGTTTTCTTACAACCTCACAATTCCTCCTGGTCTGATCAGGGGACTCCAGGTCAACATCTTCATCATCGTAACATTATCCACCTTGACAGCATCGCAGAGCAATCTCAGTCCTAACAGGTCGTGTCTGATCTTGCTGTGACCAACCTGCTCCTATATTGACCACACAGTGTGCAAACCTACACACTGCTTGGCAGACTTACCTATTTCTGCTAGACAGGGTTGTGTGTTGCATTCTTCTCGACTCTCTGGCATCGAATTGGGGTCACAGCGGTCGCTTGGGACAATGTTGTCAGTTAGACAACGAACCTCACGCACACGGTATCCACCGCTGCAGGAGCGTGAACACTGAGGTGTTAGAAAAAGAGAGCAGAGGCAGAGAAGGTGGATTACACACGAACTAATCTGTTCACTTACACTGTGTTGTAACATCTCATGCAAGATTTATAAACTTTACAATGCAAAATGACATGAAGACTTACAAACAACTTGTTGTTTAAAGAAACATTGTCCTATGGATAACTCACAGATCTTGCTGTAAAGAACTTTTACTGTGGAACGAGTCCAAATGAAAAGGGATGATAGTGTGCTCCATAGCTTACAATATATTGAAGAGGATACTATTTTTCAGACATGTGGCTTTTGTCACTTTTGTATGACTGTTGAAAATGGATTTTCATAATATGAAAATCCATTTTCAACAGTCACATTTTTTTGTGTGTGTTTCGTAGTTGTTTTGAACTTGAAGGTATAAAGTCAAAGCATTTAAGATGTGATGACAAGAACACTAAATATTCTGCTAAAGGCTACAGGAGTGGACACAAGGGTCTTCATGCACTCCCATCATCTGAGAAGCAGTAGATCCAGTGGATTACTTTCTAATGGAACAATCCTTAATTGTACCACTTTGTGTGGTTAATGTGGCTAACTTTAGCTTTGATTGTATGACCCACAGGTCAGAGCTCTGTTTAAAATCGGAGAGCTGAGATGATTGGTCTCCTTTATGTCCTCTAAAATGCTCTGAACCATTGGACATGGACAAGAGGACCTCTCAGGGTGTCCTATGGGGTCTGGAACCAGGATGTTGGCAGTGAATCCTTTGGGTACTCTGGCTTGTGCAGTGGGGCTTCTGTCAGTCAAACTTGTTCCACTGCATCCTGTTGATCCTTGATCAGAATAGGGTGTAGGAAGTTTGGAGGTCAAATCAACATGTTGGGCCATTGTCATGTTCCTCAACATGTTCCTGATTGTTTGATGTTTTTTCCATGTAGTGGGGTGCATTTTCCTGCAGGGGTAGACCAGTGATATTTGGGATTTCTATTTGCATGAGAGAGTGTGCTTGTTGTTGGACAATGTTTATTTGGGTGTCTAAGTCTCATCAACATGGATGTTTAAATCCAAGGTTTTCCATCAGAACACCACATAGTACCAATATGACCAATGTTATTCACTTCACCTGTCAGTGATCATAGTATTGTGGCTGATCGGTGTATATATTTGTTGTGATTTGTGTGATCTGAGACTTGATGACCCTTACCACACTCCACTCTGTGACGTACCACTGGACGCCACACGGCTTCAGTGTGCATGGCTGAGCTGTGATTGGCTGTGAAAGACTGGAACATTTCAGCTGGTCCACAACTTCCATTTGACCATTGTTGATGAAAATGCAAGCCAAGCTCCGGGTCTGTGTGCCATTCCCGCACTCTGTTGAACACTTAAAATTACCCACGCACATAAGTGAGACTTCAAATGGGTGTTATTTTAATAGTGTGCATACGCACTATGTGTGTGTGTATGTGAATTACCTGGCCCCAAGGTCCTGTATACCACTCCAGCCGGTTCTGGCAGGGGCCTGAGTCACATAACGTTGCCTCTGGTGGGCGTTCCCCTTCACAGCTGTCCAGCGGGAGATCAGTCACATGATCCCTCAAGCAAACTACCATCCTGGTTTGATTGCCTTTACCACACTCTGCAGAACACTGAAGAATATCACACACCAAAAAGCACACACACACGTATTTTAAATTGGTGGTAATTCAAGACTTTGACATGATTTCACTTTTATCCCAACTTGTTGTGTCACACTCTCCTCCTGCACACACACACACACACACACACACACACACATACACACACACACACACACACACACACACACTCACACACACCCATACACCCTCACACCTCACACAGCTTCACACTCAGACTAACACTTTCAGTGTTACCCGCTGGCTCCAGAGGGAGGTGAACCAGCTTCGTGCACAGGCTCCCATATCACAGTTTTGTAGAGTGTCAGGCCTTAGGTTCATGTTACACTCCTGATCATCCTCCACATCACCCAGGTTGCTCACACACACCACCTCCCTGCTGCGCTGGCCCACTCCACATGGCACTGAGCACTGGAGGAGAACGAGGGAAACACAGAAAGGTGATGGGAAGAGAGAAATAAAAACAATCCTTTTTTCCTGGAGCTGAATTGTCTGTTATGTGTGTATACATCTTTCTATCTGCCTGATACTAAAATGTATGACATACACATTGCTCATAAAGCTGTTAGCTGGCTATGGAGGGTGGAAATATTCTGCTTAAGGGTTGTGTGGCAGCTACTGGTACTAGAGGCATTGCACATATTGGGATCCACTAAATGTCACTGAATTCTGGCAGTCAGTCAAGTGAAAAATGTCTTCCACAACAGGACAACGAGGCAAAGGCTACATCCAAAATCCAACTATTTCCATAAACACAAGCTGAAGCTTTTGGAATAGGCCTGAAAGTCCCCTGAGCTGAACGTTACACAAAATCTGAAAACTGTGAGTTGGGATGAGTGAAAATCCCTAAACCAAGAATAGAAAGACTCTTAGATGGTGACTGGAAGTGTCTCGAAGCTCTGGAATCTGCCAAAGGGAGTTTTAAAAAATTCAAATGATCTTGATTTAGCATTTTAAGTCTGCCTCAGGTTCCCAAACACTTTCATAGAAATTTAATAATCCTACAAGACACACAATAATATAACATTCTGAAGGAGATCATGTGTATAATAAGCAATGTGGATATTTTAAGCATTTTAAAACAGTATTTTTACATTGTGGCATTGCTCATACTTCAGGTAAAGATCTGAAGACTTTTTTTCTACAGCTGTTAAAAATACAGGTGTAATAGTGTAGTCGTATAATAGTAATAATGAGGTGTGCATGCTTTTTCTCACAGGGCTCCACTCAGATCGAGTCTCCCACTGACTGCAGATCTTCAGCTGACATGTAGACTTGGTCACCGGTCTATCGGTCGACCCGCACAGCCTCGATGGCACGGTAACCGCAGTCTCCGTCCCGTTGACGTGGACGTGGGTGACCTGGCGGCAGATGGCCTGGCGATGCTGAGTGCCAGGCCCACACCTCCTGCTGCACTCGGACCACTCCCCCACATCCCAGCTGCCAGCCAACCACAGAGGACAGGGAGAAGGTTGGAGGAAGTAAAGCACGGCCTGCAGTACGTCACAGCAGATGTGGTTTCATGGTGACGCACGAGTGCAGAAATGACCTCCCCCAAGTAGAGTGTGTCCTAGCTCTCTGTCTTCATTTCGACCACAGCTATTGTGTGTGGTCAGCTTCCCCAGGTCTTAAGGGGTATTAAACAGCCAGATCATAAAACACAGGCTTACAATGTAGGCCAATTTGTGCAGCACAAGTTGAGACATATTTTCTGCTGTTGCTACTAAAGTTTCAGATTTGCTAGCCTCTGCTGCTGCATTTCCAATAGAAACATATACTGTGTGTATTTCAGAATGACAGAAAATATCTGACAAACCCAAAAACCAAACATACAGTTGATGGACTAATGTCCCGCTATATCTTGGCGACTGTAATCTCTCGCGGTATTCACCACAAGACGAGAAAGCCAAAGCCACACCAAAGTCAGTCAGTGTGATTGGCTGCGGCTGGTGACTGATTCATGATTCGAATGTGTGTGATCGACCACACTTCAGCCTGAAAGTCACGGCGTCATGTGGAACTGATGCAGTGTGCGTCATGCATGTGTGCGTCTCGTTCTGTGTGACATCGATGGACACATCAGGTGTGCGTGGGTGTGCTGCTCACTATGCAGGGCAGGACTGGATGTTGCAGTCCTCCTCCCCGTTTGCTGGTTCAGTGGCAGGGTCGCAAAGGTCAGCAGGAACAGTCGCGTGGGAATCCTGCTCAACACACTCCCAGAACACCTGACGCTTACCTGGCAAGAGCGTAGACACACACGAAAAAAGACGAAGCAAGTGGGCATGTGCTTATCTTCAAAAATAGAACTGTATTTAAATATCATGACAGGAAATAAAGCTGTTTTCATCCATAATAACAGAGTCATTAAATGTGACTATTGTCAACAGGGGTGGCTTTGCTGGGAGAGAAAGGAGGAAAAGAAAATGCTGTTAAAATCACTAAAACAAATAAAAATGGAAATCCTGAGTATAATTTATAAGAACTTCCAAATCTGAATTTAGTTAATGGGGATTAGAAATGAGTTTAAAGTGACTTAAGCAGCAGTTTTTAACCCACAAATAATTAACATCTGTGTTAATTTGCTGTCTTTACACATTATTAGCAACATTTTTTTTAACATCTACTGATTATTTATATGTTTTCCTTGTCTGCGGTGTAGATCATGTCAGTCCCCGTGGTCTCAGGCCTACCTGCTGCTGATCTAAACGGAGATTTGGATCAGATAAAGTCACTGCATGGATGTCGTGTCTCTGAATTATGTGCTGTTTCTCACCAGTGCCACAGGTTGTGCTGCACTCTGTGTATCCGCTCTTTGTCCAGGTGTAGGTGGGCTGAGGTTCAGGGTTCTCGCTGGACTCAGGGGAAACCTGTTTGGGATGGGGTGTCTCCTTGATGATGTCATTGTTGTTGTTGTCATCTTGGTCCAAACTCTCATCTGTGTAGGACGGACCTGCTGGCTCATCAACAAGAAAGACAAAGTTTGTGAGGTGGAGCTAAATGTCTACAGGTGTAGGGGAGGAAGTGGGGGGAACTTTAAATGTAGTAAGTATTAAATGCCCTCCATACAGCTGCTTTTACTCACTATGGCTGATTACACGCACTGCTTAGAAGCAGATTTTGAGTGTGTTTGCACTGGAGAATTACCAAAACATCTTTAATTAGCAGGAATACTAGAAAAACCATGAGTATGCTATAGATGAATGCTAAGCTTCTGCAATGCACAAAGAAAATTCAAGAGATTTTACAAGGAAAAAAATATAAAATCAATTGTGGATGGTAGCGAAACTACTCCAGTTACACCGCAGAGAACAAAAAATAACTGTTACATTTTTGGAAAGACATTTTGCTGTCTGTTTGTCCACTTTAAATGACAGTGGCATTTAAAAGCTGCAGTTTGATGACATCCAATGGCAAAGTGTCTCATTTCATGCCTGTATAAAACGGTTAAAGATGTAGCTTTCTCGAATACCAACTGGGGAAATGGTTACTGTTATGATAACGCACATAAGGAATACAATATTTGTGTATTTGTATTTTGGGTGGGACATAGTTCAATAGATCTCCTAAAATTAAACAATTATTTGCCAATGTTTGCAGACACACATCAAGCTGTTTTTTTAATGAAGGTTAAATATTAGGTAATGAAATCAAATCTGCCCAAGTGACCGATTATTGTCTCAGGGTGCGATAAAGTGCTCTGTGCCAGAACAAAGTCTGGCCGCCTGCCTGTATCAAATATTATTGAAATCCAAATTAAATTTTCAAAAGGCTGAAAATGATACATATTGGCGTTTCTATTGCCCTGCAGTGAAATCTGCACCAAACACACACACACACACACACACACACACACAAGTGCTGTTCTGCAGACACAAACAGGAGCATCTGTTATGCGTTATGCTCCCTGAGGGCATAACCAGAATATTCGGTATGAGGCGATGACACCGTGGCCATTTAGGGTCACTCGCATACAGCCTGTGTGTTTATGCATGTGAAGATATGCACACACCCAGTGGCAGAATATCAGAAGGTATATCTGGCTCAGCAGTGGGGTGTGTTTTTAAAGGCAGGCAGTACTCGTAGTAGATAACTGGGCCTGGTTGCTGGTAGATCAACTGTAGGAGAAAAAGAAAAAAGAGACATTAGTGGCATCCAGGCAAGTTGTCTGACACATAGGAAGGATGTGATATTAATGCAGCAACCAGTGGGTGCATCACTCTGCATCTTACATAAACATGTAGGTCCTCAGTCAGTGGCCCTGGTGCAGTGATGGACTCTCCGATGCGAGAGCGGATCTCATTGGGTCGTCGGTATGTCAGCTGAGTTCCCACAGCGGTGTAGATGCCAGGCCTGTCGATCACCCAGTTTCCATTGATGATGGAGACGCCACTTTGGGTTTGCAGAGCTGGAAAATTCCCATGTTCGTCTATCACTCTAGTGTTTGTCATTCTGGAAATATTTCTGCCGTTAGATATGGTTGTGTGTGTGTGTGTGTGTGTGTGTGTGTGTATGTGTGTGTGTGTATACCTAAATAATTTCGGCTCTTTATTGTCTCCTGAATGCTGATGTTGCTGGCTCCGGCAGGAATCTCTGCAATCTTATGGTAGCCAACCCGGAGGAAAGTCCGAGAGAAATTCCCCTTCACCACCTCCAACCCCTGCCAACACACACATCCACACACTTTTATATACACAAAAGCCACAAGTGCAAATTCTGTCCATGCCCACTTGTGTACTTGTACAGACACCCTCTGCTGACTCTCTTTACTCTGGTTTCAGCATCGGAGGCATGTGTTTCAACAGTATAATCATAAATTCCGCTGGATTACATTGCTGCTCTTTTTCTCTCATTTTCACTCATCCATTCTGTTCTCTCTCTCCTTCCCTCTTTTTGCTGGAAATCCCACAGCTCACTCAGTCCAACAGTTGGTTTGAGTTGGGGAACCTTTCTGGTCTCCATTCCTCCCTTGCACAGATCTCCATTTTGCAAAAGAGTTTATTTCTTCTGTTCTGTCCATGTCTTGTCTCTCCAAACAGGCCTCCCTGGATCTTCTCTCTTCATGCTTTATTTACAATCTGATATGGCTTAATCTGTTAGTGATTACTTAACCGGAGTGACAAAGACAGAGTTAATCTAAAACAAACTGCTCGCTGCTGTGCAGTAATTCCCCCGTCCTTGATTTCAAAAGAATTTTAGCTGTCAGGAGAACAGTAAAACTTCATCCAAATTGCAAAATAAGGGTATAACTCAATCAAGTAGTTCCTTTGCACGTAACTGCATATGAGTTGCATTTATGCTTTTCATCCAGTGACAATGTACATGTCTTACCTCCAGAGGGGATGAGCCGGATTTGGTATTCCAGGGAAGAACACCTAAGGCTGGGGAGAGAAAGCAGATAAAGTGGAGGAGAGCCAGAGCTCGACCCTGCCACAGAGAGCAGAGCTGCTGCCACAATCCAGCCATGGAGAGACTGAGGGAGGAGGACAACCACACACACACATACACACACACACATACACACACATGTTTAACGGGGGAGTGTGTGTTCGTGAGGTGGGGTTAGCTTGAGGGGTGGGAGGGAAGGTTTGGGAGGGATGTAAGGAGAAATGTTGAGAGAAAGTGAAAAAATCTTAGGTGCATTTTCATTTTTTAAAAAGTTGTTTTTCAAGTTGAGATCACACACATTTTACTCTCCAGTGTGAACACAGTGACAGCTCGTGGTGAGGGTGTGAGGCTCCTGTAATGTATCCTGAAGTTTATCCAAAGCCAAAATCTCTCCCTGTGAATTTTCATGCAAGATTGTAAAACCTGCTCCTCCACCCACTTTTTGTTTTTCTCTTAATAAGGCTCGACTCACTCTGAGCTGTCCCCTTTTTCATATTACAGACGATGAGCAACAGAATGACTGACAAAAAGTCTAAATAAGAAATACCAGCAAGTCCGTGAGGATAATGGGAAAAATCTGTTAAATATATCCAGAGCTTATCACTTTCTGGGTGTGTGAGTAATGAGCCCAATCTGGTGCAGTACCTTTGCTCTCTATGGTGATTCAGTTCCTTTCATTAGTGATTCATTGTGAAAAGACGGCTATTTATAATGACTCAGTTCACCATATTGGGGAAAAGTCAGAGCAGATTTTACTGTAAATTCACTGGAAAGGAATCAAAGCCCCACAGTGACACTCTTCCGAAGTCTTCATTTACAGACTTTAAGGCAATATTTTGCATGGACACAAATGATCTGAGGGAGATCAAACACATATGGGTGCAATATATTACCTTGGCTGCATGTTGTAGTTCTGGGAAGAGGCCTGTAAACACACAGTATTGCATGGCTTGCCTCATTTTTTTTTAACTCTCCACTGTTTTATGTTAGATAGTGAGAAGATATGAGAGTTGTAATATCAGGAACTATTTGTATACTGTGAGTTAATGCACCAGTGTGGAGAAATGCATTGAGATGTGCTTTCCTACCTGTTTTGTGCTTGTCTGGAGGGGCAGAAACGACATGATTTCACGACTAAAAATGCATTTCTCTCTTAGACTTCCAGCTGATCGGCACCGCAGCTGTTCACAACATGGGTGTGAAATTGCCAGGACTGAGAATTTCATAACTTCTCAAAGAGGCTTGGTTGCTCTGTGATGTTTTTGTGTCTCTGTGTAGGTGCATGTGTCTGTGCACGGAATAAAGATATATGAGTCGCATATGTGTGGATAAAGTGCTGTGATGCAATGTCTGTAATACATGGGGAATCAATCACCGTATAAAGACTATGAGTGCAGGAGACAAGCTGACTGTGATGCCACAACGCTCTGTGAACCCTGTTTAGCACACGGCCGTTGACCTGAGACACAGAAGGACTCGGGTGTCCTGCAGTACAAATCCTTATGATAGCATGACTCTAAACACATAGGCTGTACATCTAAGCACACTAAACATAAACGCGTCTCCTCTTCCTGCTTTCTCCCTCATCTCTGGCACTCAGCCACATCTAAGACGCCAATCCCCTGCAGTGATACCCAGTAGCCACGGAGTTATGACACAAGCATTCTGGGAGCCTCCAAAAGCCTGCCAGGGAACTCTATTCAAGACAGACGCTGTTAGGGTTCGACGTCTGTTTTCCCCTGTGACAGCTTAATAGCTGCCATTTCTGATTACGTACAAACACACAGTGTTAGTCTCTAAGGCTGGAAGCATCACAGCAGCTCCTTCACACACTGCTCAGACTACATCACACCGAGACACACAGCAGTAAATAAAGATAGAATGATGCCTTTTCAAACTGAGAGCTCACATATTATCACCACTATGTTCTGTAAAAACGATGTGGTTGTCATTTTTTGGAGGTTTCGGTGTCATTACACTAGGATTTAACTAATGACATTTCACATGCCTGTCTGCTGTGATTCACGACTGAAGCTTGTATATGATATGTGAAACGTAACTGGCAAACCGTCACGCACAGGCAGGCTGGCCATGACCACGGAAGACCAAGGTTGTCTGTTAAAACCATTTACTGTAACAGAGTTTGCTCTCGAAAGCATTATAACCGTTTACATTTTTTGTTCATACCAGAAAAAAATCACTTCTCTTGAGTCACATCTTATAAAAGGACGCAGAAGGGGAAACACCCAGCGCCTTACAGTATGTTACAGTACATTAAAAATATGTTTTAATGTACAGGAAAACTGTGAGCTCATGCAGATCTGGGAGCAAAGGAGCCCTGACCAATAGATTTGTATAAAGCGAGGCCTGTAACTGTGATTTTTCTATTGCTTTCCTGAGAATCAACCATATGTAACTATTTAAAATATGATTTAGTCAGTTTTTCTCTGTAGTGTCAATAATTCTGTGTGTGTGTGTGTGTGTGTGTGTGTGTGTGTGTGTGTGTGTGTGTGTGTGTGTGTGTGTGTGTGTGCCCTTGCTGGCCACGCTGACCACAAAGAAAACAAAGAAGCTCAAAGAAAAAATGGTAAAAGACAGTGAGAATGAACAATGCAGTCAACAGAAATTTAGCTCAACTCTAAAATAATATAATGATTGAATAAAGATTTTCCTCTTTTGGACCCCTCACTAGCCTCTGTTTTTCTCTCCTGTCCTTCCCTTCTCCTTTCCTCTCTCCTCACACTTGCTTTCCCCTTCTCTTCCTCTAACCGTGGGTTGTTTGATGTCCCTCTGTCCTGTCCTGCCCAGATGCCTCAGAAACCAAATGAGGGGTTCTGTCATCCTGCTGACACCTGGACGTCCCCTAACCACCGGTTACCTCCCTAACGACCAACTCCTTCCCTGACAACCATGAGAATAGCAGGACCACCATCCATCAATCACTGAAATTCCTTTGCAGCTGTCTGTCCGTGATGGCTAAGTGTCAGGATGATATATTTTCACCTGATAAATGAGTCCTACCTACATTTTACAGGGTAGCACACGACTGAGATGGACCTTAAAAGCATGATGTCCTGCTACTAATATGATGTTCTTCAGTTTGGATCTGCCGTCTCTGATTGACAAGGACAGGTGTCGTAACTGGACGACTGACTGTAAATCCATAAGTAGGAGAAAATACACTGTAAAAAATAATATTTAGATTTTTGTTTTTTAAAACAATTTACTGGTATTTTTCAGAATGTAATTGTTTTGTTAAATTACAAATTACTTGAAAATTCACAGACAAAGCATTCATTTACATGGTTATCAGAAAACTGAACAAAAACAAACAAACAAAAAACAAGCCAAAACTTTAATGTCCACAACAAAAATCTGTATTTTTACAAATGTGAAATAGTTCTTTCACATTTGATCATCAAATTACACTACAGCTACTATATTAAAATCAGCAAAACATGTTATTTTACAGATGTTTGCCATCATTCTAAAGAAAAAATAGGTATAACAGGGATTGAAAAATTATTTATTTTCACTGTTATTTTACTGATTTTTCCTGTTTTGTGAAATTACAGATAATATCTAGTAAAATCACAGAAAGAAGTATTAATTGACATTTTGACTGTAAAAAAAGGCCAAAATTTTACAGAATGTCCACATCAAAGATCTGTATTTTTCCAAATAATAATTTGCTCTTTTACAATGTGTGATCATAAAATGACACTATATCTACTGTATTTAAATCAAGTATTTATCAACTGTTGCCACAATTTAAAATAAAATGTATTTATATTAGGGATTGAAAAATAGTGAATAATTTTCACAGATCTACCCTGTCATGTGAAATTATAGATGGTAACATTTTTTTAAAAATTGATTAATTTACATATTGACAGGGTAAAAAACAGGAAACTGTGCGTAATGCCCATAACAAAGATATGTACTTTTACAAACAGTATATATTTTTTTAAAATTATACAGTTTATTTGTATTTAAATGAGTTAAAAAATACCTGTGTTTCACTATTAGTACCAGATTTTTTTATAGTGTAGTTACTGTGGCATTTATAGAACAACAAGAGAACCATAACAGTGAGAGTGGTTGGATTACAGATGGCAAATGGAAGACAGCAGCCTGTTAAAATGCATTCACTGGTTTCTCAGCTCACCTCTCACCTTTTCCTAATTACAGGCCTGAGACTGGTGCAGCTGAAGACACACAGACCTTCTGACACCATAAATACACCTCTCTGGTCAGTTACTTCAACCACATACCTACCGGGTCAAGCAGAACAGTTGACGCATTGCAACACAAAGGATGCTTTTCCATCCCACAGGTTGCCTATGAAAGCACAAGAAAGTATGTCTACAGGTACATTATTCAGGTAACCATTACCTTTCAGAAAGGTGTTACCATCGACTGTACATATTAGTGTTGGCAAATGTTTGTCTTGTTGTTGGTTCTGGGATAGATCAGTGACCTGTTCAGGGTGTTGTTTTTTTGTTCTTCTAAATGAATGGACCAGAATGAAGCTCTAGATAGATACATAGACAGAGATACACAGATAGATGCTTTATTCGTCCCCATGGGGAAACTGAAGGTATCCAGTGGCTCACACATGTTACTTTTAAGAAAAATAAGAAAACCGATGTGCAGAAGACTGTGCAATGAACACGTAGGTCGTGCTGGTCAAAGGAATAAGGTGCAATATTTGGTAGTATTTACAATAAAGTGCAAAAGTACTGGTATTTACAACAAAAAAGAGACTTTGACAGCAACATCTCAGCCTCAGCTTAAGAGTTTGGAACTTTTGGTATTTGCATGACTACCAACAACAACATCTGACTGAAGGATAAATGCCTTCTCGATGACAACCAGGCGCATGTAATTTTTAATGAGTATCATATTTGAGTCACTTTGTTGGTCCAAATCAAATAATGCTGAGAAGAGGAGGATAGAAATTCTGGGTTTGGGGGAAATATCTGTGAAGCAAATAAAATCAAACACAATGCAGCTGATAACAGTAAAATCAGCCGCATGCATTAATCAGTTTCTAATAGTTTTAATTTTATAGCACTTAGCTGGGATGTGGCAACGCTGTACACTGGAAAACAACCAGTTTGCACAATTTGCTCCATGACTGTAATAGGAGCTTGTCAGATAATATTCCTCACCCATACAGATGCATTACAGCTAAACAACAAAAAATAAGGTATATTTTGCCACAAGCCTCCAAACCAGCTGCAGGGCTCTTTGCCATAGATTCTACAAGTCTCTGGACCCTGCTGGAGGGACAGACGGTGAGATACTCCTAAACTTGCTAGTTTAATTATGGTGGCAGAGAGTGCCGTTCTGCATGTCCAAAATCTGTCAGGGATTTTCAGCAGGGTTTAGATCTGGTGGCTGGTCGACATTATTTCACACTCACGAAATTGTCGAGTTACACCTCGCCCTCAAAGTGGATCCCACTCTCTGCGCCGTGTGAAGGAAAAGCTCCAACAGCACAACACAACCACCAGACCTCCTTTCTGTACCAGTGTGCCTTGTGCAGGTTCTTCAATCATAAACTGAATTTGACTTGTTGTATCTCACACTTTTTATGTCAACTGTTGTACTTGATTCTGAGCTACTTGTGCTTTACTTGTTTTATACTTTAAACTTCTACTCCTCTAATATGTGTTTTACTCTGTAATTTTTTTTAAAGTAAAAGTATTACAGGTTAAAATGGGTCAGAAAAGCTATTTTTTAACAAACTCAATATACTACACTTTCACTATTATAGTGAATAAAACTAGCAAGCAGTATATAACACAATGAAAATACTCCTTACACATTCAGACATCACATACAAATATCAAATAATATATCAGAAACTAAGATAAGATAAGATAAGATAAGATAAGATAAGATAAGATAATATAACTCTTTATTAATCCCACAGTGGGGAAATTTGCAGTGTTACAGCAGCAAAGATAGTACAAAAAAATTAAGGAATGAAGTCTAAAAATAAACTCAGTCAACATATACATAAAAAGTAGTTCTAAATTATAACATTACTGCACATTTCAGTGGTATTGCACTGATTTTTTTGATGACTATTATTGCACAGATTGTAAATAAGTAGAAAGACTAAGGAAATTGCTTGTATTCTAGTGTATGTAGAAAAATAGATATTGCACAGGGGGTTTAATGTGCAAAATATTTATAATTATCATGATATTGTACCAAATATGAAGGACCAAGACCATCAAAAACTTCATAAACTAATAAAAAGATCTTTAAGGTCTTTAAAATCAGTGCAATATGGGATCTCCTTATGGCCTTTGCCAGCACTTGTGCTGTTGAGTATTGAAGTAGTTGGAGTGGATGTATAGTCTTCTTATGGAGACCAGACAGGAGAGCATATGGGTTATTTTTTTCATTAAAATTGCTGTAGACAGATGCTGATAGAACTGTATTATTATGATATTCAAAACACCCTCAGCACCCCTCATAAAGTACAGTTTCATCAGTTTTCTGTTTTCTGGCTGCAGTTCTGACTTTGACCACCAGGTGGGGAGGAGGCTCACACAGGAAGCAGGAAGTGCTGTGAACGTCGACGAGCGAAATTCAAACTTCTGTAACAAAACATCGGTGCTGGAGGACTTCCCGTCTGCCATATGCGTGTTAACTGACTTCAGCGTCTTCTTCTGTTTTCACACAAATTCAGGTAAATTCGTGGTATCGAGCAGCGTTACTCATTTAGCTTTAGCCTTTGCTAACGTTACTTTTATAACTCTGCAGTTGGCCCCAGCGCTTAGTTTGTTAACGGTAAGCTAGCTAGCCAGAAACAGTTAGCGACTGGGCACTGAAGTTACTGTTGAACACAAAGAGGGTTTTCCAGTTTAACTGAGCATATAGTGGTGAATTAAGGAGGTTTTCTGTCACCGCAGGGAGGTTCATCTTCGTTGTGCTGGAGCAGGGAGGATGCCTGTGGAAAGGACGGAGCACCGCGGAGCCGAAGAGCTCCAAAAATACTATGAAGTCTATGAGACTATCGGCTCAGGTAATATCACTGAGAGTCATGAGTTAAACATTAGTCTGTCATATGCTCTCTGGTTTATAATATGGATTCTGTGTGTTTTTCAGGAGGCTTTGCTAAAGTCAAGCTGGGTCGACACATCCTGACAGGAGAGAAGGTTGCCATTAAAATCATGAATAAGAAAGATCTTGGGGTGAGTCAGGAAGAGACGTGAAAACTACGCACACAAAACAAAACATATATATGAAAAAACCTTAACGTCAAGGTATAAAGTATATAAAGTGTGTAGATTATGGTGGCTTCAGTCTATAAACTGTCAAAAATGATCATCACAGATTAACACATCTCAAAATGAGATCTTGTATTGCATTTCAACCTTAGATGATGGAAGTGACTGTCTAATGATCTGAATGGCTGGGAATAAAATGATATTTGTAAGAATTGCAACTAAGCTTTAGTAGTCGACGGTGTGAGCCTGAAGGCAGGGCGGTATAAACTCTGAAAACAGAGAGTGAGCACTGATTGAGCTTCAAACAGATCAGACAGGCTTCTTTGATTTTTTTTTTCCCTGTAATTTTTCCCCAGTTTCAAACAACAGTGTTTAGTGTAGTCTTACATTTTGCTTTGAGATGCAGAAGCAGATTATAAATTTCTAATATAGCCTAATACTATCAGAGTCTGTCTCCATTTCACGACTACTATGTATAATTTTGGGGTATTTAGCATTGAAGTTGCAGACTGAAACCGTTTCCTGCACTCCTTCCTTTTCAAGTGTGTCCGAAAACCTATGTTGGCAATACTTTAACATAAAAACATAAAAGGCCTTCTCTAGAGCCAGTGTTTCATTTGTCCTTTCTGGGCTACTGTATGATGCATGGCAGCACATCATGGTGTTATAAAGGGCTCATTCTCAACAAAGGAAAACACAGTAGTTAGTTACAGGTAATTATACACTAATGAAACTGTAATTACGAATACTATGTTCCTTTTCTGCTGATAAATCCTCCTAAGCCTTATGCTAGTCTTTTTAAAATATATACAATTTCTAAGACAGCATCGTCACTGCTGTCACTTCTGTATTTACTTAAAAGTGCGATAAAATTACGGTAAGCACACAAATTGTTGTTCCTAAATATTTGTAACAACTCACACACTCCACCTTCTGGTCCTTAATGTGTTGTGAGCTGGGACGTATGACCTTCTATTGTAAAATTATTAGATGTGTCTTTTGTTTGAGATACAATAAGCTGCAAATAAGCATCATCACACCATTTTTAAAGATCACTAACAACTGAAGTGTGGCCTGCTGTGTTATTTTCAAAAAAAAAAAAATTCACAATAACTTTATCACCAAGAAATGTCTGGTTTAATGTTTCCATAAGCAGTTATTTGTATATAGTAATGGTGAACATTAGTAACAGATTTTTCTGCTAATATAAAGCTGGATGGCATTGAAAGCAGATAATGGTTGATAGATAACAGCCTGAAATGTGTCTTGCTACTTTCTAAGATTTTCAGTAATATGTTCAGTAAAGCTGATCAGCCAGTTTTGTTTTATAGGCAAATTGGGGAATATCTAGAATAGTTGGCTTTACACAGCAGTTACGTTTCTCAAAACATTTAATCGTGAACAGTGATGATCACATGTATACATAAGGAGAAAACGAATTACCATCTTTCTTCCCAGGATGACTTGCCTCGTGTAAAGGTGGAGATTGAAGCAATGAAGAATCTGAGTCATCAACATGTGTGTCGACTGTACCAGGTCATAGAGACGTCAACCCAGATATTCATGGTGCTGGAGGTAAGGGCGCAGACATCAAGCATGTGTAAGATTCAATACAGAAATGTTATGCTCATTAGTTTTGTTTCTTTCTCTGCTGCTTTCCTTTGATTTCTCTCAGTACTGCCCAGGCGGGGAGCTGTTTGACTATATCATAGCAAAGGACCGCCTGTCAGAAGAGGAGACCAGGGTGTTTTTCAGGCAGATTGTGTCTGCGTTGGCCTATGTCCACAGCCAAGGATATGCACACAGGGACCTAAAACCGGTAAAGACAGCTATTGTTTGCTTATATGAGAGTAAGAGAGGGTACAGCAAAATGTATGTTGTGACTGCATATGAATTTGAGATCTAAAGCAATGTTTGTCTCTCTCTTAACTTTAGGAAAACCTATTGATTGACGGCGACCATAACTTGAAGCTGATAGACTTTGGCTTGTGTGCCAAACCTAAGGTATATCATATTTTCTGTCTCACTGTGTTTGTATAAGAAATATTTAGCCTGTAAGCTGTTTGCTGAAATATTTCGAAAGGAAAGGAAGAAATGTAATTAAAAATGTAAAATTACTTGCATCTTTCAGGGTGGATGCAAATTCATTTGCTTGGTCCCACAAATATACTTTACATTGCAAAACACTGTATTTGGCCATTGAGTCTTTATAGTATGTTTTCTAGGAAATCCTAATAAAAGAACTAGCCGCTGATCATTATGGTGTGGCAGATAAAAGCTGATATCCAAACACAAGTGTATACACAATGTACTTAATGCTGCACATAATCATGGTCTGAATATCATGTGGTTGCCTCTATCATAGGGAGGTTTGGGTTATGAGCTGATGACGTGTTGTGGGAGCCCTGCATACGCTGCTCCTGAACTCATCCAGGGAAAAGCATACATTGGTTCAGAGGTAAGAGATGTGTGCTATTTAATATTCACAACTTTTAGAAACATTGGGGTTTGATTTCAAGATGACATAAACCTACAAATTGTAGATTTGTTTTTCGGAAGGCTTAATCGTTACCTGCCTGTTCCACAGTTCTACTTTTTCATGGTATCCTGGTCATATTCACTGGTGCACAACTCAGTACAACTGAGCTGTGAAATGCTATCTGTAACTACTGAAGCTGAAATACTGCTATGTGATGTGTAACCTGCAGGCAGATGTATGGAGTATGGGAGTGCTGCTGTTCGCTCTGCTCTGTGGATACCTGCCCTTCGATGACGACAACTGCATGGTTCTCTACAGGAAGATCACAGTGGGTGCATTGTTGTGCTTGTAAACGTTCCCTGCTCCTACATATTTTGTGGCCACTCCCAACAGCTGTTTTGTGCATTTATAGTCAGATTCACTGCTTGAACAGCCCCACTGAGGCAAATTCAAAAACAGTGAACTCTTTTGTGTCTTTATTATTTTCAGAGAGGTAAATATGATAACCCACGGTGGCTCTCTCCGGGTAGCATTCTTCTTCTCAACCAGATGATGCAGGTGTGTGGTTACTTATTTTGTTTGCTCTTTTATCTTTAACTATTACTCTTTCTGTCCCTTTGTAATTGCAGTCGTTAAACTTCTGTTCTGGTTGAAGTAAAATAGAACTCAGTTGTGAGTCAGTCATAGGTATTTACAATACCATAAGAAATTCATTTGTGACTTACAGTAAGGCTAAAGCCGTTTTGACTGATTGCTGATTGTACAGCATCATATTGTTCCTGTGGAGTGTGTAGTCTACCGCATATTGAGTTGTAGTTTCTGCGTGTGTCCTGCAGGTGGACCCCAAGCGTCGTGTGACTGTTAGGCAGTTGCTGGACCATCCTTGGGTGATGAAAGACTACAACAGCCCTGTCGAGTGGTACAGCAGGCAGCCGGTACAGCACACACACACACACACACACATGCACACACACACACACAAAGCTTTAAAAAGGCATACATAAGCAACCAAATAAAAAGAAACACATCAGTAGCTTCTGTCATAGATGGGTAGTAATCAGCCTGCTCTACTTCAGCATGTTTCTTTTGGTCTCAAAGTGGAAATTTGATCAGTTTTCTGAGGTTTTCCTTATTTTCTTCAGTCAGCTAAGGAATTTCCCTGAAACAATACCATAATCCTCAACATCAGCTTTGCTTGTTGGGGATTGTTGTTTTAGTGGTCACATATACAATAAGCATATGTCTGGGTTTTGTGTGAACAGTCTTGTTGTTTCTTTTGAAGCTTGGACACATAGATGAAGACTGTATCACTGAGATGGCAGTCAACATGAAGCGATCGAGAGAGAGCACCACAGCGCTGGTGAAGAAGGTCTGTGTCTGTGTATGCACAAATTACTGCATAAGCATTGTTGTTTCACATATTTATCATGCTGCTGTCAACTGGTTTTGGTGGTATATAAATATGCATATACATTTAGTACTCCATGTTTTTTGTAAATACAAGATCATACGTAATTTCTGTTAGATATGCGTTTAAATGAATCTTAACTCCCACAGTGGCGATACGACCACACAACAGCCACTTACCTGCTGCTGCTGTCAAAGAAGCAGAGGGGAAAGCCTGTCCGCCTGCGCCCTGAACCAGCTGTCTGCGAGGACTCCTGCTCTCCTCTGCACCAGGGACTACAGGTCAGACACAAAACCACAACTTCTTTGATGTTCTGCTCCTTTAGAGCTACTGACAGCTGGATGTTCTTGCACTTATTCTGCATACCTAACATATGTACCAAGTGTTGTTATGGGTCTTGTTGTCTTGTTTTTTTGCTTCAGTCAAGGGAAGTCCTTCACTACAGTGAGGATGAAGACGCTGTGATTGTGGGTTCTTTGGACTTTTGCTCGGACTACATTGATGATTGCCCGTGGGTTTCGGTCCCACAGCACACACCCCAGCGGGTCAGAGGTCACCCAGACGGAACCACAAACAAAGACATGGTGTGTAGAAGCAGGTTGAGAGAAGGCAAGGAAAACTCAGATTTTCAGAGAGTGTCCCTTGGGGGAAATTGATAGTGTTTCTTTGGGATGTAAACTTAAAAAGTACCATGAATAGTTGAGAAACAAATGAAAAAAAGAGAGACAGCAAGAGAAGTACCATCCCTGGCTTCTCTGTCATGTCCACAGAGTTCAAAGTAGGTGTAAATGTTCGATCATCTGTTTTGAGAAGTTTTAGCTAATTGGTAGGAGATTGGATTGGAAAGAGACTACATCCACATTAATATGTTTTCATTTCAAGCAGCATTATCAGTGGTGTTTTAAAATGACAACATGTTAGTGTGGATGTAGACTATGTTAGGCACTCTCTATCCTGTGTCTGAAAAGTGTGGGAGGTTTTAGAAACATGCAGTTCAGACAAACCATACCACTTGATTCTTTAAGAGAAATGCACTTACACCACTTTATCTCTTTGCACTCCTTAAAGAGGTTGCTATCTCCATCAGCGGAAAAAAGGTCTGCTCACAGTCCGACCCCAGAGAGGGGCCGAAAAACGACACCACAGCGCCAGGAGAGGAGGGAGCGGGACCAAGAACGAGCCAGTGAGAACAAGGAGAATACTGCTGTCCAAGAGAAAGGTGTTGAAATTTTCATGTTGCCTCCCCCTCGAACTCCTGTATCCAGCAAGAAGAATGCACGCCCCAACAAGAACGTGTTGACCACACCCAATCAAAATGCTAATGGGATCAAACCCAGTGTGGTCACGCCGAAAGGTAAGAAGATTTTCATTGTTTCTCAACCAATGGCAGTAATGGAGTGCAGACACTACAAAGCTTCAGGGCATCATACAGTTTATTTGTATACTGTAATTGTTTGTTATTCCAAACAAGGGCTCGAAGTCCAATCCCCATTAGATTAGATTTGCATTAACTAACTGCCCCCTCTCCACATTCCCCCTTTCATTTATCTTTCCCTCTCTGTCTGTCTCGTGCAGCTCTCATAATCACAAGTGCCACATCCACATGCCACACATTTGCAAGTAAATTGTCTTCTGGTAATAAACTCATTTATTCGGCCTGTTTTTATCCCAAAGCCACTCATATTTCTATGATTTAGCTGTCATTACGCCTCTGAAAATGGACACACACTTGGATTCACTCGCACACACACTTATCGCTGTCAACTGAAAGGTGAGGTTATTATCAGGAAGCTAATTCTATTCACTTATCTGTAAATGAAGGACACTAATATGAATGGAGAATCATTAAAGTCTTAATTATTTGTCGTAGTGACTTCTCTGCTCAGATGTCCAGCCTCATTAGTTTCCTCTATAAATTCGGCCACCAGCCGGCTAACTTGCTGCAGCTGACCTGGTTCATGTAAAATCCCTGGAATCTGGCTCGGCCCTGCTCTCTTTACAGCCTCCTGCTCTGTAAGCTGCAGTGCAGTGCAGACATGCTACCTGTGACACACACTCTCACACTCCCACTGTGGTCTGTGTGTGTCTGTCCCTAGGCGTGTGCTGTGACAGGTGTAGCTGTCTCTTTCTTTTGCTCACTGTCCCACGTGGGCTGTAGTGACATGTGTTCTCATGCCGCTAAAGCCTAACTCGCTTTTGTGTGTATGTGTCAGTGTGTATTTTGCCTTTTTTGTTCACAACTTCAATGTCAAAGCCAGCCAGTTCCAATGCAGAAGAGCAAAGCTGTTACATAAACAGTTTCACATTTAATCCCATTCCAGGCAGTTTTCTCCTTTAAGTGGCTTTAAGGTTGGAAAAAACACTTAACTCCATATGATCTAAACAATATGTTTTTGTGTTTATGCAACTTGCCATTTAGGCCATTTGTTTGCTGAGCGAAAATAAGTGAAACAATCAAACACCAAATTATTTAAATAGTAGTTGCACCGCTCCATTAAATGGAAATACATTGTCGATGTCTTGTGTGCCATTTTATACACGAGTATCTGCTCAGAACTTTCTTTTAAAAAGACGCACAGTAATTCTAGCCTCTCACATTTGACAAGGTGGAAAATGACTTGGATCTCAAGGAGAGTTTGACATGAAGTTCTAATGGTTTGTGACTACAGATGGGATGTTCTCAGCTGTATTAATTCATATTTTTGTGTTATGTGTGTGTGTGTGGTAGGTGGCGACAGTGCCTCCAAGGAACACAATAGGAAGAGAGGAGAAGAGAACAAGGATTCTGCAAACATTGAAATACTGGCCTTCAGTCCAGAGCGCAGGTAAGCTGCCTACAGAATGGATGGAGGCTCTGTATTAGCAGCTGAAAGGGCTGAATACTAACACAGGAAGGAATCTAAAGTAGTGAATATCTAAGCGTCCTGAAGATGCTAGAGTTACATACGGCCTATAGAGACTGAAGCAAGTTTTAAAGTCGATGGGATGTGTAGGCTTGAATGGCATCCTGTTTGCTTTGCAGGTCTCGGTCTCTGGACATGGCTGTCACAGGAGACAGCGGGAAGAAAAAGCGAGCAGGGAAGATGTTTGGTTCACTGGAGAGAGGCCTGGACAAGATGATCACAATGCTGACCCCGAGTAAGAGACGAGCTCTGCGTGACGGCCCACGCAAGATTAAGGTATAAGACAGACATAGTCACAAGTTCTGTCACACGCAAGACGTAGAGCGATACAAATCAGTTATTTTCATTGCAAATATCTGAGTAATTCACGTAATTATTTCCCCCCAGTTGAACAAATCGGTGATGACATACCACTAGCAACTAAAAAATGAAAAACACAAACAATGCAATGCAGTTGGACAACTCCCGTGTTGGAAATATCAAAGTTCATTCATATGTTTTAACAACAGAACATTATCGTCATTATCGGTCTTTTGAGTAGTTTTTTAGTCAGTTCATTGTTTTGTTAAGAAAACATCTTCAAATTGCTGGTTGTGTCCAACCAATGATCCAAAACACCAAGATGTTTAATCTACAATTCAAGTAAAATCACAGAATTTCTGATCAGTGTCTGTATCGTCCTCTAGGCCCAGTATAACGTGACTCTGACCAGTCAGACCAACCCAGACCAGGTCTTGAACCAGATCCTCTCCATCCTGCCGGAGAAAAACGTTGACTTCACACAGAAAGGGTAAGAAGACACATGTTTTCTCCTCACCTGTTGACCAGACTGCTCATCTTTTGATCACATTTCTGAGTTGGTTCCCTCTTCTTTCATTCAGGTATTCACTGAAGTGTCGGACTTGGGATGACTTTGGGAAGGTGACCATGGCGTTTGAGCTGGAGGTTTGCTTGCTTCAGAGGCCAGAGGTTGTCGGCATTCGCCGCCAGAGGCTGAAAGGAGACGCTTGGGTCTACAAACATCTGGTGGAGGACATCCTCTCCACATCCAGAATCTAAATAAGGTTTTTCTTGGCAGTATCACTACCCGTTCTTAAGTCAATGGATATTGGCCTTTTTTTTCTAAGCAACATGATGTCTCTTTCTGCTTCCAGGAATTAAGAATGACTGATCAGTGAGTAATGCAGGAAAACATAGAAAGATGTCTTTGCACTTTAATGATCAGTCCTTCATTATTCCTTTGGAATATTTAAACTGTCCTAAGGCCAGTTTACAGTCCTTAGAATGTTACATTAAATTTATGAGCATTACGTGTCGGGATTCTGTACAGTGTATCGTGTTTTATGTAGAATAATTTTTTACTTCCCTATTTCATAATTCTTAAGCTAAATATAATTGCTGCCAGTCCTCTTGAGACAAATGTGTGTATGTATGAAACGTAACAGAACTATTTACAGCATACCTTCCAGCTGCTTATTACCATATTTATGTCTTGATGTTGTTTTTCCTCCCCTGTAGGTGCAAAACTTGATTGAATAAAATAAAGAAGCAGAGCATTTCTAATTTACCGTTATTGTTCTTTGATGCACGTGTGTGGACAGTGCTTCCATCGTTATGTTTTACAGGGTTGTGTGAAGTGTCTGTTTTTATTTCTTATCTGTGTTTTTGGTTTTCAGTGTCACATTGTGTCTGTAAGATTTTTATTGACGATGTAAAAGAAGCAAAATAAATGATTTCTGTTTACAGAGACGGAGGATGGAGATGAATTTAGTTACTCCTTCACATCAAATGTTCTTTTCTCATTCATTCAGCAGTCGATAGAGCATTGGCGTGTTTACACTCTGTCATCGTCCTTCTGTTCATCTTCTAGGCTTCGCTTCACTTTGAGATTGATTGTGATAGTTTGGCTTAGTGACAGTGTTTCTAAACATTTACCTCCAATGAAATGAGTAGTGAAAGGTGTCACAATGTAGATTTTAGGCATGCCGCTTGCACATTGAATAGATTCATGGTTTTGATTGTGGAACTTAACTGCAAACAGCGACAGAGGTGTGTTTTTGGTGTGACAGTAATGGGCATATGGGAAATAATGGCAAAGTTGTGGCATATTGAACGAAAGGATTTTGCATGATCTTGTTCCCAGGAAGTCTAATGAAGGATAATGAATTAGCTTTGATGCTCAAAATGGTGGATAATCATTGTTATGGCGGAAACGTCTGTCAGAGCATGATCGTTATGACTGACTGAATGACTAAATAATGATGATCATTATCTGCAACATTTGAGCAAATAGTCTGAGATCTAGCTTTAAACTAACCCTGCTACAAAACACCAAATGGTAGGAGTGAGTTTAATATTGTACCTTAATAAAAATAAATCTCCTCCTTCCCAATTGCTGAACAGTGTGCCACTTAGTGTTGACAGCTGATCAGCATTTATTTGTGGCAGGCTCTCCTTGGTGTCTCAGCGGGGAGGAGAAGGGTAATGGTGGGTTGAGTTAATGATAAGGGGGGTTTAACCTTAATAGAGTGAGAGGGTGGGGGGTGGGATGATCATTTAAGACAGAGGTGAAGGTTGGAGTTGGAGAAGGTAGAAAAAAACCCCTTATCATTCCAGTGTTGATAATGCCTCCTGCTGGGCTGAGGTTGGAGGATCAGAGCTGTGTTTGAGTGTGTGTGTGTGGTGTGGACAACAGCTGGACCCCAGCTGCTGTCATCTTTGTCACATTTATCACTTTTCCCTCTTTTTTAAGCCTTTCCTCCCCATTTACTCCTCTTCTCTTCTGGTTCTCAGAATAACGATTAATGGAAGCCACATTTACCAGACTAATCTCATGTTTTCTCATGACCTCTCTGTTAATATTTAGCTCTGTATGGTTGAAATCTTAAGGCTTGATGATGTTAAATTTGGACAAAGGTGCACGAAAGAACTCTTGTCATTGTCCCTCCACGAAAACAGGTGGCGCTGGAATTCCTGCACTCAGTCAGGAGTAGTTCAGTCCATGCTTGTTTGAAAACTAGTACAAGAGAAGCTGTGTGTGGCTCCTTAAACACAAGAGGATTACTTTATTAAAGCTGAAAAACTCTGCAGAATATAGGGCAGCGTGAAAGGAGCAGGAGGGAGCAGTTTGGTAGCAGTGCCAGGTGAGCAGAAATGCAACTCTTTGGTAAACAGCTGCTGATAAAATGTTCAGATGCAGTCTGAGATTATTGCAGCTTTGTGTTTAATTGTTTCTGCTTGTTGTTTTCAGGTTTGAAGAAGTTTGTAGGAGAAATGAGGCTTTTGCTTGCGATTGCTGTCATTCTTCTTTTCCTGTGTGAGTTAATGGTTCTTGAAGAATACAATTACACTGATGTGGTTCAGCAATTTTGCTTGGTATGTTCTTTGTGTTCTGCTGTCTCTGTAACTGTGCATTGATCATTTTTGCAGGGCTTCATAAGGCTCAGACGTCTGGTGGCCACTTACATGGAAGTGCTTGTGAGGTAAGTGGATGAAAATAGACGAAGAAAGTTGTTCAGCTCACATGTGCTGCAAGTGCTTCCCATGTACGTATGTGTGTTCAGAGGAAAAATCAGAAATATCAAAAAATATACACACAATCTCACACACAATTCTGCTTAGTTTTTAAACCTTTTCTCCAACTTTTCTTTAAAAAAAATACTGGACACTTGCTTCTTCACACCTCAATATGTGGTCATACATGCTC